>OV050030.1:149585487-150785487 GCA_920105625.2 Clusia tigrina
CTGCTGAGGAACGTAAGGTCGATCACAGATGTGGCTTCTCCTCTCACAAAAGTCGCCTCTCCCGCGTTCATGACGACTACGTCAAGAGCCGCAAGCGCGTCCATGAGAATATGACCTCTCGGTGTGGTTCGGGCGCAACCCCATTCAGTTGCCCATGCGTTGAAGTCGCCGGCAATCACTACGGGGTTCCTGCCTTGCGCGTCCAGAGCAAGTCTGTCTACCACTGACTCGAACTCGTCCGCAGTTAGGCTCGGCGGCATGTAGCAACTGTACACCGTGGTCCCTCCAATGGTCGCTCTGACGTAGCAATCGCTTCTCTCTATGTTGCTCAGTTGTATAGGCTTGGTTCCGCACACCCAAAGTGCGGCACCACCAGTGGTGTCTTCGGCCCATACTCCTTGGTGCTTGCGCCTATACGGCTCGCTAAGCACTGCAACATCGACCATCTGTTCCCTAACGGCCTGCTCCAGGAGATCCTGTGCAGCCTCGCAGTGGTTGAGATTGAGTTTTAACAACCTCATCTCCTGCGCCTGGACCCCTTCTCCGCGGCTCGCTTGTAGGATGGGCATGAGCTGCATCCTGTCGGATGCTCCACATCCTTGCGGCCGCTGGCCTTACAAAGGGCACACGTGGGGCCTTGTCGCACTCCCGTGCGTTATGGCCCTCTGTGCCGCATCTGTAGCACTTGTGGCGCCAATCATCCTTGCTACCGCATTTCTGCGCGGTGTGGCCGAACTCCATACATTTGTAACAACGCAGGGGAGTCACCTTTTCGCGCACCCGGCATGAGGTCCATCCGACTCTCAGCCTGCCAGCTTTCAGAAGGGTTGCGGCTGCCTGGGGCGACAGACTGATGACCGCTGTCTGTGTTCCACCGTACGCTTTCCTGAGAGACCTGATTGCATCCACGGGAGGTCTCTCCGAGAGATTGGCTGTACACAGCGCCTCGTGGACACCTTCCACCGTGGTGACTTCGTCCAGGTCTTTCACCTCCACTAGGGTTTCCTGCGTGAGCTTACGCACCTCCACACTGGTTCCCAGGACAGTCGCCACCGCCTCATGATACTGGGGTGTCTTTGGATCTGCCGCCACGCTCAACTCCAGAAGCAGTTCACCCTTGGCCGTCTTTCGGATCCTGCGGACGCTCTCTCCCTGCTCTGACAGCTGCGGGTCCCTCTTGATCTTGCGGAGGCTGTCCGCGTAGCTCACCGTGCCAGTTTCCCTGATGACGCTGGCATCGGGATGCGCTGGCTTAGGCTTCGGGCCCTTCCGCTTCGCTTGGGGTCTGGAACAAACTGTGGTCCACTCAACTTTTGCACCCTCCGCCTTTCCAGCCATAGGCTTATGGGTCTTAGGATTTGGCCTCGTTACCGTTTTCTCGGCCGCCAGTGTCTGGGCATCCCCCTCCTCCTCTTAGCTACCACTCGGCTAGTCGGACTTACTTGCACCGGATCCCCCTTCTCATGGGGGCGCTTTGGCGTTGCGACTGCGGCCGCGTAGCTTTTCGCCTGGGCAGGTGCTGCCCGCGAAGACGCACCGGCTTTGCCTTGGTTGTCCACAGGAGGGCCGCCAACCTGCACCTCCTTGTCCACCTTCTCCGTCCGCCCTTCAGTCTGGACTGCCCTGTCGGCTTGCACCAGCTGTGGCACTCTCGCAGCCGTACCTGCGTCCTGCTCCTCGACGACCTGCAAGCAGACATCCCGGATTTTGGATGCCTTCCGCTTGATGTCGGCATGTACATTGTGCCTTGGCACAAGGAAAGCTATGAGTGCTTCAATGTGCCACTCCAGCACCGCCATTTTGCCTTTGGCAATGACCTCATCGGGAGGGATGACCGCCATTGCTGTCGGATCGGCCCTCATGCCCATTACTCGCTGAAGCTCACTGGTGTCTGCCAGTGTGTTTCTCCGCACCACCGTCTTTCTTATTACCGGAGGAGGGGTCCTCTGGATAGTAGACCTCCTGCCGAAGGGGTCCTTCATCGCACCGTCGTCTTTGTTTGTTTTGTTGGTATTGTTATTGTTACTATTCATTTATTGATTGGGTCCCCGCTCAGGACCGTTATCTTTGCTCGTAGTGCAGTCGCCTTAATGGTCCCATGGTTATCTTTGCCGCAGCAGGGAGGCCATGCGCCATGAGGGTTGACACAAGTCCTTATGGGCGCTTATCTTCAGAGCCAGACCAGCGCTAGTCGGGAATGTTACATCCGAGCCTGCACTGCCAATTTAATGGTGACGAGCATCGAGCGTTTCCTGAGAACTGCCATGGTTTTAACGGGACGGGGGCGATTGCGGCATTAAGCTACCAGCCATTTCTGTAAGATTTCACTCTTACTTACTGAGGTGGCAGCATACCGTAATCATCAGCCCACAAGAATCAGCTTATTTCCTATGTTTCCGGTATGCCATAATCAAGGCCTTACCGGTCTCGGCCTTGATTTGAGGTACAACAGATCCCACGATGTCCCTTTGTGGTCCCACGATGGTCCCTCGTTGTCCCCCGTTGCCCAGACAGCCGCCCCATGAGGGGGTCATCGCTATCTCTGGGTGCGTTGCTCACTTCAGCTGGCCATCAGCGGGTGCTGGTGTGCCATTGCCCGGAGCCGGCACGTGGAGGCAGTGAGTCTTCTTGAGGGTGTCCCACACCAGGATCGCTCTAGCCCCTCCCAGTGAGGGGCAATTAGATGCTTTGCCTGACTGGTTCCCCCCTGACCCCTGTATGTGTGTGTGTGTGTGTTAATAGCATTAACAGTTGATGTGCAAACCTCATTGGGAGGTATGTAACATTCAAACTTTTAATGCATAATATCTTCTTTTGCATACAATTAGGCTTGTGTTAAGCAAATCTTGCCAGCTTAACGATGAAATTTGCATTGTTGACAAAAACTCCAATATATACTACATCAGCGAAGGCACTGCACTGGATGAAACATGATATCAAGTGCAATACTCTGAAGAACTCAAGTCAAGGCCAGTTTGCAAATTTGTCAATAATGCACATTTCATGGTTAGGCTTTAAATTCAATAATACCTAATATATGTATAAACAAATTATATGTAATTTATGTATAGAAAAAAATGAATAAACTGTACTGCAAAGAGTCTGCGGAGAACCTGTGACACCGGACAACCTCGTGCACTATATGCTGGAGTGCCCGGAGAAATGGGACGTGGTGTGTGACACCTCGGCCGCAATTATGCGAGACCTCCGCCACTTGGAGTGGCGGCGACGTTCAGGGAATCAATAGGAGGGGTACGTTGACCAACCCACTCCCAGACGAAGTATTGCTTAATGGCTATGTACCGTCTGGGAGGCGTCTGAGGAGGTGGTTTTAGAGGGTAAGAGCCCCACACTACTGGTGCGAGAGCGCCCGGTGTCTGTTTGCAGATTTCCACCTCCGAACCAATAAAAAAAAAAAAAAAAAAAAAACACACACACACACACACACACACACACACACACACATATATATATATATATATATATATATATATATATATATATATATATATATATATATACATATATATATATATATATATATATATATATATATATATATATATATATATATATATATATATATATATATATATATATATATATATATATATATATATATATATATATATATATATATATATATATATATATATATATATATATATATATATATATATATATATATATACGGTGTGTTCAAAAAAGAACCGTTATTGTGTGATCAAAAAATAAAGTATTTATTTATTCATCAACAACTATCGTGTCACCTTCAAAGTAATTCCCCTCAGATATAATACACTTATGCCAGCATTTTTTCCAATCCTCGAAACAGTTCTGAAACGCTTTTTTTGGTATCGCCTACAGCTCCTGTTTCGATTTTTCTTTTATCTCCTCAATAGTAGCAAAACGCTTCCCTTTCATCGGTGTCTTCAGTTTTGGAAAGAGGAAAAAGTCAGCGGGGGCCAAGTCCGGTGAATACGGTAGTTGAGGCATGATAACGGTTTTGTTTTTGGCCAAAAACAGCTCCTGAGCGATGTCCATGCGACGTTGTTTTTGCTCAAAATTTAGCAATTTTGGAACAATCTTCGATGCCGCACGTTTCATGCCTAAAACATCCGTAAAAATTGCTTGGCATGAGCCGAAGGATATGCCAACACCATCAGCAACCTCTCTGATAGTGATTCGACGATTATCCAAACTCATTTTCTTCACTGCGTCAGTGTTTTCATCGGTTGTTGACGTGCTCGGGCGACCAGGACGAGCATCGTCATTGACATCTTCTCGGCCTTGCTTAAACCGGTTATACCACAATTGAACTTGTGTTCTGCTCATAGTAGACTCGCCAAAGGCCACAGTCAACATTTCAAATGTCCTTGCGCATTTAATTTCATTTTTTACACGACTAACCTTTTTATCTGTCAAAAACAAACTGACAATCCAAAATGGTTGGTATTGCCAACATATATAACAGACATGTGTACCAACATAAAAAAAAAATGCGAACATCGAACATACGTAACTCACGAAATAATGAAAATAACGGTTATCTTTTGATCACACCTCGTATATATATACATATATATATATATATATATATATATATATATATATATATATATATATATATATATATATATATACGAGGTGTATATATATATACATATATATATATATATATATATATATATTTATATATATATATATATATATATATATATATATATATATATTATATATATATATATATATATATATATATATATATATATATATATATATATATATATATATATATATATATATATATATATATATATATATATATATATATATATATATATATATATATATATATATATATATATATATATATATATATATATATATATATATATATATATATATATATATATATATATATATATATATATATATATATATATATATATATATATATATGGTAGGTAGGTAGGTAGGAGTCGCAAAAAGCACACTTAATCACATAGAATGGCTCGTTGTGGTACCACACTGAGACGACGCGACTCCCCCGTCTAGAATTTTGGGAACCACAGTGATTCCGAAATGAACCTGGCTATGTCCTTGATGTTGATGGAAGATAGTTCGGTTAATGAAGTTCCTGCAGAAGCAGCTTGGCGTGGGTCATGATTGGCGAGAGCCATCCTGCCGAGTCAAAAAGTTTTGCGACCGCGGAGAGAATTAGTTGCTTTGGGGCCGCCCTAGTGGTCGGTATTGGAGGGATGGAATACGAAAAAAAATCCGCTAGAGCGTTCCAACGTATGTCTAGCGTTTTTGTAGAGCTAGCATTTTAAAATTTCAAAATGTCATAATCGAGTAATTCTGACTGTGGCATATTTTCTAACATTTTGGGATGATTCGCTGTGATTTTGAGGAGTGGAAATTTTCCAGAGTCCCGTGTTTTGATTACTTGAGATAGTGATTCAACTGCATCAGAGATTGTATAACTGTCTGTAAGAATATCATCCACATAAGTTTCCTTGAGTAGAACTTTTGTTGAGAGTGGAAACTCATCCTCAGTGTCCTCAGCTAATTGACGTAGAAATTAATGCCGAAGGCCTCTGTCTTTAGTTTCAAATTCTGTACTGGGTTATTGTTGGACTTTCGGAAGAGAATGCGCAGAAATTCTCGGTCGTCTTGGTGGACAAGGATTTGCCGATACATCTTCAGTACGTCTCCCTTGAGTATGAACTCGTACAAATTCCATCTCAGTATGAGAGTCATGAAATCGGGTTTCAGGGCGGGTCCGATATGCAAGACATCATTGAGAGACTGTCCTGATCCTGTCTTCCTAGAGGCATTCAACACGACACGCACCTTTATTGTCGCTTTATCGGGTCTGATTCCAGCGTGATGCGGCAAAGTGGCTACTTGTAGTAACAATTTCTTTCGCACTCGTCGGTTCCATGTGGTCTAGAGTGACCACTCCAGTGTTCAGGACTCCTTCGTACGTTGTTTTTAGTTCGTATTTCCTGGAAAGGTTTTTTCCATGTCTAGTAATTGGCTGTAAGTTGTAGCACGAGATGGTCCCAAAGTCGGCGGATGCGGGAAACCTACCTTGAAGGTGACCCTGATCGTGTACCGACCATTCGTTGCCCGAAATGTTGTTCGTTTGTAGTATTCCTCACATATTTTATCTGAGGGTGGAACCTGCTGATAGACTTCTTCCTGCTCCCAGAATTCTTTTAACTGAGAGCTAAGTAGTTCATTGGATACTGCTTCCACTTGCGTCGATAAGGTCGTTACTGTCTGGGTCAGTCGATCACTTACAATCCAAGGAACCAAATATGGTGTTCTGCGCTAGTAGACGGCCGCACACTTTTTTATGAATTGCCTCTAGGAGGATTTTTGGAATCAAGTCGCTACCTATAACCATATCAATATAGGCTTGCGTGAAGCAGTTTGGATCTGCTAGGTCCAGTGTGGCTAAGTGTTTCCAATCTGGCTGCTCAATTCTGCAAGGCGTTAAAAATTTCGTTAGTTGAGGAAGTACTATTGCCTGAATTGAAGTTTTGTCACCAATTTTCTGGGAACACAGCGTTAGAGGGCAACTGTGACTGGCATTCTGTATAGTCTTCCCACCCATACCTGAAATTTCGAACTGAGCTCGTTGGGTTGGGAGTCTCAGCCGTTTTTGAACTTTGGAGGCAATGAAAATTCTTTGGGAGCCTTGGTCGAGAACCTTATGAAGCTCACCGAGATGCTCTATGGATACTAGGGCCGTGGGAAGCAGCTATATTTCTTCATTTGTTGTGAATAAAGATTGCACTTGTGATTGGTTCTCCAGTTTTAATGAACGGGACTGCTAGCTGGTTGTATTGTGAATTTATGTTTGTTGACGTCTAGGGGGCGCTGCGTTCCGTTGGAGGTTTGGAACGGCATCACTTTTGGCAATGCATGCAGATGTGCTGACAGAGCACTCTTGTTTAGTGTCAGAAAATGCTAAACAAATCTCACACATCTTGTTCTCTCTTACGACTCTCAGTCTTTCACGAGCGGACAACTCCTTGAACTTTTGGCAGTACCTTATCGCATGAGTGGCGCGACAGATTGGACACGAGTAGGCCATACTGCCTTTTTTGTGAAAGTTCTGAATTCTCATGTGACTCTTGTTCGGATATGTATGATCCTACATGGCTTTGCGTTCTGCAAGCGCTCGACAATCTTGAATCTACTAGTTAGGAACTCGTTCATTTGATGCCATGTTGGAAGTACCTTACGGAAACTATGGGACTGTTCCCATAACGCGAGGGTTTCCTGTAGAGTTTAGTACAACAAACACTGATCAGAATTGGATCCCAATTCCCTGTCGGCACGCCTTGAGACTTCAAGACGGACATATAGTTATTAATAGAACTCTTAAGTCCTTGGAGTGCCTTGCTACTTTCAAAAGTTACTTGAGGGGGGTACAAAATGGATTTTACTTGTTTGTCCACTAGTATGCGCCTGTTGTCAAACCGTGTTCTCAGTGCGTCTCAAGCCAACTCGAAATTTTCATTGCTTAAGCTGTATTGTTTGACTATTGTTCCAGTTTTTCCGGCGGTTTTTTTCGAAGATTATACAACTTTTGGACAGGAGTGAGTTTAGGGTGATTAATATATACCACCGTAAACATGTCTCGAAAGGACGGCCAGTCTTTATACACTCCGGAAAGTATTTCGGTGCCACATGGGGGCCCATTTAAGCATAGCGCAGTACCAACTTGTTCTATTGCACGCGTGGTGGCCCACTTAGTTGGGCGTTATGTCTCAACTTGTTGTGGCCTGTGTAGCTCCAAAAGATCCGAGATTTGGGCCTTAGTGCCATATGCACGGTCTTGGGATCGTTCCATCTTGTTTCGCGCTACCATTGAATACACTGGGTAAATCTTCATCGTCCAGTCCAACTTGACGATACACACGCTTTACATCATCGTAGTATCCATCCAAGTCGCTCAGATAGGCCTAAGTAGAGGGAACGTGAGGTCTTCAATTGGGAATGGTAAGTTTGTACAGAAATGCACTAATTTTTCGGCTTTCAATATGAATGTATTCATAAAACAATCGAAATCTTCTTTTCAATTTCGTCGTGAGTTGCTTTGAAATTGCCACACCACCTTCCGCACCATGTTCAGCTGGCGCATCAATTTCAGTGAGCCCTTTCTTGCGTTTTGGCGTTTTGAATTAATGTTTCCTAGAAGCGATGTACTGACTTTAAAAGTTTAATGAGATAAAATGCTTTTATTGATGTTCCGAATTTGATGCAAGAGAACAGTAGTAATTTACACATATAATTTGTTGCTTCTGAGAAAATAATCAAATACAATAACAAACCACTCTTTGGGATGAGCACAGCAGTCATTTTGAAGAACTTGTAAAAAAAAACCATCCAATAAAATTAAAATATGGAACTCAATATAACTATTCCTTCAGTGTAATTCCAGAGCTGGTTGTTTAGTACACTCGAAAAAGATGAGGGATTGCTGCGATTTGAAGTGAAAACAAAATCCAGAAGAAAATAAACCAAAAAAGGAGGGTGGTAGTATTTTTATATAATTGTGTTGTAAAACACAATTTAATGAGCGGGAAAATATACTAAATTTTATTAATATTAATATAAAAATTTTATAAACTTATTTATTTTTTTTAGTTCACGGATCCGAAATACAGAATTGATTTCAATTTGAACCGCATAAAACATCTAGAAAAGTAAAAAAAAAATTAAGAATCTCAAAAAAAAATTTTTTTTCAGTGCACACGATACATATGTAACGGTACATCCAGTAATGCACAAAGAGAGAGTGCAAAAAATGTGGCAGCCAAATATACAAATTTCAATGCAGACTTTATGCTTGCACGAAAAATTGTTTTAAAAAAACCGTACGGGACACACATGTATACATACTCATACACAATGGGTTACAATTTAGAGTTTTGTACAGAGTTAGTACCGTATTTTGAAATGTGTATAATAGGGTGGTTTTAAAAAATCGATGTCGGATTTTTTCTGGGGGCACCCCCCTAAAATGTTTCATTTTGTTAGATTTTAAGATTGCCAAAGTTTGAGCACAATTGGAATATGTTAACCCGTGCCACTGGGGCCTCAAATTTTTGAAAATCTCGATTTTTTGGCAGTTTGGCGACTTCGGCGACCCATATCTCTGGAACGGCTAAAGCTCTTTGCCAGTGTCATACATCAAATTAAAGGCCATACTATTTTTAACATTTTATATTCTACACAATAAATACGCAACTAGTACTTAAACCGAAAAAATAGAGCCAATGTCCCTAAAAAGTGACTAGGTAACCCTGAGAGCGAAGATGCGTTATTTGTATTATTATTGCTTATTATGGACAAATACTTGTACTTTGGAATCCCATTTCATTTAAATGTTTGCTATGGTATACCGTTAATTTTAGACCCACAACAATGTTTTTTTTTGTCAGGTATGTATCTATTTTTTCCTCATACTGTATCACTGGCGACCCCAACCAGGTAAAACCAAACTAGTTTAAAAATGTATTGGGTTACCCTACTACCTATTGTTATATTTTAAGTAGAAGTCCAGGGGTTCAGAGTCTGTTATCGAGATGAACGTAGAATGTGAAGGACCATCTGCCCCCAAGACAATCAAGCGTGGCTTCAAAGAGGTCCTAACCATGAAATTGTCATTGTTGCTGGACCGCTGTAGGCTGTCCGATAGGAACGCTACTCGTATCATTTTGGCTACAGTAGAAGCTCTCGGAGAGGATCCCACGGAGAGGATCCCAAAGAATATAAGATCTCCAGAAGCGTTATCCGTGAACAGCGGAGAATAAAACGTGAAAAATACACGGAACAAATTCAAAACAGACTTAAGATACCCCAAACCGAGGCTGTTTGCGTGCACTGGGATGGAAAACTACTACCAGGTATCCTCAAAACAGAGCAGAAAGAACGGGTTGCTGTTCTGGTATCACATGGGACTAAAGAACAACTCCTGGGCGTTCCTGAAACTGACAGTAACTCAGGGGAGTAACAAGCCCTAGCAGTGTACGAATGTCTAGAGGAATGGGGTCTCGCCAGCTCGGTTGTGGCTATGTGCTTTGATACAACAGCATCAAATACTGGGAGACTCAATGGAGCGTGCAATCCCCTGGAGCAGATGTTAGGTCGAGAGCTCCTGTACCTAGCGTGTCGACACCACGTTTTAGAAGTCTTGTTGAGAGGGGTTTTTGACTGCAAGTTTGGAAGCACATCGGGACCTCAACCAGACATATTCAAGAGATTTCAAAAATAATGGTCGGCGATTGATAAATTCAAGTTCGATGTAGGCGAGAATGTTTTGAAACTACTGCCAATATCAAAGAAGAGCTGCAAAGAAAACTAATGGAATGGCAGCCAAGAGACGACTACAAAGAGCTCTTACAATTGGCATTGATATATCTTGGCCATCTTGATGGAAAAGATGTGCGCTTCAGGTCTCCAGGTCCAGTACACCATGCCCGATGGATGGCAGAAGTTATTTACTGTCTGAAAATACAACTCTTCCGTGACCAGTTTAAGCTGACTTACCAAGAACAAGAGGTCCTAGAAGCACTTTGTGTTTTCATCGTTCGAGTCTGCTGTAAAGCCTGGTTTAACGCCCCCAGAGTGTGTTTAGCACCTAAACAAGACCTATACCTCATTGAAAATCTATTGAAATACGAAAGCATTGACAAAAAAATATCAGAAAAAGGAATTAACAAAATGATAAATCACCTGTGGTATCTAAGTCCTGAACTTGTTGCCCTGGCATTGTTTGACCCGACAAGTCAGACTTACCTGTTGTTCAAGAGATTAAACATTAACACCGAATTTCTGGAAAAAGATCCTGCAACTTGGCCGCAGAACATCAACTACCAGGAGGGGCAAAGGATGGTAAACAACTTGAAAGTTGTGAACGACATTGCAGAGCGTGGAGTCAAGCTCATCACAGATTACAACCAATTACTTACAAAGGACGAGCAACAAAAACAATACGTTCTCCAAGTAGTCAGCAGATGCCGTCAGCTGTATCCAGATAGCTCCAAAACTACATTATGTCAGTCCCTTGAATAAATTTAAATAAGAATAAAATGAAAAAAACATTTATTATACTTGATTTTTTAAATACATAATTGTTTGGTTGCCCACTAGGCTTCTGGTCAGGCAACAAGCAAAATGCTCGGCAACCACACTCAATTCTATATCGCGCTGGACTAGACTGAACCTGGGCCACGCCAATATTCTGATGCAGGACACGCCCGTACAGGCGGACGTTGACTATACGTGCTCTACACCTAATCTAAACCACGGGTTCGACACTTACATTCCTAGTAGAGAGGAATGGTCCAACAATTTAGTGGTCACTGGCAGTTCCATTGACATATATACGGATAGCTCCAAACTGGAGAATAAGGTCGGTTGCGGCATCTTCTCCAGAAAACTTGGCATCAAGCTCTCCTATCGTCTCCCTGACCATTGCAGCGTCTTTCAGGCGGAAGTAATGGCAATATTCCAAGCGTCCAAGTGGCTTATTCGAAATGAAGTATGCGCTGTGATGATCAAGTCACTGGCTGGTGTATTCACTACCTCTATGCTTGTACTCGATTGCCGCTCCTCCCTGAACGTCGTCTCAGGTACCTCACAAGTTCACATATGCTGGGTGCCTGGACATAGCGACATTCCAGGAAATTGCGAGGCCGATGAATTGGCCAAAATAGGTACGCTGCTCCCTGACGTCTCCCCCTCCTTTGATGTAGGTGTCCCACTGGCCACGGTCAAATGGGCCATAAAGCATGACTACCTTGAGGCAGCTAAAAAAGCCTGGGTAAATGAACATACCTGTAGTGTTGCCAGACAAACCTGGAGCACTATCGACATTAGGCGTACTAGTCAGCTACTCAATATTAGCAGGAACTCCATCGGCACTATAATAAATGTGCTCACGGGACACTGTCTGATCGGGAAACACGCTGAAAGATTAGCACTGCCCCATAATGACTTATGTCGCAGCTGTGGCTCTGAGGAGGAGGAAGAAACAGTACTTCATCTCATGTGTCAGTGCCCAACTCTGGCCAGGCGTAGATTAAAATTCCTAGGCTCACCTTTCTTCACTTCCTTAACCGAATTATCTTCCATCAACATCAAGGACATAGCCAGGTTCATTTCGGAATCACTGTGGTTCGCAAAATTCTAGACGGGGGAGTCGCGTCGTCTCAGTGTGGTACCACAACGAGCCATTCTATGTGCTTAAGTGTGCTTTTTGCCACTCCTACCTACCTACCATATATATATATATATATATATATATATATATATATATATATATATATATATATATATATATATATATATATATATATATATATATATATATATATATATATATATATATATATATATATATATATATATATATATATAAATATATATATATATATATATATATATATATATATATATATATATATATATATATATATATATATCTATATATATATATATATAAATATAAATATATATATATAAATATATATATATAAATATATATATAAATATAAATATATAAATATATATATATATATATATATATATATATATATATATATCTATATATATATATATATATATATATATATATATATATATATATATATATATATATATATATATAGTTTTTTTTTTTTTTTTAAGGAATCTCTAGCTGGGGTACGCTCAGTCTTCCCAGAGTCCTGTACAATATTTATTTTCTTGACCTTAACACAACACGTTTGATGGAGTTTTTTTTACTTTATTTTATTATTCAGTAAATTACTACTTCATCTGAGACAAATTATAACTAAATCCTGTATTCTCTCCGCTTCGTCTAATTGCAGTGAAGTGGGGTAGTGGCAGACGTAGAAGTAATAGCTGCTTTGAAATTCAACGGCGGTTAAAACCTCGCGTTTACTTCGTCTAGGGGGGAGCACTCTCTTACGTGGTAGTGATGTCGGTTGAAACCTCACACCAGCAATCACGTAAGAAGTCTCAAAAGTCTAACTTGAAGCAATAGCTGCTTTGAAGTGAAACGCCGGTTAAAACCTCGCGTTTACTTCGTCTAGGGTGGAGCACTCTCTTACGTGGTAGTGGTGTCGGTTAAAACCTCACACCACCAATCACGTAAGAAGTCTCAAAAGTCAGGAACTGTCTGCCGTGGTCGCCACTGTCCGCGAATACTATACCCACTTACTCGCCTGCTCGTCCGCTGTTGTCGCCGCCGCTGTTCAAATCACAAGAGCGCGTGCTCGTCCGCTGTTGTCGCCGCCGCTGTTGAAATCTCAAGAGAGAGCCTGCTCATTCGCTGTTGTCGCCGCCGCTGTTGAAATCACGAGAGAGAGCCTGCTCGTTCGCTGTTGTTGCCGCCGCTGTTGAAATCACAAGAGCGCCTGCTCGTTCGCTGTTGTCGCCGTCGCTGTTGAAATCACAAGAGACCGGTTCCTCTGTGCACCGGCCTTTTATACATTTTTCATGCGAGCATCGACAAGTCCCGTATTTCGGCACTGTGTCGTGTTCGAGCATAACCAAATGTGGCGTGGTTTGGCTACATGTGCTCGCATGGTGTTGGTATATGGTGAGGGCGGTATTTTGTGTGACCTTAAATTGTTACAAAATTTAGGTCTTCACACCCCCCCCTTACTTCATGGTGCGCAATCTTACGGTTATTGACGTGGGGTTAATGACGATTCGGTATGGTGGTATTTTGAATCGCATTCGTTTCATTTTCCCAGTCATATGATCTATCTGCACCCTCGCTGTTATTGCGTCTTTGACCGGTTGTGGTAAGTGTTGCCCCTTCTCTCCATGTACCTCGTTCAGGTCGCAGAAAGTTAGGACAGTTGTAATGGACCGTTTAGTTAATAACGCGGTCAATGATGTAGCGCCTCTCTTCCACGTGCCTCCTTCGTTGTATTCTTCCTTCTCTTCATCCTGCGTGTCTTCAGTGCTGCTGTGGTTGCTGCTACCACTATCGCTGTTAATGCTGCTTTGCCGCTGCTTACTGCTGTCAGCGTTTTCCGTTTCGGCTATTTTCTGTATTTCCAGTGGCGGTAGTCGGAGTGGGGGTAGAGGGTATCTGCCCTCCGAAAGTTTCTGAATGAGTTCGGCCAGCTCGTGTCGTTTGCGTGATGGGGCTGTTCTGTCGAACCAGTCGCCTAGGTTTATGGTTGGCCACTGTGCAGTTTCCACTGGTTTGGTGAAAAGGCTTTCCGCATATTGAACTAGGAAAAACCCACAGTCCACAAGGTTTTCCTGAAGTGGGACTTTCGGGCGTGGTGTTCTCTTTGGGACAGAGTCCCCCATCTCCGGTGAAATCTACTACGGCGAGAAACCAGTGTAACTCCATATTGATTGGGATGATCAGCTAATGTTTCTCGAACAGATTAACTGATTTCGTCCATCCCTTCACACGGCCATGGCGTTCTAGAGCTGAGTCTGGATTCCGGGTTAACTGGTCGTAGAAATGCGTGCTGAAGGTTTCGTTTGCTTTCTGGAATGATGTTAGCTTGCATCCATTTCATGAAAACGTCAATTAGCGTATCATTCATAAAACGGCCCTCCTCCAACCGTTTATAATCGGCGACTCTGATAGTAATTCCCCCTCTGGTCTTTGGATAGACAAGTATGGTGGCATTATCGTCCCACGTGTTGTTCGCACTATCCAACGGTGTAGGGGTAGTGTAGGGGGTCACCATCGATCCCTCCAGACACTGCTTCTTGGCCACGTTGCCTCCACAATTGTTGCTGATATTCATCATTGTTGCTATTGTTGTTGTTCTTTGTTTTATTTTCGTGGTTAATTTTTATTTTTAGTTTTCCGTATTATACTCGTTGAAGAACACTGTGATAGTGAGGATTTTCTGTTGAATCTCCGCTGTTGTGATTTTGTAACGGAGTTGATGTAACGGAGTTTTATTTTGTTGGTAGGAAAGTACTTGAATGCACCCTACTATAGTTTAGTTAGTTAAGTCAGTTTGTCGGAGCGTTTGTTCCCCGATATATTGTTTCACTTCGCTGACGTGGGCGGTTCTTATATTCCTTTCTCCTTTTCGCGTCAGCTGTAGGATTACTGGTGATGTGAAATTGACCACTCGGTATGGTCCATCATATTTCGGTGCCAATTTTGCATTAAAACTATTTGCTGCATTTGAGAGATAGTGTTGTTTTAATAGCACCTTCTGTCCGATTTCTGGTCTCCATGAGCGTCGACGGAGGTTGTAGTGTCGAGCTTGATCTTGTGCTGCGCGTTCCATGTTGCGACGGACTAGGTGGAATACGTCACTCATTTGGGCACTTCTCTTCTCAGGCGTTTGTGGGGGGTTTCCATCACCCATGGTCTGTTCGTCATAGAGTGCTTTGGGTAAACGGGGTTCTCGCCCTTGGGTAAGAAAAGCTGGTGTATATCCTGTGCTATCTGAGCGGCTAGTATTAATAGCTAGAGTAATTTCCGGAAGGTATTCATCCCATTTTCGCTGATCTTTCCCCGTCAACTGGGAGATTATCCTCTTGATGGAGCGATTTACCCTTTCTGCTGGGTTCTCTTGTGGCGTATAGGGTGCCGTAAATTGTTGCTTCACTCCCAGATCATTCATGTATTTGCGGAACACCCGACTAGTGAATTGAACGCCGTTGTCTGATAGGAAAATCTTGGGTACACCATAGCGTGCGATAATTCGTTCCCTTTTCGTAAGTTCTCGCCAGTAGCTTTGCGAAGGGGTATCAATTCAATCCACTTTGTAAATTTGTCAAAGAGTACAAGCAACATGGAGTTTCCGTGTGTAGACCGAGTCAATAGCCCGATAAAATCTGCACAGAGTATCGCCCATGGCTCCTCTGGGATTTGTGTCAACATTCGTCAGGCGGTCTTTTCATGGCTACTTTTGTACTTTTGGCAGGAATCACAGTGCCTTACGTATTTAGTAATATCCCGGAACATACCTGGCCAGTAATAGCGATTGCTTATTCGTATAATCGTTTTTCTTACACCCATGTGAGCGGCACTACGACTGTTGTGGCTTTCTTCCAAAACCCGTTTCCGTAGGTACATGGGTGCACACAGCTTCCAGGAGGCGCAGTCTTTGACTTGCGTGTGCGTAGGTATGTGTCGATATAACTTACCGTCTTCGACGATGTAGTCTGCGAATTTAGATGGGTTATCTTTAATCTCTTGCATTCTCCTTTTTATCCAACGACAATTCTCTTCTTCTTGTAGTTCAGTACATGAGTAAAGAGCTTCTAGTGGTTGCCTAGATAGCGCATCGGCTACGACATTCAGTTTGCCCTTCCTGTACTGGATGTCAAATGTAAATTGTTGGAGCTCTAGGGCCTATCTGGCGATTCTTCCTGAGGGGCTCTCAATCGAGTTCAGCCATTTTAGTGATAAATGGTCGGTGATGATTGTGAAGCGATAGCCTTCAAGATATGGCCTCATCGTGCGGACTCCCCACACAATGTCCAAACATTCCTTTTCGGTGGGAGTGCAGCTCATTTCTGCCCGATTTAAGTGTCGGCTAGCGTATGCGATTACTCGTTCCGAGCCTTCGAACTCCTGCGTGAGTACTGCTCCTAATCCAAAATCGCTAGCATCTGTTTGGAGGGTCAATTTCCTTGAAAAATTTGGACACGCCAGTACAGGCGCTTTGGTCAATCGTATTTTCAGTTCATCGAAAGCACTATGTTGCTCGTCTGTCCATTTCCAATGTTTCCGCTTTTTAAGGAGTGTCGTAAGTGGTTGAGAAATACCTACGAAGTCTGGCACAAACCTACGGTACCAAGACGCTACTCCTAGTACACGGCGTAATTCCCGCAAGGTGGTAGGAGGTCGTAGTTCCCGTATAGCTGACACCTTGTGTGGGTCCGTATGTATTCCTTGATCGCTGACAAGGTGACCCAAGTATTTGATTTCTTTTTTAAAGAAATCACATTTCTCGATATTGAGTTTTAGATTTGCCTCACGTAATCTTCGGAATACTTCACCCAAATTCTTCATGTGGTCCTGGAGTGAGTTTCCAGTCACGATTATGTCATCGAGGTAGGCGAAGGCATAAGGTTCTAACTCTGGCCCGATCACCCCATCCAGTGCGCGTTGAAACGTGGCGGGCGCAGAATGTAGGCCAAACGGCATGACTCGCCATTGGAATAAACCTCGCCCTTGTACAGTAAAAGCCGTATACTGTTTACTCGTCGCATCCATTGGTATTTGCCAATACCCATTCTTGAGATCAAGCGTGCTTATGTGTTTCGCATCTCGGAGTCTGTCCAAAATATGATGGATTCTGGGTAACGGATAGGCATCCGGAATCGATTTTGCATTGAGTTGCCGGTAATCGACACAGAGCCTCCATTGTCCGGTTTTCTTTCGAACCAGCACGATCGGAGCACTGTGAGGGCTGTGTGAAGGTTCTATACAACCCTTCTCTATCAACTCATCAATCTATTGGTTAATGACTTCCAGCATCGCTGGGTTCCGCTCATCACGATTTTATGCGAGGTGATGTTTGAGACGCCGTTCAAGTCACTAAGTGGTGCCAGTTCTTTTCTCAGGAAACCTTCAATTTCTTGCCGCTCGCTAAGTTGATTGTCGTTTGCTATTGTCTACTGTTGTTGTATTAGCGTTTGCTGTCCTTGTTGTTTTTGTGGTGACCTCTGCTGTTGCTTCCTAGGATTCCTGTTACGCACTGTCAACTGTTTGGGGTTGTTTCGTGAGTTTCTCCTGTCGGCCTCAATTCAACGGAGCTCCCTCCGAGACAAAGTGTAGCTCCCATGGTATACAAGAAATCTAACCCTAAAATAACTTGTCCAGATGAACGTGTGAAGATGAGAAACGGCTTTCGGCATCATTTATCACCTATTCGCCGTCCAGCATAAGGGCTTCCTTGCTTGTGCATTCACCGCCGTTTGCTAGTTGTGCCCTCACGTTTACTGCGACTACGTTGTTCGGACTTCGATGTTGTTTGGCAAAATTTCCATTGATGAAGCTCTTTGTAGCCCCGGTGTCTATCGTCGCATTTATTTGTTCTCCGTCCACCGTAACTGTGGCGAAGATATGGTTACGCTCGCAACGTTACAACTTTACTGTTGGCGGAACGGGTTGCGATTTGACGGCCCCACTCGTCCCCGGTTCTGAGGGGGTCCTTGCTCGTTTCCCGCTTGATGTTGACAGCACTCAATTGTTCGGACATTCGTCTGCCCGCACTCCCAGCAGAACAGTACCTGTGGGTTCCGACTATTGCGTTGGATGTGTCCTTCTTGACCGCAGCGTCGACATGCTGTTTTGTGACTTTTTTTGATGCCCATTGTTTGTGCTCGATCGCGTCGAGGTTCCGGTTGGCATCGTGGTAGCTGCTCACGTGGTGGTTGTTGTCGGCTGCGTTGTGGTGCTTCACGCACTGTTTCCTGATCCGCTCTGATACTTTCATGTTCTTGCGCACGAGTGATCAGTTCGTCCAGAGAGGAGAAATCGTCACGCCGTATGTATAGGCGGTAGTCGGGTAAAAATATTGCGGAGGATACGTTCGTTCTGTCGGTCTTCGTCATAATGCGCACGTCCCATCAGATTTTGCAGGGCGATGGTATAATCCTTAAAGGTCTCTCTTGGCTTTTGCACCCGTTTTCGGATCTCATCGTCTAGATCTTCAAAATATCGGCTGGGGAGGAAAAATTTCAGAAAGTCTCGTTCGAATGCTTCAAACGTGACCCACTGCCTTTTGTTGTTTCGGTGCCAGGTTAATGCCTTGTCTGTGAGAAGCTGTGGCATTGTGCGAGGGAGTAAGTCCCGGTTGAGACCATACATGTCTGCCAGTTCCTTTACGCGCTCTATAAATCCCAACGGATCCTTATCGCCGTCGTATTTTACTGGCCACTCACGAACTTGTTCAATGACGATAACACATTGAGTTGCTACAAAGGCGTTCATGTTATCTGCGCCGACAGATGGTTGTCCCTGGTGTCGTTCCATTTCCTCTACGTGGACGTGAGATGGTTGTGTTAACGTTGACTTCGACGTTTTTGGTAATGTGGTGCTTGCTGTACTTTGCGTGTGCTTTATTTCCAATTCCTCCAGTCGTTTGCAGAATTCCGGGTTAGTGGTGCTATCAACTATGAAAGCTGCAAACCTGTTTCGCAGTTCGCCCAAACTCATCATCAAGTTTAAATTCTACCGCGTATTGTTCTAGCTGGTCTTTGCGTAGGGTATGGAGCCACCCTGATTTCGGCTTCATATCGATTCGTTGTGTTAAGGTCCCTGCCCGGGCGCCATGTAAGGAATCTCTAGCTGGGGTACGCTCAGTCTTCCCAGAGTCCTGTACAATATTTATTTTCTTGACCTTAACACAACACGTTTGATGGAGTTTGTTTTACTTTATTTTATTATTCAGTAAATTACAACTTCATCTTAGACTAATTATAACTAAATATTGTATTCTCTCCGCTTCGTCTAATTGCAGTGCATTGGGGTAGTGCCAGACGTAGAAGCAATAGCTGCTTTGCAATTCAACGCCGGTTAAAACCTTGCGTTTACTTCGTCTAGGGGGGAGCACTCTCTTACGTGGTAGTGATGTCGGTTAAAACCTCACACCACCAATCACGTAAGAAGTCTCGAAAGTCTAACTTGAAGCAATAGCTGCTTTGAAGTGAAACGCCGGTTAAAACCTCGCGTTTACTTCGTCTAGGGTGGAGCACTCTCTTACGTGGTAGTGATGTCGGCTAAAACATCGTGGTCGCCACTGTCCGCGAATACTATACCCACTTACTCGCCTGCTCGTCCGCTGTTGTCGCCGCCGCTGTTGGTTATCGCAAGAGAGCGCCTGCTCGTCCGCTGTTGTCGCCGCCGCTGTTGAAATCGCAAGAGCTCGTGCTCGTTCGCTGTTGTCGCCGCCGCTGTTGAAATCACGAGAGAGAGCCTGCTCGTTCGCTGTTGTCGCCGCCGCTGTTGAAATCACAATATATATATATATATATATATATATATATATATATATATATATATATATATATATATATATATATATATATATATATATATATATATATATATATATATATATATATATATATATATGGGGGCGTTAAACCAGGCTTTACAGTAGACTCGAACGATGAAAACACAAAGTGCTTCTAGGACCTCTTGTTCTTGGGAAGTCAGCTTAAACTGGTCACGGAATAGTTGTATTTTCAGACAGTAAATAACTTTTGCCATCCATCGGGCATGGTGTACTGGACCTGGAGACCTGAAGCGCACATCTTTTCCATCAAGATGGCCAAGATATATCAATGCCAATTGTAAGAGCTCTTTGTAGTCGTCTCTTGGCTGCCATTCCATTAGTTTTCTTTGCAGTTCTTCTTTGATATTCTCTACTTCTTCTTTGGGCAGTAGTTTCAAAACATTCTCGCCTACATCGAACTTGGATTTATCAATCGCCGACCATTATTTTTGAAATCTCTTGAATATGTCTGGTTGAGGTCCCGATGTGCTTCCAAACTTGCAGTCAAAAACCCCTCTCAACAAGACTTCTAAAACGTGGTGTCGACACGCTAGGTACAGGAGCTCTCGACCTAACATCTGCTCCAGGGGATTGCACGCTCCATTGAGTCTCCCAGTATTTGATGCTGTTGTATCAAAGCACATAGCCACAACCGAGCTGGCGAGACCCCATTCCTCTAGACATTCGTACACTGCTAGGGCTTGTTACTCCCCTGAGTTACTGTCAGTTTCAGGAACGCCCAGGAGTTGTTCTTTAGTCCCATGTGATACCAGAATAGCAACCCGTTCTTTCTGCTCTGTTTTGAGGATACCTGGTAGTAGTTTTCCATCCCAGTGCACGCAAACAGCCTCGGTTTGGGGTATCTTAAGTCTGTTTTGAATTTGTTCCGTGTATTTTTCACGTTTTATTCTCCGCTGTTCACGGATAACGCTTCTGGAGATCTTATATTCTTTGGGATCCTCTCCGAGAGCTTCTACTGTAGCCAAAATGATACGAGTAGCGTTCCTATCGGACAGCCTACAGCGGTCCAGCAACAATGACAATTTCATGGTTAGGACCTCTTTGAAGCCACGCTTGATTGTCTTGGGGGCAGATGGTCCTTCACATTCTACGTTCATCTCGATAACAGACTCTGAACCCCTGGACTTCTACTTAAAATATAACAATAGGTAGTAGGGTAACCCAATACATTTTTAAACTAGTTTGGTTTTACCTGGTTGGGGTCGCCAGTGATACAGTATGAGGAAAAAATAGATACATACCTGACAAAAAAAAACATTGTTGTGGGTCTAAAATTAACGGTATACCATAGCAAACATTTAAATGAAATGGGATTCCAAAGTACAAGTATTTGTCCATAATAAGCAATAATAATACAAATAACGCATCTTCGCTCTCAGGGTTACCTAGTCACTTTTTAGGGACATTGGCTCTATTTTTTCGGTTTAAGTACTATTTGCGTATTTATTGTGTAGAATATAAAATGTTAAAAATAGTATGGCCTTTAATTTGATGTATGACACTGGCAAAGAGCTTTAGCCGTTCCAGAGATATGGGTCGCCGAAGTCGCCAAACTGCCAAAAAATCGAGATTTTCAAAAATTTGAGGCCCCAGTGGCACGGGTTAACATATTCCAATTGTGCTCAAACTTTGGCAATCTTAAAATCTAACAAAATGAAACATTTTAGGGGGGTGCCCCCAAAAAAAATCCGACATCGATTTTTTAAAACCACCCTATTATACACATTTCAAAATACGGTACTAACTCTGTACAAAACTCTAAATTGTAACCCATTGTGTATGAGTATGTATACGTGTGTGTCCCGTACGGTTTTTTTAAAACAATTTTTCGTGCAAGCATAAAGTCTGCATTGAAATTTGTATATTTGGCTGCCACATTTTTTGCACTCTCTCTTTGTGCATTACTGGATGTACCGTTACATATGTATCGTGTGCACTGAAAAATTTTTTTTTTTTGAGATTCTTAATTTTTTTTTTACTTTTCTAGATGTTTTATGCGGTTCAAATTGAAATCAATTCTGTATTTCGGATCCGTGAACTAAAAAAATTGTGTTTTACAACACAATTATATAAAAATACTACCACCCTCCTTTTTTGGTTTATTTTCTTCTGGATTTTGTTTTCACTTCAAATCGCAGCAATCCCTCATCTTTTTCGAGTGTACTAAACAACCAGCTCTGGAATTACACTGAAGGAATAGTTATATTGAGTTCCATATTTTAATTGTATTGGATGGTTTTTTTTTACAATTTCTTCAAAATGACTGCTGTGCTCATCCCAAAGAGTGGTTTGTTATTGTATTTGATTATTTTCTCAGAAGCAACAAATTATATCTGTAAATTACTACTGTTCTCTTACATCAAATTCGGAACATCAATAAAAGCATTTTATCTCATGAAACTTTTAAAGTCAGTACATCGTTTCTAGGAAACATTAATTCAAAACGCCAAAATGCAAGAAAGGTCTCACTGAAATTGATGCGCCAGCGGAACATGGTGCGGAAGGGGGTGTGGCAATTTCAAAGCAACTCACGACAAAATTGAAAAGAAGATTTCGATTGTTTTATGAATACATTCATATTGAAAGCCGACAATTTAGTGCATTTCTGTACAAACTTACTTCATTCCCAATTGAAGACCTCACGTTCCCTCTACTTAGGCCTATCTGAGCGACTTGGATGGATACTACGATGATGTAAAGCGTGTGTATCGTCAAGTTGGACTGGACGATGAAGATTTACCCAGTGTATTCATTGGTAGCGCGAAACAAGATGGAACGATCCCAAGACCGTGCATATGGCACTAAGGCCCAAATCTCGGATCTTTTGGAGCTACACAGGCCTCAACAAGTTGGGACATAACGCTCAACTAAGCGGGCCACCACGCCTGCAATAGAACAAGTTGGTACTGCGCTATGCTTAAATGGGCCCCCATGTGGCACCGAAATACTTTCCGGAGGGTATGAAGACTGGCCGTCCTTTCGAGACATGTTTACGGTGGTATATATTAATCACCCTAAACTCACTCCTGTCCAAAAGTTGTATAATCTTCGAAAAAAAACCGCCGGAAAAGCTGGAACAATAGTCAAACAATACAGCTTAAGCAATGAAAATTTCGAGCTGGCTTGAGACGCACTGAGAACACGGTTTGACAACAGGCGCATACTAGTGAACAAACAAGTAAAATCCATTTTGAACTCCCCCAAGTAACTTTGAAAGTAGCAAGGCACTCCAAGGACTTAAGAGTTCTATGAATAACTATCTGTCCGTCTTGAAGTCTCAAGGCATCCCGACAGGGAATTGGGATCCAATTCTGATCAGTGTTTGTTGTACTAAACTCTACAGGAAACCCTCGCGTTATGGGAACAGTCCCATAGTTTCCGTAAGGTACTTCCAACATGGCATCAAATGAACGAGTTCCTAGCTAGTAGATTCGAGATTGTCGTGCACTTGCAGAACGCGGAGCCATGTAGGATCATACATATCCGAACAAGAGTCACATGAGAATTCAGAACTTTCACACAAAAGGCAGTATGGCCTACTCGTGTCCAATCTGTCGCGCCTCTCATGCGATAAGTTACTGCCAAAAGTTCAAGGAGTTGTCCGCTCGTGAAAGACTGAGAGTCGTAAGAGAGAACAAGATGTGTGAGATTTGTTTAGCATTTTCTGACACTAAACAAGAGTGCTCTGTCAGCACATCTGCATGCATTGACAAAAGTGATGCCGTTCCAAACCTCCAACGGAACGCGGCGCCCCCTAGACGTCAACAAACACAAATTCACAATACAACCAGCTAGCAGTCCCGTTCATTAAAACTGGAGAACCAATCACAAGTGCAATCTTTATTCACAACAAATGAAGAAACATAGCTGCTTCCCACGGCCCTAGTATCCATAGAGCATCTCGGTGAGCTTCATAAGGTTCTCGACCAAGGCTCCCAAAGAATTTTCATTGCCTCCAAAGTTCAAAAACGGCTGAGACTCCCAACCCAACGAGCTCAGTTCGAAAGTTCAGGTATGGGTGGGAAGACTATACAGAATGCCAGTCACAGTTGCCCTCTAACGCTGTGTTCCCAGAAAATTGGTGACAAAACTTCAATTCAGGCAATAGTACTTCCTCAACTAACGAAATTTTTAACGCCTTGCAGAATTGAGCAGCCAGATTGGAAACACTTAGCCACACTGGACCTAGCAGATCCAAACTGCTTCACGCAAGCCTATATTGATATGGTTATAGGTAGCGACTTGATTCCACAAATCCTCCTAGAGGCAATTCATAAAAAAGTGTGCGGCCGTCTACTAGCGCAGAACACCATATTTGGTTCCTTGGATTGTAAGTGATCGACTGACCCAGACAGTAACGACCTTATCGACGCAAGTGGAAGCAGTATCCAATGAACTACTTAGCTCTCAGTTAAAAGAATTCTGGGAGCAGGAAGAAGTCTATCTGCAGGTTCCACCCTCAGATAAAATATGTGAGGAATACTACAAACGAACAACATTTCGGGCAACGAATGGTCGGTACACGATCAGGGTCACCTTCAAGGTAGGTTTCCCGCATCCGCCGACTTTGGGACCATCTCGTGCTACAACTTACAGCCAATTACTAAACATGGAAAAAACCTTTCCAGGAAATACGGACTAAAAACAGCGTACGAAGGAGTGCTGAACGAATATCTCACTCTAGACCACATCGAACCGACGAGTGCGAAAGAAACTGTTACTACAAGTAGCCACTTTGCCGCATCACGCTGGAATCAGACCCGATAAAGCGACAACAAAGGTGCGTGTCGTGTTGAATGCCTCTAGGAAGACAGGATCAGGACAGTCTCTCAATGATGTCTTGCATATCGGACCCGCCCTGCAACCCAATCTCATGACTCTCATACTGAGATGGAATTTGTACGAGTTCATACTCAAGGGAGACGTACTGAAGATGTATCGGCAAATCCTTGTCCACCAAGACGACCGAGAATTTCTGCGCATTCTCTTCCGAAAGTCCAACAATAACCCAGTACAGAATTTGAAACTAAAGACAGAGACCTTCGGCATTAATTTCTGCGTCAATTAGCTGAGGACACTGAGGATGAGTTTCCACTCTCAACGAAAGTTCTACTCAAGGAAACTTATGTGGATGATATTCTTACAGACAGTTATACAATCTCTGATGCAGTTGAATCACTATCTCAAGTAATCAAAACACGGGACTCTGGAAAATTTCCACTCCTCAAAATCACAGCGAATCATCCCTAAATTTTAGAAAATATCCCACAGTCAGAACTACTCGATTATGACATTTTGAAATTTTAAAATGCCAGCTCTACAAAAACGCTAGACATACGTTGGAACGCTCTAGCGGATTTTTTTTCGTATTCCATCCCTCCAATACCGACCACTAGGGCGGCCTCAAAGCAACTAATTCTCTCCGCGGTCGCAAAACTTTTTGACTCGGCAGGATGGCTCTCGCCAATCACGATCCACGCCAAGCTGCTTCTGCAGGAACTGTGGATGGAAGGATCGGACTGGGACGAATGTGTTAAGCCGCTCTCCCTGGCCAAATGGAACCAGTTGCTGGGGGACTTACCGGCAATCGTCAACATTCAGATCACTAGATGCCTATTCTTTGTGGTGGAACGGTCCGAAATGGTTACAAGGCCCCGAAGAGTCGTGGCATCGACCCCGCAACGCATCGACCACGCCTCCGGAACAAAAAAGAGTGGAGGCGAATCTGACATTCGAAGAGCCCACTGATATTCTCGATCGGTTTTCGTCCCTTCCGCGGGCACTACGCGTGTTCTCATATGATTTCCGCTTCCTTTACATCAGCGAAGAAATCTCCCTCGGTTTGCAACGTCTACGTTTTCCCAAGGCCGAGTCCAAGAAGAAAGATTATAATCTTAGCTCAGAGTCGGCAGTTCCCGCTTGAAGTAAAAGCGGTAACAAGCCAGGTTCCCATTATTCGGAAAAGATCTCTACTCACTCTCAAGCCGTTCATGGACCCGCACAATCTCCTAAGAGTGAATAGTTGGCTCGCCTCCTAGGGTCTAAGTTACGACGAGCGACAACCCATCATTCTCCCCGATACCTCCCGATTCTGTATTCTATATCTCAATTTGATTCACATGCATGCTGAGTAACGGCTTTTGTTTCTGATGGCTCGTCAGGAATTCTATATCCCGCGCCTGAAGCTGCAGATAAAAAAATTATATATATTTGTGCAAAGTGTGTACCGCCTTCAAGCAGAAGGTCCGCTCGCAAATCATGACAGCCTTGCCACCCGAACGTTGTACTTTGTATGTTCCCTTCACAACCACCGGTGTTGACTTTGCAGGCCATTTCCTCATTAAAGCCTCCCAGCTTCGATTAGCGACGTTCCTGAAAGGTTATATTGCTGTCTTTGTGTGCTTTTTGACAAAGGCTACACATTTGGAACTCTGCTTTGACCTCACGACCGAAGCTTTCCGAGCAGCGTTCGCCCACTTCGTTGGCAGGAGAAGACTGCCTCGCAAAATCATATCTGATAACGGCAAAACATTCGTCGGCGCTCAGAGGGCGCTCAGCACAGAATTCCTCAAGATCTCGAAGGAGGTCTCTGCAGACATCGTCAAACAGTATGCGCCAGAAGGCTTGAACGGGGATTTCATCACGGCCAGCGCACCCCATATGGGTGGTCTTTGGGAATCCGCGGACAAAAGTTTCAAAACCCATTTGAAAAAGACTGCCGCCGTTCATAAATTTTACTATGAAAAATTTACCACCTTACTTTGCCCCATGGAGGCGGTCCTAAATTCTCGGCTGCTTTCTCCGCTCTACTAAGATCGTAATGAACTTTTAGTTCTCACTCCAGCTCACTTCCTACGAGGCGCACCCCTCCTGGCGATCCCCGAATTGGAGAAAGTGTCTCTCATAGACCTCGGGAGAAGCTGAAGCCTCTCCATCACCAATTCAGCCAGGGATGGAAGGACGAATACTTAAAGGAACTCCTTAAATCGATACAAATGGAGGCACCTGCATAAAGAGTAACAGACGGACCAACTGGTAATAATTAAAGTCGAGGTGCTGTCTCCGGCTGAATGGCGATTCTGCCGAGTCAGCGCGATACAACGCGGGCCCGATTGACACGTTCGAGTAGCGGATGTCCGCACCAGGCCTGTCGGGAAACTCTGCGTGCTGCCGGCCGCGGGCCGCAACAACAAACCTTTGAACCTTTTTCCTCACCTACTCCAGACTTCCCTGTCTGGCCATTCGTTTCCTATAATACTAAATTCTGTTTCCATCTCCTTACAGACCAAACCAGATGGACATTCATCAACGTGCGCTGTGCCACCGTCAGCACTCCTTACGCTTTTGCAAGCGGTTTTTAGCCATGGGCATGAGCCAGAGGAGAGCAGTGGTGCTGGCACATAAATACTGCAACAATTTCCTTGCCCGTTCGCATACCGTAGCGGCATGCCAGTCAACCAATAGGTGCAGAATCATCCATAACAAGCACCACTCCCTCGTGCATCCGGATGAGGCCCTTGGTAGCAGCCTTCGTGGCGGCAAAAGGAGCATGGCGGCCCACCCGACTATCCAGCAACCACCATCACTTTCCAGAGGTTGCGCGCGCCGGACCCCACGCGAGACAACAGCGCCCCAGACGTACGGACGAAGGCAGCGGTCACCGAACCCCCACCGACTCGGCAATCGTACCAGAAATCGACCGTGTCCATCAAAAGTGAGGCATGCAACGCGACCAGGCTCACGTCCCGAGGAGTGGAGACGGGAATTTACCGGGAGCGGACGGCCAAGGCATTGATAGATCGGGCTATCCCTCACACAGCAGAAGGTTGACCTCTAATCATTCACGAGTGCACGCGGGGCCAGGATGGCTAAATTCCTTCTGTGTCGGCAAATCCCTCTTGGCATCTTCCAAGAGATTCCTTTATTATAGTAGGAAAGCATTGCAGCTGCCGCTGCTGGACACGCAGTCTATTTCCTTTCCCACTACTAAAAGTATACACTGATGTAAATATATTGAAAGCATAGATCGAGAGAAACACTGCTTACCATCCGAATCTCCCCCGAGAGAACTTACACCACACTGCTGGCTTTTTTATTCATTCCTTTTGCTTTTAATGTTTGTTGTGTCGGTAGTTATTCAAGGGGACTAACATGTATTTTAGCACATACCGTAATTGAGTTCTGTCGGAAGTTGGGTCTATCACCTCCACGTGGTAACAGCTGGTAACAACTGTGCACTGGTTGTGAGGTGCAATCCATTCCTGACAATTGATGCCACATCGCATCTAGTGTACGGTTGGCTAAGATATGTCATGTGGAGGGAGTAAACCCTGGTAAAAAATCCCCCTAACTAAAGGTGTTATGCGACCCGTGCCTATTGGTTGGTTTGCAGGCAGGGGGTAATACCTGCTGTATTCTGTTGGGGTCCTCGAGTCCTTGCTTGGCGGGTGAGAGACGTCCTGTCGCCGTTTTCAGGCGCAAGACTGAAAAATCAAGAGCCCTAACGTAGAATTTAAACACCACCACTTTTCGGGTTCAAAACACAAGAGAGATTTATTCTTAAAATACTAGTTCTTATATACTATTTGTAAATGAGCATTACCGCCTACGTCTTGACTTTTCTGGTGTTCCAGTTTCGCAGTTGTTATTTGGTGTCAGTGGCTCAAGCCCACTGACCTACTGCAAGTAAAAGTGTCGTCGGTGCATTCTAAATGCCCCTCGTCAGCTTGACTGCGGAACTGTGACACCCTAAAAGTTTACATTATAATTAATGAATAATCGCTATTCATTTACAATATTTGCACCCTAAAAATATGTGCGTTCTTAATGAATTTAATAAGAGCTGGTGCTGTGAGTCAACTACGCGTAGGTAGCTTGATTCTAACTCACAACAATTCGTACGGAGCCACCTCGATACCGGGGCACCTCTAGGTATATTCACGACATTGCCATTGTATGGGGTGCTGCCATGATCGACCACTATGATTCCCCTTAAAAATTGAAGATCACCATGTCTGATAAAGTGGACGGTTATCATAAGAGCAAGATGGATCACAATAATAAACAAAAACACAAATTCTTTGGACAAGCAACGGGGCTGTTGCCTCCATTTCTGAATCTGGCTAAAGTCAGAAAAAAATTTGTACGGCGGAATCTGGGGGTACAGAACCTAGTGGAAGTGGTGGTACTAATAAGCCAAGTATGGCTGGCCTATCTCGTACGGCGGAAGCTGGAACCGGGGACAAACCTGGTTCCAGTGGAAGTGGCTGTACAGATGGAAGTCTTGGGGAAGGGTCTACAATTCATACGGCGGATACCGGAATTGGTCCTGATAGACGTGACGGTACATCCATGTCTAATAAGACTAAGGTGTCCTCGGTAGTAAAGCAAACACGGCATAACTACAAGGAGAGACGAGCTCCTTAGAAGTTGCTGGAACGTGTCGGAAGTGTCCCAGAGTGCGAGAGGTCTGTGAAACTAAAGTCCTCCATTAGCTGGGCAAAAAGGGTTACTGAGGGACTATCAGAGATTCCCAAACCGAACCCGCCGCCAAAACGTCAGCTTTCGGACGACCCGCCCAGAAACCCCAGCCGGATAAAGAGGCCAAGATTTCATTAGACTATTCCCGCACCAAAGACCGTCAGTGAAGCTGTGCGAAGTCAACAACTATGGGCCGTTGTGAACAGAAGCAACATTGACGGCACTAAGTTGAGAAATGGAAGAAAATAGAAGCCGGGCTCTCGAGCATTTTCTTCCAGATTTTGAAGGAACATCCTGGCCCGGCTCCTTTTTGTCGCGATTGTGGATGGCATCGGAACCACGTGAAGCTAATCGCATGTGCCGATCAGAGATCAAGTGAGCTGTACAGAATATAAATTTCCAGAATCGGTGAAGTTTGGTCTGGGTTTAAGCTTGAGGTAATCTCGAAGGAGGATATCCCGAACCTGCCAACAGTGAGAGCCCGGATACCATCTGAACCACCTGACCCTAAAATGGTTCTGGAGATGTTACGGGTATGTAATCCGGAACTCCCGACATCATCGTGGAAGGTCACGAAACTGGAGAAGCCAAAAGACGAGTACCGCAGTGCTACCTTTGTGGTGAGCACGGACTTGTTGGAATCTCTGTTGCGATCCGATGGTGTCGTGAGCTATGGATTCTCGTCCATTACACTGAGGGTCTACAAAAAGGATGTGAACGTCTCCAATATAATGGACCATGTTGGAGTTGTGGTAGACCCTGAGGCCTCATCTCAGCTGGAAGAAGAGGCCAACACCACTTCTGCTGGCGGGGGTGGAACCTGGCTCTGGTTCTGGAAAAACAGTTGCGCTAAGCAGGGCATCATCCGATAGCAGTATCTGCTCTTTATTGGATAGGAAAGCGGAAGCCACTCTGACTGATGAGGAGCAGCTACTGGCATCGGACGAAGAAGATGCTGAAAAGACGGTGGTGGAGGTGGAGACCAGTAACCGTGATGTTACGGGTACTTCAAATTAATCTACACAACTCAAAGGTTGTGTCCGCCAATCTTATACTACATCTGTGAAAGGACAGATACCATATTGTCCTAATTCATGAACCATGTCCATAGTATTGTGTGAGGACTAGGGACTCAAAAATACAAACTGATATATAGGTAAACCTAGAGCGTGTGTACTATTACGTAGAGGGATAAATGCTTTTATGCTCTCTAATTACAGTGATGCTGATCAAACGACTATCAGCCTGGAGTCGGGTGATGGGCGGATATGGCTATCGTCATGCTACCTGGCCCACGATCGCGAAGAGCTATCAAGATCAATTTTTAAGGATCTGGTGGCGCACTCGCGAGGCTAGGCGCAAAAATGCTAATTGGACACTAATATGAGGGGTGAGTGCCTTTTTCATTTTTTGCTTGGAACTAACCTGCAAATCTGTAATAGGGGTGTTAAACCTACTTTTGTCATAAGCAAGGAGGTAATAGACGCCACCTTTGCCTCTAACCCTGTAGGAAGAATAAGGGAGTGGGCGGTGTTACAAGAACATTCCTTCTCTGACCATAGATACATCTCGTTTGAGATTAAGAAAACTTTACCTAAACCTAAGCCTGGTAGAAATATCAGGAAAACAGACTGGGATAATTATGTAGATCTAGTTGGGAATACCCTAAATGTCTGCCCATCTAGCGAACCAAGAAGCATAGAAGAGATAGATGAAATGGTTGGCTCTATTACTGCGAGCCTGAACGTGGCCATGGCAGAAACCTGTCCACTAAGGAATTTGAGGGGAAAGCCGAAACCTCGGTGGTGAACGGAAGAGCTAAGCAAGCTTCGGGTAGATAGTAAATAGCTTTTAATGAGGCGAAGTATACACGTCTTGAAAATTACTGGAAGGGTACAGAGAGCCTCTTATGGTCTTTAAGAAGAAGGTTAGAACTGCTCAAAGATAATCTTGGAAATCCTTTTGTGAAGAAGTAGAGGGACCGACTGAGGCTTCTAGACTTCGGAAAATATTGGCGAGAACTTAGAGCTGGGAGCTTGTACAGAAGGTGGATGACACATTCACTACAACTAGTAATGAGTATTTAGAGCTTCTACTCAGCACGAATTTCCCAGGCTGCTCAACCATTACTGGGCACGAGTGGGAAGATGCGTCAATCTGAGGATCGACTCTTATAGGCTATTGGAAGTTTTAAACCTTTTAAGTCTCCTGGTCCTGATTTATTTATCCAGTGCAATTACATAAAACCGCTCGATACCTGAAAGGCAGGCTGTTAGCAATCTTGGAATGATGCTTTAAGTTTGGGTATATACCGCGTCCATGGAGACCGACCAGAGTGGTCTTCATTTCGAAAGCCGGAAAAAACTCACATACTCATCCAAGGGACTTAAGACCGATATCTCTCTTATCTTTTCTTTTGAATACTTTTGAGAGAGTGATAGAAATCCACTTAAGCTTAACTATAGACAAGAATCTAATCTCATCGGCTCAACATACGAAGGTAAAATATGTGGGGACAGCTCTACATAACCTTACTTCCATTGCAGAAGGGTCATTGCACAAGCAGGAATTTACCCTGGCTGCCTTTATCGATATTGAGGGGGCCTTAAGTAATGTCAAAAGGGCAGTGATGGCCTACTGCATCACTTACTGAACCTGGGGTGGAAACGGGCCTGGTAGGCCTCATTGGTAAAATGCTGAATAGCAGAATCATTGAGGCGAATCTAGGAGAATCGGTCCTACGTAGATTGGTGAGCAGCGGTACACCTCAGGGAGGTGTCCTCTCACCGTTTCTATGGAACACAGTACTACACAGTACAAACTCCTGATAAGATTAGAGGCGGTGGGATGTAAGGTGGTGGCTTATGCCGATGATGTTGTTATTACTGTCTCTGGAAAATTCACATCTACACTGAGAGATTTGTTGCAAAATGCTCTAGATATTCTTTCAAAGTGGGCGGAGGAATATGGTCTTGGAGTAAATCGGATAAGACTAAGGTCATTCTGCTTATTAGGAAACATAAAATCCCTCAATTAGATCCAATTACTCTTAAGGGAAAAGCTCTAGGGACTTCAGAAGAGACGAAATAATTGGGAAGGATATCTGTATTTTATCAGACAGCCAAGGTGCACTAAGGGCTTTGAATGCATTCCAAATAACATCGAGGAGTGTGTAAGACTGTCGCCGATCTCTAAATGAGATGGATAAACAATTCCATATCCATGTCCATACCAGGACATAGGGATATTCCAGGGGATTGCAAGGCACTTGTATGCCAAATATTGGTAGGCATATGGGTGTACCTATCGCGACTTGTAAGCTTCACATTGTTGGAGAGCTTATTTGTTTGTCCGCGGGGAGGTCCTCTTGCTACTTATCCTGGGCGCGCTTGTACCTGTAAACCTAGAATCACTCTTTAAAAATGAAACACTACATACACTTTTAGTTTTAAAAGAACAAGAAAATTTATTCTTAAAATACTAATTCTTATATACTATTTACAAACAGCACAGTCTGCGTACTGACCTTTCTGGTGTTCCAGTTCCAAGCCAACTGACCTACGGTAAAAGTGTCGACGGTGCATTCTAAATTTCAATGCCCTTGGTCGACTCGACTGCGGAACTGTAACACCCTAAAAGTTTACATAATCATTATTACATAAATGCTAGTTACTTATAATACTTGCACCCTAAAAATATGTGCTTTCTTACTTGACTTAATTGCTTAAAGCTAGCCACACCATATGTGTAGATCTGTTAGGAGCCGGTGCTGTGAGTCAACTACTCGCAGGCAGCTTGATTCTAACTCACAACATCCCTCCCCTCTTTCGGAGAAAAGTTAGTGCAACTAACTTCCATTAAATCTTTACAATATTTTTTCTGCACTGCAAACAATAATGTGCATCGATTTAACTCTGTAGTATATACATATAATTTGTTTTATTTTTTTTCCTAATATCGGGTTCTATCACGGTTTTTTTTCTTTTTTAGTCTCTTCTTTTCCATATTTTTTCTCACTTTGTTTTTGTTTTCTTTTGTAGTTTTTTCTTTCTTACTTTGTTTTTGTTTTCTTTTGTATATTTTTTCTCTATCATTTTTTTTTATATATTCCGCTTTTTATAAAATGGTCTTTTATTGACTCTTTTCTCATTATCGTATATACAAACATCTGTACATTATCACAATTCTATTTTATACCTAAAGTATTATGCTATACCGCGACCTCTGCTACCTTCTGAACCGGTTGACGGTTGTCGTTGACGGTATGGTTGTTGTGCTGCGCCCCTGGTGTGAGTGATTCGAATCTCCGAAGAGCTGCTACTATTGTGCACCATTTCTTTGTAATGAGAGTCATCATCAGCATTATTACTAGGATGAGCCTGGCTATACCGCCTACCCCTCCCTTCATCCAGGTGTGCACTGTCTCGTAGGAATTGGTGAGGTGTGATACTATTTCAATTTATTCGGCCTCCTTTACCACGTCGCTGATCGCTCTGCTATTCGTTGTTACGGTTCTTCATGGGTCCTGGAAGTGCATGAGTGAGACTCTGTTCGGTGTTGTGAGAGTATGGCCAGAGTCACTTTGTTTGTGATTTCCCAGTAGCTCTTGCAGTTTTGTCGTCAATCGGTTTGTTCCCATGACGGATGTTGAGAAATTGTACCGTGACTCTTCTTGATCTTTGAGTACTAAAATTACTCTTTTACCAATGGTTCTGCAACCTGCTCGATTGTCATAAAACCGGTGTCTACCAATTCCAAACGTGGGGTCCCGTCTCTGCACACCGCCGAAAAAGTCACCTGGTCGTCAAAATGGTAGAGCCATTTGTTTATAGTTCTGGTAGCTATTAGAATTCCTCCCGTTGCTGGAATGGATCTGACTGGTCCCGTTCATGCTTCAGGCCTTCTATTTCGCAGTATTCGCTTGCTCGCGTTATTACTTTCCCAGGATGGTAGCATAAGCGTTTTTTTGTGTCCACCTCCCGGCATTTTCCCTCGTCCTCTATGGACTGCCCGATATAGTGCTCTTGTGCCTGGCTTGCGGTTATGGAGTCGTATCTCGTCTTTGGCAATACACACCAATCTAGGTTTAGTCGTTTGGGGATGGGGTACACCTTGTGCATCGTAAATAATTCCAATAATTCCAATAATGGCACCGGAATCTTTATGACCAATCTTAAACCTTTCTCCGCCTCTTCAGTTCGAACCTCGGCCAGTTCATAGAACCGCTCCGGTGCCTCGCTATATCATGCAAATCCTTTAATCGACGTTGGTGCAGCTTGGAGTAACTCGTCTGACGTCAGGAACAACGGGTGTAGCTTGCCATGTAACAGGTAGTCAAGCACCACTATCTCTGTTTGTTGTTGATCCTGAATAGTCAGAAACTCTTCGGAAATCCCCAACATGAAAGACTCCGCCAAGTTTATTTCTGCTTCCTCCTGTCTCCTCCCAATGCCTTCCATCGCCGAGTGCATCTGCTACAGCTCTTGGAAAGTTCTATTCACCGCTTCATGTAGACCCTGATATCCTGTTCTCATCACAGTCACTTTTCCCAGCAATGACAATGTCTTTGACTGCTTATTTTCACGATCCTGTAGGTGACCATAAAATCGGTCTGAATCCCGGTGGTCCATCGTACCTATCGCCCACTTCAGAATTTCCCCGCCAGCGTCTATTAGTGACCGGCGTATCCTCCCTTTTAGGGACAATGATCTTTCTTTTTCCAAAAATCTCTTCTTGCCTCTATTTCCCGTGTCGAAGCATCGCATCTACGCTTTAGTTCAGTACTGCTGGCCGCTCTATGCCTCTCACATAATTTCCTGGATGTCTCTTGCATGCCTTTAAACTGTTCCAAAATGATCCCCAATTCTGTTCGTGGCAACTCAGTCACAATCACCCAATAGTCTTTGGCGCACCATACATCTCCTGTTTTCTCCAGTAATATGTCCTTGTCCGGTAATTTGTCCAACCTCACTCCTGCACGTATCCCGTTGGTAACCGCCACCAACATCACTAACACGATCTAGAGCCGTACATAAAAGTAAATTTTTACACTAAACATACGATACTCCTGAATATATAAAAAACAATATTTTCATAACATGCTTATTCTATAGTTGAATGCTATATCATTCAATTAACATCCACCCGTCCTTTCCCCTTACATTATTGGATTCGCTACTGCGTCCTAGAAGAAAAGAGGAGTGGACTATGTGTTTTCATAGCCATATAGGGCATCATATTTACTTCATTTAACGGTTTTTTTATTCTTCTCTAACCACTGAGTGATTTTTTTGTTCTAACTCTATGCAACTTTGAGCAATTTTCTTTGCCTCTCAGCCAAAAACAAGAATATCCTAGATAAACTTGTTTATGTGAAAAGATTGTCCATTGCATGACTGAACTTTTCATTGCATATACTAATCTATATACTTAAATTTACTACTAGCCTGGTATGTATATATCCATTAACAAGTGTATTTATCCACACCATGTAACCTGTTCTTACATGAATACATACATACATCCAAGGCATATTATATAATATATTATTCTAATATAATATATACGAGGTGTGATCAAAAAATAACCGTTATTTTCATCTTTTCATGAGTTACGTATGTTCGATGTTCGCATTTTTTTTTATGTTGGTACACATTTCTGTTATATATGTTGGCAATACCAACCATTTTGGATTGTCAGTTTGTTTTTGACAGATAAAAAGGTTAGTCGTGTTTTGGTGTGCTCTTCGATTTTGTACTATTCGAAAAAAATGGATCAAAGAAACTGTATTCAGTTTTGTGTAAAAAATTAAATTAAATGCGCAAGGATATTTGAAATGTTGACTGTGGCCTTTGGCGAGTCTACTATGAGCAGAACACAAGTTCAATTGTGGTATAACCGGTTTAAGGAAGGCCGAGAAGGTGTCAATGACGATGCTTGTCCTGGTCGCCCGAGCACGTCAACAACAGATGAACACATTGACGCAGTGAAGAAAATTATTTTGGATAATCGTCGAATCACTATCAGAGAGGTTGCTGATGATGTTGGCATATCTTTCGACTCATGCCAAGAAATTTTTACGGATGTTTTAGGCATGAAACGTGCGGCAGCGGAGATTGTTCCCAAATTGCTAAATTTTGAGCAAAAACAACGTCGCATGGACATCGCTCAGGAGCTGTTTTTGGCCAAAAACAAAACCGTTATCATGCCTCAACCGTTAGGGCGACTGTCAGTGTTGATCCACCGACTGCATGAAATGACAGTGCCGGGGTTCCCAGCTGCGAACCAAAGACTCGTCGTACACTATTATAGTACCAATTAAAAATAAAAACTTTCAACCAATATTACTATTCTTTTTCTTCATTGATTCATTGTATGCTTACCTCAATAGCGGTTCCGCTGCCTGACGGTATCGCTTACGCGTCAAACCTCGGTACACAAAACACGCTATGCATGTATGTATATATTTTAGGTTAAGTTTTATATTACTTACCCACGTCTTTCTTATGATTTTTTGTTGAATTATTATTTAATATAATAAAAAATATATATATTTTCTCTACGGTGCTTCATTCGGCTACAGTGCCTAATAAGCATATTTTCATTACGTAAATTTTATTCACCCGAATTAAAGTGGCACACTTCTACTGGCATTGACTTTGAAAATCGGAGCTGTGTGTGTTATTTGATACACACACGTACGCTATATCAGTTTGTTTATGTTGTTTTTTCTGTGTTCACTCTTGTGAAACACTGTTAAAACATGTCTTTAGTTGTGAGGTCTCATGTGGAACAATTTCAATAAATTATTGTCTAGCTTTTTATGCTTGCTCTTAATTGTTACGACTGTTGTAACTGGGCTGCAGATCTCTATTACTACATACGGACCTATCCAAACAGGTGAGAATTTGTTTCTTCTAGCCTGATTCTTCATTAGTACCTGGTCACCCACATGAAAGACTACTGGGTTTAGTACCTTGTTGTAGGCTTCCCTGGTTACCCGTTTACCACACTCCTGGTTTTCTCTAACCAAATCGTACGCTCGCTCTAACTGATACTATTGCACTTTATTGGGGTCATCAGCATTGTACACTGGCGCACATTTGCGATCAAATTTGCGGGCATGTGGAAATAAAACCCATAGAGCGTCCTAAACGGAGTTGGCTTCGTTGATACATGCACAGTATTGTTGTGTGCATGCATTGCAGTGGTCAACCATTGATCCCAATTTGAGCCATCTTCCTTGGTAAAACTGCGCAAGTACTCGGCCAGAGGTCGATGACTACGTTCCAATGAGCCATTCGAATGGGGATGATATGGTGTTATATACTATACACATTTTACACGTTTCTGAGAATAGTTTTGATACAAACTTTGTACCATTGTCGGTTATCAAGACCTTAGGTATGTTGTACCGTGCTATAATTTCGTCAAAGAATGCCTTGGCCACCGTACTTGCTTCAGCATCGGGTGTAGCCACGCACGCCATATATTTTGAGAAATTGTCTTGGAACGTCAAAATGTATTTATGTCCCGAAACTGTATCAGGTAAAATACCTATAATATCCATATGAACTTTGTCAAATGGCTGTTTTGGTGTGTCAGTTAACACCATTGGCATCTTTGTTAGCCTTGAAATCTTATTGGCCTGACATTTCGGACAGCCCTTTATATACTTTTTTATGTCTCGGAGCATACCTTTCCATCCGTATACTCGCTTAATTCTGTCATGGGTTTTCCCTGGTGTCCACCTAGGGGTGAATCATGGAAACCCTTTAACACAGCCTGGTTATCTTTTTTATACTCCAGCCATTCCACACAACAGGCTGTTTGTTCATTGGCATCGAAACCCGCATTGCTAACATCTTTTGTCGCCTCAATTTTATTCCCTTGTATTCTCTCGGCCTTCTCCCTCTCTGACTTTGCTTTGGCCCTAGTTTCCACTACCGATACCTTCTGTGCCTGCGGTACTCTACTGAGTGCGTCCGCATTTAGATTCTTCTTTTCAGGTTTGTATATGGTTTCAAATTCATACTCAGGCAATTTGTGTCTGAACCTGGCTAGCCTAGACGTTTGGTCTTTCAAATTGGCTATGCCTCTCAACGGCTGGTGGTCAGTGTATATCTTAAATGGGCGACCTAACAGATATGCCCTTAAATTCTTCTTAGCCCACACTATGGTTATAAATTCCTTCTCTATTGTAGAGTATCTCTTCTCCGTCTTACTAAGCGCTCTGCTTGCGAATGCAATTCCGGCCAGTCCTTCCACGAACTTTCTATAATAGTTCACTTGTCCTTTTTTTTCTCGGAATCGCAAAATTTTTAACGCATTCCACCTTCTGCGGATCAGCCAGTGCTCCTGCCTCTGAGCAACGATGGCCTAAATAAACCACCTCTCTTCGCAAAAATTGGGATTTCTCCGTGTTCAATTTCAAATTGTGTTCTCGTATTTTCCAAAGCACCTTGCACAAGCGTTGCGAATGCTGCTGCAAGTTCTTCCCATAAATTACAATATCGTCCAGATACACACAACAATATAACCCTTGCAAGCCTGTTAGCACATGGTTCATTAGCCGTTGGAAGGTAGCTGGTGCTCCTGTTAATCCAAACAGCATTCTATTAAACTCATAATGCCCTAAACCGGTGCTGATCGCGGTTTTCTGCTTATCTTGGGTATCCACCAGAACTTGCTAAAATCTCGCTAAATCAAGTGTAGAAAAATATCTACTGTGTCCCAATTGATCCAGAATCTCTTCTATCCTTGGTATCGGGAACACTTGCTTGATAGTGGTGTCGTTCGATTTCCTGAAATCGACGACCATACTCCAGTTCTTTTGACCCTGAGCACCTCCCTTCCTTGGTACCAAAATTATTGGTGACTTCCAAGGCGAGATACTCGGTGAAATTATTTTATCCTTTAAGATTCCTTCCACTTGCCTATTTAACTTATCTTTGTGAGCTTGTGGCAGTCTGTATTATTTCTGGTTATTTGGTGGTACTATAGTAGGTATTTCATGCTCTATCCCTTATGTATACGTTAGCTGATCTCCTTCCAGCAAAAATATGTTATGGAATGACATACAAATGGCTTCTATTATTGCCTTCTCTGCTAAATTTACACTTGGGTCTACCTTCAGTAATCCTAGCACTCTCTCCATTCATTTTCTTATATCAACTTGTCTAATCTGATTTACCGATCTATAATTCGGTTCCTTAAAATTATCGTAACTAGTGAACTTAGGCCCAAAATCCTCATCCGCAAGCGTACATCTTACCCTTGTCGACGTGCGTTATGGTCTCTCCTATATATACGCCGTCCGCTAGCTGCTGCTTGTGCAAAACAAGAGTCCTAAGTTTCGTGCTTACGCGCATAGTAACTACTCTGGTTGACCTTACATTCACTTCCTCCATACAATTCTTAACCCTATTCACGGTTACTTTCTGCCATAACTTTAGTGGAAGAGTAAGGTTTCTATTCTTATTATCATCATAAAATGATATCTGTTCCTCGAGCGCATCCAGTATGGTGCGGCCCCAAAGATTATCGTGGCCAATTGTCCCATCAGCCGGGATACCTTTCCTATCTACTTCCGCTACGTGCACTCTTAAACTCATGCCCTTAACTTCACTGTGCCCTATTCTGAGCGACCCCAATGTTCTGATGCACCCTCCAACCGCTCCGTTAAACGTTCTTACGTCCATTTGATTAATATCTAACCCTTTCCGTAAAACACTATATTTTATGAGGCTAGTGTCCGCCCCTCAATCTACCAAAAGCACTAGCTTTCCACTAGCTGCTTCCTCGCAGGGTATCTCGATGAAGGCATCACCTATCCTGCTCATAACGAAACAATGTCCTTTTGTTCCCAACATGGACGCGAATCCACTTCTTAACTCTTAAAATTTTTTCCTCCGCAGTTATCCTTTACAGTCCTACACTCCCTAAAAAATATCATAATTATCTTGCCTATGAACTCTCGTACCGCGTTCACGACGATTGGCCTATATATATTTTAACTTTATTAAAACTTAACCTAAGTACTAGAATCATCACAGTTACCCAAATCAATACCCAATCAAAAATTTTTTCATGGAGAGCCTCTTGCTCCTCCTTTTCCTGGACTGTAATTCCTACATTACTAGTCACACGTACTTCCGGCCTAACTATTTCTTCCTTTATTTTGGCTTTCCAGTCTACAGGCTTCGACTGGGCCGCTGGAAGTTTCCATGGTTCCTGTGTTGGAATTGTCTATCCCTGAATTCCGCTGCCCGATGTCCCATTCGTCCACACGAGAAGCATCTCAACCCCTGTTGGGTGTTGCTTATCCTTGGTTCACTTCTGGAATTCCAATTTTGTCGCTGCTTACCACTAAGAAACCGCTTTCAGTAGCTCTGCCATACTTTTCTGCGTGAAATTAAGAGTATAATTAGCTAAGTCCTTATTTATCAGACCTGCCTTAAACACAGAAATCATAGCTCGTTCTACTTGAGCCTTGCATGTTGCAACGTTTCCTGGAAACTGCCTGTTGGTTTCTGTCTCAGCAGCGTTCCCCAGGAACTGGAGCCTTCGTCCCCAGGCCCTCAATTCCTCCGCTGGTTTCTGAGTTGATTCCTGTATTTCCCGTACAAGACAGTCGTACGACTTTTGTTTTAAATATGGAAGATCTAAAAGTACGTATAACTCTTCCAGGGTGCTTACTGAGCTATGCGCTAGTAAATCAAACGCATCACCTGTGGTTCTTTGTCTAATACACTTTTTTAAGTGTTCCCCTTCTGCTTCCGGAAGACTCTGTTGCGCTAGCTCACAACCTTCTTTGAAGCGCCGTATCTCAGTTCTCATATCATACAACTCGACTCCTGAGAACATGGGCACCAACTTCTCCACCGCATGAGCAACTTCCAGAATGCCCATTTTACTCCTACGTGCGTTCTTAATTTCTGATAAAAAGTTAGCGTTAATCTCTGTGGGGGTTTCCAGATTCTCTTCTCCCGAATCTGAGAGGTACTTGACCAATTACGGACTCAAACTAATTAGTCTTCGAACGCTCACCCGCGCTGGCGAATTACTGTCCACAGTATTGGAGGTTTGCTGCACAGTTACTGGTTCTGATTCCTTCGGCAGATATTTCTTGTTTTTATTTTGTACCGGACTTCCCGGCGAAAAAGGTTCGACACCGATCTCGGATGCGCCAAACAACAATTCCGCTTCCCTCTCTTCACTCAATACTAATCTAGGCTTTACCACACGACCTATCCCTTCAGGAGTTAAATATTCCGGCCAGCGAACTTCTGATGGCAACGCTAGTACTGTCTGTGTATGCATTTCAGAGGGTGATGCCGATCTTACTCTTGCTGGCTTAGCAGTTGTCCCGATTCTCTTAAGCCCTTGATTTTCCCTCTCCAGATACGACGCGGCTTCCTCGGTTTCTCGGAGTTGCCTAGAAAGTTCTCTGGTTTTATTCTCGAGAAATTCCGAATTTGTCTTCAACTCTTCTGTATCCTTGAAGACTTGAAAGAATTTCTCCTCCGTTCGACTCTGAATAGTCGCGGTCTGCTGCTTCCAAAGTTGACAAGTTTTCACCGTCCCTCGCTAATCTCCAGAGCACCTGAGCTTCACTCTTGCTCGTTGCCGCTTCCAATGGTTCAAAGAGTTTTTCCGTAAATAATTTTACCTCCATCTGTAAAGACCTTAACTTGTAGTGAGCCTTGTCCTCCTGCGAACTAGGACTATCTTCTTGTGCTTCCAGCTCCTCCAGATCCAATCTGCACTTGGTCAACCAGTCCAGTGTTAAACCGTTGACATATAACGGATAATCCTTGGCAAAGTACTCTTTGTCACCACAACACTCCTTAAAATTTAACAACTCCTCGTTTTTATCATTGAATGTCTTCAACAAGGCTTCTAGTTCCGCTATTCGCTTATGGTACTACTCTCTATTCTTTCGTGCCTTATTATCCTTCCTACAATTTCTGATTCTCTTGTGAATTGCCTCGCTCTGCAGCTTTTGAGATTCTAGCAATCTTATAGCTGCTCTTGGTGCTTCCATAGACTGAATAAATTATTATCTATGAAACTGTGAATTCCAAACTCAAATTCCAAAAATAATAAATGCTACAACTTGCTTTGTTTTTTTTTTTATTTTAGCACTATATTAATCATTAAATACTTGTTTTCAATTAGTGGTGATACTTAAACTAACAAACAAATTCCAAAACACCGATATTATTCTCATAGCATCCCACGTCTCTTAAATTGCTGCTCCTCTAATTGGCATACCTCTTCCCACAACCTATTTGCCTGCTCCCACGGGATAGGGACCTTCACCGTGTCTTGCTCCTTTAGTACCTCTCTTAGATACGCCAATCGCCTCCGATCCCGCTTCTGTTCTCCTCCTCTTTTCCTTGTTCCAAAACGCTTTCCGACCTTTAGTAACGACGTTATGTCCTTCAGCTATCGTTCATTGTTTCGAGGTTCCCTTCCCAAAATTGTTTTCTTTAAAATCAAAGAAAAATTTAAGTTTAACATAGAACTCTTCCAGGTTCAATCAATGGATCAATATTATATCCAATATAGACAATGTACTACAACTAAAATTTGCCACATAAAACTAAGCACCTAACTTTCACTTTGTTTCGATTATGTTCTCACTAAACCCGATTTCGTTTATACTTTTTTTTTCATTAACCTTATCATTTGACGCGAAAATTTATGATTTTATATACTAAAACGAGTAATAGTATACCAATAAGTTTTAAGTTTTATTACTTAATAAAACAAACATTATTCCACATTGGAAGACAACTGTAGTATAATGCCCGTGGAGAAAAATAAAGTTACTCGAATCACGTAGTATAAAAATTATACTTAATTAATTGCACAACTACTGTACAGTTTCCATCGGGAGTTTTACCACTCCGTCCCCACTGTGCGCGGAGCCTGATAAAATAACTGCTACAACTGACAATATTATCATGCCATATAGTTTGTGTGGCGACTAAACGCTAGTTGAAAAAAGTTAACAAGTGTGAAAAAATGGTTTATTGAAATATCTTATTTTATATATATTGTGTGTGCTCACAAAAAACTAAACCAAATCAAAAATAAATATATCAAAAAGTTCGGAAACCCAAAACTATAGTCTTTTTTTAATACTACACATTTTATGGTGGCCCATGTAGAGGGAATAATAATAATTCCCACAAAATAAATAAAAAAAAGGAACAACAGAAACATAAACTCAGTTCACTTTCAATTAAATATTTTTCAGCAGTAGAAAAATTTAATGAGAAATTGTTCCGCGTTTTAAAAAATGCTGAAAACAAAAATAAAATACGGTCCTTTTACATGAAGGACCAAAGTTTCCATATCCTGAAAATAAAATAAAATCAATTCAAATATAAAACAAAAATAAATACGAAAAAGGATACTTCTATAATGGAAGGATCAAATAATATCTAAATTAACATTTATGTGGACGTTGTAGGCAACACAGGAGTCTTCTACATCCTATATTCGTCATTGGGGATATTCATCACGTCGTTACCGCGCTGAAGTGGGGCACTCTTCACCTTTCTTCGTTTACTCTTATACCCTACCGAGACGCTACACAGAAAACTGCGCTTCATTCTGGAGGAAATAAACCACACCCGTTAGAGACAACAGCACGATTGAAAGACAAGAACGAAGAAACAAAGGTAAGTGTGTGCATTGATTTGAGCTACTCGTATAAATATTTGCATTGAGTGACCTAATTGTAAAGTGACAATGGCGGAGGGAAAACCAGACGTTCAGGCTCTAATTAAGCTGCAACTGAACCGGGTATACACTCTTGAAAAACTCCACAATAATTTCAAAAAGGACCCAATCGCACGCAAAACTAAGCCGTACAAGCAAAGGCTCAAACGCACCGAGGAGCTTAATATCGACTTCTTTTCTGCTCATAAAAGTATAATATGTTCCAACATCAAAGCAGATGACGCATATTTAAAAGATGACATCGATTCTAAATTCGACGAACTGCATTTAGACCTTTATTGTTTGCTCAGTCAACGGCAAGAAGAAATGTTTCCTGAAGAGGCGAGTGCTAAAAACTCAAATGGCGGCCCTACAACATCCGATACACGACATCTCTGCTCCTCAGTTATTCAGTTTCCCGAAATGCCGCTACCGTCGTTCTCGGGAAGGTTTACTGTGTGGCCTAGTTTCCACGATTCATTTATCAGGCTTGTGCACCTCAATAGTGAACTTAACTCAGTCCAAAAGTTTCACTACTTAAAGCAGGCACTTCCATCGGACCTTGACATTCATCAAATACTCTTGACTGATGCAAATTATCTAACAGCGTGGGAGCTGCTTCTCATGCGATATAATAATCCACGCATTTTTTTTTCACACCACATGAACACCCTATATAATTTGCCTGTTCTCATAAAAGATAAATCAAACGACATTAAATTGATGCTGAATGTGGCAAATGTTTGTATCAACGAATACAAACGTTTGAAGCTTCCAATTGAAAATTGTGACCATTGGGTTGCGCATTATTTGGCTACTAAGTTGCCCACCGAGACTCACTCAGCCTAGGAGCGTCATTTAGGTGTTAAGACTGGTATACCAACTTTTTCGGATCTGCAAGATTTCTTAAAGACTCGCCTCTTTACAATCGATGCAATCGAGAATCGTAACGTCGCTTTTAATGCAATACCTGCGCAAAAATTTGGCAAACCTGCCAACAGTCTACATTCTAATCCTTCGAAATCTTCGGCACGCTCGACACACTATGTCAAAACTCTCCATGCTGCCACTAACGTCGCCGCAGCCCATCAAGATGGCTGTAGTCTATGTGGCCAAGCACACATCATCCGCCGATGCCCAACTTTCCTTGCAAAAGATTGCTATCAGCGAAAGACCATAGTGGACAAGGCAAGGTTGTGCCTCAATTGTTTGAGCAAGTCTCACGTACGCGCAAAGTACACAAGCAGCAAAAACTGCCTTCAATGTGGACAACGCCTTCATACGTTGTTGCATTTCCCTATCAATACAACGACTTTGCAAACAAAGCCAGCTGTACCGCCATCAACTCAAAACGTATCATCATACGTCGATAACACTCCGGCTCCGTCCGATAGGCAACCGGCCAACTTCTATGCAGCATCCAAGCGTGTCTGCAAACTCAGCTCAGCTCAACACGAATGTGGCAGTTGCAGCTCCATCGCAGAAAATTCTACTAGCTACAGATTTAGTATCGTTATACAATGAAGCTACCAACCAATCTTCAAGCGTTTACGCCCTAATCGACCAATGGTCAGAAGGCACCCTCATTTCCGAAACTACTGTCCATCGACTTGGACTTCAACGCTCTCCGACATCAGCAGATATCTGAGGTGTGGGTCCAACCTCTCTCAGCCAATCACGCTCAACCGTTAGTTACACACCTCTTTCCTGCCACGATGTAAATTTCGCGGTCCACATTGAAACGGCGTATGTGTTGAAACAACTCAGCGTTCAGCTTCCGAGTCAATCAATCATGCCACAGAATTTGGCACACTTCCATGATCTCACGCTAGCAGATCCAACGTATTATCAGCCGAAAAGGATCGATCTCATCATCGGTGTTGATATGATAGCGCAAATACTATTGCCAGAAATTCGAATTGGTACTGCAAACCAACCTATTGCACAAAACACCCACTTAGGATGGATATTGTCTGGTCGAGTAAAAGCCGCAGAACCTCCCACGGTTAAGATTCGCTGCCCTCATGCTAATATTGAGCTAGAAACCCTCGTGAAGAAATTCTACGAATGCGAGCAGGTACCTATCGAAACAGCAATGTCGGCGGAAAACCAATGGTGTGAGGAGTTCTTCCAAAGCACTCACATTCGACAGGATAACGGTAAATATTTAATACGATTACCCCTAAAAAATTTGTACGATCCTAACCAGACGTTAGGAAAATCCAAACAAATCGCTCTAAATAGGTTTCATCAGCTCGAACGGCGTTTGCAGCGAGATGGCAAATTACGAGCCCGATACACAGCCGGCATATAATACTACTTCCGCCTTCAACAAATTACGCCTGCAACAACCACTGAAGAACAACACTGCACCGTCACGGCTTCCAATAAGCCCACTGTAAGTTACTGTGTCTCACCACATCACGCTGTCGTAAAATAAGACAGTCTTACGACCAAAGTGCGGATAGTCTATGACGCTTCCCCCAAAACCTCAAACGGTCGATCGCTGAATGACATGCTGTGCATAGGTCAGCCATTACAAAATGACCTACCCGCTGTCATTCTAAATTGGAGAATGCATAAATTCATTTTCCTCGCTTACATACAAAAAATGTACCGCTGCATCGATATGCACAGAGATGATACACAATATCAAAGGATACTGTGGCGCAATGATGAAGGGTAGATCCAAGTATACTGCCTTACAACGGTGACGTTTGGAACAGCATCCGCGCCGTACACCGCCATACGTATACTTCACCAACTCGCACACGATGAGAAAGATCGTTTCCCGCTAGCTGAAAGGGTTTTGCTGCATGAGATGTATGTAAATGATGCCCTCAGTGGTAGTGATTCAATCAGTAGCACAGTTTTAATACGCGACCAATTAGTTTCCGCCTTGAGGTCAGCTGGGATGGAACTCCGAAAATGGTCTAGTAATGATCCAGCGCTGCTCTAATCCATTCCAGTAGAGCACCATGCATGCGGACCAACTCTCGCGCTCAACGAGAATGCCACTCTCAAAACGCTCGGCTTACAGTGGCAACCCAACCGTGACTTCTTTACATTTTCCATTAATTTTGCTCTATCAGCTGTGGCAACCAAGAGATCCGTTTTATCCACAATTGCACGGTTATTCGATCCGCTCGGATTTTTGGCTCCTGTCATAGTAGCAGCAAAAATTATATTGAAGGAAATTTGGACCATAAAGGTCAAACGACACGACGACCAAGAAACTCCTTTAGATTGGGATGAAGAGTTACCGAAATCGCTTAGCATTCCCTGACAACAATTTGTAGCAGAGTTGCCACAGGTGAAAACCATCTGCATTCCACAGCAACTTCCAGAATGCCCATTTTACTCCTACGTGCGTTCTTAATTTCTGATAAAAAGTTAGCGTTAATCTCTGTGGGGGTTTCCAGATTCTCTTCTCCCGAATCTGAGAGGTACTTGACCAATTACGGACTCAAACTAATTAGTCTTCGAACGCTCACCCGCGCTGGCGAATTACTGTCCACAGTATTGGAGCTTTGCTGCACAGTTACTGGTTCTGATTCCTTCGGCAGATATTTCTTGTTTTTATTTTGTACCGGACTTCCCGGCGAAAAAGGTTCGACACCGATCTCGGATGCGCCAAACAACAATTCCGCTTCCCTCTCTTCACTCAATACTAATCCAGGCTTTACCACACGACCTATCCCTTCAGGAGTTAAATATTCCGGCCAGCGAACTTCTGGTGGCAACGCTAGTACTGTCTGTGTATGCATTTCAGAGGGTGATGCCGATCTTACTCTTGCTGGCTTAGCAGTTGTCCCGATTCTCTTAAGCCCTAGATTTTCCCTCTCCAGATACGACGCGGCTTCCTCGGTTTCTCGGAGTTGCCTAGAAAGTTCTCTGGTTTTATTCTCGAGAAATTCCGAATTTGTCTTCAACTCTTCTGTATCCTTGAAGACTTGAAAGAATTTCTCCTCCGTTCGACTCTGAATAGTCGCGGTCTGCTGCTTTCAAAGTTGACAAGTTTTCACCGTCCCACGCTAATCTCCAGAGCACCTGAGCTTCACTCTTGCTCGATGCCGCTTCCAACGGTTCAAAGAGTTTTTCCGTAAATAATTTTACCTCCATCTGTAAAGACCTTAACTTGTAGTGAGCCTTGTCCTCCTGCGAACTAGGACTATCTTCTTGTGCTTCCAGCTCCTCCAGATCCAATCTGCACTTGGTCAACCAGTCCAGTGTTAAACCGTTGACATATAACGGATAATCCTTGGCAAAGTACTCTTTGTCACCACAACACTCCTTAAAATTTAACAACTCCTCGTTTTTATCATTGAATGTCTTCAACAAGGCTTCTAGTTCCGCTATTCGCTTATGGTACTACTCTCTATTCTTTCGTGCCTTATTATCCTTCCTACAATTTCTGATTCTCTTGTGAATTGCCTCGCTCTGCAGCTTTTGAGATTCTAGCAATCTTATAGCTGCTCTTGGTGCTTCCATAGACTGAATAAATTATTATCTATGAAACTGTGAATTCCAAAATCAAATTCCAAAAATAATAAATGCTACAACTTGCTTTGTTTTTTTTTTTATTTTAGCACTATATTAATCATTAAATACTTGTTTTCAATTAGTGGTGATACTTAAACTAACAAACAAATTCCAAAACACCGATATTATTCTCATAGCATCCCACGTCTCTTAAATTGCTGCTCCTCTAATTGGCATACCTCTTCCCACAACCTATTTGCCTGCTCCCACGGGATAGGGACCTTCACCGTGTCTTGCTCCTTTAGTACCTCTCTTAGATACGCCAATCGCCTCCGATCCCGCTTCTGTTCTCCTCCTCTTTTCCTTGTTCCAAAACGCTTTCCGACCTTTAGTAACGACGTTATGTCCTTCAGCTATCGTTCATTGTTTCGAGGTTCCCTTCCCAAAATTGTTTTCTTTAAAATCAAAGAAAAATTTAAGTTTAACATAGAACTCTTCCAGGTTCAATCAATGGATCAATATTATATCCAATATAGACAATGTACTACAACTAAAATTTGCCACATAAAACTAAGCACCTAATGAAGGACCAAAGTTTCCATATCCTGAAAATAAAATAAAATCAATTCAAATATAAAACAAAAATAAATACGAAAAAGGATACTTCTATAATGGAAGGATCAAATAATATCTAAATTAACATTTATGTGGACGTTATAGGCAACACAGGAGTCTTCTACATCCTATATTCGTCATTGGGGATATTCATCACGTCGTTACCGCGCTGAAGTGGGGCTCTCTTCACCTTTCTTCGATTACTCTTCTACCCTACCGAGACGCTATACAGAAAACTGCGCTTCATTCTGGAGGAAATAAACTACACCCGTTAGAGACAACAGCACGATTGAAAGACAAGAACGAAGAAACAAAGGTAAGTGTGTGCATTGATTTGAGCTACTCGTATAAATATTTGCATTGAGTGACCTAATTGTAAAGTGACAATGGCGGAGGGAAAACCAGACGTTCAGGCTCTAATTAAGCTGCAACTGAACCGGGTATACACTCTTGAAAAACTCCACAATAATTTCAAAAAGGACCCAATCGCACGCAAAACTAAGCCGTACTTTCAGCAAAGGCTCAAACGCACCGAGGAGCTTAATATCGACTTCTTTTCTGCTCATAAAAGTATAATATGTTCCAACATCAAAGCAGATGACGCATATTTAAAAGATGACATCGATTCTAAATTCGACGAACTGCATTTAGACCTTTATTGTTTGCTCAGTCAACGGCAAGAAGAAATGTTTCCTGAAGAGGCGAGTGCTAAAAACTCAAATGGCGGCCCTACAACATCCGATACACGACATCTCTGCTCCTCAGTTATTCAGTTTCCCGAAATGCCGCTACCGTCGTTCTCGGGAAGGTTTACTGTGTGGCCTAGTTTCCACGATTCATTTATCAGGCTTGTGCACCTCAATAGTGAACTTAACTCAGTCCAAAAGTTTCACTACTTAAAGCAGGCACTTCCATCGGACCTTGACATTCATCGAATACTCTTGACTGATGCAAATTATCTAACAGCGTGTGAGCTGCTTCTCATGCGATATAATAATCCACGCATTTTTTTTTCACACCACATGAACACCCTATATAATTTGCCTGTTCTCATAAAAGATAAATCAAACGACATTAAATTGATGCTGAATGTGGCAAATGTTTGTATCAACGAATACAAACGTTTGAAGCTTCCAATTGAAAATTGTGACCATTGGGTTGCGCATTATTTGGCTACTAAGTTGCCCACCGAGACTCACTCAGCCTAGGAGCGTCATTTAGATGTTAAGACTGGTATACCAACTTTTTCGGATCTGCAAGATTTCTTAAAGACTCGCCTCTTTACAATCGATGCAATCGAGAATCGTAACGTCGCTTTTAATGCAATACCTGCGCAAAAATTTGGCAAACCTGCCAACAATCTACATTCTAATCCTTCGAAATCTTCGGCACGCTCGACACACTATGTCAAAACTCTCCATGCTGCCACTAACGTCGCCGCAGCCCATCAAGATGGCTGTAGTCTATGTGGCCAAGCACACATCATCCGCCGATGCCCAACTTTCCTTGCAAAAGATTGCTATCAGCGAAAGACCATAGTGGACAAGGCAAGGTTGTGCCTCAATTGTTTGAGCAAGTCTCACGTACGCGCAAAGTACACAAGCAGCAAAAACTGCCTTCAATGTGGACAACGCCTTCATACGTTGTTGCATTTTCCTATCAATACAACGACTTTGCAAACAAAGCCAGCTGTACCGCCATCAACTCAAAACGTATCATCATACGTCGATAACACTCCGGCTCCGTCCGATAGGCAACCGGCCAACTTCTATGCAGCATCCAAGCGTGTCTGCAAACTCAGCTCAGCTCAACACGAATGTGGCAGTTGCAGCTCCATCGCAGAAAATTCTACTAGCTACAGATTTAGTATCGTTATACAATGAAGCTACCAACCAATCTTCAAGCGTTTACGCCCTAATCGACCAATGGTCAGAAGGCACCCTCATTTCCGAAACTACTGTCCATCGACTTGGACTTCAACGCTCTCCGACATCAGCAGATATCTGAGGTGTGGGTCCAACCTCTCTCAGCCAATCACGCTCAACCGTCAGTTACACACCTCTTTCCTGCCACGATGTAAATTTCGCGGTCCACATTGAAACGGCGTATGTGTTGAAACAACTCAGCGTTCAGCTTCCGAGTCAATCAATCATGCCACAGAATTTGGCACACTTCCATGATCTCACGCTAGCAGATCCAACGTATTATCAGCCGAAAAGGATCGATCTCATCATCGGTGTTGATATGATAGCGCAAATACTATTGCCAGAAATTCGAATTGGTACTGCAAACCAACCTATTGCACAAAACACCCACTTAGGATGGATATTGTCTGGTCGAGTAAAAGCCGCAGAACCTCCCACGGTTAAGATTCGCTGCCCTCATGCTAATATTGAGCTAGAAACCCTCGTGAAGAAATTCTACGAATGCGAGCAGGTACCTATCGAAACAGCAATGTCGGCGGAAAACCAATGGTGTGAGGAGTTCTTCCAAAGCACTCACATTCGACAGGATAACGGTAAATATTTAATACGATTACCCCTAAAAAATTTGTACGATCCTAACCAGACGTTAGGAAAATCCAAACAAATCGCTCTAAATAGGTTTCATCAGCTCGAACGGCGTTTGCAGCGAGATGGCAAATTACGAGCCCGATACACAGCCGGCATATAATACTACTTCCGCCTTCAACAAATTACGCCTGCAACAACCACTGAAGAACAACACTGCACCGTCACGGCTTCCAATAAGCCCACTGTAAGTTACTGTGTCTTACCACATCACGCTGTCGTAAAATAAGACAGTCTTACGACCAAAGTGCGGATAGTCTATGACGCTTCCCCCAAAACCTCAAACGGTCGATCGCTGAATGACATGCTGTGCATAGGTCAGCCATTACAAAATGACCTACCCGCTGTCATTCTAAATTGGAGAATGCATAAATTCATTTTCCTCGCTTACATACAAAAAATGTACCGCTGCATCGATATGCACAGAGATGATACACAATATCAAAGGATACTGTGGCGCAATGATGAAGGGTAGATCCAAGTATACTGCCTTACAACGGTGACGTTTGGAACAGCATCCGCGCCGTACACCGCCATACGTATACTTCACCAACTCGCACACGATGAGAAAGATCGTTTCCCGCTAGCTGAAAGGGTTTTGCTGCATGAGATGTATGTAGATGATGCCCTCAGTGGTAGTGATTCAATCAGTAGCACAGTTTTAATACGCGACCAATTAGTTTCCGCCTTGAGGTCAGCTGGGATGGAACTCCGAAAATGGTCTAGTAATGATCCAGCGCTGCTCTAATCCATTCCAGTAGAGCACCATGCATGCGGACCAACTCTCGCGCTCAACGAGAATGCCACTGTCAAAACGCTCGGCTTACAGTGGCAACCCAACCGTGACTTCTTTACATTTTCCATTAATTTTGCTCTATCAGCTGTGGCAACCAAGAGATCCGTTTTATCCACAATTGCACGGTTATTCGATCCGCTCGGATTTTTGGCTCCTGTCATAGTAGCAGCAAAAATTATATTGAAGGAAATTTTTACCATAAAGGTCAAACGACACGACGACCAAGAAACTCCTTTAGATTGGGATGAAGAGTTACCGAAATCGCTTAGCATTCCCTGACAACAATTTGTAGCAGAGTTGCCACAGGTGAAAACCATCTGCATTCCACGATGGCTTCACTATTCTCCGCACCACATCCATTCAATGGAAGTACACACCTTTTGCGATGGCTCTTCATCGGAATACGCAGCTGCAGTGTATCTTCGCATTCAATATCGGCATGGGGAAATTCACACCTATCTTCTCGCAGCAAAGAGTAAGGTAACACCAACGTGCGGTATGGCGATTCCCAGTGTGGAACTCTGCGGCGCTGTACTGACTACGACGCTCACCAATTGGGTGCGAAGAAACCTCAATAGTTTCGATGAAAACGCTCCATTTTATTTTTGGACCGACGCCATGATAGTGCTGTATTGGATTCATGGAGATCTCAACCGATGGAAACTATATGTTGCAAATCGTGTAAGTAAAATTCTGTCGTCCAGTGCTCCACACCAATGGAGTCATGTTAGCACCACCGAAAATCCCGCTGATTGTGCTACGCGAGGATTCGAACCTTCGAACCTTCGAGTTGGGCCCTACATGGTTGCGACAACCTAAGTCAGCCTGGCCAAGCTTTGCTATTCTCAAAGTAGAAATCGACAACACAGTGTCAGAGGAGAAGCCAATTCAGGTTCACATCCTCTCTTCGCTATTTATCGTTTTCAAGGCTCTTAAGTTTCACCGCTTGGCTTTTCCGTTTTTCTCACAATCTCCGATTCAAGGAACAGCGCAAGCACGGACCACTTACTGCCAACGAGCTAAAAGAAAGAGTTTTCAGCAGAACTCCATCTGATGAAAAATATGGAGAGTTTTCCAAGCAGCAGCAAACTCATTAGTTTAACCCCCTTTTTGGACGATCAGAAAATCATACGTGTACGAGGTCGTTTGAAGCACTCAACACTGCCTTTTCGCCAACGACATTTTACCCAGCAATTTCCATTTACACGATTAATCATCGACTACACGGTGGCATACAGTTGGACATTATGCAACATTCGTCAAACATATTGGATAATCCATGCACGCAAGACAGTGCGCAACCATCTTCGAGATTGCATCCGGTGTTTCAGAAACAATCCGAAAATTGCCATGCAGCTGATGGGACATTTGCCGATGCAGCGAGTAATCCCACCACGACGCCCTTTTCTCGCTACCGGTGTAGATTACACCGGAGCCATAGAGCTCAAATCTTCCAGATATCGCTTTGATACGGTATATAAGGGCTATATAACCATATTTATATGCCTCGCCACGACGGCCATTTAGAGGCGGTTACAGGTATGACCACGGAGCAGTTCCTGTGGGCTCTACAGAGATTCATCGGACGCCGCGGAATCTGTCACGCCATATACAGTGACTGTGGCACCAACTTCATCGGTGCAGACGCTGTCCTGAAACCAAATCACAGAAGGTTCATCGAAGAGGTGGAACGTGATATCGTAGCCAAATTGGCTGAAATCAACATTCAATGGCACTTCACCCTGCACATTTACCCAATTTTGGAGGTATTTGGGAAGCGAACGTGAATTTCATAAAGTACCATTTAAAGCGCACGGTTAACGGTACCAGGCTGACGTACGAGCGGCTGTCTACTCTTTTAGTCCAAATCGAAGCGTGCTTGAATTCACGGCTTTTATGTCCAATAACGTCCGACCCCGACGACCTCCTTGTGCTTACGCCGGGACATTTTTGAATTGGAGATACTCTATTATCACCACCTGCAGTTCTTCCGGACAAACAAGTCTCTCTCCATACAGTATTTTGTACTCCAAAGCCTGCTTCGATAATTTTGGTCAAAATGGTCCACGGATTGCCTTTCACACTTACAAGCACGCCCTAAATGGAGACAAGAAGAGCCAAACTTATATATCAACGAGCTAGTGCTGGTGAAAGATGATCGTCTCCCACGACACCATTGGATGATGGGACGAGTGATGGCGCTTCACCCCGGTTCAGACCAAGTAGTGCGTGTGATCACAGTTCGCACGCAGCACGGCCTTTACAAGCGATCAATCTCCAAAATCTATCGCTTACCAATTCCAATCTCCAGTGACAACAATCAACACGCTCAAGCAAATAAAGCTCCTTGCACGCACTTAACCCTTTTCCCTTCTAGTTTTAGCTACAACACTGCTGCTGCTATCGCTACGCACGTGGTTTGCCATGCTGGACTCAGCATTGCGGGCGGCATGTAGAATTTCCATCGGGAATTTTACCAATCCGTCCCCACTGTGCGCGGAGCCTGATAAAATAACTGCTAACACTGACAATATTATCACGCCATATACTTTGTGTGGCGACTAAACGCTAGTTTAGTTGGCGTTGAAAAAAGTGAAAAAGTGTGAAAAAATAGTTTATTGAAATATCTTATTTTATATATATTGTGTGTGCTCACAAAAAACTAATCCAATAGAAAAATAAAAATATCAAAAAGTTCGGAACCCCAAAACTATAGTTTTTTTTAATACTACACAACTACTGAAGGTAAATACTGGTTATTTACAACAATACGTATTTACAATTGTGTCACTATTTCTGTATGAATCCATTTTGACAATGTTATTTGTTTCACGAAATTATTCTCCATATTTTTCTATCCATCAAATTAAATTTCCAAACACAAAAAATTATTATAGCACTACTGACACTTCACCCTTTTCAGTAAAATGCTTTGTTGAGTTGTTTTTCTTTTCCGTGCAAAATATTAAATACACATTTTCTTTCTCTTTTTCTTTTTTTCCGCAAATCGTAGTTTCGGAACTACTCAAAGTTTGGTGAAACAACCCGTGTTGTAAGTACTTCTTGAAGTATTTTTGCCCAATACCCTAAGTTTACAATGTCGAATAATTAAAACAATTTAACAAACAATATAAATGTCCCTATCGACACACAAACTCGACTCCCCTACAAAAAAAAAAAACTCACAGCTAGTACGACATGCATAGACCGTCCGATCATACTGACGGATTATGGTTGCCCATACAAAGCTGCGTTTATGGTTGCCCATACAAACAACGCAAACGCGCCTATATGTTGCGACTTCTTTGACCAGCGCTACGGCGCCTTCAGGGTCGCAGAAGTATCTACTTAAATTACGCTACTATACACTCTACTCACCATTATTTTGTCTGATGACATCTCCGCCCTGGGTAATACTTCTAATGTGTTGCAGGATGCCTCACTGCTTCAGTGTTCCTTGCCCTGGGATTCCTCCTGTTGGTCCTTAAGACCGGCTGCGCCAAAATGTTGGGGACCGTATCTGTTTGTCCTAGGGGAGGTCCTCTTGCTGCTTGTCCTGGGCGCGCGTGTATCTGTAAACCTAGAATCACTCTTTAAAAATGAAACAATACATACACTTTTAGTTTTAAAATAACAAGAAGATTTATTCTTAAAATACTAATTTTTATATACTATTTACAAACAGCACTTTCAGTCTGCGTACTGACCTTTCTGGTGGAACTGGAACCGCACCTGTTAATTGGTGTCAGTTGGTCAAGCCAACTGACCTACGGTAAAAGTGTCGACGGTGCATTCTAAATTTCAATGCCCTTCGTCGACTCGACTGCGGAACTGTATCACCCTAAAACTTTACATAATCATTATTACAAAAATTCTAGTTACTTATAATACTTGCACCCTAAATATATGTGCTTTCTTACTTGACTTAATAGCTTAAAGCTAACCACACCAAATGTGTAGTATCTTTTAGGAGTCGGTGCAGTCAGTCAACTACTCGCAGGCAGCTTGATTCTAACTCACAACATCCCTCCCCTGTTACTAAAAGAAGTTAGTACAACTAACTTCCATTAAATCTTTACAATATTTTTCTTATACTGCAAACAATTATGTGCATCGATTCAACTTCATAGTACATACATATAATTTGTTTTATTTTTTTTTTCATCGCCTTATTTGGGTTCTATCACGGTTTTTTTTCTTTTTTTTCTTTTCTTTTCCATATACTTTCTTTTTCTCTAGCTTCTGTTTTCTTTTGTAGTTTTTTTTCCTTTGTTTTTGTTTTTTTTATATTCCCCTTTTTATAATTTGGTCTTTCATTGCCTATTTTCTCATTGGCGTATATACAAACATCTATACAATAACACAATCCTATTTTATACCTAAAATCTTATGTTATACTGTTGACGGCCGTCGTTGTCGGAGTGAAATCGCTCGATGAACTCTGCATACCCCTCCCTTCTTTTTGGACCGGTACGTATGATATTCGAGGCTGGCGATTTTGTCTACCATTACAGCTTCGGTTGTAGTAGCCTTCTTCTTTTGATTTATATATCGTGCCCCAACGGATGTAGGTGGTACTGCCTCTGCTTATAGTAATTAGCTTTTAAAATGCATTTGAAATACATGAGAGATTACAATACTCCTCCGTTATTTACTTTGCAGCAATGCGTTTTATAGTGCAAATGTTTCTCTTGGCGCCCAACGTGGGGCTCGAACTCACGACCCCGAGATTAAGAGTCTCGTGCTTTTTGCAGTGATTCTCTTGAGCTTTCTCATATTGGAATTTGACTTCGTTGACCTCGATGTCTATCGGTATTTCTCTGAGATACACGCTTAATGACGTAATCTGTGTACTCAGTCTCTGTGTCCTCTTGTATTAAATCATATTTCATATGTAAATCACATTTCATATGTTCATACTCTAGATTGGACATATACTTCAATGATGCAAAAAACTTCCGCCAGCCAAATTTCTTCTGCTTACTATATTTGGTGGTGGTTTCAGTCACCCTCCTTAAGCTTTTACTCATCTTCAACTTATCCAAAATTGATTCTGTTGAGATTGCGATACACTGGGTGGACATTGTAATGTAAAACTGTCCAATGCAAAGCAAGGAAACTTGTTTCTTCTTCCATTGTTTGTCAAGAAACCCATCCAAAACGTGATCAAACAATGCGGCCATATGCTGTTTCGAGAATATCACTTTAGTCGCCATTCATCCCCAATCCATCGAATAATACGTTGGTCCTTTAGTCCGCACCGTCTTCTGATATACGTTGTTCCCGGAATTTCCTGCTTCGATTCACATCATCAGAGCTGAATACTTATAATAATCTTCTTAATTTTCTAGTTAACATTTTATAAGTTTCATAAGTTAATTTAATAAATCAACTTCAAAATTATATAATATTTAAATATATATGCTATATACTATACACACTCTTGGGTATAATTTTCCTATTTAGTATAATTTGTGTTTTCTTTGGATTATTTATTTCATTATAGATTTAGATTTTCAATAATTTATTTCTGTAACTTTTGTTTTTAATTTTCACTTTCAAACAGATTATAATTTTTCAATTTATAGCTGTTCTTACTGCGAGTATATTTTGCAAATTTAATACGTCTTAATAACCAAACTATAAATAAATAATAAAAACTATTTTCTTTACAAATATTATTAATTAACTATGACACAATTTTTAAAATTGTTAGCGGCATTAAAAATTTAACTCCTTCTCAATAAATATAAATTTTACAATAATTTGCTTCATAGATAACAATTATTTACTATATAAAATTATATGCCGCCGAAAATAATTTTAGATCAATTCTGGGCAAAACTAGTTGCCCATCTTACATGAGCGAGTATATAAAAGATAAACCCGTTCATGTGAAAAAATTGTCCATTGCATGACTCAATTTTTCATTGCATCTAACTACTCTATATATTTCAATTTACTAATAGCCCGGTACGTATACTCGTATATATCCATTAACAAGTGTATTTCCCCACACCATACAACCTGCTCTTATATGAATACATACATATATTCAAGGCATTTTATATTATAATTAATTGCCACCATTAAAATGTGGGCATCCTTGCTGTCAATCCTACTCTTATTACCTAATTTGGTATGGTAAGCTAAATATATTGTTCTAATTCAATATATATATACATTTCAATTCCCCACACGTTAATTTCCTAAGCGATAAACCGAAAAAATCTATGTATATTTACATGTAGCCTGCTGCAGTATGTAAATATCTGAAAATTCCCAATTTCCCATCGTATGTCTCTATATACTTACTTTTTTCTTAAATATACGTTCGTACATTCAATCTTTATCTTATACTCGTATACATACGAGTATACGAGTATACATATATACTCCAAAACTTACTTCACCAGCGGTGCCGTTGCCTGGCGTTAACGCTTACGCGTCGAATTTCAGTGCATAAACTGCCGTATGTATGTATGCATATATTTTAAGATAAGTTTTATACTGTCTTATGATTTTTTGTTGAATTATTATTTAATATTTAAAAAAAATATATTTTTCTCTACGGTGATTAATTTAGCTACAGTGCCTAATAAGCATATTTACATTACGTTAATTTTATTCGCCCGAGTTTAATTGGCACACTGCTGGCATTGACTTTGAAAGTCGGAGCTGTGCTATTTGATATACACACGTACGCGATATCAGTTTGTTTATGTTGTTTTTCTTGTGTTTACTCTAGTAAAACAGTATTAACACATGTCTTTAATTATGTCGTCTCATGTGGAACAATTTCAATAAATTATTGTCTAGCTTTTTATGCTTGCTCTTAATTGTTACGACTGTTGTAACTGGGCTGCAGATCTCTATTACTACATACGGACCTATCCAAACAGGTGAGAATTTGTTTCTTCTAGCCTGATTCTTCATTAGTACCTGGTCACCCACATGAAAGACTACTGGGTTTAGTACCTTGTTGTAGGCTTCCCTGGTTACCCGTTTACCACACTCCTGGTTTTCTCTAACCAAATCGTACGCTCGCTGTAACTGATACTCTTGCACTTTATTGGGGTCATCAGCATTGTACACTGGCGCACATTTGCGATCAAATTTGCGGGCATGTGGAAATCAAACCCATAGAGCGTCCTAAACGGAGTTGGCTTCGTTGATACATGCACAGTATTGTTGTGTGCATGCATTGCAGTGGTCAACCATTGATCCCAATTTGAGCCATCTTCCTTGGTAAAACTGCGCAAGTACTCGGCCAGAGGTCGATGACTACGTTCCAATGAGCCATTCGAATGGGGATGATATGGTGTTATATACTATACACATTTTACACGTTTCTGAGAATAGTTTTGATACAAACTTTGTACCATTGTCGGTTATCAAGACCTCAGGTATGTTGTACCGTGCTATAATTTCGTCAAAGAATGCCTTGGCCACCGTACTTGCTTCAGCATCGGGTGTAGCCAGGCACGCCATATATTTTGATAAATTGTCTTGGAACGTCAAAATGTATTTATATCCCGAAACTGTATCAGGTAAAATACCTATAATATCCATATGAACTTTGTCAAATGGCTGTTTTGGTGTGTCAGTTAACACCATTGGCATCTTTGTTAGCCTTGCAATCTTATTGGCCTGACATTTCGGACAGCCCTTTATATACTTTTTTATGTCTCGGAGCATACCTTTCCATCCGTATACTCGCTTAATTCTGTCATGGGTTTTCCCTGGTGTCCACCTAGGGGTAAATCATGGAAACCCTTTAACACAGCCTGGTTATCTTTTTTATACTCCAGCCATTCCACACAACAGGCTGTTTATTCATTGGCATCGAAATCCGCATTGCTAACATCTTTTGTCGCCTCAATTTTATTCCCTTGTATTCTCTCGGCCTTCTCCCTCTCTGACTTTGCTTTGGCCCTAGTTGCCACTACCGATACCTTCTGTGCCTGCGGTACTCTACTGAGTACGTCCGCATTTAGATTCTTCTTCTCAGGTTTGTATATGGTTTCAAATTCATACTCAGGCAATTTGTGTCTGAACCTGGCTAGCCTAGACGTTTGGTCTTTCAAATTGGCTATGCCTCTCAACGGCTGGTGGTCAGTGTATATCTTAAATGGGCGACCTAACAGATATGCCCTAAAATTCTTCTTAGCCCACACTATGGCTATAAATTCCTTCTCTATAGTAGAGTATCTCTTCTCCGTCTTACTAAGCGCTCTGCTTGCGAATGCAATTCCGGCCAGTCCTTCCACGAACTTTCTATAATAGTTCACTTGTCGTTTTTTTTCTCGGAATCGCAAAATTTTTAACGCATTCCACCTTCTGCGGATCAGCCAGTGCTCCTGCCTCTGAGCAACGATGGCCTAAATAAACCACCTCTCTTCGCAAAAATTGGCATTTCTTCGTGTTCAATTTCAAATTGTGTTCTCGTATTTTCCAAAGCACCTTGCACATTGCGAATGCTGCTGCAAGTTCTTCCCATAAATTACAATATCGTCCAGATACACACAACAATATAACCCTTGCAAGCCTGTTAGCACATGGTTCATTAGCCGTAGGAAGGTAGCTGGTGCTCCTGTTAATCCAAACAGCATTCTATTAAACTCATAATGCCCTAAACCGGTGCTGATCGCGGTTTTCTGCTTATCTTGGGTATCCACCAGAACTTGCTAAAATCTCGCTAAATCAAGTGTAGAAAAATATCTACTGTGTCCCAATTGATCCAGAATCTCTTCTATCCTTGGTATCGGGAACACTTGCTTGATAGTGGTGTCGTTCAATTTCCTGAAATCGACGATCATACTCCAGTTCTTTTGACCCTGAGCACCTCCCTTCTTTGGTACCAAAATTATTGGTGACTTCCAAGGCGAGATACTCGGTGAAATTATTTTATCCTTTAAGATTCCTTCCACTTGCCTATTTAACTTATCTTTGTGAGCTTGTGGCAATCTGTATTATTTCTGGATATTTGGTGGTTGATCCACTCTAGTAGGTATTTCATGCTCTACCCCTTATGTATACGTCAGCTGATCTCCTTCCAGCAAAAATATGTTATGGAATGACGTACAAATGGCTTCTATTGTTGCCTTCTCTGCTAAATTTACGCTTGGGTCTACCTGCAGTGATCCTAGCACTCTCTCCATTCATTTTCATATATCAACTTGTCTAATCTGATTTACCGATCTATAATTCGGTTCCTTAAAATTATCGTAACTAGTGAACTTAGGCCTAAAATCCTCATCAGCAAGCGTACATCTTACCCTTGTCGACGTGCGTTATGGTCTCTCCTATATATACGCCGTCCGCTAGCTGCTGCTTGTGCAAAACAAGAGTCCTAAGTTTCGTGCTTACGCGCATAGTAACTACTCTGGTTGACCTTACATTCACTTCCTCCATACAATTCTTAACCCTATTCACGGTTACTTTCTGCCATAACTTTAGTGGAAGAGTAAGGTTTCTATTCTTATTATCATCATAAAATGATATCTGTTTCTCGAGCGCATCCAGTATGGTGCGGCCCAAAAATTATCGTGGCCAATTGTCCCATCAGCCGGGATACCTTTCCTATCTACTTCCGCTACGTGCACTCTTAAACTCATGCCCTTAACTTCACTGTGCCCTATTCTGAGCGACCCCAATGTTCTGATGCACCCTCCAACCGCTCCGTTAAACGTTCTTACGTCCATTTGATTAATATCTAACCCTTTCCGTAAAACACTATATTTTATGAGGCTAGTGTCCGCCCCTCAATCTACCAAAAGCACTAGCTTTCCACTAGCTGCTTCCTCGCTGGGTATCTCGATGAAGGCATCACCTATCCTGCTCATAACGAAACAATGTCCTTTTGTTCCCAACATGGACGCGAATCCACTTCTTAACTCTTCGTGATATTTGGGAGCCTCTTGCTCCTCCTTCTCCTAGACTGTAGTTCCTACATTACTAGTCACACGTACTTCTGGCCTAATTATTACTTCCTTTCTTTGGGCTTTCCAGTCTACTGGCCTCGACTGGGCCGCTGGAAGTTTCCCTGGTTCCTTCGGTGGGATTGTCTATGCCTGCATTCCGCTGCCCAATGACCCATTCGTCCACATGAGAAGCATCTCAACCCCTGTATGTACTGCCTTCTACTTTGATCCCATTTAGTGTCTCCTTGGCACTGTCTACTTGCCTCATGACCATATGTTTGGCCATACAGTAGGGCATGTTTTTGCATGTAATGCACTCATCCCTTGTTTGATCTTGATTACGGCAAGGGGTGGATGCCCTCTATACAAACCCCCTGTACGGATTTCTCGGATTCGCGGCTCTGCTGTCGGAGACACCGGGATTATACGCTCCTCAATATATGTTTGGTACGGAATTACTTCCCTCTCTATCCATGACAGCAGTAGTTATACTGTTCTGTCTGTTTTCGAACATATGTACCTCCCCTAAACCGGACGTACTCCGTTCCACGAGGACTTGTGGTCTAATTGCTTCTTCTACTATCTCTTCTAGACTTCCTGTTGTACTATTCAGCAAATGAATCTTTAGAGCGGAGGTGCGGAAACCCACACGAAAGTTATTAACACCGACTTGACAACTTCGTATAATAAGGCTGTATCTCCAACGCATTTGTACTTATTTCTTATTATTTCCTGGGCCATCAACTAAAGTGACCCTTAACGCCTGCCAAAGGCGCATATATCTTCACCTGCCAACTGCTTTCCGATTCTTATTTCTTGGGATATGTCCTCCAGAGTTCTCTCCTTTAAATAGGTTCTCTTTAGAAGGCCGTAAAGCTCGTTCACACTGGCGAATTGCTTTGAATGTATGCATCTCCAAATAACCTTTGCTTAACACAGTTGAAGAGTCCTGCAACTCATCAGGGCTTATGCTTTGCTTTGCAAGTTCACAACTTTGAATGAACCTCTTAAGTAAGTCTTCTGAAGCAGCACCAGTAAACACAGGTACTAGCCTGGACACTGCTTTTGAAATCTTCTCTATACACATTTTACTTATTTTTATTTTACTTATGACTGGTAAAACTTGAGCGTTATCTTTTTGGGTAGTTTCCAAATTCACTTCTCCCGGATCTGAGATGTACTTGACCAGTGACGGACTCAAACTGATTAATCTTCGACCGCTTGCTCGTACAGATAAAATACTGTTCACAGTATTGGGGCTTTGCTGCAGTGCTACTGCTTCTGGCTCTGTTTGCGGATATCCCTGATTTTTATTATTTATCGGACTTCCTGGAGAAAATGGCTCGACACCGATTTCAGATGCGCCAAACAAAAATTCCGTTTGCCTTTCTTCACTCAAAACTAATCTTGGCTTTACCATACGGCTTATCCCTTCTGGTGTTAAATATTCCGGACAGCGAACTTCCGGACGCAATGTCAATACTGTATGTGTAAATCCAGCCGATGCTGATTTTGATCTCAATTTTTCGGTGAGGCCCTGTTGGTCGCCCGTCCTCTTTTTAATTCTGCACACTCCTTTTCCAACAGCGCTGCTGCTTCCTCTGTTTCCGTCAATCTCTGGGAAAGTTCCTTTACCTTATTCTCAAGATACTCCTTTTGTGTTCTCAAATCCTCTGTTTTCTTATGAAAATTGAACAACTTTTATTCTGTCATTTTTTGGATTGCCATTAAGGCTTGATCCGCTACTTTTAATGATGACACAGCTCCTCTGGCGTTCGCCTGTTTCCACAATTCCTGAGCTTCGTCCCTGCTCATACTTGCTTCGAACTGGTCAACTATTTTCCCAGTAAACAGTTCCACCTCTTACTGTACTGATTTCAATCTGTTCCTTATTTCCTCGTCTGGCGAAACTAAACTCATAGTTTTTTGTCTTAGTCATTCTAATTCAGATCTATATGTATCAGCCAATTCGTTAAACAGATTATTTACGTACTGTGCGTAATTTTCCACAAAATATTTTCCTTTGCCGTGCTCAACTGCGTGAGGCAACAACAACCCGTGGTTATTGTTGAACTCTCTCCCCAGATTTTGCATCTTACTTATTGATAAAACCAATTTATTAAAAAACATTCCACTGTAAATTCTAACTTTATATTCTTTCTTTACTTATCTTCCATCACAAGTTCCATATCAGGTGTCTACCGGCGTCCATTAAGTCCTTCCATCACTACAAATTGGTCCTTGATTTCCTCACAGATATTCCTTGATTTCCTCTCACCATCTTTAATACTCCAAAAAAATCCATAGAAAAGGCTATATGTTCGCAAAAACCGAAATTGGATTTACGGGCAAAAGTGTCTTGATTCATTCCCGGAAATTTGAATCCATATTGAAATATAAACCCATAACGTATTGGACGCGTAATAATAGCATTTAAATTTTTTCTTCAACATTGCTACGCAAATCGAAGTTTCCGAACTACAAAAATTTTGATGCAACAACACGTGTTGTCTGCACCTCTAGAAATATTCTCACTTAATACCCTAAGCGTACAATGCCAAATATTTAAATCAACAAAATAATTTAAACAATTTAAAAAACAATATAAATGTCCCTATCGCCAAACAAACACGATTCCCCTACAAAAAAATCCTCACAGCTAGGACGACATACATAGACCGTCCGATCATATTGACGGTTTATGGTTGCCCATACAAAGCTGCGTTAATGGTTGCCCATACAAACAACGGAAACGCGCCTATATGTTGCGACTTCTTTGACCAGCGCTACGGCGCCTTCAGGGTCGTAGAAGCATCTTCTTAAAATATGCTACTATACTCGTACACTCTACTCACCATTATCTTATCTGATGGCATCTCCGCTTCAGAGTCCTCCGCCCTGGGTTATACTTCCAATGTGTTGTAGGATGCCTCCCTGCTTCAGCGTTCGTTGCCCTGGGATTCCTCCTGTAGGTCCTTAAGACCGGCTGCGCCAAAATGTTTGGCACCGAGTTCGTTGGTGTCCTCGGGAGCGTGCTCTTGCTGCCTGTCCTGAGCGCTCGTGTAGCTGCAACCTAGCACCTTGTCACAGAACACAAGTTTGATTAGAAAAACAACAAGAAGCTTTATTCTTAAAATACTAATTCTTATATACTATTTACAAAAAGCACTTTCAGTTTGCGTACTGACCTTTTGGTGTTCCAGTTCCGCACCTGTTAATTGGTGTCAGTTGGTCAGGCCAACTGACCTACGGTAAGAGTGTCGACGGTGCATTCTAAATTTCAATGCCCTTCGTCGACTCGACTGCGGAACTGTAACACACTAAAAGTTTTCATAATCGATATTACATAAATTCTGGTTACTTATAATACTTGCACCATAAAAATATCTGCTTTCTTACTTAACTTAATTGCTTAAAGCTAACCACACCAAATGTGTAGTATCAATTAGGAGTCGGTGCTGTGAGTCAACTACTCGCAGGCAGCTTGATTCTAACTCACAACAGTAGGTTGTTTGAAAGAGGTAAACGTCCTTAATAACGTCAAACATTACCGCCGAAGTTTGTTGATTAAAGTAACTCTTGATTATATCTATGAAATATTTTTTTGAAAAATTGTCTGTTGTCAGTTCATATCTATGTTTTTTATTATACATTTTTGTAAATTTTACTCCTACATTCAAACCCTTTTTGAATATTAACTGCTTTTTAAAGACATTAATTGGTAATATTGTTATCCAAAATAAATCACCATTGTATTGTGGCCCGGACGGACATATTCTCATCCACTTAGTGAACATTAATTTCTTGCTCAATTTTAATTCGAGACAAAGCGTCCGCCACAAAGTTTTCTTTTCCTTGAATATACTCTATGTTGTAGTCAAACTCTGAGAGTTTTAGTCTCCATCTTATTAGTTTGCAATTGGGTTCTTTTATATTATTTAACCATTGCAAAGGTCGGTGATCAGTTTTTATAATAAATTTCTGTCCATTCAAAAAAGGTCGAAAATATTTAGTTGACCATACTAGCGCTAATAATTCTTTTTCTGTAGTCGAGTAATTTATTTCATGAGTATTTAATGTTCTTGATGCAAATCAGATTGCTCTACTATCCTGGCGTAATACTGCCCCTATAGCAAAATCCGATGCATCAGTGGTTAGTGTGAATTGTTTCCTGAAGTCTGGATAAAACAATATAGGTTCCTTGCTAATTAAGATCTTAAGTTTTTCAAAATTATTTTTGAATTCCTCTGGTTTTATTTTACTTCCTTTCTTGAGTTGAAGGGTAAGTGGTTTTGATATCCTAAAAAAATTTTTAACAAACTTCCTATAATCTCCAGTTAGTCCAAGAAACTTTTAATTTCTTTCCTGTCTTTGGAATCGGAAAGTCCACAATAGCCTGAATTTTCTTCGGGTTTGGTTTTACTCCTTCACGTGTAATTGTATGACTCAAATGTTCGGTAAGTTTTTTAAGAAATTCGCATTTGTCAATCCGAATTTTTAGATGTGTCCTGTGTGTGAGTAGACCTGTCATCATCCGAAGATTATTCTTAGAGATATTGATGAGTGATTCGAATCTCTTTAGGTGGTATGTCCCTAGCAGACTCTTTGATACCGTTAGGCCTGGTGTGTTAATCCAGTGTTTGTGCCAATGGCGTCCCTCATCGGTCCTAAGCTGGCTGAACAGCTTGCCCTTGGCTACACCACAGAAGTGTTCTGGGCCGATAAAGGGTGTTGCAGCCCCCTTCCTTGCAAGTTCGTCGGCAATCTCGTTCCCTTCTATGCCAGCATATCATGGTACCGATAGAATTGTAACGTTGTTGCGTGAGCCAGGAGCATTAAGTTTTTTGATGCACTCACATACCAGTTTCGAATTTACCTGATAAGATATAAGTGCCCTACTGGCCGCTTGGCTATCCGATAAGATAGCAATTTTCTTGCGCTCGTAACCTTTTTCAATGTTGAAATGTGCACATCGCTCAACGGCGTGGATATACGCCTGGAAGATGCTAGTATATTTTCCCAGGGATTCATAGTATTTGTATCTATGTTCAAATACCCCCGCGCCTGAATACTCTTCTGTGAGAGATACGTCGGTGTACCAGGTGATCGTGGACTGACCTGTAGGTTTCCCGAGACCACTCCATGCGTTTTTGTAACTCCACTTTAAACAACTTAGTGAAACTGTAGCGCGTGATTGTAAACTCCTCTGGTATACAGATATCTGGAATGGCCTTTAATAATGTTTCGACCAACTGACTCCCGATGAGACTTTCAGGATCAGTTACTGCTCTCATCATTCTTCTCATGTGTTTCCACAAATATGTGTAGGGGTGTAAGTTCCAGTATGACGTTCAGGGCGGCTGTAGGACAGGTTCTCATAGCACCAGTTATACAGACGCCAGCAAGCCTTTTGTTAAAAGAATGTAATATTTTATACAGCAGTACACTTACATATATACAGTTTAATGCAACTATGTGTTAGAAGGATCTCTTCCGTTTGTACATTCTAGAATTCTTTCTATTCTTTTATTTTTTCCCACATACAGTTCCACTTCGCTGGCTATTTTTTCTCTGCTCAATAGGTTATGGGCCGCTAATCACGCAAAGATATAGTTTGTTTTGTGAAAAATAATTTTTTTTTCATTTACGTGCTGCTGATAATTCTAGAAGAAGAAATTGCTGCTAAATGTCTTCGAGCGCTTTGTGCTTTCCATTCGAAAAACTACGAGGCAGAGACAATTTCGACACATGGAAGCAACAAGCAAAATCCTAAATGGTGATCAAGGGATTGTGGAAAACAAGGGTCTACGTGAAAATGCTACGCAAGCTGATAAAGATGCAGACAGTCGCGCGACAGCTGAAATATATTTGATGGTAGATCCCAACAACTTTGGTATACTCGCCGAAAAGACTACAGCAAAAGAAGCATGGGATGGCTTAATGGAGGCATACGAGGACAAGGGCCTCACGAGAAAGGTTGGATTGCTGAAGCAGCTTGTGCAACAAAAGTTAGCGGATTTCCCATCGATGCAACAGTACATTAATGCCATGGTACTAACCTCAGTCAAAGTCAAATCCGCTGGACTGAAACTAGAAGAAGAGCTTATCGCATCGTTGTTGTTGGCTGGTTTGCCTAATGAGTATATGCCGCTGGTATTAGCAGTAGAAAATTCAAAAAAAGTTCTTACCATCGACTCCGCGAAATCGCTTTTATTGCAAGACGTCAAATTCGACGCGAGAAGCAATAACGAAAATGCCTTATACTCAGTGAATGGCAAAAATAACAACAACTTCAAGAATACAAAAAGCACAGAATTTTCGTTGCCATACATGCAAAGAACGTGATCATTTTGCTAAGGACTGCATGAAGAAAAGAGAAACAAAAATCAAGTTCAGCTAGCGTCGCTATGTATAAATGCGTCGTCGGCTGACTACTACATAGACAGTGGTTCAACAAACCAGCTGATATTCAACAAACCTTATTAAAAAACACAAAGCCAGTGGAAAATATGTATGTAACGGCGGCTGACAACAATAAGCTCAACGTCGAATGTGTTGGCGACATTGAACTGTGTGTTTGCAATAATAACAAAGATGAAAAGATCACTGTCAAAGACGTACAAGCCGTATCAAATTTAGCTGCAAATTTACTGTCGGTAAGCCAAATGGCAAAAAATGGCAAGCAAATAGTTTTTGAAGAAGATTATTGTAAAATAATTAATAAAAACAACAATAAAGTGGTTGCGTCGGCGAATTTAATAAACGGCCTTTATAAACTAAATTGTGCACAAAACGAAAATAAACAAAAAAAACAGTGTTGTTGGTAATGTGTTTACTATGGTCAACTATGATTTATTGCACAGAAGGCTTGGCCACATAAGTTGTGATTTGGTGAATGCGACAGCGACGGCAAATGAATTGAAAATTAGTTCGAAAGCCAAAACAAAGTGCATAAAATGTGTGAAAGGCAAACACACTAGATTACCATTTGGTGAAAGTGAGAATTCTGCAAATGATGTCTTGGGCATACTACACAGCGATTTAATGGGATCATTTCATACTGCGTCTCATGCCGGTGCACGATACATACTCACATTTGTGGATGACTATACACGTAAAGTTTTTGTGACACCAATTAAAGCGAAAAGCGACGTGTTTGAAGAGTTCGTTTTTGAAAATCAGAGCTCGAGGCGCATAAAAATCTTTCGATCGGACAATGGGACGGAAAATGTCAACGCAAACTTTAATAAATACCTAGAAAAATTTGGTATTTTACGTCAAACCACCACCCCATATACGCCTCAACAGAACGGCGTCGCCGAACGTATGAACAGAACGCTCATGGAGAGGGTTCGATGCATGCTTATAGACTCTAACCTTGAAGAAGTTTTTTGGGCAGAAGCGGCGAACACGGCAGTGTATGTTCTAAATCACACGGTACGTAAGTCGGATTCAGTGTCTCCTGAAGAGCTGTGGACGGGCAAAAAGGTTAATTTGAAGCATTTGCGCGTGTTTGGATGCAGAGCCCTAGCACACATTCCGAAACAGAAACGAACAAGTAAATTTGCAGCAAAGTCTACAGAATATATATTCGTTGGGTACAGCGAAACCGCAAAAGCATACCGCTTGTTCAACCCTACTACAAACTCCATTGTTATTAGTCGTGATGTGGTTTTTCTTGAAGATGAGAAACCAATTACAATTGTTTCACCCCAAAACAATTTTATCAATGACTTTTGGCAACAATCGTGTGATGTCTATTCAGAAGGGCGAGGTGGTAACATAGAATCGCCATCACAAGAACACACTTCAACAGATGACGACAACTCCAGTGCAACCAGTGGCGATACTGTAATTGAATGCAGCAGTTTTGAAAACAGCAGAGGTGAGGTGACTGAAGAATCGTAACCAACCGATGACGATAACGATGAAACGTATATGCCGGATGAAAGTGTGACCATTGAAAATACACAGGTACGTAAATCTGAACGCCTAAATCAGTTGCGTACTTCGCCTAATTTCTGTGCAATCAGCTTTATCCTAGAAGAGCCTCAAACGGTTGAAGATGCATTGTCGTGTGAAGATGCTGATGACTGGATGTCTGCCATGAAAGAATAAATGGAGTCGCATAAAGCCAATTGTACATGGGAGCTTACGAAGTTGCCAACCGGCATGAAAGCCATACAGAGCAAGTGGGTTTTTAAAAATAAAATAGGAGCTGATGGTGAGACGATGCGACATAAGGCTAGACTAGTCATAAAGGGATGTAGCCAAAAAAGAGGAGTGGATTATCAAGAAACGTTTGCGCCAGTCGTCAGATATACTTCACTTCGATTCTTTTTGGCTTTATCTGTACAACACGATTTGGCCATACATCAAATGGACATCATGTTCAGCAAAGACGTCAAAAAAATCGAGTAGCTTAAAGCTAGCCTAATGAAATCTTTCAAGATGAAAGATATGGGAGAAGCAACATCAGTTTTGGGCATGCGAGTTACACGTGAAGATTGCGGCATTAAAATCGATCAGTCAAGATATATCGCTAATGTATTAAAACACTTTGGGATGGAAACTTGTCATCCCATATAAACACCAATCGATGTAAACCAAAAGCTGACATCGGAAATGTGCCCGAAGACCGAAGATGAACGATCGGAAATGGCTGTGCCGTATATGGAGCAATAGGATGTCTCTTGTATGCTGCACAAATTACCAGACCAGACATCTGTTACGCAGTTAACAAATTGAGCCGTTTTTCAACAAATCCTGGCAAGGAGCACTGGATTGCGCTGAAACGAGTTATGAGGTATTTTCAAGGTATCATAAATAAATGTCTATTTTACAGAAAAAGTCCTGAGGATATAACTGGCTATTGTGATGCCGACTGGGCTGGTGATATTGACAGTAGGCGCTCCACTACTGGGTACGTTTTTATGTATCAAGATGGCGCAATATCCTGGGCAACCAAGCGGCAGCCCACAGTGGCACTTTCTTCGACTGAAGCCGAGCTAATGTCAGTTATGTGCGCCATCAAAGAATCCTTATGGCTTAAACGACTACAATATGAACTAATGGTGAGTGCACCGAAGAAGATAGTATTATTCTGCGACAACAAAAGCGCTATGTTTATAGCATCAAACAACTCGTTTTCGGCTCGCACTAAGCATGTCGACATAAGGCCAAATTTTTTCAGGAGAAAATTGCCAATGGAGAAGTTGCGCTACAATATATCAAGTCTGAGAACATGTTAGCTGACAACTTAACCACAGCTGTAGATGCAAACAAAATGCAGTTTTTCACGAGCGAAGTTGGCTTAAATTAGTTAACTTTTTTTATTAAATTTTTTCAAATATTTTTGCAACAAAGAAAAGCATTTGGTCAAAGTTAGTCTTTTGAATTACATTAAATTTTATAGCTTGTTGTTTGCTGACCAAATGCTCTAAGTATATATTTGCCTTTGTATAAAATAAATATTCCGGAAGGGTGTTAAAAGAATGTAATATTTTATACAGCACTGCACTTACAGTTTAATGTAACTATGTATGTTATAAGGATTATCAACTTCCACTTCGCTGGCTATTTTTTCTCTGCTCAATACCTTTGCACCTTAGCTAGTGCTTGCGCAAAGTTTAGTTATCTTGCTTTCTTAGCCCACAGAACCGCTCCGTAAGTGATCATTGGGCGTACTATCATGATGTACATCCATCGCAGGATCTTGGGATTGCAACCCCAATTTTTCCCCTCGATTGATCTTCATGTCATGAGAGATCTTTTCGCTTTACTAATTGTCTCATTAATGTGAGACCTCCATAATAGTTTTCTATCTAGTATGATACCTAGAAATTTTATTTCGGTTGGCACATTGATCTCCACTCCATTTAGTTTCAAAGGTTTAAGGTTTTTGAGTTTATATTTCCTCGTGAAAGGGACAACAGTAGTTTTCATGAGGTTTATTTTAAGTCACATCCTGTTGCACCTGTAATTCTTAAACCACATTGGAGTAGTTCACATAGTGTACTCTCGAATTTTCCCCTGCATGTAATCGCTATGTCATCAACGTATCCCTGACAGCATAACCCCATGTTAGTTAATTCGCAGAGAAGTTCATTCACCTCAAGGCATCACAGCGGGGGAGATAGTACTCCACCCTTCGGACATCCTCGAACAGTATTAACCACTGTGTTTGTTGAGGTGAGGGTTACTTCGGCTGTTCTGGTTTCCAGAATTTGTTCTATCCAATTGGATAGAGTAGAGTTTACCCCCTTACAAACAAGAGCCCTACTCACTGCATTGTGTGTGGTGTTGTCAAAAGCTCCTTCAATATCCGCTAACGCCACCTCCTTGTCCTCGAGGGCTTGCTGGAGTGTCTCCGTAAGCTGATACAGAGCAGCTTCAGTAGATCTGCCTGCCCTATATGCATGTTGGTTCGGATGGAGGGGTGCATACGCCGGAATCTGTGTTCTGAAGCAGTTGTCACAGACCTTTTCAGCTGTTTTCAAGATGAATGAAGATAGGCAAATTGGCCTGAAAGATTTGGGATGATCTTCCCAGCCTTCTGGATGAAAACTACCTTCGCCCTCCTCCATGGTGCTGGTATGCAGTCCACTGCCAGACCAGAGAAGGACAAATGTTCCCATTTCGAGTACTCAAAACGTAAAACTGAAAAAACAGGTAGAGTGTGAAGAGTAAAGATCAAGACACCACACTCGACGTAACTATAGAGACGCCAATGCATATCATACTCAAGCAAGTATGCACTCTATTTATAACGAGAAAATGTCGTTATTCAAAGCATACACATAAAATACGACGACGTTGAAAGCCGCTTTTGTTGTTGTTGTTTTATACAATGATGAATTTTTTCTTAGTTACGTCCGTATGCATTTTAGGTGGCGATGTGAAGTGTGTTTTTAATAGAGAGTACCGTTTATTTTCCAACATAATTAAATTTAAACGAGTGTACGAGTGTGTGGAGTATCAATTTAAGACGCAACGTTATCATAACTACCGACACATGCTCGATGAGTTAAATTTGTTCCAGCGTAAATTCCGATGCGCATATGCATGGAAATTATGTAGAAATAACGAAGTACTCTCTTTGGGTAAGTACTCGAAGTCGTTCTCTGTGCCAGACTACTCCTAATAATGTTTAGTAGTGGTTGGAAGATGAGATCTAACTCCTTTTGTAGCAGGGTTGGAAAGATACCATCCACCCCTGGTGACTTAAATGGTTTTAATGTGTGGATGGCCCATTTTTGCCGATCACCAGTGCATATAGATTTTTCTATAGTCCAGTCATCATTTCTGAGTTTTCAGAAGAAGTACAGATTTTTCTTCCTCATTTACAGTATAACTACCATCATCTCTCCTAAGTGTGAGTGATGAGATAGAGTGTCCCTTTGCTTGAGCTTTGTGCAGCCGGCTAGCTTCCGGAGTTTCAGTGATTCCTCCACAGTATTTCCTGAAACTTATACGTTTTGCTATTCTAATTTCCTTCTTGTAGTTAGTGAGAGCCACCATATATTCCTCCCATTTACCTATGCTTTTAGCCCGGTTGAATAGTCTACGTACATTTACCCTATAATTTGAAAGCTTATCACTCCACCAGGACGAGTCCTTGGTGGATTTAACTTTATTAGAGGGCAACTAGCTTCATATGAGTTTATGCATGGGCTCGTCCTCCTAAGTCAGAGTTTGGTAGTCCTCTGACGCAGTGCCTACAGACATACAGCTGGCCTCCAGCTGTATTTGGGCTAGACCCTCCTCATCACCCTCACGTTCGTGAGGTAAAAGGCTGATCTCTTCGGTGATATTAGACACCGCTATCTCCTCAGCCACCTTGGTGCGAAATCAACAGGTAAAACTATTTGTATTGTCCTAGTTGGAGCGCTTATTGTTGTCGTTGCCGCCCTGCCAATCCGAGGTTTATGCAGATGTACAGGCACCCGAACAAATCTCTAACGCAGGAAGCTGCCCCGCTTCTTTATAGCGTCTAGATATCTGCCGTCGATCCATATCGTTAGAAGCTTTCCATTGTTTTCTTCTTTAATCTTGAAAATCCTCCACAACGAGGTATGGAGGCCCCCGTTCTGGGTCACGAGGATGTTCAGGAGCGTACTGTCTTCCCTACCTACAACCTTGGGCAAGTAGACCGACATGAGGTAAATATCATGGTAGATTATCACCCAGGCACGTCGTCAGTTCTACTCCAGCCAGGTAGTTTGGAGACTGGTTCCTGTAGCTATTCCGCAGTTTTCTTGCCGAGGCAGTCTACCAGTATGTGCCCTGGGTGGAAGTATATACCTTCAAAGGCTATCACAGTTTTCCACCCCTTTGCCCAGGCGTCCACGAGCGCTTCTTCAATTTCTCCGAGTTGTTCTCGAATAAGGACCTGCTCGGGAAACGCTTTGGGTAGGACAGCTATTCTGATGGTTCTGGGAACGGACCCCTTTCGTCCTCCTTCTTCTTCTTTGCCACATTATTCGTCAGAGGAGAGACCTCTGTGGCATTTCGTTTCCGAGCTTCACTAGGAGGTGTAGTTTTGACACGATTCAGGGCTTTCTCTTTAGCTGTTTCATGTGTCAAACCCTCATTTAGGTACCTCTTCGTACTACTTCGCGCCGGCGCCACTCAAACCCTTCGTCTTACGTATGCCACGGAAATATACACGTAACATATTCGACGGTAGATCAGAGACTGTACCTCTGGTTTCGCTGCTCTTCCCGGTTAACCCACCGGGCAGACCAGCACTTATAGATTCCGTTCTTGTAGTTGTAGGTCCTACCCTGCCTCTGGCAGTGGCATCTTTCCCTATTCCTCTAGGTTTTCCTTGTCGTTTTCGCAAGGCGGTCGGTATCTTGAAGGTATTCCTCCACCCGATTCACAAGTTGTACAGACACTCAACAAAATAGCAGTATAATTTCCCGCTATTTTGTTTAGTGTTTATTTGTTTAGGTTATCCTTTGAGCTCCCACGAGTGTGGGGATCAGTAGGTCAGCCGTGTCATAGCCCCCAAAACACGGCAAGGTCACAATACTCACTGAGTCGACCAGGTATCAGAGAGGCTCCGTATTAAGACAGCCGGTTACCCCTGGCTGCCCACCATCCAATGGGCACGGGTCACATGGCACCCTGGAGTAGGGAAGGTATTTATGGACTCCACAGTCTAGTTCCGTCGTGTTCTGTTCAGTTGCAGGGTTACCTCTAGCAGGGTGTCATTCTTCAACACTGTAACGACTCAAATTTATAGCTTGGGTAAAACTCAGCGGCTCCACGGGTCGTATCCAGAAAATTACTCGGGCGTTGTAATGTTTAAGTTTTCTTTATTAAATCCTTTTTCCTATTTCTAGGTTTTACACTTTAGTACAAAAATGATGGCTTTATGAACGCCGCACCTGAACTAGGTGCTGTGCCGTCCTGTCTCCAGTCTCAACGGTGGTGGATTGAAAAACCACTTCCACCGGTCTGACGTTGAGAAGCAAGTCCTGCTTTTCTATGAAGGCGGATTGAAAAAACCCAGCGTTCGTAGCAAACTCAGTACTTCTTAGTATCTAGGCCCGTGTCTTGAGTCTTTCATTTCAACGGTGTTGGATTGACAAACCACTTCAACCGTTCTTACGTTGACGAACGAGTTCTGCTTTACTATGAGAGTGGATTAAAATCCAGCATTCGTAGTGAATTCAGCGCTGGTGTGTGTGTGTCTCCGTTGGTACTGATTTCTAATCTCGTGGCGTCTGTACGGCAACGTTTCTAAGGTACTTACTTGCGCGATGTGTTAACAGGAAAAGAGAGCGTATTTCCGGTTACAGGCGTTTTCATAGCCACCTCTTGAACCTCTAGTTGTTGTTCCAGTTCCGCTCGCCGTTGCTCCGACTACCGCTTCCTGTTGCTAAGGCCAAGGCATTGTTGGTGTTTTCCTCTTGACCTTAGGCGACCCTCAGTGTTTTCCTGGGAAAGTCCGGCTGTTGTCAAGCGCGTAGTAGTTGCAGCGACACGTTGTTGCTGTTGCACGCCCTTTTGTTGTTGTTGCACGCCCTGTTGTTGTTCTATTTCCCGAGCTAACGCACTCGGTAAATTCTGCTGAGTCTTGTTGTTGTAATTAACGCACGATCAATTGTAGTTTGCCTGTAATGTTGTTGTTGTTGTCGATCAGTGCAAACGGCTGGCTTGAGTTCACCAAGTCTGTCGGCGCATTCGTGTTTGTATAATTCACACGCAATTCCTTTTCCTTGTCTTACGCAAGCGGCTGGCTTGGCTTTGCCAATGCTGTGGTTGACATTCCGCTTGGGTAGTTGTTGGTACAATTTGCATGTGATTTATTTAGTATTTCGTGCATTTCATGCGCTCCCGCATTCGCCGTGGTTTCAATTGGTGCGAAGGTATTCTAATAAATAATATTAATCGTTGATGTGGCCGTCCAAGCTGATTGGTTACGGCACTCTCAATTCTTCGCACGCGAGTGATGCTGGCGGTCCATTTTCGCAGTGACTATTGCTTTGGGGGACATTTATGGTGTGAGCAAAATTAATCAATAATTTTGCTCGTCACACGCCCTCCCAACTTCACCAACGAGAAATTTTAGCCATGTCATGGCAGAGAGTCACTCGATACGCGTCTCGACTAAACCGTAATTGTCTTCGAGCCGGGTTCTCCTGTGCCCCTTTAGTTTTATGAAAAATTTCTGCTACTAACCCCTGTGGTAGACCAGATCCTTTCGATTCCTGTTGCTCTTCCAAACTTTGGAATGTGACATGGTTCCATTGCGTGGCTGAGTCGTCTGTATTTGGCATCCGTTTCCCTGTTGCGGGCTCCCTGTAGTCCCGTTCCGTTGCCTACTACTATTGCTGCGGTGGCTATGTGCGTCGCGTTCGTCTCTCTTGTCGATGCTTCTGCTGTTGTTACTGCAGCTAATTGCACGCTGAATGTCCCTGGATCTGTCGTTTCGTCTACGTGGCATATCTCGGGTTTCCCGCGCTGGCGAACACCTTGCGGAATAACTGGAAGATGTGCTGCTTGTCATGGTCGTTTGACGCCTTAATGGTTTGGTCTCAATACTATTTGGTGCGCCCGTGTTCTTCTCCTGAGGCCCCTGTGGTAATTCGTTTTTAGTTTTCCCTCGGCAGAATCCGTGGCAAGTGAACGCGTTCGTGTGTGTAATACTTGTTCCTGGTGATGTATATTTGCTACTTCATTGGCTTCCGCTATATTCTCTGTTGTGTCTCTGTTCCTTAGAATTTCTGACGTTAGTTGGCCTCTTGGAAGGTATTGATGCATGTTCCTGTGGGAAATTCTACACTTGTTGTGCACGTTGCAAAGTCTCTTGGTTGGACGCAAACGTTATGAGGTCCCAGTGTGATCTCCTGATCGCCGCACTTCAATGTCGTTCCCAGGCTTGTCATGAAATCCACTCCCAGGAGTAGATCATCACTGGAGTCAGGCATGATAAGTAGTTCTATCTGGCATGCCTGCCCTCCAAACCTTACATTCGTCACAAATGTCTCTTTGACCCTCCTAGCACTTCCGTCTGCCATAAGCGCTCTGGTATTGGATTTTTCCAATTTGCCGGTAGAAGCGCGTAACTTGTGTGCTAGACGTCTGCTCATAAAATTGTGCGTTGCACCTGTCTCCAGCGTCGCGATGACAGTTTCTGGGCCAATAGAAACGTTAGCGCGGATTCGTTGCCCGACACAGTGCAATGTATTTTTCCATGGTAAAGTCTGGTGTCGGTGCTCTGCTCCATGCTGCGTGTCTGACGGTAGTCTTCTGTTGGGTGGAGCTCTCTGGTTGCAGCACTCGATAGTCCTAACTCACCTACGGCCACACTCCCAACAAAACAGTATCTGCGCGTTGCGACATAGTCGTACTATGTCTGGATGGCTGTCGCCACGTTGTGGGTCCCTATTAATGCGTCGTCAACGTACATGGAGTTGCGCAACACCTGCCAATGGGCACCTGCTCTCCATATCGTCTACCAATTGTAACGGTGCTTTTGTTCTTGTTGGAGCCAGGCAGGTCCTTCCCACCAAAGTTTATTATCCAGAAGTGCCCTCCGGGGAGACACCTCGACTTGCTAAGTCTGCTGGGTTTTCCTCAGAACGGACGCGGCGCCAGTGGTCCCCACCTATCTTGCTCCGAATGGTACAGAGAAGATTCGCCACAAACACTTTCCACACATGGGGCTTTCCACACGCTTAGAGCTATGTGGGGCACCGCTAGTAAGGTCGCACTGCATAGCTCTAAGCGTGGAAGGGAAATTGTCTTCAGAGGTGCCACCCGAGATTTTGCCACTAGCAGATGGGATGAGATGGAATTGTTTCCTTTACACCGAACATAAAGGGCTGCAGCGTATGCTGCCTGTGATGCGTCGTAAGACTCGTGGAACTCCACCTCGTTGTCAGGAGCAGCTCTTACCCAGCAATCCAACCATATCTGTTGCATTATCTGTTGCATCTTGGCATCTTGGTGATGACTATAGGAACCAACTACCCCGCAGGATCAAATAGCGATTGAGGACAGCACCTTACGTTTAGTGTATGTCGTTACAGGTGGCAAATCAACCACGTGAAAATAAAACCAGTCCCCCCGCGCATTCCATCTAATGCCCAAAGTGGTAGTTGTACTGGTTTCAGGTAGTTTGAGGAAATCTTCCTGGAGTAAGTGCTCGGGAGGAATGTCGGCAAGTGTGGCCGAGCAGTTCTATGCCCATTACCTCATTCAGAACCTGGCCGACTCTAAGCTTTCAATGAGCTCATCTCGAGTCTGGAGAGCTGTCGCCACGTCGTGGGTTCCTAATAACGCGTGGTCAACGAACATGGAGTTGCGCAATTCCTGCGATGCCAATGGGCACCTGCTCTCCATATCGTCAGCCAATTCTAACAGTGTCCTTATCGCGAGATAAGGAGCACAATTCACCCCAATGGTGACGGTTTTCAGAGCGTAGTTACCAATTTCTGTGTTGGGAGATTCCCGGAACACAAGCCTTTGGTACGAAGTATGATTCGGCTCTACCAGAATCTGGCGGTACATTTTCTGTATATCTCCATTGAGCACATACCTAAACATGCGCTACTGAATAATGAGTTGGGTCAGGTCTGCTTGTAGCGCTAGCCCTATATTCAACACGTCGTTCAAGCTGACGGTGATAGATGTTGCCAGCGAGGCGTTGAAAACCACACGTAATTTTGTGGTGGTGCTCTCTGGATATATAACTGCGTGATGCGGCAAGTAATAATGGGCACAAAGAGCAATCAATGGCGGGAGTACATTTTCCATGTGATTTAATGCCACATACTCAAGTACCACCGCATCATATTGGTTTTTATCGACTGGGTTCTATCCCAGCCGTGCCTCGTTTCTTTCGAACTGCCGCAGTGCTATGAGGCGTGACGCCCCCAAGGACTTGTCAGGGGCAAAATCGCGTTTGAATGGAAGGGAGACTAAATGGATCCCTACGCGTGGTTTGAGCGTACAGCTCTAGACACTCCTGGTCTGTTTGGGAGAGTTTCCTCTCATGTGAAGGCTCCTCGATTTCCCAAAATCGCCTCAAAAGGCAATCAATTGAATCGGATTCGGGCAGTTGGACTCGCGTAGTGAACGTGGAAACCCGGTCAGGTGGTAGAGGTCCCATAAGGATCCAGCCAAATACGGTTTCCTGACTATTAGCGCCCCTACGATATTACGATGTAACCCTTCAAGCAACACTTGAGGGTATAGGTCTCTCCCCGTAACAAATCGAACTGCGTTGAGTGTGAAGTGCCGGCGTCCGCTAATTGCAAACCAGTGAGTTTATGCCGTCCTCCTTTGTTTAACACGAGCGGCGGCAGCTCCCCTGTCGAGGTAGGCAACACTAAAACTGACACCCGGAGGCGGACGGAGACATCATACCGGGACCCGATGGATAGATGGCATTCTTTGGTAACGGTGCCCGCAAGTGCGACAGCAGCTTAATGCGCTTTTGGAGGCGGTCCGATATGCAGGACCCCTCGGAACCAGAATCTATCAGAGCCCGGGCCATATACCAAACCCCCTGGTGTTCTATGTTAACTAAGGCCATACCCAAGAGAACCCGGCTGGAGTGGCGACCACACGGATGACTTTGACTTAGCCCCGCCTTATCTGCCACGCACGACCTTTGAGAAGTGTGGTAAGATGACTTGGGTACGGCTGGAGATGCCAGGGTGGGGTGTTCTTGACGACCCCCCCTGCTGTAGACGGCGGGTGGTTCGACGAAACAGTTGGATGACCCCGCTGCGCTTCCGCGTGTAACAGCGTGTGATGCCGCTCTCTACAGCACGAAGAAAGACTAGGGCAATGATCCCCCTTATTGTGGCGATATATATATATATATATATATATATATATATATATATATATATATATATATATATATATATATAATATATATATATATATATATATATATATATATATATATATATAGATATATATATAGATATATATATATATATATATATATATATATATATATATATATATATATATATATATATATATATATATATATATATATATTACAAGTTAATGTTTTGAACTTATCTTGTGCGATGTCACGAAAATTAAGTACTCATTTATGGGTAAACCATTCAAGTTTATTGCTCAAAACAGACTAAACTAAAATACAAAATATTCTTATTATGAAGCTAGCCTTGACTTATAATCGCTGGGGCAGCACTTATGTTAAAGCGGATTGGGTTTCGGGTGTCGGCGCATGGAATGTTGGCGGCAGCATAATTGTGCCAAAGTTGCAAAAGTAGCTGAACATGCACCGTTGACTGTGAATTGCATGATCACCGGGTCAGTGAACTATGCCTGGCCTCCTTCGCTAGATTGAAGGCCGTCCTCGGTTTTCCTTAAAGTGTCCAGTACAATTTTCAGGGACGATTTCTGTTTCCTTTTGTTTGAATTTTGATACCTCTTGCGAATTGAAAATCCGATAACCAGAGCGATGATGGTGAGTACGCTGAACGCCGTAGGCCATACCATTAGCTTCCTTTCGACGTTGTTAATGTAGTGTGGGTTATCGAAGTTCAACCTCTGAAGATAGGGCAAACTCAAAATCTCCTGATGTCCGGTAATATTTAACATAGTCGATGCTGCAGAACCTGGGTGTCGTCGTATGATGTTTTTTGTGTTTCTGAATTGAGACCCATTTATCTGAACTTCATCGGCAATTGTCAGCAGGAAGGTGCCATGAATAAGCTTGTCTGTTTCATTGCCTATCTTTACTGTAGCTGTTTCGTCATTTATTATGATGATACCATCGTCTACCACCTCTAATGGCACTAGGTGACTGGGACGGGTATTGCATTGTGCAATGCGTCCAGAATGTAGTTGTAGCGCACAAGTTGTGAAAGGTAGCTCTTTGCAAAACGTAGCGGTAAGTGTAGCAGTACAATTTCCAATTGGCACGATTTTATTTTCACAGTCCGCCACATTACCATATCCAGCAAAATTCAGTATGGTACCATTTCGCTGAACAGGAAACAGGGTTATCTTTTTACAAACAATGCTAGGATCAGAATACTTAATAATAAAGTGTATAAATTTATAATCTAACAGAACAGTGACAAATGAAACTTCCATTAAGTCTGCTATTGTTATACTGGTAGAGTGCTCATTTAAAATTTGATTTAAATCTTCACAATCAAGCATTGCCGGGTTCATAATTTGGATTTTTGCGAGTGTTATTGATAACATTAACATTTCAAGTTCTGAGATTACCATTCTATTTCTTGCTAGTAAATTTTCATAAGGTGTCCTGTTTCTATTTGTTTTTCCTTTGCAAATTTCATGATAATATTTATAGATTCTGTTATATTATTAATCTTTTCCTGAACTCTTGTGTTAACAACTGCCTGTCGGTTAATTGATTCATTAATCTCTTGTTGCCGAAATTTTAGTGCTTCAAAGTCAGTAAAATCAGGAGTCCCGGCAACAACTTTAAGAGCCGTTCCCAAAAAATTAAGACTCCGTGTCTGCCTATGGTGAATGGTTACAGTTTCTAGCAATGATGTAATATGACCTATATCGGATTCAAGAATTTTTTTCATATGGGACAGAGGGAATTGATTCATGAGTGATTTTGTCTCCTCGACAATTTCCGAGTACATGGCTAAGTCTGATGAATGCCTTAGGAACTTAAATTCCTTCCAAATAACTGCATTTCCATCCATTAAGGGAATGTAGTCCGAATTCGAGTAGTCCACAATCTTTCCAGTTGTTGCTGTTACAAAAAGTAAAACAAGTAAGATCCGAGCCCTAGAGAAAGATACAGAATAGGGTGAGTATTGAATGCTTTTTGTATCTTAAATTGTCCTTATGGACCTCCATCCCCCTAATTAGGACCGTTGATCCCAGTTCGGCTTTCACTGTGACTTCTTCAAACAAAGGCGTTAATTTATTACCAAGTCTTTTATTTAATTTCAAAAATACTTTGTCGCCTACTTGAAAAGTTCTGTCTCTTCTGTCGGTGTTATGTCCTTTTAATAATTGAGCTTTAGCAACTTTGTCCCTTATCTCTGCTTCAAATTCCGGTGAAGATGAATGTATTATATCAATTGGTCTCCTGTCCACAACGGAGTGGACTGATTCGTTGTATTCTATTGTTGCCTGTAGTATTATCTCAACTGTGTCGCTCAAGTGTTTTTCCAATTTTAGACATGTAGCAATTTCCGATAGTGTACTATGGAATCTTTCCACTTGCCCGTTTGAACTGCTATGGAGAGGCGGAGAATTAATAATTCCTACGTCAAAGCGATTTTTCAAAAGTGATTTTATTGTTCCTGAATTTAAAGATGGTTCATTATCGCATTATACGATCTTTGTGCGGGGGTAGAAATTCATGAGTTGTAAAATGCATGGCTCGATGTCAACTATGGTCCTAGAAGCAATAGGTTGAACAATTGCAAATTTCGAAAACTTATCGACACATGTTAGGAAATATTTGCTTTGAGTTGAATAAATATCAATATGGAGAATCTCTCCAAGTTGGTTAGGGACGGGCGTTTTGCCAATACACTGTACAAAGTATATGATATGTCTCGTTTTTTGTCCGAACATAATTTTGATATTTCGTGAATCTACCATGCCTTCGTCAATAATTATCTGATTTCGGTAACAATTTACTGGTTTGTCAGTCGACTCAATAGTGTATGTTAGCGAAAGTTCACTGTGTACAGTGGCCAGATCAGAGGGAGCATTTTCTTCCAGAGCGTGAACATTTTGTCTCGATAACGCATCGGCAACAAAATTTTCCTTCCCTGGCTTATAGAAAATTTTAGCGTTATGCTCGTCGATAAATGCTTTCCATCTCTTTATTTTCGCGTTCGTATTTCTATGTGAAACCGCGAATGTCAGTGGTTGGTGATCAGTGTAAATGTTCAAGTTCTTTACCCCATACAAATAGCTTCTTAGAGATTTTAGAGCCCATACTACGGCAAGTAGTTCACGCTCGTTTGTCGCGAAGTTTAACTCGTTATCCTTTAACGTTCTCGAAATCATTGCAATTGGCTTCTTATCTTGAGATAAGACTGCACCTAGGCCAGACGATGAAGCGTCTGTCGGCAAGTCAAATGACTTCTGATAGTCGGGATATAGGAGCATGACGTCCTCTGAAACTAGGATATCTTTTAATTTTTGAAAAGCTGAACATTGTTTTTCGTCCAAATGAACAGATATTTTCTTTGATTGTCCCGCACTTACTTATCCGTTGTCCCCCTTCAGCTCGTCCGTTAGTGGTTTAGCTATGGACGCGAAATCCTTTATGAAACATCTATAGTAGCCCGCTAGGCCAAGGAATGATCTTAAATGGAACAACGTTGTAGGTTGCTCGAACTTTGCGATTGCTTCTGTTTTGCTGGGGTTGGTTGTGATACCCCCACGAGATACCACGAATCCAAGATACTCAACTTTTTCTTTAAAAAATATAGACTTTTCCCGCGATACCCTCATGTTTGCATTATACAGTCTGTCCAAAACCCCTGCGATGTGCTTTACATGATCTTCCATATTTTCCGAGAATATGATCACATCATCTACGTAAGCGTAGCATGATTTTCCGATCTGTTCCCGTAGCACATCGTCAATAGCTCGCTGAAAAATTCCTGGAGCGTTTTTAAGGCCAAAGGGAAGCCTGCAAAATTCATACTTCCCATTTCCTACGGAAAGTGCTGTTTTTTCCCTGTCTTTTTCTGCCAGGAGGATTTGATGAAATCCTGATTTCAGATCGAGGGTAGTGAAGTATTTTGCTTTTCCAAGATTTGAGAGGGTAGCAACTATGTTCGGGATAGGGTACTTATCATCAACCGTTTTTGAATTCAATTTATGAACGTCTATAACGAGGCGTTTCTTTCTGTTTCCGTGTTCGTCAGTTCCCTTTTTGTCTACTACCCATACCGGATTATTGTACGGTGATCTTGAAGGCCTAATAATATTATCTCTGAGCATACTATTTACTTCACTATTTACAAAGTCTGAAACTCCTAATGGGTAGGGATATAATTTTGAATAAATGGGGTCCTCGTCTTCTGTTCGAATTGTGGCGATAATATTCGTGTTATACGGGAGTGCCTCATTTGGGTCAGCAAATACAGATATTCTTTCCTTCAACATTTTTTTAAAATTTTTATCTATTTCTAGGGGGACTTCTATGTTTTCGATTTCCGTAAAATTTACACTTGCGCATTTTTTGAATATAATTATTTCGGATCCAGATCGGGTATTTAAAGTTTTATTCTTAAAGTCTAAGGTGGCATTTACTCTATTTAATAGATCAAGCCCAATTATTCCATCAAAACTTGATAGATTTGGAAGCAAAAAGAATTCTGTTGTGACATCGAAAAGATGCAGAAGGCATTTTTCCTGAACGGGGTTAAAGCCATGAATTGACTTAACCAAAAACTTTTCTTTTACCGAGGTTACGTTTTTTAATTCTGGGATAGATTTTATGTAATTTTTTGAAGCGCCTGTGTCTGTGAGCAATTTAATTGTTCTACCTGCTATCGTTCGCTCTACAAACGGCAGCAGGGAGCTTTGTCTAAAAAATTCACCTCTTGAAGCTGATTTTCATCGTCTACATCTGTTACCTCTGACTCAACAATATCCTGGTATTCTTCTTCCTCTTGATTTTCGAAATTGTTTGACTGTGAGATATGATTTACTCTTTGTTGTTTCAGACCGGTATATCTAGCTGTACCACTATTCGCCCTTTTTGAAGCCTGATTGGGATATGAAGGATAGGTATCATTACCATTTTGGGTCGGTTGTCTGAACCGGGATGAATTGTCAATGTCCATTGGTTGGGGTGGTTCTTGTGTTACGTTTTCATTATTATCCCGTGTCTTTTGCTTAAAATATGGGTTTGTCCCCGGTTGAGAAGTATTATTTTCGGAGGGCAAATATTTTTGCTGTCTATGCTCGTTGCGGTGAGCCTTTTCCTCGATACTTCTTGCAAAATTATTCGCGAATTGAAAACGCTCATGATTTGACTCAACTTCTTGGGCTAAGGCCAAAGCTGATGGCAGATCTTTTGGTCGTGCCGAGAAAAGAACGTCGCTAAGAGCTTTTTTTGTTCCCGAGATGAATACTCGCAGTGCATCTGCTCTGTATTTTTCATTAAGAGAGGAAGCTATGGCAGAGTCATATGTCATTATTGTTTTATTTATTAAGACCGTTAATTTCTTTGCTATTTCTTCATAGTATTGAATTATTGTCAAGCTTCCTTGACGAAGAATAGACAGCTCCTGCTCTATTAAGTAAATTGGCCGCTTATCAGCGTAAGTAAAATCAAGTCTATTAATAATTGCTTTGAAATTTAATGGTGTGTCATATGAAGACAGTACCATATCGGCGGGGCCTTTGATTTTATTCCTAATTATACCCAAGGCTTGATAATGTTTGGAACTTCCCACATAATTTTCAAATATTTTATATGCGGTATGCGCAGCTTTCCGCCATGAAACATATGTTTCGATTTTGCCCTCAAAATCAGGCAAAGATTTAACGATGTCTAGTGTTTCGTCACATTTTACGCCGGGAGTTATTACAGCGTCAGTAAAAACTTCCACCTCTGGCGCGGATACTAATGTTCTACGGAATTTATTTTCCATTTCTAGAAGCTTTTGCTCGAATACTCTCGTTTGATTTTCAAGTCCAGAATTAACTGCGAACTCTAATAGAGTTTTCATATCGGACTGATTAAATGACATTTTCGGATGAATTTCACTCGGTCTAAGTATAGTTTTCAAATCCGCCACTAATTTATCAACTTCAATATCACTATCACTCATGAAATGGATTTATGTTTAACTAGCCGTAATAAAAACTCGCAAAAATCAATTACAACTCGCACTGAATTTATAATTTTATTTTCCTTTTCCTTTTTTTTTTTTAAATAAGCACTCTACTTACATTTTTCAAGGTTTTTCTTAGAAAGATTATTTGTTTCTGCTGTTGCTGTTTTTTCGTGTTGTTTTTCCACGTAGCACGTAGCCGTTGTTGCTGCTGCTGTATTTTTGTAGTTGCGTGTGACTGCAACGATGTTGATTTGTTTGGGTGAGTGAGTTCTGCTCCACCGATGGGCGCCAGTTAATGTTTTGTACTTATCTTGTGCGATGTCACGAAAATTAAGTACTCATTTATGGGTAAACCATTCAAGTTTATTGCTCAAAACAGACTAAACTAAAATACAAAATATTCTTATTATGAAGCTAGCCTTGACTTATAATCGCTGGGGCAGCACTTATGTTAAAGCGGATTGGGTTTCGGGTGTCGGCGCATGGAATGTTGGCGGCAGCATAATTGTGCCAAAGTTGCAAAAGTAGCTGAACATGCACCGTTGACTGTGAATTGCATGATCACCGGGTCAGTGAACTATGCCTGGCCTCCTTCGCTAGATTGAAGGCCGTCCTCGGTTTTCCTTAAAGTGTCCAGTACAATTTTCAGGGACGATTTCTGTTTCCTTTTGTTTGAATTTTGATACCTCTTGCGAATTGAAAATCCGATAACCAGAGCGATGATGGTGAGTACGCTGAACGCCGTAGGCCATACCATTAGCTTCCTTTCGACGTTGTTAATGTAGTGTGGGTTATCGAAGTTCAACCTCTGAAGATAGGGCAAACTCAAAATCTCCTGATGTCCGGTAATATTTAACATAGTCGATGCTGCAGAACCTGGGTGTCGTCGTATGATGTTTTTTGTGTTTCTGAATTGAGACCCATTTATCTGAACTTCATCGGCAATTGTCAGCAGGAAGGTGCCATGAATAAGCTTCTCTGTTTCATTGCCTATCTTTACTGTAGCTGTTTCGTCATTTATTATGATGATACCATCGTCTACCACCTCTAATGGCACTAGGTGACTGGGACGGGTATTGCATTGTGCAATGCGTCCAGAATGTAGTTGTAGCGCACAAGTTGTGAAAGGTAGCTCTTTGCAAAACGTAGCGGTAAGTGTAGCAGTACAATTTCCAATTGGCACGATTTTATTTTCACAGTCCGCCACATTACCATATCCAGCAAAATGCAGTATGGTACCATTTCGCTGAACAGGAAACAGGGTTATCTTTTTACAAACAATGCTAGGATCAGAATACTTAATAATAAAGTGTATAAATTTATAATCTAACAGAACAGTGACAAATGAAACTTCCATTAAGTCTGCTATTGTTATACTGGTAGAGTGCTCATTTAAAATTTGATTTAAATCTTCTCAGCCACGCATTGCCGGGTTCATAATTTGGATTTTTGCGAGTGTTATTGATAACATTAACATTTCAAGTTCTGAGATTACCATTCTATTTCTTGCTAGTAAATTTTTATAAGGTGTCCTGTTTCTATTTGTTTTTCCTTTGCAAATTTCATGATAATATTTATAGATTCTGTTATATTATTAATCTTTTCCTGAACTCTTGTGTTAACAACTGCCTGTCGGTTAATTGATTCATTAATCTCTTGTTGCCGAAATTTTAGTGCTTCAAAGTCAGTAAAATCAGGAGTCCCGGCAACAACTTTAAGAGCCGTTCCCAAAAAATTAAGACTCCGTGTCTGCCTATGGTGAATGGTTACAGTTTCTAGCAATGATGTAATATGACCTATATCGGATTCAAGAATTTTTTTCATATGGGACAGAGGGAATTGATTCATGAGTGATTTTGTCTCCTCGACAATTTCCGAGTACATGGCTAAGTCTGATGAATGCCTTAGGAACTTAAATTCCTTCCAAATAACTGCATTTCCATCCATTAAGGGAATGTAGTCCGAATTCGAGTAGTCCACAATCTTTCCAGTTGTTGCTGTTACAAAAAGTAAAACAAGTAAGATCCGAGCCCTAGAGAAAGATACAGAATAGGGTGAGTATTGAATGCTTTTTGTATCTTAAATTGTCCTTATGGACCTCCCTCCCCCTAATTAGGACCGTTGATCCCAGATCGGCTTTCACTGTGACTTCTTCAAACAAAGGCGTTAATTTATTACCAAGTCTTTTATTTAATTTCAAAAATACTTTGTCGCCTACTTGAAAAGTTCTGTCTCTTCTGTCGGTGTTATGTCCTTTTAATAATTGAGCTTTAGCAACTTTGTCCCTTATCTCTGCTTCAAATTCCGGTGAAGATGAATGTATTATATCAATTGGTCTCCTGTCCACAACGGAGTGGACTGATTCGTTGTATTCTATTGTTGCCTGTAGTATTATCTCAACTGTGTCGCTCAAGTGTTTTTCCAATTTTAGACATTTAGCAATTTCCGATAGTGTACTATGGAATCTTTCCACTAGCCCGTTTGAAATGCTATGGAGAGGCGGAGAATTAATAATTCCTACGTCAAAGCGATTTTTCAAAAGTGATTTAATTGTTCCTGAATTTAAAGATGGTTCATTATCGCATTATACGATCTTTGTGCGGGGGTAGAAATTCATGAGTTGGAAAATGCATGGCTCGATGTCAACTATGGTCCTAGAAGCAATAGGTTGAACAATTGCAAATTTCGAAAACTTATCGACACATGTTAGGAAATATTTGCTTTGAGTTGAATAAATATCAATATGGAGAATCTCTCCAAGTTGGTTAGGGACGGGCGTTTTGCCAATACACTGTACAAAGTATATGATATGTCTCGTTTTTTGTCCGAACATAATTTTGATATTTCGTGAATCTACCATGCCTTCGTCAATAATTATCTGATTTCGGTAACAATTTACTGGTTTGTCAGTCGACTCAATAGTGTATGTTAGCGAAAGTTCACTGTGTACAGTGGCCAGATCAGAGGGAGCATTTTCTTCCAGAGCGTGAACATTTTGTCTCGATAACGCATCGGCAACAAAATTTTCCTTCCCTGGCTTATAGAAAATTGTAGCGTTATGCTCGTCGATAAATGCTTTCCATCTCTTTATTTTCGTGTTCGTATTTCTATGTGAAACCGCGAATGTCAGTGGTTGGTGATCAATGTAAATGTTCAAGTTCTTTACCCCATACAAATAGCTTCTTAGAGATTTTAGAGCCCATACTACGGCAAGTAGTTCACGCTCGTTTGTCGCGAAGTTTAACTCGTTATCCTTTAACGTTCTCGAAATCATTGCAATTGGCTTCTTATCTTGAGATAAGACTGCACCTAGGCCAGACGATGAAGCGTCTGTCGGCAAGTCAAATGACTTCTGATAGTCGGGATATAGGAGCATGACGTCCTCTGAAACTAGGATATCTTTTAATTTTTGAAAAGCTGAACATTGTTTTTCGTCCAAATGAACAGATATTTTCTTTGATTGTCCCGCACTTACTTATCCGTTGTCCCCTTCAGCTCGTCCGTTAGTGGTTTAGCTATGGACGCGAAATCCTTTATGAAACATCTATAGTAGCCCGCTAGGCCAAGGAATGATCTTAAATGGAACAACGTTGTAGGTTGCTCGAACTTTGCGATTGCTTCTGTTTTGCTGGGGTTGGTTGTGATACCCCCACGAGATACCACGAATCCAAGATACTCAACTTTTTCTTTAAAAAAGATAGACTTTTCCCGCGATACCCTCATGTTTGCATTATACAGTCTGTCCAAAACCCCTGCGATGTGCTTTACATGATCTTCCATATTTTCCGAGAATATGATCACATCATCTACGTAAGCGTAGCATGATTTTCCGATCTGTTCCCGTAGCACATCGTCAATAGCTCGCTGAAAAATTCCTGGAGCGTTTTTAAGGCCAAAGGGAAGCCTGCAAAATTCATACTTCCCATTTCCTACGGAAAATGCTGTTTTTTCCCTGTCTTTTTCTGCCAGGAGGATTTGATGAAATCCTGATTTCAGATCAAGGGTAGTGAAGTATTTTGCTTTTCCAAGATTTGAGAGGGTAGCAACTATGTTCGGGATAGGGTACTTATCATCAACCGTTTTTGAATTCAATTTATGAACGTCTATAACGAGGCGTTTCTTTCTGTTTCCGTGTTCGTCAGTTCCCTTTTTGTCTACTACCCATACCGGACTATTGTACGGTGATCTTGAAGGCCTAATAATATTATCTCTGAGCATACTATTTACTTCACTATTTACAAAGTCTGAAACTCCTAATGGGTAGGGATATAATTTTGAATAAATGGGGTCCTCGTCTTCTGTTCGAATTGTGGCGATAATATTCGTGTTATACGGGAGTGCCTCATTTGGGTCAGCAAATACAGATATTCTTTCCTTCAACATTTTTTTTAAAATTTTTATCTATTTCTAGGGGGACTTCTATGTTTTCGATTTCCGTAAAATTTACACTTGCGCATTTTTTGAATATAATTATTTCGGATCCAGATCGGGTATTTAAAGTTTTATTCTTAAAGTCTAAGGTGGCATTTACTCTATTTAATAGATCAAGCCCAATTATTCCATCAAAACTTGATAGATTTGGAAGCAAAAAGAATTCTGTTGTGACATCGAAAAGATGCAGAAGGCATTTTTCCTGAACGGGGTTAAAGCCATGAATTGACTTAACCAAAAACTGTTCTTTTACCGAGGTTACGTTTTTTAATTCTGGGATAGATTTTATGTAATTTTTTGAAGCGCCTGTGTCTGTGAGCAATTTAATTGTTCTACCTGCTATCGTTCAACAATATCCTGGTATTCTTCTTCCTCTTGATTTTCGAAATTGTTTGACTGTGAGATATGATTTACTCTTTGTTGTTTCAGACCGGTATATCTAGCTGTACCACTATTCGCCCTTTTTGAAGCCTGATTGGGATATGAAGGATAGGTATCATTACCATTTTGGGTCGGTTGTCTGAACCGGGATGAATTGTCAATGTCCATTGGTTGGGGTGGTTCTTGTGTTACGTTTTGATTATTATCCCGTGTCTTTTGCTTAAAATATGGGTTTGTCCCCGGTTGAGAAGTATTATTTTCGGAGGGCAAATGTTTTTGCTGTCTATGCTCGTTGCGGTGAGCCTTTTCCTGGATACTTCTTGCAAAATTATTCGCGAATTGAAAACGCTCATGATTTGACTCAACTTCTTGGGCTAAGGCCAAAGCTGATGGCAGATCTTTTGGTCGTGCCGAGAAAAGAACGTCGCTAAGAGCTTTTTTTGTTCCCGAGATGAATACTCGCAGTGCATCTGCTCTGTATTTTTCATTAAGAGAGGAAGCTATGGCAGAGTCATATGTCATTATTGTTTTATTTATTAAGACCGTTAATTTCTTTGCTATTTCTTCATAGTATTGAATTATTGTCAAGCTTCCTTGACGAAGAATAGACAGCTCCTGCTCTATTAAGTAAATTGGCCGCTTATCAGCGTAAGTAAAATCAAGTCTCTTAATAATTGCTTTGAAATTTAATGGTGTGTCATATGAAGACAGTACCATATCGGTGGGGCCTTTGATTTTATTCCTAATTATACCCAAGGCTTGATAATGTTTGGAACTTCCCACATAATTTTCAAATATTTTATATGCGGTATGCGCAGCTTTCCGCCATGAAACATATGTTTCGATTTTGCCCTCAAAATCAGGCAAAGATTTAACGATGTCTAGTGTTTCGTCACATTTTACGCCGGGAGTTATTACAGCGTCAGTAAAAACTTCCACCTCTGGCGCGGATACTAATGTTCTACGGAATTTATTTTCCATTTCTAGAAGCTTTTGCTCGAATACTCTCGTTTGATTTTCAAGTCCAGAATTAACTGCGAACTCTAATAGAGTTTTCATATCGGACTGATTAAATGACATTTTCGGATGAATTTCACTCGGTCTAAGTATAGTTTTCAAATCCGCCACTAATTTATCAACTTCAATATCACTATCACTCATGAAATGGATTTATGTTTAACTAGCCGTAATAAAAACTCGCAAAAATCAATTACAACTCGCACTGAATTTATAATTTTATTTTCCTTTTCCTTTTTTTTTTTTAAATAAGCACTCTACTTACATTTTTCAAGGTTTTTCTTAGAAAGATTATTTGTTTCTGCTGTTGCTGTTTTTTCGTGTTGTTTTTCCACGTAGCACGTAGCCGTTGTTGCTGCTGCTGTGTTTTTGTAGTTGCGTGTGACTGCAACGATGTTGATTTGTTTGGGTGAGTGAGTTCTGCTCCACCGATGGGCGCCAGTTAATGTTTTGTACTTATCTTGTGCGATGTCACGAAAATTAAGTACTCATTTATGGGTAAACCATTCAAGTTTATTGCTCAAAACAGACTAAACTAAAATACAAAATATTCTTATTATGAAGCTAGCCTTGACTTATAATCGCTGGGGCAGCACTTATGTTAAAGCGGATTGGGTTTCGGGTGTCGGCGCATGGAATGTTGGCGGCAGCATAATTGTGCCAAAGTTGCAAAAGTAGCTGAACATGCACCGTTGACTGTGAATTGCATGATCACCGGGTCAGTGAACTATGCCTGGCCTCCTTCGCTAGATTGAAGGCCGTCCTCGGTTTTCCTTAAAGTGTCCAGTACAATTTTCAGGGACGATTTCTGTTTCCTTTTGTTTGAATTTTGATACCTCTTGCGAATTGAAAATCCGATAACCAGAGCGATGATGGTGAGTACGCTGAACGCCGTAGGCCATACCATTAGCTTCCTTTCGACGTTGTTAATGTAGTGTGGGTTATCGAAGTTCAACCTCTGAAGATAGGGCAAACTCAAAATCTCCTGATGTCCGGTAATATTTAACATAGTCGATGCTGCAGAACCTGGGTGTCGTCGTATGATGTTTTTTGTGTTTCTGAATTGAGACCCATTTATCTGAACTTCATCGGCAATTGTCAGCAGGAAGGTGCCATGAATAAGCTTCTCTGTTTCATTGCCTATCTTTACTGTAGCTGTTTCGTCATTTATTATGATGATACCATCGTCTACCACCTCTAATGGCACTAGGTGACTGGGACGGGTATTGCATTGTGCAATGCGTCCAGAATGTAGTTGTAGCGCACAAGTTGTGAAAGGTAGCTCTTTGCAAAACGTAGCGGTAAGTGTAGCAGTACAATTTCCAATTGGCACGATTTTATTTTCACAGTCCGCCACATTACCATATCCAGCAAAATGCAGTATGGTACCATTTCGCTGAACAGGAAACAGGGTTATCTTTTTACAATGCTAGGATCAGAATACTTAATAATAAAGTGTATAAATTTATAATCTAACAGAACAGTGACAAATGAAACTTCCACTAAGTCTGCTATTGTTATACTGGTAGAGTGCTCATTTAAAATTTGATTTAAATCTTCTCAACCAAGCATTGCCGGGTTCATAATTTGGATTTTTGCGAGTGTTATTGATAACATTAACATTTCAAGTTCTGAGATTACCATTCTATTTCTTGCTAGTAAATTTTTATAAGGTGTCCTGTTTCTATTTGTTTTTCCTTTGCAAATTTCATGATAATATTTATAGATTCTGTTATATTATTAATCTTTTCCTGAACTCTTGTGTTAACAACTGCCTGTCGGTTAATTGATTCATTAATCTCTTGTTGCCGAAATTTTAGTGTTTCAAAGTCAAGTCCAAGTCTTTTATTTAATTTCAAAAATACTTTGTCGCCTACTTGAAAAGTTCTGTCTCTTCTGTCGGTGTTATGTCCTTTTAATAATTGAGCTTTAGCAACTTTGTCCCTTATCTCTGCTTCAAATTCCGGTGAAGATGAATGTATTATATCAATTGGTCTCCTGTCCACAACGGAGTGGACTGATTCGTTGTATTCTATTGTTGCCTGTAGTATTATCTCAACTGTGTCGCTCAAGTGTTTTTTCAATTTTAGACATGTAGCAATTTCCGATAGTGTACTATGGAATCTTTCCACTTGCCCGTTTGAACTGCTATGGAGAGGCGGAGAATTAATAATTCCTACGTCAAAGCGATTTTTCAAAAGTGATTTTATTGTTCCTGAATTTAAAGATGGTTCATTATCGCATTATACGATCTTTGTGCGGGGGTAGAAATTCATGAGTTGTAAAAGCATGGCTCGATGTCAACTATGGTCCTAGAAGCAATAGGTTGAACAATTGCAAATTTCGAAAACTTATCGACACATGTTAGGAAATATTTGCTTTGAGTTGAATAAATATCAATATGGAGAATCTCTCCAAGTTGGTTAGGGACGGGCGTTTTGCCAATACACTGTACAAAGTATATGATATGTCTCGTTTTTTGTCCGAACATAATTTTGATATTTCGTGAATCTACCATGCCTTCGTCAATAATTATCTGATTTCGGTAACAATTTACTGGTTTGTCAGTCGACTCAATAGTGTATGTTAGCGAAAGTTCACTGTGTACAGTGGCCAGATCAGAGGGAGCATTTTCTTCCAGAGCGTGAACATTTTGTCTCGATAACGCATCGGCAACAAAATTTTCCTTCCCTGGCTTATAGAAAATTTTAGCGTTATGCTCGTCGATAAATGCTTTCCATCTCTTTATTTTCGCGTTCGTATTTCTATGTGAAACCGCGAATGTCAGTGGTTGGTGATCAGTGTAAATGTTCAAGTTCTTTACCCCATACAAATAGCTTCTTAGAGATTTTAGAGCCCATACTACGGCAAGTAGTTCACGCTCGTTTGTCGCGAAGTTTAACTCGTTATCCTTTAACGTTCTCGAAATCATTGCAATTGGCTTCTTATCTTGAGATAAGACTGCACCTAGGCCAGACGATGAAGCGTCTGTCGGCAAGTCAAATGACTTCTGATAGTCGGGATATAGGAGCATGACGTCCTCTGAAACTAGGATATCTTTTAATTTTTGAAAAGCTGAACATTGTTTTTCGTCCAAATGAACAGATATTTTCTTTGATTGTCCCGCACTTACTTATCCGTTGTCCCCCTTCAGCTCGTCCGTTAGTGGTTTAGCTATGGACGCGAAATCCTTTATGAAACATCTATAGTAGCCCGCTAGGCCAAGGAATGATCTTAAATGGAACAACGTTGTAGGTTGCTCGAACTTTGCGATTGCTTCTGTTTTGCTGGGGTTGGTTGTGATACCCCCACGAGATACCACGAATCCAAGATACTCAACTTTTTCTTTAAAAAAGATAGACTTTTCCCGCGATACCCTCATGTTTGCATTATACAGTCTGTCCAAAACCCCTGCGATGTGCTTTACATGATCTTCCATATTTTCCGAGAATATGATCACATCATCTACGTAAGCGTAGCATGATTTTCCGATCTGTTCCCGTAGCACATCGTCAATAGCTCGCTGAAAAATTCCTGGAGCGTTTTTAAGGCCAAAGGGAAGCCTGCAAAATTCATACTTCCCATTTCCTACGGAAAATGCTGTTTTTTCCCTGTCTTTTTCTGCCAGGAGGATTTGATGAAATCCTGATTTCAGATCGAGGGTAGTGAAGTATTTTGCTTTTCCAAGATTTGAGAGGGTAGCAACTATGTTCGGGATAGGGTACTTATCATCAACCGTTTTTGAATTCAATTTATGAACGTCTATAACGAGGCGTTTCTTTCTGTTTCCGTGTTCGTCAGTTCCCTTTTTGTCTACTACCCATACCGGATTATTGTACGGTGATCTTGAAGGCCTAATAATATTATCTCTGAGCATACTATTTACTTCACTATTTACAAAGTCTGAAACTCCTAATGGGTAGGGATATAATTTTGAATAAATGGGGTCCTCGTCTTCTGTTCGAATTGTGGCGATAATATTCGTGTTATACGGGAGTGCCTCATTTGGGTCAGCAAATACAGATATTCTTTCCTTCAACATTTTTTTAAAATTTTTATCTATTTCTAGGGGGACTTCTATGTTTTCGATTTCCGTAAAATTTACACTTGCGCATTTTTTGAATATAATTATTTCGGATCCAGATCGGGTATTTAAAGTTTTATTCTTAAAGTCTAAGGTGGCATTTACTCTATTTAATAGATCAAGCCCAATTATTCCATCAAAACTTGATAGATTTGGAAGCAAAAAGAATTCTGTTGTGACATCGAAAAGATGCAGAAGGCATTTTTCCTGAACGGGGTTAAAGCCATGAATTGACTTAACCAAAAACTTTTCTTTTACCGAGGTTACGTTTTTTAATTCTGGGATAGATTTTATGTAATTTTTTGAAGCGCCTGTGTCTGTGAGCAATTTAATTGTTCTACCTGCTATCGTTCGCTCTACAAACGGCAGCAGGGAGCTTTGTCTAAAAAATTCACCTCTTGAAGCTGATTTTCATCGTCTACATCTGTTACCTCTGACTCAACAATATCCTGGTATTCTTCTTCCTCTTGATTTTCGAAATTGTTTGACTGTGAGATATGATTTACTCTTTGTTGTTTCAGACCGGTATATCTAGCTGTACCACTATTCGCCCTTTTTGAAGCCTGATTGGGATATGAAGGATAGGTATCATTACCATTTTGGGTCGGTTGTCTGAACCGGGATGAATTGTCAATGTCCATTGGTTGGGGTGGTTCTTGTGTTACGTTTTGATTATTATCCCGTGTCTTTTGCTTAAAATATGGGTTTGTCCCCGGTTGAGAAGTATTATTTTCGGAGGGCAAATGTTTTTGCTGTCTATGCTCGTTGCGGTGAGCCTTTTCCTCGATACTTCTTGCAAAATTATTCGCGAATTGAAAACGCTCATGATTTGACTCAACTTCTTGGGCTAACGCCAAAGCTGATGGCAGATCTTTTGGTCGTGCCGAGAAAAGAACGTCGCTAAGAGCTTTTTTTGTTCCCGAGATGAATACTCGCAGTGCATCTGCTCTGTATTTTTCATTAAGAGAGGAAGCTATGGCAGAGTCATATGTCATTATTGTTTTATTTATTAAGACCGTTAATTTCTTTGCTATTTCTTCATAGTATTGAATTATTGTCAAGCTTCCTTGACGAAGAATAGACAGCTCCTGCTCTATTAAGTAAATTGGCCGCTTATCAGCGTAAGTAAAATCAAGTCTATTAATAATTGCTTTGAAATTTAATGGTGTGTCATATGAAGACAGTACCATATCGGCGGGGCCTTTGATTTTATTCCTAATTATACCCAAGGCTTGATAATGTTTGGAACTTCCCACATAATTTTCAAATATTTTATATGCGGTATGCGCAGCTTTCCGCCATGAAACATATGTTTCGATTTTGCCCTCAAAATCAGGCAAAGATTTAACGATGTCTAGTGTTTCGTCACATTTTACGCCGGGAGTTATTACAGCGTCAGTAAAAACTTCCACCTCTGGCGCGGATACTAATGTTCTACGGAATTTATTTTCCATTTCTAGAAGCTTTTGCTCGAATACTCTCGTTTGATTTTCAAGTCCAGAATTAACTGCGAACTCTAATAGAGTTTTCATATCGGACTGATTAAATGACATTTTCGGATGAATTTCACTCGGTCTAAGTATAGTTTTCAAATCCGCCACTAATTTATCAACTTCAATATCACTATCACTCATGAAATGGATTTATGTTTAACTAGCCGTAATAAAAACTCGCAAAAATCAATTAGAACTCGCACTGAATTTATAATTTTATTTTCCTTTTCCTTTTTTTTTTTTAAATAAGCACTCTACTTACATTTTTCAAGGTTTTTCTTAGAAAGATTATTTGTTTCTGCTGTTGCTGTTTTTTCGTGTTGTTTTTCCACGTAGCACGTAGCCGTTGTTGCTGCTGCTGTGTTTTTGTAGTTGCGTGTGACTGCAACGATGTTGATTTGTTTGGGTGAGTGAGTTCTGCTCCACCGATGGGCGCCAGTTAATGTTTTGTACTTATCTTGTGCGATGTCACGAAAATTAAGTACTCATTTATGGGTAAACCATTCAAGTTTATTGCTCAAAACAGACTAAACTAAAATACAAAATATTCTTATTATGAAGCTAGCCTTGACTTATAATCGCTGGGGCAGCACTTATGTTAAAGCGGATTGGGTTTCGGGTGTCGGCGCATGGAATGTTGGCGGCAGCATAATTGTGCCAAAGTTGCAAAAGTAGCTGAACATGCACCGTTGACTGTGAATTGCATGATCACCAGGTCAGTGAACTATGCCTGGCCTCCTTCGCTAGATTGAAGGCCGTCCTCGGTTTTCCTTAAAGTGTCCAGTACAATTTTCAGGGACGATTTCTGTTTCCTTTTGTTTGAATTTTGATACCTCTTGCGAATTAAAAATCCTATAACCAGAGCGATGATGGTGAGTACGCTGAACGCCGTAGGCCATACCATTAGCTTCCTTTCGACGTTGTTAATGTAGTGTGGGTTATCGAAGTTCAACCTCTGAAGATAGGGCAAACTCAAAATCTCCTGATGTCCGGTAATATTTAACATAGTCGATGCTGCAGAACCTGGGTGTCGTCGTATGATGTTTTTTGTGTTTCTGAATTGAGACCCATTTATCTGAACTTCATCGGCAATTGTCAGCAGGAAGGTGCCATGAATAAACTTGTCTGTTTCATTGCCTATCTTTACTGTAGCTGTTTCGTCATTTATTATGATGATACCATCGTCTACCACCTCTAATGGCACTAGGTGACTGGGACGGGTATTGCATTGTGCAATGCGTCCAGAATGTAGTTGTAGCGCACAAGTTGTGAAAGGTAGCTCTTTGCAAAACGTAGCGGTAAGTGTAGCAGTACAATTTCCAATTGGCACGATTTTATTTTCACAGTCCGCCACATTACCATATCCAGCAAAATTCAGTATGGTACCATTTCGCTGAACAGGAAACAGGGTTATCTTTTTACAAACAATGCTAGGATCAGAATACTTAATAATAAAGTGTATAAATTTATAATCTAACAGAACAGTGACAAATGAAACTTCCATTAAGTCTGCTATTGTTATACTGGTAGAGTGCTCATTTAAAATTTGATTTAAATCTTCTCAATCAAGCATTGCCGGGTTCATAATTTGGATTTTTGCGAGTGTTATTGATAACATTAACATTTCAAGTTCTGAGATTACCATTCTATTTCTTGCTAGTAAATTTTCATAAGGTGTCCTGTTTCTATTTGTTTTTCCTTTGCAAATTTCATGATAATATTTATAGATTCTGTTATATTATTAATCTTTTCCTGAACTCTTGTGTTAACAACTGCCTGTCGGTTAATTGATTCATTAATCTCTTGTTGCCGAAATTTTAGTGCTTCAAAGTCAGTAAAATCAGGAGTCCCGGCAACAACTTTAAGAGCCGTTCCCAAAAAATTAAGACTCCGTGTCTGCCTATGGTGAATGGTTACAGTTTCTAGCAATGATGTAATATGACCTATATCGGATTCAAGAATTTTTTTCATATGGGACAGAGGGAATTGATTCATGAGTGATTTTGTCTCCCCGACAATTTCCGAGTACATGGCTAAGTCTGATGAATGCCTTAGGAACTTAAATTCCTTCCAAATAACTGCATTTCCATCCATTAAGGGAATGTAGTCCGAATTCGAGTAGTCCACAATCTTTCCAGTTGTTGCTGTTACAAAAAGTAAAACAAGTAAGATCCGAGCCCTAGAGAAAGATACAGAATAGGGTGAGTATTGAATGCTTTTTGTATCTTAAATTGTCCTTATGGACCTCCCTCCCCCTAATTAGGACCGTTGATCCCAGTTCGGCTTTCACTGTGACTTCTTCAAACAAAGGCGTTAATTTATTACCAAGTCTTTTATTTAATTTCAAAAATACTTTGTCGCCTACTTGAAAAGTTCTGTCTCTTCTGTCGGTGTTATGTCCTTTTAATAATTGAGCTTTAGCAACTTTGTCCCTTATCTCTGCTTCAAATTCCGGTGAAGATGAATGTATTATATCAATTGGTCTCCTGTCCACAACGGAGTGGACTGATTCGTTGTATTCTATTGTTGCCTGTAGTATTATCTCAACTGTGTCGCTCAAGTGTTTTTCCAATTTTAGACATGTAGCAATTTCCGATAGTGTACTATGGAATCTTTCCACTTGCCCGTTTGAACTGCTATGGAGAGGCGGAGAATTAATAATTCCTACGTCAAAGCGATTTTTCAAAAGTGATTTAATTGTTCCTGAATTTAAAGATGGTTCATTATCGCATTATACGATCTTTGTGCGGGGGTAGAAATTCATGAGTTGTAAAATGCATGGCTCGATGTCAACTATGGTCCTAGAAGCAATAGGTTGAACAATTGCAAATTTCGAAAACTTATCGACACATGTTAGGAAATATTTGCTTTGAGTTGAATAAATATCAATATGGAGAATCTCTCCAAGTTGGTTAGGGACGGGCGTTTTGCCAATACACTGTACAAAGTATATGATATGTCTCGTTTTTTGTCCGAACATAATTTTGATATTTCGTGAATCTACCATGCCTTCGTCAATAATTATCTGATTTCGGTAACAATTTACTGGTTTGTCAGTCGACTCAATAGTGTATGTTAGCGAAAGTTCACTGTGTACAGTGGCCAGATCAGAGGGAGCATTTTCTTCCAGAGCGTGAACATTTTGTCTCGATAACGCATCGGCAACAAAATTTTCCTTCCCTGGCTTATAGAAAATTTTAGCGTTATGCTCGTCGATAAATGCTTTCCATCTCTTTATTTTCGCGTTCGTATTTCTATGTGAAACCGCGAATGTCAGTGGTTGGTGATCAGTGTAAATGTTCAAGTTCTTTACCCCATACAAATAGCTTCTTAGAGATTTTAGAGCCCATACTACGGCAAGTAGTTCACGCTCGTTTGTCGCGAAGTTTAACTCGTTATCCTTTAACGTTCTCGAAATCATTGCAATTGGCTTCTTATCTTGAGATAAGACTGCACCTAGGCCAGACGATGAAGCGTCTGTCGGCAAGTCAAATGACTTCTGATAGTCGGGATATAGGAGCATGAAGTCCTCTGAAACTAGGATATCTTTTAATTTTTGAAAAGCTGAACATTGTTTTTCGTCCAAATGAACAGATATTTTCTTTGATTGTCCCGCACTTACTTATCCGTTGTCCCCCTTCAGCTCGTCCGTTAGTGGTTTAGCTATGGACGCGAAATCCTTTATGAAACATCTATAGTAGCCCGCTAGGCCAAGGAATGATCTTAAATGGAACAACGTTGTAGGTTGCTCGAACTTTGCGATTGCTTCTGTTTTGCTGGGGTTGGTTGTGATACCCCCACGAGATACCACGAATCCAAGATACTCAACTTTTTCTTTAAAAAAGATAGACTTTTCCCGCGATACCCTCATGTTTGCATTATACAGTCTGTCCAAAACCCCTGCGATGTGCTTTACATGATCTTCCATATTTTCCGAGAATATGATCACATCATCTACGTAAGCGTAGCATGATTTTCCGATCTGTTCCCGTAGCACATCGTCAATAGCTCGCTGAAAAATTCCTGGAGCGTTTTTAAGGCCAAAGGGAAGCCTGCAAAATTCATACTTCCCATTTCCTACGGAAAATGCTGTTTTTTCCCTGTCTTTTTCTGCCAGGAGGATTTGATGAAATCCTGATTTCAGATCGAGGGTAGTGAAGTATTTTGCTTTTCCAAGATTTGAGAGGGTAGCAACTATGTTCGGGATAGGGTACTTATCATCAACCGTTTTTGAATTCAATTTATGAACGTCTATAACGAGGCGTTTCTTTCTGTTTCCGTGTTCGTCAGTTCCCTTTTTGTCTACTACCCATACCGGATTATTGTACGGTGATCTTGAAGGCCTAATAATATTATCTCTGAGCATACTATTTACTTCACTATTTACAAAGTCTGAAACTCCTAATGGGTAGGGATATAATTTTGAATAAATGGAGTCCTCGTCTTCTGTTCGAATTGTGGCGATAATATTCGTGTTATACGGGAGTGCCTCATTTGGGTCAGCAAATACAGATATTCTTTCCTTCAACATTTTTTTAAAATTTTTATCTATTTCTAGGGGGACTTCTATGTTTTCGATTTCCGTAAAATTTACACTTGCGCATTTTTTGAATATAATTATTTCGGATCCAGATCGGGTATTTAAAGTTTTATTCTTAAAGTCTAAGGTGGCATTTACTCTATTTAATAGATCAAGCCCAATTATTCCATCAAAACTTGATAGATTTGGAAGCAAAAAGAATTCTGTTGTGACATCGAAAAGATGCAGAAGGCATTTTTCCTGAACGGGGTTAAAGCCATGAATTGACTTAACCAAAAACTTTTCTTTTACCGAGGTTACGTTTTTTAATTCTGGGATAGATTTTATGTAATTTTTTGAAGCGCCTGTGTCTGTGAGCAATTTAATTGTTCTACCTGCTATCGTTCGCTCTACAAACGGCAGCAGGGAGCTTTGTCTAAAAAATTCACCTCTTGAAGCTGATTTTCATCGTCTACATCTGTTACCTCTGACTCAACAATATCCTGGTATTCTTCTTCCTCTTGATTTTCGAAATTGTTTGACTGTGAGATATGATTTACTCTTTGTTGTTTCAGACCGGTATATCTAGCTGTACCACTATTCGCCCTTTTTGAAGCCTGATTGGGATATGAAGGATAGGTATCATTACCATTTTGGGTCGGTTGTCTGAACCGGGATGAATTGTCAATGTCCATTGGTTGGGGTGGTTCTTGTGTTACGTTTTGATTATTATCCCGTGTCTTTTGCTTAAAATATGGGTTTGTCCCCGGTTGAGAAGTATTATTTTCGGAGGGCAAATGTTTTTGCTGTCTATGCTCGTTGCGGTGAGCCTTTTCCTCGATACTTCTTGCAAAATTATTCGCGAATTGAAAACGCTCATGATTTGACTCAACTTCTTGGGCTAAGGCCAAAGCTGATGGCAGATCTTTTGGTCGTGCCGAGAAAAGAACGTCGCTAAGAGCTTTTTTTGTTCCCGAGATGAATACTCGCAGTGCATCTGCTCTGTATTTTTCATTAAGAGAGGAAGCTATGGCAGAGTCATATGTCATTATTGTTTTATTTATTAAGACCGTTAATTTCTTTGCTATTTCTTCATAGTATTGAATTATTGTCAAGCTTCCTTGACGAAGAATAGACAGCTCCTGCTCTATTAAGTAAATTGGCCGCTTATCAGCGTAAGTAAAATCAAGTCTATTAATAATTGCTTTGAAATTTAATGGTGTGTCATATGAAGACAGTACCATATCGGCGGGGCCTTTGATTTTATTCCTAATTATACCCAAGGCTTGATAATGTTTGGAACTTCCCACATAATTTTCAAATATTTTATATGCGGTATGCGCAGCTTTCCGCCATGAAACATATGTTTCGATTTTGCCCTCAAAATCAGGCAAAGATTTAACGATGTCTAGTGTTTCGTCACATTTTACGCCGGGAGTTATTACAGCGTCAGTAAAAACTTCCACCTCTGGCGCGGATACTAATGTTCTACGGAATTTATTTTCCATTTCTAGAAGCTTTTGCTCGAATACTCTCGTTTGATTTTCAAGTCCAGAATTAACTGCGAACACTAACAGAGTTTTCATATCGGACTGATTAAATGACATTTTCGGATGAATTTCACTCGGTCTAAGTATAGTTTTCAAATCCGCCACTAATTTATCAACTTCAATATCACTATCACTCATGAAATGGATTTATGTTTAACTAGCCGTAATAAAAACTCGCAAAAATCAATTAGAACTCGCACTGAATTTATAATTTTATTTTCCTTTTCCTTTTTTTTTTTTAAATAAGCACTCTACTTACATTTTTCAAGGTTTTTCTTAGATAGAAATTTTTTGTTTCTGCTGTTGCTGTTTTTTCGTGTTGTTTTTCCACGTAGCACGTAGCCGTTGTTGCTGCTGCTGTGTTTTTGTAGTTGCGTGTGACTGCAACGATGTTGATTTGTTTGGGTGAGTGAGTTCTGCTCCACCGATGGGCGCCAGTTAATGTTTTGTACTTATCTTGTGCGATGTCACGAAAATTAAGTACTCATTTATGGGTAAACCATTCAAGTTTATTGCTCAAAACAGACTAAACTAAAATACAAAATATTCTTATTATGAAGCTAGCCTTGACTTATAATCGCTGGGGCAGCACTTATGTTAAAGCGGATTGGGTTTCGGGTGTCGGCGCATGGAATGTTGGCGGCAGCATAATTGTGCCAAAGTTGCAAAAGTAGCTGAACATGCACCGTTGACTGTGAATTGCATGATCACCGGGTCAGTGAACTATGCCTGGCCTCCTTCGCTAGATTGAAGGCCGTCCTCGGTTTTCCTTAAAGTGTCCAGTACAATTTTCAGGGACGATTTCTGTTTCCTTTTGTTTGAATTTTGATACCTCTTGCGAATTGAAAATCCGATAACCAGAGCGATGATGGTGAGTACGCTGAACGCCGTAGGCCATACCATTAGCTTCCTTTCGACGTTGTTAATGTAGTGTGGGTTATCGAAGTTCAACCTCTGAAGATAGGGCAAACTCAAAATCTCCTGATGTCCGGTAATATTTAACATAGTCGATGCTGCAGAACCTGGGTGTCGTCGTATGATGTTTTTTGTGTTTCTGAATTGAGACCCATTTATCTGAACTTCATCGGCAATTGTCAGCAGGAAGGTGCCATGAATAAGCTTCTCTGTTTCATTGCCTATCTTTACTGTAGCTGTTTCGTCATTTATTATGATGATACCATCGTCTACCACCTCTAATGGCACTAGGTGACTGGGACGGGTATTGCATTGTGCAATGCGTCCAGAATGTAGTTGTAGCGCACAAGTTGTGAAAGGTAGCTCTTTGCAAAACGTAGCGGTAAGTGTAGCAGTACAATTTCCAATTGGCACGATTTTATTTTCACAGTCCGCCACATTACCATATCCAGCAAAATGCAGTATGGTACCATTTCGCTGAACAGGAAACAGGGTTATCTTTTTACAAACAATGCTAGGATCAGAATACTTAATAATAAAGTGTATAAATTTATAATCTAACAGAACAGTGACAAATGAAACTTCCACTAAGTCTGCTATTGTTATACTGGTAGAGTGCTCATTTAAAATTTGATTTAAATCTTCTCAACCAAGCATTGCCGGGTTCATAATTTGGATTTTTGCGAGTGTTATTGATAACATTAACATTTCAAGTTCTGAGATTACCATTCTATTTCTTGCTAGTAAATTTTTATAAGGTGTCCTGTTTCTATTTGTTTTTCCTTTGCAAATTTCATGATAATATTTATAGATTCTGTTATATTATTAATCTTTTCCTGAACTCTTGTGTTAACAACTGCCTGTCGGTTAATTGATTCATTAATCTCTTGTTGCCGAAATTTTAGTGCTTCAAAGTCAGTAAAATCAGGAGTCCCGGCAACAACTTTAAGAGCCGTTCCCAAAAAATTAAGACTCCGTGTCTGCCTATGGTGAATGGTTACAGTTTCTAGCAATGATGTAATATGACCTATATCGGATTCAAGAATTTTTTTCATATGGGACAGAGGGAATTGATTCATGAGCGATTTTGTCTCCTCGACAATTTCCGAGTACATGGCTAAGTCTGATGAATGCCTTAGGAACTTAAATTCCTTCCAAATAACTGCATTTCCATCCATTAAGGGAATGTAGTCCGAATTCGAGTAGTCCACAATCTTTCCAGTTGTTGCTGTTACAAAAAGTAAAACAAGTAAGATCCGAGCCCTAGAGAAAGATACAGAATAGGGTGAGTATTGAATGCTTTTTGTATCTTAAATTGTCCTTATGGACCTCCCTCCCCCTAATTAGGACCGTTGATCCCAGTTCGGCTTTCACTGTGACTTCTTCAAACAAAGGCGTTAATTTATTACCAAGTCTTTTATTTAATTTCAAAAATACTTTGTCGCCTACTTGAAAAGTTCTGTCTCTTCTGTCGGTGTTATGTCCTTTTAATAATTGAGCTTTAGCAACTTTGTCCCTTATCTCTGCTTCAAATTCCGGTGAAGATGAATGTATTATATCAATTGGTCTCCTGTCCACAACGGAGTGGACTGATTCGTTGTATTCTATTGTTGCCTGTAGTATTATCTCAACTGTGTCGCTCAAGTGTTTTTCCAATTTTAGACATGTAGCAATTTCCGATAGTGTACTATGGAATCTTTCCACTTGTCCGTTTGAACTGCTATGGAGAGGCGGAGAATTAATAATTCCTACGTCAAAGCGATTTTTCAAAAGTGATTTAATTGTTCCTGAATTTAAAGATGGTTCATTATCGCATTATACGATCTTTGTGCGGGGGTAGAAATTCATGAGTTGTAAAATGCATGGCTCGATGTCAACTATGGTCCTAGAAGCAATAGGTTGAACAATTGCAAATTTCGAAAACTTATCGACACATGTTAGGAAATATTTGCTTTGAGTTGAATAAATATCAATATGGAGAATCTCTCCAAGTTGGTTAGGGACGGGCGTTTTGCCAATACACTGTACAAAGTATATGATATGTCTCGTTTTTTGTCCGAACATAATTTTGATATTTCGTGAATCTACCATGCCTTCGTCAATAATTATCTGATTTCGGTAACAATTTACTGGTTTGTCAGTCGACTCAATAGTGTATGTTAGCGAAAGTTCACTGTGTACAGTGGCCAGATCAGAGGGAGCATTTTCTTCCAGAGCGTGAACATTTTGTCTCGATAACGCATCGGCAACAAAATTTTCCTTCCCTGGCTTATAGAAAATTTTAGCGTTATGCTCGTCGATAAATGCTTTCCATCTCTTTATTTTCGTGTTCGTATTTCTATGTGAAACCGCGAATGTCAGTGGTTGGTGATCAGTGTAAATGTTCAAGTTCTTTACCCCATACAAATAGCTTCTTAGAGATTTTAGAGCCCATACTACGGCAAGTAGTTCACGCTCGTTTGTCGCGAAGTTTAACTCGTTATCCTTTAACGTTCTCGAAATCATTGCAATTGGCTTCTTATCTTGAGATAAGACTGCACCTAGGCCAGACGATGAAGCGTCTGTCGGCAAGTCAAATGACTTCTGATAGTCGGGATATAGGAGCATGACGTCCTCTGAAACTAGGATATCTTTTAATTTTTGAAAAGCTGAACATTGTTTTTCGTCCAAATGAACAGATATTTTCTTTGATTGTCCCGCACTTACTTATCCGTTGTCCCCTTCAGCTCGTCCGTTAGTGGTTTAGCTATGGACGCGAAATCCTTTATGAAACATCTATAGTAGCCCGCTAGGCCAAGGAATGATCTTAAATGGAACAACGTTGTAGGTTGCTCGAACTTTGCGATTGCTTCTGTTTTGCTGGGGTTGGTTGTGATACCCCCACGAGATACCACGAATCCAAGATACTCAACTTTTTCTTTAAAAAAGATAGACTTTTCCCGCGATACCCTCATGTTTGCATTATACAGTCTGTCCAAAACCCCTGCGATGTGCTTTACATGATCTTCCATATTTTCCGAGAATATGATCACATCATCTACGTAAGCGTAGCATGATTTTCCGATCTGTTCCCGTAGCACATCGTCAATAGCTCGCTGAAAAATTCCTGGAGCGTTTTTAAGGCCAAAGGGAAGCCTGCAAAATTCATACTTCCCATTTCCTACGGAAAATGCTGTTTTTTCCCTGTCTTTTTCTGCCAGGAGGATTTGATGAAATCCTGATTTCAGATCGAGGGTAGTGACGTATTTTGCTTTTCCAAGATTTGAGAGGGTAGCAACTATGTTCGGGATAGGGTACTTATCATCAACCGTTTTTGAATTCAATTTATGAACGTCTATAACGAGGCGTTTCTTTTTGTTTCCGTGTTCGTCAGTTACCTTTTTGTCTACTACCCATACCGGATTATTGTACGGTGATCTTGAAGGCCTAATAATATTATCTCTGAGCATACTATTTACTTCACTATTTACAAAGTCTGAAACTCCTAATGGGTAGGGATATAATTTTGAATAAATGGGGTCCTCGTCTTCTGTTCGAATTGTGGCGATAATATTCGTGTTATACGGGAGTGCCTCATTTGGGTCAGCAAATACAGATATTCTTTCCTTCAACATTTTTTTAAAATTTTTATCTATTTCTAGGGGGACTTCTATGTTTTCGATTTCCGTAAAATTTACACTTGCGCATTTTTTGAATATAATTATTTCGGATCCAGATCGGGTATTTAAAGTTTTATTCCTAAAGTCTAAGGTGGCATTTACTCTATTTAATAGATCAAGCCCAATTATTCCATCAAAACTTGATAGATTTGGAAGCAAAAAGAATTCTGTTGTGACATCGAAAAGATGCAGAAGGCATTTTTCCTGAACGGGGTTAAAGCCATGAATTGACTTAACCAAAAACTTTTCTTTTACCGAGGTTACGTTTTTTAATTCTGGGATAGATTTTATGTAATTTTTTGAAGCGCCTGTGTCTGTGAGCAATTTAATTATTCTACCTGCTATCGTTCGCTCTACAAACGGCAGCAGGGAGCTTTGTCTAAAAAATTCACCTCTTGAAGCTGATTTTCATCGTCTACATCTGTTACCTCTGACTCAACAATATCCTGGTATTCTTCTTCCTCTTGATTTTCGAAATTGTTTGACTGTGAGATATGATTTACTCTTTGTTGTTTCAGACCGGTATATCTAGCTGTACCACTATTCGCCCTTTTTGAAGCCTGATTGGGATATGAAGGATAGGTATCATTACCATTTTGGGTCGGTTGTCTGAACCGGGATGAATTGTCAATGTCCATTGGTTGGGGTGGTTCTTGTGTTACGTTTTGATTATTATCCCGTGTCTTTTGCTTAAAATATGGGTTTGTCCCCGGTTGAGAAGTATTATTTTCGGAGGGCAAATGTTTTTGCTGTCTATGCTCGTTGCGGTGAGCCTTTTCCTCGATACTTCTTGCAAAATTATTCGCGAATTGAAAACGCTCATGATTTGACTCAACTTCTTGGGCTAACGCCAAAGCTGATGGCAGATCTTTTGGTCGTGCCGAGAAAAGAACGTCGCTAAGAGCTTTTTTTGTTCCCGAGATGAATACTCGCAGTGCATCTGCTCTGTATTTTTCATTAAGAGAGGAAGCTATGGCAGAGTCATATGTCATTATTGTTTTATTTATTAAGACCGTTAATTTCTTTGCTATTTCTTCATAGTATTGAATTATTGTCAAGCTTCCTTGACGAAGAATAGACAGCTCCTGCTCTATTAAGTAAATTGGCCGCTTATCAGCGTAAGTAAAATCAAGTCTATTAATAATTGCTTTGAAATTTAATGGTGTGTCATATGAAGACAGTACCATATCGGCGGGGCCTTTGATTTTATTCCTAATTATACCCAAGGCTTGATAATGTTTGGAACTTCCCACATAATTTTCAAATATTTTATATGCGGTATGCGCAGCTTTCCGCCATGAAACATATGTTTCGATTTTGCCCTCAAAATCAGGCAAAGATTTAACGATGTCTAGTGTTTCGTCACATTTTACGCCGGGAGTTATTACAGCGTCAGTAAAAACTTCCACCTCTGGCGCGGATACTAATGTTCTACGGAATTTATTTTCCATTTCTAGAAGCTTTTGCTCGAATACTCTCGTTTGATTTTCAAGTCCAGAATTAACTGCGAACTCTAATAGAGTTTTCATATCGGACTGATTAAATGACATTTTCGGATGAATTTCACTCGGTCTAAGTATAGTTTTCAAATCCGCCACTAATTTATCAACTTCAATATCACTATCACTCATGAAATGGATTTATGTTTAACTAGCCGTAATAAAAACTCGCAAAAATCAATTAGAACTCGCACTGAATTTATAATTTTATTTTCCTTTTCCTTTTTTTTTTTTAAATAAGCACTCTACTTACATTTTTCAAGGTTTTTCTTAGAAAGATTATTTGTTGCTGCTGTTGCTGTTTTTTCGTGTTGTTTTTCCACGTAGCACGTAGCCGTTGTTGCTGCTGCTGTGTTTTTGTAGTTGCGTGTGACTGCAACGATGTTGATTTGTTTGGGTGAGTGAGTTCTGCTCCACCGATGGGCGCCAGTTAATGTTTTGTACTTATCTTGTGCGATGTCACGAAAATTAAGTACTCATTTATGGGTAAACCATTCAAGTTTATTGCTCAAAACAGACTAAACTAAAATACAAAATATTCTTATTATGAAGCTAGCCTTGACTTATAATCGCTGGGGCAGCACTTATGTTAAAGCGGATTGGGTTTCGGGTGTCGGCGCATGGAATGTTGGCGGCAGCATAATTGTGCCAAAGTTGCAAAAGTAGCTGAACACCGTTGACTGTGAATTGCTTGATCACCGGGTCAGTGAACTATGCCTGGCCGGATGTGTTAACTTATATATATATATATATATATATATATATATATATATATATATATATATATTTATATATATATATATATATATATATATATATATATATGAGTATATACTAGCGAACCCCCTGCACACTTCGTTGTGCCTAACAAAATAGGAAAAATAAACTCAATTCCAAATTCATTTTAATCAGTGTTAAATAGTTTTTATTGTAAAGCTCAGTGGTACACAACATATTTTGTTTTTCCACTTTCGGTGTAAATATACAAAACCGATGGTTTGCCAACACGCTAACAGGCAACATACAGTTGTCCATGTTGTAAGGAACAAAATTTCGGCATAAATTTTGCCCCAAATAATTCTTCTGCCACACCACCATTTTTCAAACGAAGCCACGTGCCGCACTCGATTGTTCCAGAAGAATTTAATTTAGGCACTATTAGAAGCAATCGGCAAAACCCACCCCTAATAAGCAGTATGATCGACGCGCATGACATCATCAACAACAACAACAGAGCGCTGCCGCTACAAACAATGCCACGTGCTTGACAACAAGCCGAATTCTGCATCGATAATGTCGGTTACGTTTGAATACAATTTATTCAACAACAGAAATTTCTGGAAGCTTTGCGACTGAAGCTGGGCTATAAAAGCAGCAGCAACCGAGGGACTCGCTCTCTTTTCCTGAACAGCCATCGACGACTACGCATCGACAGGAGTTATTTTCTTCTATAGCAACCAACGAAGACGACGCATCGACATAGTTACTCTCTTTTCCTGATCAGCCATCGACCACGACGCACCGACAGCAGCCTCTTACATCATCAACCATCGACGACTACGCATCGACAGTAGTCTCTTTTCTGGAACAGCCATCGACGACGACACATCGACGCACACGAAGAAAACATCGACGCACCAAGACTTTTGACCGTACTGAGATCATTCTGCATTAGTGGATTATAGGGTTTCTAATCGGTACTCCACTAATGCTCAGAATTACAAACGCTTACTGGATTAGTGGATTATAGGGTTTGTAATCGGTACTCCACTAATACCAAGAAGTACGACCACTTACTGAGACCATTCTGGATTAGTGGATTATATGGTTTGTAATCGGTACTCCACTAATTCCCAGAATTACCAACGTTGTTCCGAGACTTTGTATGAGTATTAATATTAAGGATTTAATTTAATAAATTAAATAAAACCAAACTAGGTAAACTCATAGTTATTTTCTGTAAACGACCCCTGGCAATCCGGCGAGCATTACCCAGGCGAAAGAAGGAAGAAAAGAGGTTCGTTACAATGTGAGAAAACTGGATACTCTAAATTAACTCCACAACTTCCTAGCGATTGGCCTTGCGCCTTATTAATAGTAACCGCAAACGCAAGGCAAACAGGAAACTGAAGTCGTTTAAATTGAAATGGCATATCAGATGGAACGATTGGGATGCGTGGAATGAATGTATCTTCGCCTTTAAATTTCCCAGTTAAAATTGTAGCTTCAATTACATAAGCCATCAATCTTTTAACAGCAAGTCTTGTATCATTACACAAACGGGATTGATTAATATTGCGTAGCATAATGATATTGACGCCAACTTTCAATTGGAAATTATGCGGAGGCGATCCTCGTAAATCTAACGAATTCAAAACTTCTGTTGGATAATTCACAATATCTTGTTCATTGGTAACAGTATCCACAGACTTGTACGAAATTAAGTCGCCTGGAATCTTGGATTGTATATCCATGTTTAATTTACCATCTTTGTTCTTAGCCGCTAAAATTGCTCAATCACTCAACCATGCATGGCATTTATACTGTTGTACTATATTATGGAAAACACGTTCAATCAATTCCTCTTTTGACTGTACAAAACGGCAAAAATCAGTTGGCAATGTTATCAATCCAGTTTTGTCAGCAGGCATCGCACCATTCCCAATTTTCAGCAATTGCTTAGAGAACTTATCAGCAGATGGATCGTTCTGCAACTGAACACGAACGATGGTAGTAAGATTCAATGTTTTAACAAATCTCCATAAATATGAAGACTTCAACCAAGCGTTAATTTCATCGGCCGCCTTCCATCTAGGAAGGAGGAGCAATGTTTGTCTAAAATCACCTGACAATAAAATTAATACGCCACCAAATAAGCCTGAATTATCTCGAACATCTTTCATAGTTCTTTCCAAAGCTTCAACAGATTTCTTATTCGCCATACTGCATTCATCCCAAATAATAATACAAATAATGTTTTTGAAATGTTACATGTTGGAATTTCATTAACTTGGTAATTCAATGGCAATTTTAATGCAGAATGTGCTGTCCGACCACCATCTAACAAAGTAGCTGCAATGCCAGAAGACGTCAAAGCAATTGCAATTGTATCCTGGGAACGTATCGTTGCTAACAACAGTGAAATTAATACCATTTTTCCGGTGCCGCCATGAGCATATTGAAAATAAAATCCACCGGCATCCACAATCCACCTTCGAAATATATCCCAGGGTCTTTACCAAAGTTGTTGACATGGACCGAGCTGCTTAATATTGCCGGGATTAGTAGCAAAGAAACTATAACTGCTACCAGGAGAGAGCTCGTCGGTGGTGCTCGCCTCCTTTTTGTTGGTATTACATTCGATTCGGTTGAACGAGGCTGGGTGATTGTGAGATGGACGATGTTTAGGTTATTATTGCTGAGCTGGGAAGATACACCGAAATCGTTATCCGCATCAGGTCCGTTACTGGAAGGGGTGCGAGCCTGTGGATTGGACGCTTCCACACTTCAATTGACGTTTGAATTTCAGCCACATGTACTGCGCCATCTTGGCCTTCGAATGTTTTGATTATCCTTCCTAATGGCCAGCGAAGGGGTGGTAAGTTGTCTTCTTTTACTATTACCATCATACCTGGTCATGCATTATCCACCTGCTCTTTCCACTTGTGCCTGTATTTAAGTTCATTCAGATTATCTCGAGACCATCGGTTCCAGAATTCATGCTTCATATGCGATACTAGCTTCCACCTGGTTAACAATGAAGCTTTGGTCGATGTGGCAGCCGTGTCAATTGGTGCTGTTAGAGGTTCGCCAATTAGGAAGTGTCCTGGCGTTCATGCGTCTAGATCTTTTGGGTCTGTTGACATGGGTGTTAATGGTCGAGAGTTTAAGATGACTTCTATTTCAACCATCACCGTTTCCAATTCTTCATACGTTAATGAAGCATTGCCCACATTTCTTACAAAAAGAGTTTTAGCAGATTTGACTGCTGCTACTGCTGCTGCTAGTCCGTCAAAATGTGGTGCTCTTGGCGTAATGAAGTTGAATTTGATGCCCTTGTTGCTGCATGTCCTGATTACAGCTTCTTGTGCCTGTTCCCCATTGATTGCTTATTATAATTCTAAAAGCTGATTTTTGGCGCCGACGAAGTTTGTTGCGTTGTCTCAGTACAAATTTTGACACTGCCCTCGTCGGGCTATGAAGCGCTTCAGGCATCCAATGAATGCTTCTGTGGTTAAATCGCTGACTACTTCAAGATGCACCTCCTTTATGGCAAAGCAGCAAAACATTGGTACATAAGCTTTGTGTGGTATTTTCCCTCGCGCTTTGAAATAAATCCAGAAAGGGCCGCAGAAGTCGACTCCTGAATTGATGAATTGTCGTGCTGGTTGGACTCGTTCTGCAGAAAACCTCCCCATTATTTATTGGAAAAGTTTAGGCTTCGCTTTGGTGCAGCGAACGCAATGCTGTACAATTTACCGTGCACATGGATTTGCCTTTTATAGGCCAAAACCGCTGACGCAGGTGGGCTAGTAGAGTCTGTGGCCCACAGTGCAAGTGTTCTTTGTGATAATCTGTTACGAGAAGTTTTGACAGGGGGTCGTTACATGGAATGATTATTAGATGCTTGGCATTATATGAAATGGTGGCTGCTTGAAGGCGTCCTCCCACACGTATTATCACTTCGGCGTCCACAAATGGGTTGAGGTTGGCTAACTGACTGTTTTTGTTCAGATTTGTATTTTTGGCGAGGGCCTTGATGTCTTCTTTGAAGTCAGATGTCTGCATGGCGTGGCTGATGACTGAGCTTTGCTTTGTTCTTGAGGAGTTAGCGCAGTGTTACTTCTTCGTTCCTTCTTCGTAGTCTTTGAATGATTTATAAATCTCAGTACATATGCTACAATGTTTGTTAGTATTTTCAACGAGCTTTTGTGATTAATTTTGTAGATCATATCCTCTAATTCGTTTGCAGCCGTAATAGTTGATGTTACCGCGGTTTGTCTCCTTTCGATCGTAGTCTCGATGGCCAGTTCTCTTTAGTATGGTTTTGGCCAATCGTCCTTTTATCTTTGAAGGAAGATGGTTCCATAAAACCACATATTGCAGGTGCTTAACTCTGACGGTGCTAATGCTCTGGATAGTATATCTGCTGGGTTTTCCTGAGAACGGACGTGTCGCCATTGGGAGGCGATAAGGAGCTCTTGAATTCTTGCAATTCTGTTAGCGACAAAGGTTTGGAATGTCGTTGACTGTGCGTTGATCCATGAGAGAACAATTTGTGAGTCAGTCCACAGATACGTTGGGACATCGGTTAAGGTCAAGTCCTCCTTTACTCGTGCTGCTAAATGGGCACTAAGGAATGATTAGCAGAGCTCCAGCCGTGGTATTCTTTGTGCTTTCAGTGGTGCTATGCGCGATTTTGCGCATAGAAGCCGTACGACAATTGTTCCGTCAGGGCGGATTGATTGAGCGTAAATTGCCGCACCGTATGCCGTCTCTGAGGCATCAGCGAATGCATGCAATTGAAATGATCTCTTAGTGCCTTCTTGAAATATGTGTCTGGCAATGTGGGTATTGTTGAGTTTGTTCAGGCTACTACGGAAAGTGGTCCATTTAGTATGTAGTACAGTCGGCAGTTCGACATCCCATGACAGCGTTGTCTGCCACAATTCCTGTATGAGAATTTTATCTGTTACCACTATTGGTGCCAGTACACCCAATGGATCGAATATTCTGGCTATATCCGAGACGATGGCTCTTTTGGTGATTCGATTATGTGTGGTGAGATTCATTTTGACGCAGAATTCATCAGTATTTGGTAACCAGGTGAGTCCTAGGGGTTTGATTGCGTTGTTGGTGTCATTGTTGCGCATAGAAGCCGTACGCGGATCCAGTTAAACAGTCATCCACGTAGAAGTTGTTTCAGAGAGCTTCAGCCCCAAGTGGATATTGAGAAGTGTGCTCCTTTCCTAATTGTTGAAGACACTTGATTGCCAAGTATGGTGCTGACCGAGTTCCGTATGTCACCGTGTTTAGTTGGATATATTGCGTGTTTTCGGTGGGATCTTTCCTCCAAACGATTAGCTGGTACTTTCGGTCGTCCGCATGAACCAAAATTTGTCTGTACATTTTTTGTATATCAGACGTGAAGACAAATCGTGGACATAGGAATCGCAGTAAAATCGTAAACAGTTCGCTTTGAATCGTTGGCCCTGTGTGCATAAGGTTGTTGAGAGCTAACCCTGTTGACGTCTTCGCTGAGGCATCAAACACGACTCTTAACTTCGTGGTGCTGCTTTCTGGCCGCTTGATGCAATGATGCGGGATGAAAAAACAGGGTGATGTTATGCTGTCGAAATTTGTTTTTGTCATGTGCCACAATGATTCGTATTCGTCCATGAATGCGGCATACTCAATTCCTTATCTGCTGCCAGGCATCTCTCCAGTTGATAGAATCGATTGGTTGCGATTTTGCTTGAGTCGCCTGGAGCGGATGTATGTTCTGCGAGTGGAATCTTGACTATATATCGACCTTGATGGTTTCGAGTTAAGTGCAGTGCGAAATGAGTTTCACATAGATTTTCTGTGGCAGAAATTGTTGGTTTTGTGTCTTCCATTTCTTTAAGGTTCCAAAATTTTTCAATTGACTCATCTAACAGCCTATCCCCATTTGTCAGTACCCCCCATGTTTTCCAGCTGCCACCCAACCAAGCACTGTTTTTTGTAGAATTGGGAGATTTTCTCCTAACCATATTTGCCTGGTTAGGAGTAGCTGATGGTGAAATTCAGCGCCAAGCAAAACGTCGATTTTGCCAGGGCGTGTGAAGTGAGGATCGGCTAGTAACACTTCTTTCGGTATTCTCCATGATGAGTTGTTCAGAGATTGTGCCGGTTGCATTGGGACAATATCTGGCAATACAAATGACTTTAGCCTTGTAGAAAAACTGCTTGTTCGTGACTTAAATTAGATGTTGACGCGCTGGTTTGCCGTTTTTCTGCTGTGACCAATGCCTTCAATGCGGAGCGTTACGTTGCTTGGAGTAATTGCTAGCCGCTTGATCAGCCGTTCGGTCACTAAGTTGACCTGTGAGCCGGAATCTAAGATGCCTCTGAACTCATTAGATTGTCCGTTGCTTGCCGTGATCGTTACTCTGGCTGTTGCTAACAAAACATGGCCTTGGGATGCCGACAATGTATTGGCTGCTGCTGATGTAACTGATGAATTGGCCGCCTTGGGTTCTATGGTATGTTTTGTTGATGGGAGGTTGTTTCCCAAGTGCAGCAGTGAATTGTGTTTTCTGTTACATTTCGAACAGCCACGTGTGGTGCATGTTTTTGACGTATGGTCACCCTTAATGAAATTAACGCATAGTTGTTGCCTTTAAGCCTAGTTTAGTCTAGCTACTGCTGATAATTGTAGAAATGATTTACAATAATAATACAGGGGATGGTTTGTGCCTTAACAAAAGTTGCATTTCGTAGTCGCAGTTGCAACTGTTGACACTGCCCTTGATGAATGTGGTCTTTCTCGTCCTCCGAGACTCTCCAGAGATTGGAAACGATGCTCGAGGTAGTGCAGAAAGTCTTCCAACGTTTGAGTCTCTTTTGGATTCTTTATTGACTGCTCGTACAACAAGTGACTCTGGCGGTCTAACTTCTTCACGAGGATATGCAGAAATATTGGGTCCCATGCTTTGTCTTACAACATCATGGAAGTTTTTTATTGCTCCTGAAGATATGTTTTCTGGTGATATTCTTGAATGCCCTATGATTTGTTGGAATAGTGTGGAGGCCAGCACTCTTTTATTGTGGTACCGGTCTTGGAGAAGGGTCCACGCTGTTTCATAATTCTCCTGGATTAATGGTAGATGCCTGATTAATCTTTCAGCTTTTCCAGTGACATTCGAATTCCACATTTTTCGTGTTGGGGCAATTGAACTCTTGTGCACCATTTCTGAGAACATATCAAAGAATTGGTGCCATTTTGAGGCGGTTGCCGTCAAATTTTGGTAGGAAAATTTTGGGCAAACGATATGCAAGCGATTCAGGTTGCAGTGTGGAAGTCGGAGCCCTTGCTTTGGTGGACAAAACAATCAACTGCTGATGAGCCTTATCTTCCATGTCCAGGTATGCTGAATGGTCATACCCTGCGTCTTCTGGTGTTGATAATTGCTCAAAGATCTAGTAATTTATGGTCTCGATCTCGTCCCATAGTTTGTTGATGCGTTTAATGTTACCCTCGTAGTACTCCTGTGGTTGCTTGGTTATGATGTTCAACAATCCAGAAAGTAGCCGGTCAGGAGACATTAATAACGCTTGTTGTTTGCGCATGATGCCGCTTATGTTGGGTGTGGCTACATTCACTTGCCTCTCTGTAGGCGTTGGAATCCATGCAGCAGGGCGGGGTTCTATTTGCTTTGAATGAGTGCGGTCTGCTGACGTTGTAGGTGCTGGATGATGGGTGCTGTTTCTTGCCATCAATGCTATTTCAAACTCTTCTCCGTATTGAGTGACAAGGTCTGATATTTCATGGTAGTAGTCATTCGTGAAATACGGATGGTCCATTGATATATTTTCCAGCAGCCTTATTGTGTTATCGGTTGTTTCGAATTCTGCCCATGCCTCATTTAGACATCGACAACGTTCTTCAAAATAGGATGTGAATTGTTTTCGTTCCACCGAATCCTTTTTGTAGTTCCGGATTATTCTCTGTATTCCCTCTCCGGTTTCCTGTTGCGATGCAAAAAAATCGCTAAATTTTTCCAAATTCTTGCTTCCTTGCGCACACTGATGTGAATGCTGCTTGTTGGTTCGCAACGTTGGACTTTGTCGGCTTGCTAAATGATAAAACTGGTATTTGCACCAGGATGCCGCAAATGTTACGTGTTTGAATTACGTCGGGGTCACCAATGTTTTGTTCCTAACTTTGATTCCTATACAGGCACTTTAACCTGGATAGGAGGTAGGAAATCTCCAGCACTTGAACTTGAAAAACCAGCTGGGATGAAATAAACTTCACTTGTTGTAAGCTTGGTTATAATTCACGATTTTATTTGCCAGTTATGACCTTAAATACAATTCTAACTACAATTAATTACAATAACAAAAACTTAATTGGTACGGTAAAATTAATACAAAACAAAATATTGAAAAATGCAAATGCAGTAAAGTAAGGCCTTTGGCTTCTGGGTAACGAACTGGCGTTCACTCAAGGCCAATGCAACGTTATATTTGTTGTCAATATGCATGATTATTTCTGCTGACTCGCCATCATACGGGTGTTTCACCTACTGCTACCAAAGGCAATTGACTTGGACGGTGCTGTTATGTAGCGGATGACGATGTTGTTGTGCGTATGAAAATTACTTTTCGTACAGGCAGTATGGGTCATAGGCCAATCGGCTACCAGCGCACTGATGGCACCAGCGGCCGAATTCTATACATGGGTCCATGTGAAAGGTGTGTACATTTTTAGTATTTACGCTGCTCCACGTGCCTATATCCGCGAATTCGAAACTCTGCTTACCGCAGTACAAATGGCGGCAAAAGGGAAAAGAAATATAGTAATACCAGGCGATTTCAGTGCCTGGTCCACCACCTGGGGCTGCAAGAGGACAAATAAGAGAGGAGCTCGTCGGAGCCCTAAACCTATCGCAGCTGAACACACCAGGCGTGACTACATTTGAGAATGGCAGAAGCTATTCGTTCATTGACCTGGCCTTCGCTAGCAGTAACATGGCAAAGAAAACGCGCTGGAGTAAAGGCAACATGCACACACAGAATGATCACCGGGCGCTACTAATGGAAATACAGACAAGTCGCAGTATCCGATCGGAACCCAAAGCCACGATACCTTATGAATGGGTGTCGATAAAGCTTAATAAAGAACTTTTCGTAAATATCAGGAACAATTTTACGCAGACCGTAAGTAATGTCACAGCCACATCAGCAGTAACAAACACAATGGCCGCAGTTGGGAAACCGTGTGACGCAGCAATGCCGGTCAGAAATAGCACATTGCCGAGAAGGCCTGTCTACTGGTGGAGTGACGAGATCGCAGACATCAGAGTAAACTGCATCAAGGCTAGGAGGAAAAGCCCAAGAGCATGGCACAATCCCGGCTTCCAACAACTTCACTTGAGGAGTTCGCCAAGTTACGGAAAAAGCTCCGAATGGAAATTGCAGCTATTAAAAAGCGTGCATCCCGTGAGGTCATTGACTTCGCAAATGACGATCCATGGGGTAAAGCATATAAGGTGATTATGCGGCAGGTCAATGATTTCCCGGTGGTAACCTCACAGGAAGTACTAGATGCGGCAGCTAGAATGGAAGACAATAAGGCACCAGGGCTAGACGGTATTCTGAGCATTGCTCTGAAGCTTGCAATCTACGAGCGTCCGCAAATCTTTGCAAGCATGTATACCGAGTGCTTAAGAAAAGGGTGCTTTCCAAGGCACTGGAGAAAGCAACGATTGGTTCTCTTGCTCAAGCCCGGGAAGAAGCCAGATGAGCCATCAGCGTACAGGCCCTTAGGGACAGGAACGGAGTACTGCAGTACGAGACAGAGGAAGGCCCAAAGTATCACAAGGTGATGGGTGGCGTGCCGCAAGGTTCAGTACCGTGCCCGATAATATAGAATATAATGTATGATGGGGTACTTCATATCGAAATGCCACAAGATGCGACCTTATTGGACATGCTGACGACATTGCGCTAGTCGTCACATCGAAAAGAGTTTCAAATATATTAGCAAATATCGGTGGAGCACGAGATCGCAAACGGCGAGGGTACTATTTATATTTCGGGAATAGCAAACAATAACAAACATTTTAAAATGAAAATGGCTTTATTGATTTTCAAAATATTCCCCTTGATAATCAATACACTTTTGCATGCCTTCAAACCATTTGTCATAGCAGTTTTTTCATTCCTCTTGAGAAACCTCCAAAACATGGTTTTTGAACGCTTCAACTGCTTCTTCGGCGCTCGTAAATCGGTAACCACGCAGTTTACCTTTGATATTCGGGAACAAGAAGAAGTCATTGGGTGCCAAATCAGGACAGTACGGAGGATGAGTCATCAATTCGATGTTTTGACTGCTCAAAAATTCACCTGTTTGAATTCACGAATTTCTACGAAGACTTCCGGCAAACAAATGGTCGTGTACCACTCAGAATATATCCACGAACAACTTTTGTTGCATTTAGCTCGCCTTGGAATTCCCACACGGTCGATTGTTGTATTGTTTCCGTCTCATACGCATATACATATCCATGATTCGTCACTTCTCACGATTTCATACACGTCTTTTGAAGCCCCACGGTCCCACATTATGTGTGATCCAACGCGAACAAATCTTTTTTACAACTCTTTTTTACAAAACGTCACAACAACCGATTTTGGACCACCTTCACGGAATTCGTCGGCGACCGAACTACGACCACGATTGAATTAACTATACCAAAGATATATTGTGGTTTTTGATGGTGCTTTATCGCCAGACAAAGAACTGAGTTCATCGACACATTCTTGTTGAGATAATCCACGTCGAAAGTTGTGAAAAATAATCCAACGAAAACCTTCTCTTGAAATTTCCATTTTTTGGCAAAATTGATTTTCTTAACTCACTGTAAAAAAAACAAATCAACACGTTGTGAGTACGTTTATGCTAAAAGATGTCAAAATTTATTATGGTGTTGCCAGATTTTAGCTATTGACATTAGTATTGCCAGTTCCCTAAATATAAATACTACCCCTCGTGTATACATATCCATATACATATATATATATACATACATATATATTCATATACATATAAATACATATGCATATACACATACTCGTACATATACATATACATTTACATATACATATACAAATACATGTACATATACATATACATACGAGTATATACTCGTACATATATATTGTTACGTTTTTCGGGCCTGCTTGGTACGACCTCTGGATTGCGTAATAAGCACTAATAAAATACAAGAAAATAAACTCGTCGAAAAGATCGGATTTTATTATCCTCCTAAAACTCACTGCCAGTCGAGCTGCTTTAACAATACTTAAGTATATTTTCTACTGCATAGCCTACTTATACAAATAATGTACTGTGGCAGCGAGTGCTACTTTGTAACACTACCTTCCACCTAGATTTGTTCGCCCCGAACAATAACGTTTAGCTGCTCCCGTAAACCGACAATCTGTCCAGATGCACTACTTTGAGTTCCCTCTGTTTCCTGGGTGCTTTTGAATCCTGTACACCACGTCATTGATCCTTTTTCCGTTGTGGGTTGTAGAGCAGAACCAAGTCGCCTTCCTCGAAGCTCTTGGAGTATGCTCGCAGATCATACCTTGCTTTCATCTTGTTGCTCCTTAGGAGGGTGCTGTCTCTCACGAGCTGATGGATTTCGTCCAACTCCCTTCGTTTTCTAGCTACGAATTCGTCTACTCCAAGCTGCTCTGTAGAATTTACCCCAAACTGTAGATCCGCTGGCAGCCTCAGATCCGAGCCGAAGAGCACCTTCGCCGGGGAATACGTAGTTGTGTCGTGTACTGCGGATCTATAGGCCAATAAGAGCGTTGCGTTGTGCCGATCCCAGTCGCTCTGATGACCGTCTACAACCTTTCGGAGATGTTTCACTATCGTGCGATTAAAACGCTCGACCATACCGTCTGACTGCGGATGAAGCGGCGTTGTGCGTGTTTTTTTAACCCCTAGCATTGCGCATAGTTGCTGAAACAATCTAGACTCGAAATTTCTACCTTGATCCGAGTGCAGCTCCAAAGGGACTCCAAATCGGGATATCCAGTTTTCAATCAACACTCCGGCGACTGTCTAGCTTCCTGATTCGGGTTGGCGTAGACTTCTGGCCACTTGCTGAAGTAGTCAACAACTACTAGCAGAAACCTATTACCTGCTTCACTAGTAGGAAACGGTCCGGCCACGTCCATTGCTACCCGCTCAAATGGTGCACCCACGTTATACTGGTGCATCTTTCCACGGCTTCTAGTTTGAGGTCCCTTCGCCTTGCTGCAACGATCACAAGCACGAACCCACTCTGCCGCTGACTCCCGGCATCCGATCCAATAAAACCTCGCCTTGATTTTCTCGACCGTCTTTGATACACCAAAATGCCCCCCACTCGTGTCATCATGATAGGCCTTTAATACCTGTGGAATTCTGTGCTGGGGTACGATAACCAATCTTCGCGTAGCCTTGCCATCTGCGTTCTCCCAGATCTGAAGTAGACAACCGTCTTCCAGCGTTAAGCTCTGCCACTGTGCCCAGTACGCCTTCGCTATCGGGCTTTCTCCTGCTATCTCTTCCCACCTTGGCCTTCTGCCCTGCTCTATAGCTGTCATCAGGACCGCTAAATCATGATTCTGGTCAGCCCGTATTTCGTCAAGAGACCACTCCTCATCAGGTAGCACGCCTAGGCGGTGGACATTTACCACCGTTCGCCATGTTCGGATTTACTGCAATGTGTGCACTCTGCTGCACAGGGGCGGCGTGATAGGGCATCCGCATTGCCATGCTGTCTTCCCTTGCGATGTTCAATAGAGAAATCATAGCTCTGGATTTGTTCGATCCAGCGCGCAATCTGACCTTCTGGATTCTTAAATCGCAATAACCATGTCAATGCCGCATGATCAGTTCTCAGCTGGAATTTCTGCCCGTACAAATATTTATGGAAATGTTTAACTGATTCCACTACCGCCAAAAGTTCCCTCCTCGTCACACAGTAATTTCTCTTCGACCTGGACAGTGTTTTGCTAAATAAAGAAATCACCTTTTCCTCATCGCCGATGACCTGTGAAAGAACACTCCCTATACCAAATCCGCTAGCGTCTGTATCTAGTATACATTTTTCTCCATTAACGGGGTACGACAGGATTGGTGCTGAACAGAGTTTCTCCTTCAACAGCCGGAACGTGTCTTCCTGCTTCATATTCCATACGAATCTCTGGTTCTTTCGGGTCAGTTCGTGAAAACTACCAGCTATGTCCGCGAATGTGGGGACAAATCGCCGATAGTACGTGCATAGTCCGACGAAGCTTCGCAGTTCCTGCAGATTGGTCGGTCGCAGCCATTCCTTGACCGCTCTTATCTTGTCGTCATCAGTGCGCACTCCGTTGGCTGTAATTACGTGACCGAGGAACTTCACCTCCGTCCGAAGCCAAGAGCACTTCTTCGCATTCAACTTTAAGCCAGCCGCTTCTATCCTCTCCAAAACCGTCCGCAGATTCCTCAGCAGATCGTCATTACTTTTACCCATCACGATGATATCGTCGATGTACACCAGACATATCTTCCCATCGAGTCCGCTCAGAACGCGTTCCATCAGACGCTCAAAAGTTGCCGGTGCGATACAAAGACCGAATGGCATCACCAGGAACTGCCACAAGCCATGGCCCACGCTGAAAGCCGTTTTTTCCTTGTCCCTTTCGTCCATCTCCACTTGCCAATATCCACTCTGAAGATCCAGCCTAAAAAACCATTCCGCACCGGAAAGTGTGTCTAATATGTCGTCGATTCTGAGGAGTGGATAGCTGTCCTTCCTGGTGACGTCATTCAGCTTCCTGTAGTCAACACAAAACCGCGTACTTCCATCTTTCCTTTTAACCATCACTATTGGGGAGCTCCAGGGACTTGCAGATGGTTCAATCACCTTGTTTTCATGCATTTCTTCAACCATCCTCGTTGCCTCGTCCAGTTTGGCAAGCGGTACTCTCCTTGTGTGCTGCCGAATCGGCTTCGAGTCCCCTGTATCAATCCGATGTTTCGTTATCGTGGTCCTGTCACGATCTCTGGGTCCGATCGCGAAAATGGACGAATGTTCCCGCAAGAGTAGTTGAACTTCCTTTCTTTCACTTCCCGTTAGGTTCTCGGTCCATTCTTGTATCCTGGCTTCCATCGCGGAGACGTTTGCCGGATCACTTTCCTGAGGGTTCTTCATTCCGCCGTAATCGCAATTTACGACCATTGACACCTCCGGGCATTGGGCAATCGTTTCCCCTTTCTTTATGACTCTGGGGTGACTTGTTTGGTTCAATACTTGCACTGGAATTTTCCCGTCTTCTTTCGGAGCGACCAGAGTTTTTCCAACCAAAATTGCAGAGATTGGTGTATCTTTACATGCTTCTACCGTCCACAGTTTTCTCCCGTCAACATCTCCAATTGCTTCCGCCCAAACCACTACTTCCGAGTTCGGTGGGACAACGTGTCGCTGCTTTACAGTAATCCGCCTTATACTGACTCCGTTAGAGTCCCCCACTTCCAGTGCCAGTTCCATATTGTTAAACTTCAGGAGGCGTCGTTCCAAGTCCAGTGTTACACCATGCTTCAGCAAGAAATCGATGCCGATTATAACCTCGTGGACGATATCTGCAGCTATGAGGTCATGCTCCACCGTCATATTGCCAAACGTAAGTGATCCAATTATTTTTCCCGTCACTCGCGCAGATTCTCCAGTCGCAGTCGTTAATCGAATTCCTTTCAATGGCTGCAATCCCCGTCAACTAGATCACTTCTGATTATTGAATGCGAGTGTCCAGAGTGAACGTGAGCGGTTTCCCGCTTACCCTTCCCTCCACAGTCAGTTTATTCAGCTTACTCATCAATGTGGAAATAAAGACTTCGGGGGCACTGGATTTGGGAGCCGACTTATGACCCTCGTTAGGGAGCGTATCTTCCTCCTGAATTGATCTTAAATGTCTTTGCCGCTCCGGGGTTCGTGATCCTAAGCATTTCTTACGCTGGCGGCAGTCGCGTGTCATGTGACCTATTCTGTCACAGCCGAAACACCGTCCTTGGAAAGTACCTCGTCGCACCGTAGTTCTACCCTGTTTGGGGATCGTAACGGGTTTAACTGCCCGGCAAACCGTCTCGAATATGTTATCTCCTTCTGCGTCCATCTGATTCACCCTGTGTCCCGATAAAACCATGGAAATTGCTGTTTCATGGGTTATCGCGTTACTGACGGTCTCCGCGAATGCCTTCCTTGGAGCCGTTAGTATGGAGATTCCAGTCTGCGGGTCGCGTATACCATCGACGAACGCCTGTGCCTTGAATTTATCCATTACTTCGGCGGTGTATTCCGGATACGCCAGATGCGTCAATCTATCCACGTCCGCCGCAAAATCCCGTAAAGTCTCCCCAGGTACTTGCCTCCGATTCTTTAACTCCACGTAATGAACCTGTAGCATGTGTTCGCTCCCATACTTCCGTTCTACCGCACTCATTACAGCGGTGTAATCACCTCGTAATGCCTCAGGAACAGTTTGTAGCACCTCCGCGGCTCCTCCTTTCAAAGTGTCGGTTAGTGCCGCTGCCTTGTCCGTATCGTTCCAGCGATTTCCGTTGGCCGCTATCTCAAACTGCAACTTAAAGATGTTGAAGGGAGCAGTTCCGTCATAGGTCGGCGGTTTCAGCTTCATATTGGCTCCCTCCCGCACTTGCGCCGTGTAACCATTGCTCCTGGTTCGCCATAGCTGCCAGTATGGCCGCCAATGTTGGCTTACTACCGGAGGTAGCTTTGCTCTTCCGTGCTTCCTCGACTTCGGTTACATTGTCGCCGATGTTCCCCGTGAACCTGGCCATCCTTTGCCTCCTCACAAGATTCCTCCAAGAAAAGGTAGTCTTCTACATTGAGGCTTTGTTGTTCCATGACGCCTCGTAGCCGCGCCTGCAACTCTGCCTTAGTGCCTGCTGTTGTTGTTTTTTTTCTTTATTGCGCAATCCCACTTCTGACACCAATTGTTTTTCGCCCCTGCATGGTCCGACCTCTGGATTGCGTAATATGCACTAATAAAATACAACAAAAGAAACTCGTCGAAAAGATCGGATTTTATTATCCTCCTAAAACTCACTGCCAGTCGAGCTGCTTTAACAATACTTAACTATATTTTCTGCTGCACAGCCCGGATATTGTGCTGTGGCAGCAAGTGCTACTTTGTAACAATATACATATATATATATATATATATATATATATATATATATATATATATATATATATATATATATATATATATATATATATATATATATATATATATATATATATATGTACATTGTTAATCGCCTCCGCATAATCTCCAATTGAAAGTTGGCGTCAATATCATTATGCTACGCAATATTAATCAATCCCGTTTGTGTAATGATACAAGACTTGCTGTTCAAAGATTGATGGCTTATGTAATTGAATCTACTATTTTAACTGGGAAATTCAAAGGCTAAGATATATTCATTCCACGCATCCCAATCGTTCCATCTGATATGCCATTTGAATTTAAACGACTTCAGTTTCCTGTTTGCCTTGCGTTTGCGGTCACTATTAATAAAGCGCAAGGCCAATCGTTGGGAATTTTTGGATTTAATTAAGAGAATTAAGTTTTCTCATGTGGACAACTGTATGTTGCTCTGTTCGCATGTTGGCAAACCATCGGTTTTGTATATTTACACCGAAAGTGGACAAACAAAAAATGTTGTGTACCACAGAGCTTTACAATAAAAACTATTTAACACTGATTAAAATGAACTTTGAACTGATTTTATATTTTCCTATTTTGTTTCGCACTACGAAGTGTATATAAGAAGAAGAAGAAGTATATATATATATATATATATATATATATATATATATATATATATATATATATATATATATATATATATATATATATATATATATATATATATATATATATATATATATATATATATATACTAGCGAACCCCCTGCACACTTCGTAGTGCGAAACAAAATAGGAAAATATAAAATCAATTCAAAGCTCATTTTAATCAGTGTTAAATAGTTTTTATTGTAAAGCTCTGTGGTACACAACATTTTTTGTTTGTCCACTTTCGGTGTAAATATACAAAACCGATGGTTTGCCAACATGCGAACAGAGCAACATACAGTTGTCCACATGAGAAAACTTAATTCTCTTAATTAAATCCAAAAATTCCCAACGATTGGCCTTGCGCTTTATTAATAGTGACCGCAAACGCAAGGCAAACAGGAAACTGAAGTCGTTTAAATTCAAATGGCATATCAGATGGAACGATTGGGATGCGTGGAATGAATATATCTTAGCCTTTGAATTTCCCAGTTAAAATAGTAGCTTCAATTACATAAGCCATCAATCTTTTAACAGCAAGTCTTGTATCATTACACAAACGGGATTGATTAATATTGCGTAGCATAATGATAGTGACGCCAACTTTCAATTGGAGATTATGCGGAGGCGATCCTCGTAAATCTAACGAATTCAAAACTTGTGTTGGATAATTCACAATATCTTGTTCATTGGTACCAGTATCCACAGACTTGTACGAAATTAAGTCGCCTGGAATCTTGAATTGTATAGCCATGTTTAATTTAGCATATTTGTTCTTAGCCGCTAAAATTGCTCGATCACTCAACCAGGCATTTATACTGTTGTACTATATTATGGAAAACACGTTCAATCAATTCCTCTTTTGACTGTACAAAACGGCAAAAATCAGTTGGCAGTGTTATCAATCCAGTTTTGTCAGCAGGCATCGCACCATTCCCAATTTTCAGTAATTGCTTAGAGAACTTATCAGCAGATGGATCGTTCTGCAACTGAACACGAACGATGGTAGTAAGATTCAATGTTTTAACAAATCTCCATAAATATGAAGACTTCAACCAAGCGTTAATTTCATCGGCCGCCTTCCATCTAGGAAGGAGGAGCAATGTTTGTCTAAAATCACCTGACAATAAAATTAATACGCCACCAAATAAGCCTGAATTATCTCGAACATCTTTCATAGTTCTTTCCAAAGCTTCAACAGATTTCTTATTCGCCATACTGCATTCATCCCAAATAATAATACAAATAATGTTTTTGAAATGTTACATGTTGGAATTTCATTAACTTGGTAATTCAATGGCAATTTTAATGCAGAATGTGCTGTCCGACCACCATATAAGAAAGTATCTCCAATGCCAGAAGACGCCAATGCAAATGCAACGTATCGTTGCCAACAACAGTGAAATTAAGAACGTTTTGCCGGTGCATCCATGAGCATCCTCAAAATAAAATCCACCGGCATCAGCATTCATAGCTTGCATAATAGTATCGTACGCCTTTTTCTGCTCTTCATTCAAAGTCTAAAGATTTGCTTCAACAAAATCATTCAATTCGTTGCGATCGTATTGTTGTTCAAGTTGCAGTTCTACCTCAAAAATGTCATGCATGGCACGATTAGGAGATGGCATTCCCAACTGTGCCAATGCTTTGTTGGCAATCGACAAACTCAAATGTTCTATACAAATCAATGCTTCATTGTAAATTTCCGGCGTGAAATCCATTGCAGGATTACAATTTACTTGACGGACTTCAAACAGAATATCGTCCGATAGATAGTCTTGACATTTTGTCCACAACTCAGATGGATTGGATGGAAAACAGGTAGACAAAATAAGCGCAAACAAAGTTCGGATTTGATAAGGATGAGCCACAACTGCAGTATCTGCAAGTGTTTGTTCCCTATGAGCATCATTTTCCAAAAAATTAAGCTGTTGACACACTTGTCGATACGTCGTACCCCGTATTTCATTGACTGCTCTTAATTGTCGAAATGATGTTGGGCCACGAACATTTATTAACAGTAAAAGTAAATAAAAACACTGAGCATTTTTTGGGTGAACAGTATAAATACGTCCCAAAGCATCAGTTGAATACAAATTTTGATATCCATCAACACGGTGTCCTTGCTTACGCCGTTGGAACATTTTTTTTGATACATTCCACGTAAAATACATTGGCACTTCTGCATACAATAACGTTCTGGCAAAGCATCAACTTCACACAATTTAAAAAATTCAGTTAGAGTTGAATAAGGTGGTGATACAGCTCTCTGTGCAGCATTTTCGGTACACGTTGGCCATTTAAAAGATGCACAGCTAAATGAACAACAGCTGGATATCTGTCGTGTATTTGAAACGAAAAAATACGCCAAATCGCTTCATTACTACTAATGTAACGCCCCATTTGATACTGATGTATTTCATCGTTTCTGTTCGGCTCAGTAGCTTCAAACACTACCTTTATTTACATACTTGCAAATGTATTTAATGGACTTGACAGAATTACAGTATTCAACATTAATATGAGCTTTGAATACTTTCGACAATAACGGTGAATACGGCACAACCCAACGATTATCGACCTCAACACCTTGATTCCGTACTCTTATAGTAACAGATCTACAATTATCTACAGTTGATCGACGACGATATAATGGGTAACCATCATTTCCTGTGACTGTATCCGAAACCAAAGCTCTTGCAATCAACCAAACACGGGGAGTTAATGTTGAATTCTCCACATGGACTGTGTATCATATTTTGCACAACAGTATCATATAATTCAGGATCACTTGTTTGGTCTAGAATTTCTGCATATATCACATTATCAACTTCATTCGGTGTCATTTTATGGTTGGTCAACAAAATATGAGCATGTGGCAAACCACGCTTTTCCCATTCCCCAGAATACATCCAGCACTTGACTTCACCAAATACTTTTGATTTTATGATGAAATCCATAAAGGTTTTTAACTTCTGCTTAAAAACACGGGCGGTGATATCATGGCAGTCGGTTAGGGCTTTGGCCAGCGAATAAATTATCCTTGCGGATTACACGTAAACGTTATAAATAAATCTGGGCGACCGTAATGACGCACATAAGTCATTCCAACCTGCGCATACTCATGCATATGACGTGGAGTGCCTGTTCACGTTGAAGGCAAAATGATAATTTTTCCGAGATCATTACCGTCATTATTTCTAGCATCACGCAAATGGATGTTCTCCTCCGAACGTAATTTCTTCTGATTAAACCATATGAAATTTAGTCGTTCAGGTTCAATTTTGGCGTACATGACAACAAAAAATTTATGGAAAAGTCGACGACAATGCAAAATATGGTTAAAATCAATAATTCATTGCGCTGACTCTTTTATTTGTTTCCGCTCCTTTATTATTATTAATTCGATGACATTTGACACAATAAAACTATACTTATGTTAACAAAGTTAACTAAAAGATATAATAAAAAAGAGTCAAATATCGCTTCTAGTCGGAGCATAGGGCGAACACAAAAGCTCTCCAATGGTTTCTATCAGCAGCCAGGTGTCTTATTTCGTTCCAGGTGGGTCTGTGGTGACTTTCGGCGTGGATTGCGCGTACCCATGTTTGTTGTGGGCGTACTGCTTTCCGACTACCAGTGGGTTCCATTGAAAGGCTATCTTTGCAATGTTGGTGTCTTCTCTACGCAGAATGTGCACTATCCAGCTCCACTTGCGTCTTTTAATTTCTGTGTCAATAGGCTCCCGATTGGTGAGGCACCACAGGTCTTCGTCCATGATCGTTGTCGGCCAGAAAAGGCGGCAGATTATTCGTAGACATTTGTTGACAAAAGTTTGAAGTTGTCGAGTTATTTGCTCTGAGACCAACCATGTTTCAGACCCATACAACAAAAGAAATTTTATGCTGGTGTTAAATATTTGTATTTTTGTGCGCAGCGATATCACACGAGAACGGCAAATTCGATCCAAATTTCGGAATTCAGACCGTATTTTGTTTATGCGTGCTGCCACATCAGATGTTGCACCCCCATATTTTGTTATGTAGCTACCAAGGTAGCAGAAGCTGTCAACGTCCTCAATGTTGATGGTGGAGTTGTCATTTGTAAGTACAGTGAGTGGGGATGTATTTGCAGTTTGCAGTCACAAAAGTTTAGTTTTGGAGAAGTTGATTTTGAGGCCAGCTGTATGAGCGTTTACGGCTAGTTGGCCTATTCTTGACTAGGCGCCTGATAACGTGTGCGTCATGAAACATATGTCATCATCGTAGTCCAAATCGCTGAGCTTTTGGTGTTATCTCCACTGCAACCCCTCCTCCGTCTCCCCATTAGTACGCCTAACGACATCATCCAAGACCACTATAAACAACAGTGGTGACACAATACACCCCTGCCCAACGCCTCTGTTTATATTAAAGTTGGCACTATTTTTATATATAAATATACATATTGTAGCGACTCTTTTCTATAGCTGTGGTAAGATCAGCGGCTCCTGGGTCGTGTAATAAAAATTTTGTGAATCGAAAGAGTTAGTTTTATTTATTAGCTTTAACGTATTTTATTTAAATTTGTAAAAGAAGTTGTGGACTGTCGCTAGTCCTTACAGATCTACTTTATTAATTATACTTTTACGAAAATAAGGTTATGTCTTATGCGTACTTGTTTTCAGTCTCTATGTCTCGGCAAGTGTATGTCTCAGTGGCACAGGTACCCCAGTAAGAAAACGATTGAAAACTTGATGCTCTTAGTGAGTTGCAGTGTCCTGGTTGTGTACGTGACTTAGTGAGAAAGCGATTGAAAACCTGATGTTCTCAGTAAGTCCCAACGGCTCTGTATTTGTTGTATTATTCGTCGCTGTGTTTTCTCTCTTCGCAAGCATTGCGCTGGTTGGCAAGATCGTTGGCTGTGCGTGTGGTTGCTTTTATTGTAATCGGAGTTCAGTATTAATTATTCCAACTAGTATAATATGCTGCTGGTTAGACTGTGCTCCCGCCACTGCTGCGCTGATTGGTTGCATCGTAAGCAGTTTCTCGTTAAATTCCCAACGTAATTCCTGATGCAATTGTACGGGTTTTACTATTCGTGATGTGTGTATGTGTAAGCGTTCCGAGTGGCAACATTGACAAACTTTCACATTACTTCAGATTTTACATCGACTTAAATGAGCATTTAATAATAATAATATTTTTAATAGCAGTAATTGTTTTTCCATGTTTACTGGATTTTTGGATCAACTAGCTTTTTTGGAGGCCGAAATATTTTTGAAGACCATTAGTATAAATGATGTCAGGAATTTTGACATGACAAACACTTAATTTTCTAAAAGGTTGGATTTTGAATGTAAGGTTTAAGGTAATTGAGGCAGTTATTGTCACAAGAAGGCGTATAATAAGTAAGAAGCTTTGTCAAGATGTGATTAAACATTTTTTCGGACATTTTTTTCGGAATTTCTGTTCGCATAACATCTTCTATGTGTGGGAGTCTTTCTCAAAAACATACATCAAACTTGTAGTGAAGGGTAACTGTGAGTAGATAGCGAATTTTTCAGATGACCCCTCCATAACTTACATATGAAACATAAGAAAACCCCACAAAATAATATCTATATAATCGATTTCAAATTCAAAGTGCTTTTTGATTCTTACGCCACGAAACTATAAATTCTACTCCTATGTTTAGCGCAGAGAACACAGTGAATGGAAAGTATTTTTCGCTGTGAGAGTCCGTAGCGAACACACCACAATTTTGAGAGAAGTCACCACGATTCTGAGTGGTTTCACCACGATTTTGAGTGGATTTGTATACAACGTACGTCTGCTTTAATTCGCTGCTTTGCCGTTTGACGTTTAAGTTTCCTTTCTCTATGATCTCTGGTTTAGCGTCAGCTGTAGCAAATTTTACTTACTCACCATAGCATGGCCGCTATACATTATGTTGTTATTGTGTCACACAGATAGGGAAAAAAGGGTTTTTTCAACAGCTGATGAGGAAGAAGAAGCTATCTACTCTTTCAACCTCGTAACAGTCATGATTGAATTTTTTGACGACTTTGTATGGTCCCAGAAACTCTGGTCGCAACTGCATACCTACGCCAAACTGTGGCCGCTTAATTGCTACCAGATCCTTTACCTTGTACTTATTTCCTGGTTTCCTATTCTTATTGTACGTGTTTCTATTCTTTTCTTGTACTTTTTGTATATTCTTTTTAGCGGTTTCAAGTAAAATTTCTATCTCTTCAATAAAACTGCTAACTACCTCTTCCTCCAATATTTCCTTCAATCGCAAGTCCTCTTTGACGCGCATCTCGCACCCTGTAAGTAGTCTAAACGGAAAAGAGTTGCTCTTGCAATAATTCTCAAAACTATGTGACGTGAAAGCTGCTCCCCTGTCTGTAATATTTCTTAGCGGATTACTAAATATCGATGCTTGTCGGCTAATCGGTCGAAAATTGCTTCTGACACTGTATTCTTGGTAGGATAACGAAATCCAAACTTCGAAAATGCGTCTACGACTACTATTATGAAATTGTATTGTTTGCCCGTAACCGTGATGGGTCCTACATGGTCTATATGGTACGTTCCTTGTGGATGGTTTTCCTTATCAATAGGTGATAAGAAGCCTTCCTTCATGCCGCTTTTAGCGTTTGTTACTAAGCAATTCTTTACTCTTTTGCCTACCTTCGATTCTAACTCCGGAATGTAATACTCTTTCTCTACGCAATCACGTGTTCTTTCGACTAAGAAGTGTCCCTGCCTATGAGCAATTTGAATTCTCTGTTCTTCCATTGACTTAGGAACCACCATCAATTCTCTATTGTGATCTTTGTATAGTATATCATGATGAATATAATAATGTTCTTAACTGGAAATCTCTAATATTCGGCGTATAGGACGAGTTCATTTATCGCCTAATTGAGCTTCTTTCAGCCTGTGCTGTAGTGAGTCATTTATCAGCATGCAACTTAGTCCGCTAAGTGCATCAGCATGCTTTATTTGCGTTCCAGTGTAATTGAACTCCTGAAAGGACATTGCCCACCTAGCGACTAGCGTCGGTATGTCTTTCTTCTTTAAAGTCATTGCAAATCATTGCAATCTGTCATTATTTAAAATGGTAGTCCCAAAATGTAATCTCTCCATTTCTTAAGAGCCTCCACTATCGCCAGGACGTCAAGATCATAAGATTGGTGGTTTTCTTTCGATGGTTTTGTCTTTCGGCTCATGTACATTACCGGGTGAAACTGTTGGTCCTCAGGCTCTTGCTGTAAAAGAACAGCCCCACATTTACAGGCATCTGTATGAGTTTCTGTGACGCCTTTCGGATCATACATCTTCAACACCGGAGATTATACAAGAGCTGCCTTAAGTTGCTGAAAAGCGATAGTTTGCTCATCTCTGCATTTAAAATGTACATTTTTCCGCAGTAAATTAATCATGGGTTTGCCATTAGTGCGTAATTCTTAATGAATATACGAAAGTATGATGATGAGTCCCACATAGCTTTGAACTCCCTTTTGATCCTTGAGTATTTTAAATGCTTCTACTGCTCGCGTTTCCTCTAACGATGGTCGCAACGTGGTGTTTTTGATTATATAACCGAGAAAGTCTACCTTGCCTTTCAGAAAACTAAATTGTTTCCACCTTATACGCAGCCTGCCTTTGCCGCTACATCAAAACCTTTCTTAGCCATCTCACTCGACTGCTGATGGAATGATCATATCAACTATGTAATGAATGATAGTCCCGTTATTAATCAACTCTCTGTATATTGCGTTTATGTACCTGCAAAAAACTGCGGGCGAATTCGATATTCCGAATGGCACATAAAGATATTCGTACAGACCCTTGTTTATCACAAATGCCGTGTATTTTCGTGAACTTTCTTCCATGGGAACATGAAAAAATCAATTTTCTAAGTCTAATATCGTATACACCTTACACCCCTACAATCTTTCAACCACCTCGTCCATTAGGGACATGGGAAAATTGTCACGTACAACTTCTCGTTTAGTTTCCCATAGGCATAACAAATTCATTTGGATCTGTCTTTCAAACATATTTAACTTCTAATGAACGACTTCTCTGCCGCTCTCAAGAGCTGTTTAGCGTAAATAGACTTGTAAACCTCGGTCCATCCTACAGTTTCTGCATTTTCCTCGAATTGGTCCACCCATTGATTAACATGAAAATTGTCTGTTCCATTAAATAATGCTAAGCTGTCTTGAATATCTTTAAAAGTAAAAATTTGGACCTGCAACTGGCCTTGAGCTGACATCAATCGTTTCCCATCACATTATCAACTTCATTCGGTGTCATTTTATGGTTGGTCAATAAAATATGAGCATGTGGCAAACCACGCTTTTCCCATTCCCCAGAATACATCCAGCACTTGACTTCACCAAATACTTTTGATTTTATGATGAAATCCATAAAGGTTTTTAACTTCTGCTTAAAAACACGGGCGGTGATATCATGGCAGTCGGTTGGGGCTTTGGCCAGCGAATAAATTATCCTTGCGGATTACACGTAAACGTTATAAATAAATCTGGGCGACCGTAATGACGCACATAAGTCATTCCAACCTGCGCATACTCATGCATATGACGTGGACTGCCTGTTCACGTTGAAGACAAAATGATCATTTTTCCGAGATCATTAACATTACCGTGATTATTTCTAGCATCAAGCAAATGGATGTTCTCCTCCGAACGTAATTTCTTCTGATTAAACCGTATGAAATTTAGTCGTTCAGGTTCAATTTTGGCGTACATGACAACGCACCATAAAACGATATGAATAATAATTCATTGCGCTGACTCTTTTATTTGTTTCCGCTCCTTTATTATTATTAATTCGATGACATTTGACACAATAAAACTATACTTATGTTAACAAAGTTAACTAAAAGATATAATAAAAAAGAGTCAAATATCGCTTCTAGTCGGAGCATAGGGCGAACACAAAAGCTCTCCAATTGTTTCTATCAGCAGCCAGGTGTCTTATTTCGTTCCAGGTGGGTCTGTGGTGACTTTCGGCGTGAATTGCGCGTACCCATGTTTGTTGTGGGCGTACTGCTTTCCGACTACCAGTGGGTTCCATTGAAAGGCTATCTTTGCAATGTTGGTGTCTTCTCTACGCAGAATGTGCACTATCCAGCTCCACTTGCGTCTTTTAATTTCTGTGTCAATAGGCTCCCGATTGGTATGGCGCCACAGGTCTTCGTCCATGATCGTTGTCGGCCAGAAAAGGCGGCAGATTATTCGTAGACATTTGTTGACAAAAGTTTGAAGTTGTCGAGTTATTTGCTCTGAGACCAACCATGTTTCAGACCCATCCAACAAAAGAAATTTTATGCTGGTGTTAAATATTTGTATTTTTGTGCACAGCGATATCACACGAGAACGGCAAATTCGATCCAAATTTCGGAATTCAGACCGTATTTTGTTTATGCGTGCTGCCACATCAGATGTTGCACCCCCATATTTTGTTATGTAGCTACCAAGGTAGCAGAAGCTGTCAACGTCCTCAATGTTGATGGTGGAGTTGTCATTTGTCAGTACAGTGAGTGGGGATGTATTTGCAGTTTGCAGTCGCAAAAGTTTAGTTTTGGAGAAGTTGATTTTGAGGCCAGCTGTATGAGCGTTTACGGCTAGTTGGCTTATTCTTGACGAGGCGCCTGATAACGTGTGCGTCATGAAACATATGTCATCATCGTAGTCCAAATCGCTGAGCTTTTGGTTTAATCTCCACTACAACCCCTCCTACAACCCCTCCTCCGACTCCCCATCTCCGCCTAAGGACATCATCCAAGACCACTATAAACAACAGTGGTGACACAATGCACCCCTGCCTTGGCACTATTTTTATATATAAATATATATATTGTAACGACTCTTTTCTATAGCTGTGGTAAGATCAGCGGCTCCTGGGTCGTGTACAAAAAATTTTGTAAATCGAAAGAGTTGTATTAGTTTTAATGTATTTTATTTAAATTTTTAAAAGAAGTTGTGGACTGTTGCTAGTCCTTACAGGTCTACTTTATTAATTATACTTTTACGAAAATAAGGTTATGTCTTATGCGTACTTGTTTTCAGTCTCTATGTCTCGGCAAGTGTATGTCTCAGTGGTACAGGTACCCCAGTAAGAAAACGATTGAAAACTTGATGCTCTTAGTGAGTTGCAGTGTCCTGGTTGTGTACGTGACTTAGTGAGAAAGCGATTGAAAACCTGATGTTCTCAGTAGGTCCCAACGGCTCTGTATCGCGTTTGTCCTAGTAACGTATGCGTCTCAGCAACATAGGTACCCTAGTAAGATAGCGATTGAAGTCCTGATTTTCTCACTAATTCTCGGTAGCGTATGGGTCTCGTGATGGGCTGTTGTAAGTGCGGAAGTCGTTCCCTGAAGAAGAGACTGTTGTTTGGGCCACATGGCTTATATAATGTTCACAGCGGCTGGTGCATGTTGTTGTTGGCTTGCCACCGTTGTGTGATTTCACTTCCGTTGGCCGGTTTCGCTTTCTGCTAATCGCCACGCATGTTGTTGTTGTGGTCAGGGTTGTTTTTGTTGTAGCATTTTGCCTTTGGGCCACCTTCAACTGCTGTCGGTTAGCCACCTCACTCCAGCGGTTTCTGCTTTGCCTGCAGTATTGTTTGCTGCAAGCAGCGATGTCTGAAATCGTATTGGGCTCCTGTGTTGTTGTTATTAAATTTAAATATTTCAATTTAAATTTCCTTCTTCTGCTATGTACTTGTTGGCCGTTGGCATAGTGGTCGCTCTGTCGGTGTCCCTCTTGTGCTTTTGCGTTTCTGCGAGAGCGTACTCGGCAAATTTTACCGCTTGAGTTCGTGCATGTATTTGTTGTATTATTCGTCGCTGTGTTTTCTCTCTTCGCAAGCATTGCGCTGGTTGGCAAGATCGTTGGCTGTGCGTGTGGTTGCTTTTATTGTAATCGGAGTTCAGTATTAATTATTCCAACTAGTATAATATGCTGCTGGTTAGACTGTGCTCCCGCCACTGCTGCGCTGATTGGTTGCATCGTAAGCAGTTTCTCGTTAAATTCCCAACGTAATTCCTGATGCAATTGTACGGGTTTTACTATTCGTGATGTGTGTATGTGTAAGCGTTCCGAGTGGCAACATTGACAAACTTTCACATTACTTCAGATTTTACATCGACTTAAATGAGCATTTAATAATAATAATATTTTTAATAGCAGTAATTGTTTTTCCATGTTTACTGGATTTTTGGATCAACTAGCTTTTTTGGAGGCCGAAATATTTTTGAAGTCCATTAGTATAAATGATGTCAGGAATTTTGACATGACAAACACTTAATTTTCTAAAAGGTTGGATTTTGAATGTAAGGTTTAAGGTAATTGAGGCAGTTATTGTCACAAGAAGGCGTATAATAAGTAAGAAGCTTTGTCAAGATGTGATTAAACATTTTTTCGGACATTTTTTTCGGAATTTCTGTTCGCATAACATCTTCTATGTGTGGGAGTCTTTCTCAAAAACATACATCAAACTTGTAGTGAAGGGTAACTGTGAGTAGATAGCGAATTTTTCAGATGACCCCTCCATAACTTACGTATGAAACATAAGAAAACCCCACAAAATAATATCTATATAATCGATTTCAAATTCAAAGTGCTTTTTGATTCTTACGCCACGAAACTATAAATTCTACTCCTATGTTTAGCGCAGAGAACACAGTGAATGGAGAGTATTTTTCGCTGTGAGAGTCCGTAGCGAACACACCACAATTTTGAGAGAAGTCACCACGATTCTGAGTGGTTTCACCACGATTTTGAGTGGATTTGTATACAACGTACGTCTGCTTTAATTCGCTGCTTTGCCGTTTGACGTTTAAGTTTCCTTTCTCTATGATCTCTGGTTTAGCGTCAGCTGTAGGAAATTTTACTTACTCACCATAGCATGGCCGCTATACATTATGTTGTTATTGTTTCACACGGTGTTACGTCCCCATGGTCATCATACCTGGCACAGACACCCTGGCTAGCTCACTCCTTTTTTGTTCTTTGGTGGGTTCCCAACCCGCTGTGCCAGATCGTGGGGCAAACATGAAGTTCTACTCTAAACCTATTCTACGTTTATTATTTATTTTTGATACCACTCACCTCTCCACCGGATTCCTCCGTCCCGATCAGCCTCTCCTCATCCTCCCCCTCCTGTCTCCTCCTTAGCCTACCATAATTTATTTATTTTTTTATACAAACACACACATACACAGACAATTACTACGGCCTCCACTAAGCTGCGTATAGGCTGCCTAATTCAGGCAACAAGGCCTAACTCAAACCCCGCTTTCGCTCTACCTCTATCTACTCTTAGGAGCTCCCTCGACCAGTGTAGGCTATTCTTACCGAGCGCGCCACCGCTACGCTCTGTTGAGACCGTATCACACTTTCCTAACGCCTTAAATTAATTCATAGATTCTACTCATTAACAGAACAAATAAAAACTTTATGCTTTACATCCAACAAAAAGAAAACTTAAATAAAGACGTAAATAAATACTTATATTTAGGAACTTATGCTTATCTTAATACGCTGGACTTATCTTTATTTTTGCCGCTCTGGGTAGGAGGAGTCTGGTCTTCGGCGATCGATCCGTATCCATTCACTTCCTTTTCTAATTCGTCGACAATGAAAGGAAATCGAAACTACCTTTTTTTTATGCAGCATTAAACAACTTCAATACCATTTCTTTTTAATTTAATAATTCTATATATTCAATTTATTAATATATCGTATTCCAGCGTTTTCAACGCGACCCTAGCACAGAAATTCTCACAAACAAAAATTGCACTTGATTTAGATGAAGATAGACGACTCGAACGACAACGACCGTGAATTTTACTTTACTTCTTGCCATGCAGAATCTGACTCCTTTCTAAAAATTTTCCGCTTTACTTACTGACTTCCAAAATCAGTTTCCTCCGGTACTTCAACTCCCAGCTCTCTCCCTCTGACAGCCTACTTTTCACTATCCTATCCACAACCTGTCCGTCCGTCTCTGTCCCACCCACTAAGCATACCCCCTGGCAACAGCTGTGCTTTGTGGGTCAACCAACCAATTCAAGGACAGCTACTAACCTTTCATCATCACTTTTCTTTTTCTTCTCCTTTTCCTTACCAACTCGCACTCACGTATTTACCCCACACTAACACTCGATCCACCCACACATGCACCCATATTAGACCAGCTCTCGCGTATTAAAAGTTCCCCTCCACTCAACCTGAGCTTTCAACGCAAAAGCTGTCTAATCCTCTCACACCAAAAAAAAAAATAAACAAAAAGTGATGATATCTCTCCCATATACATACATACATATATATATACATACATATATATATATATATATATATATATATATATATTTACATAAAGATTACCAACCGGAGTGTGCAGACACTAAACCGAACAGTCATCTGATGCATCAAATAAGGTAGCAGCCAGCTGATCGTAACAACACACGTGGATTAGAGCAAACAAAATCCCACACTAATCCGCATGAAAAACGGACAGCTGCACCATGAAACGCCCATATTTACAATTACTGCCCTGGAGCTAACCAGCATTTGATAGAGCCAGCCGAATTCCTCGCCCGGACCTTTGTCTAGGCCATAGCTAGGCCAAGTATCTTAACCTAAAAATATTAGACTCCTAAAACTTTCCTAATCTCTTTCACTCTTTCAAATCCAGAATTTCACCGGAAGTTTACAGCTCCCAACATTTGCCCTTCAATCGCTTACCTCTTTACTGGCGACCAACGTGAGCTACACCCACAACCCCGAGACTACGAGTCTGGTGCTCTTACTGTTTCAAATCTTTCGCATGGAATACCCCCAACGCCTTACCCCGCAAATCTTCTATCCCATACAAATTACCTCCCAAAACTTTGCTCACCCGACATTTTACAAATTTCTTACAGAATTTTGCATTTATGTTCTTCCTAAAGTCGCTAAGTACGAAGTTCCGTTTGTACACTTCCTGCCCTATTACAAATTTAATCAGCCTCGCCCGTTGATTATAATACCTGGCGCCTTTCTCATATGCTTTATGCATATGAGACCTGATACTCTCGCGGACTAACTCCAGTCTGTCCTCAGGTGGTAATATGTGCAAATCACGATCCTCCAGCGCATTGAGCTGTCGCGCCAATGCATAGTCCGCGCCACTGGTAAACATCTGCTGACCGAACAATGCAAAGTACGGCGTAACCCCTATCGCTTGATGTACCGCACTGCGCAACGCACACTCGATCTCACTCAGGAATAAATCCCAATCGCGGTGGTCCTCCTTCAGGTAAGCCCTTATCGCTGCCAGAACTGACTGATTCACACGTTCTGCTGCATTAGATTGTGGGGCATAAAACCCCGTCTTCAAATGCTTAATAGCATAGGACTCCATCACTTTAGTAAATTCCTGACTCTCAAACTGCTTTCCATTATCTGAATGTATCGTTTCGGGTACACCGAATTCATGAAAAATTTCTTCAATTAAAAACCTTACTACATTCATCGCCGTGGCCTTACCCATAGCTTTTAAGAACACGAATTTCGTAAAATGGTCCATTACCACAAACACGTATGCATGACCCGCCCTGGAGCGTGGATATTTTCCTAAAAAATCTATATAAAGCCGTTGGAATGGCCGTTCGGTGCTGACTTCCTTTCCCATAAAAGGTCTAGAAACCTGATTGCTATGCTTCGTCTCCTTGCAGACCCTACAATCCCTCACGTAATTCCGCACCTGCACCGCCATACCAGGCCAATAATAAAATTGTCTTACCCGGTGCAATGTTTTAGCGACTCCCCCGTGAGCTGACAACTCAGGCTCATGGGCTTGTGCTACAACTGTTGAAGTTAATGCTTCGGGCACCCATAGCTTCCAACTGGGACCCCTGCCCTCTTCCTCATTAGCAATAGTACGTTTATATATCTTCCCATCATGTACTTGCAGATCCGGGAACCTTCCTACATTCTCTTCAATAGTCTGCTTTCGCTGAACATACTCTGGCGAATCGTATTCAGTGGTGTCCATATCAGGAATATTGAGAGTCACTTCCTCCATCAATCGGGATAGCCTATCAGCTACTACATTTTCACTCCCCTTTCGGTGCTCAATTTGAAAGTCATATGTCTGAAGCTGAAGAGACCACCTGGCTAACCTCCCACTCAAGTCTTTTAATGACATGAGCCACTTCAAGCTAGCGTGATCCGTAATCACGGTAAAAGGCATCAGCTCCACATAGGCTCTGAATCGTCTCACCGCTAGAATAGCTGCTAAACACTCTTTCTCCGTTACACTATAATTAAGTTGACAACTGTTCATTTTACATGAATAATAGGCTATTGGCCGTTCGTTCTCAGCTTCATCTTTCTGAAACAGCACCGCCCCGACTCCATAATTTGAGGCATCGCATTGAATGTAAAACCTCTTCTTAAAATCTGGGTGCGCTAGTACCGGAGCCGTGGTGAGAGCCTGCTTTAACCTTACAAACGCGACACTTGCTTCCGGAGTCATGACAAATTTCACGCCTTTCCTAAGAGTGTCCGTCAAAGGCGCGGACATATCAGCAAAATTGGCCACGAATCGCCTATACCAACCGGCCGTCCCCAAAAAGCTACGTACCTGTCTGGGTGTCTTCGGCACCGGAATCCTTCTTATTGCCGACACCTTCTCCGGATCCGTCTTCAACACTCCATGACCTATCACAAGCCCCAGATATTTCAACTCCTTACAGCAAAACTTTGACTTCTTCAGCCCCACTGTAAGATTCGCGCTGGAGAGACATTTCGCCACTTCCCCCAGCAAATGCATATGTGTTTCGAAATCCGGTGATATAATCAACAAATCGTCCAGATAGACAAATACATTTTCTCTGAGCCGCTGCGGAATAACCTTGTCCATCAGCCTGCATAGCCTCTGTGCCGCATTACATAGCCCAAATGGCATTACCCTGTACTGGTACAGAGGTCTTCCGGGTATAGTAAAGGCTGTAAAAGCTTTACTACCCTCCTCCAACTCAATCTGCCAGAATGCGAATTTGAGATCTATGCTACTGATGAACACGGCCTCGTCTATACGGCTCAATATACCTTCAATATTCTGTATAGGGTACGCGTCCTTCACCGTGCGCTCATTCAATTTACGTGCATCTAAACACAAGCGATTCTTCCCCGGCTTCCTCACTAAAGTAACTCGGCTGCTCCAGGGACTCTCACTTTGTTCAATAACACCCAGCGCTAGCATCTGATCCACCTCAGCATACAACAACTCTTGCACTGCTGGCGATACGGGATAATACCGATCTTTTATTGCCTCAGCACCTTGCACCAACCGTATACTGTGTTTCTCCAAAGAAGTTCTGCCTAGCCCACACTCTTCGTACGCCCTGAATTCCTGCTTCGTTTTCTCCAGTTGCTCCTGCTGAGTCTCAGTTAAATCATGGCGCCCAGCGACATTAACCTCATCACTAGAGTCCTTTTCTCTCGACTCTGTGCCCACTTCACTTACCCCAACAATTTCCGGAGCTATCCCAAAATCTTGCCAGAAATCCACTCCTAAATATACCTCTTGCTGCAATGTGGGACATAGGTAAAATAATACACTTTTTACTTCTCCTTTGAACCGCACTGGTACTATGATTCGCCCACGCACTTGCTGCTTATGCCCTCCAGCTGTGCTTACCAGCGTGAAATACTTTTGCACTTTCAATCCCAATTCACTAATTAATTCCCTACAATTTTTCCCAACGCCCCTGTATCCAGTAACCCACGCAACTTTCTACCTTGAATTTCAATCTCGGCGAACGGTCTTCTCTCCTCCTGAATACTGCGCCCCACAGCCTCAACTACCTGCCGTTTTTTAAGAACTCTTATACCTTAACCTAGCTTTTTCCACTTTCCGAGAGATCCCTCTTAATTGGCCTTCTCTTAAACCCTTCACCTGTGCTTCACACTGTTCCCGCACCGTATCTGCTATCTCCCAATCTACTACTAATCCTACACTTCCCCCTACACCCTTATTACTATCTAACTTATCACTATCTACTGCTCCGCGGGAACCTGCCGGGAGCACAACCTTCCCGCTGGCCTCATGCTCCTTCCCCCGTTTCGCAGCTTACATTTCGGACATTCAGGAGTCACCACATTATCCGCCCCACATCGGTAGCAAAATAGCCTCCGTTGCTTGGAGGTACACTCTCTAAAGGTATGGCCCGCCTGCTTGCAGTTCCAGCACCCCGTTTGAGACCTATTTGGCAGTCCTTCTTCCTTATGACTCGTACCAGCACCTTGCCGCGGTAGGACCTCTCGACTAACCTCCCCGACTTCGTCATCATCCTCTGTGCTCAACTCGTTCACGCTTCGGCCCGCCCCATATCTGGCGAGTGGTTGCACAACTCTGATCTCTCTCTTCAGGAACAGTCGTTCTGCCTCGTGACACTCGTACTTCAGCTGCTCTACGCTATAGCAGGCTATGGGGTAAACAATTCTCCCAACTGCATCCCGGATGTTCCTTTTTAGCAATTTAATGACGTCAAACTCCGAAATAGGGTGCTCCATCCGTGCTCTCATCTTAAGCACATCAAAGAAGAAAGACTCCAGGCTTTCTCCTGGCTGCTGTTTTCGCTCCGTCAACTCACGCAACAGTTCAAACTCACTTTGATGGGACCGAAATTCTCGTATTAGCGCATTTCTTAACGCCGGCCAACCGCTTACGTCGATGGTCCTCACACACAACCAGTACCATTCCAATGCTGATCCTCTTAGCAGTTGGTAAAAATCTCTTAAAACCGCTGACCAAGGCACCCCATACTGGGCTTGCAAATGTTCCAGGCGGAAAATAAATTCTTCTACTGACAGCCCCTCGGTCTTACCGTCAAATACTATGCCCCATTTATCTATCTTCACTTCTTTCTGTTTCACCTCCCTTTGACCATTCGAATCCCTTCTACTATCCTCCCGTCCTGGAAACGTGTTTCCTGCAGATGCTGGGTCTGATATGCCCCCCCTTGTTCTTGGCTCTCTACCCCTTCTCTCTACAGGCTGGCTGTCATTCGCTGACAAAGCTTGACTTCTCGTATGAAGCCCCCTATTTGTTCCTGCATCGTTTGCTGGGGTCTCACCATCTCATTTATCATTCTCATCAGCTCAAGGTGATTGGCTCTAACCGTTTCCATTATTCTACTGGACTCGACGTCCAATGCCATTCTATAGGTGTTGTGGCTCTCCAGGAGCATCAGATTTATAGCCGACATATATTCACTTGGAAGCTCATTCTGCACTTTCGCCTCTACATCCACAGATCTCTTGGGTACTGCCCCAGTCCTACTTCGTTGCCCGCCACTTCTTCCTCCCCTCTTGGGGGTGAGTGTTCTAGTGGCATCTCTCTACTTTTTGTGTTTTCTTCCCTTTCGTTTCTCTTTCCACTTCTCAAGTGCATTCCTTTTTCCACTACCTATTTACCTAAAATAAACTTACGACTTAATAATAATACTTATTATAACGATAACAACAATAAAAAGAAACAATTATTACACATAAAAAAAAACTAAATACCAGTATAATTATTATTTATCCTTTTCAATTAATCTTAAGAGGAGGGTTAGGATTTGTTGAGATCGGTGACCAATCAGTACTTTACTATCACCCGTTGGAATTGTGGTGAGTGGTTTTGTCCTAAATTTCACAAACATTCATTATCTACAAACACTTTCTTTCAGTTTCTGTCTCGCTAGGCCCCCTCTTGATGCTATTATGAATGAATTTCATGTCACAAGCCACCAACAGTTTGCCTCTTGAGAGGGAATCCTGCATGTGGACTGCTTCCCCTTCCTACACCTCATAATCGGCAAATGCAATTGAGTGGGTGCAACGCCATCACCAAGTCACTTAAACCCATTACCGTGCCTAGAATAACGATCACACTTTCTTCTCCCGTCCGCATTCATACCAAGCCTGTGCCTCTCAATGATCACTGGTGCCGATGCTATCGGATATTTCTTTAATTATCCAAGCCATCTTTATCAACGATCATTACGAAGCACTACCTATTTCTGTCGACAGCACAAATTACCCCTGCCCTTACTCATCACGCAATTAGAGCTCAATCACTCTTGCCCCAAGCCGCCATGAACCAGACAACGGTAAACCCCTGACGACAGCCATTTTTTTCTTTCATGCACTACTTATCCTAAAACAAAAATTTTCTTTCTAATTTTTTTATATTGGGCGCCATTCTGTTACGTCCCCATGGTCATCATACCTGGCACAGACACCCTGGCTAGCTCACTCCTTTTTTGTTCTTTGGTGGGTTCCCAACCCGCTGTGCCAGATCGTGGGGCAAACATGAAGTTCTACGCTAAACCTATTCTACGTTTATTATTTATTTTTGATACCACTCACCTCTCCACCGGATTCCTCCGTCCCGATCAGCCTCTCCTCATCCTCCCCCTCCTGTCTCCTCCTTAGCCTACCATAATTTATTTATTTTTTTATACAAACACACACATACACAGACAATTACTACGGCCTCCACTAAGCTGCGTATAGGCTGCCTAATTCAGGCAACAAGGCCTAACTCAAACCCCGCTTTCGCTCTACCTCTATCTACTCTTAGGAGCTCCCTCGACCAGTGTAGGCTATTCTTACCGAGCGCGCCACCGCTACGCTCTGTTGAGACCGTATCACACTTTCCTAACGCCTTAAATTAATTCATAGATTCTACTCATTAACAGAACAAATAAAAACTTTATGCTTTACATCCAACAAAAAGAAAACTTAAATAAAGACGTAAATAAATACTTATATTTAGGAACTTATGCTTATCTTAATACGCTGGACTTATCTTTATTTTTGCCGCTCTGGGTAGGAGGAGTCTGGTCTTCGGCGATCGATCCGTATCCATTCACTTCCTTTTCTAATTCGTCGACAATGAAAGGAATACGAAACTACCTTTTTTTTATGCAGCATTAAACAACTTCAATACCATTTCTTTTTAATTTAATAATTCTATATATTCAATTTATTAATATATCGTATTCCAGCGTTTTCAACGCGACCCTAGCACAGAAATTCTCACAAACAAAAATTGCACTTGATTTAGATGAAGATAGACGACTCGAACGACAACGACCGTGAATTTTACTTTACTTCTTGCCATGCAGAATCTGACTCCTTTCTAAAAATTTTCCGCTTTACTTACTGACTTCCAAAATCAGTTTCCTCAATTTGAATTATCTGTTCTTCCATTAACTTAGGAACCACCATCAATTCTCTATTGTGATCTTTATCACATGATGATCTTTTATATCATGATGAATATAATAATGTTCTTAACTGGAAATCTCTAATATTCGGCGTATAGGACGAGTCCATTTATCGCCTAATTGAGCTTCTTTCAGCCTGTGCTGTAGTGAGTCATTTATCAGCATGCAACTTAGTCCGCTAAGTGTATCAGCATGCTTTATTTGCGTTCCAGTGTAATTGAACTCCTGAAAGGACATTGCCCACCTAGCGACTAGCGTCGGTATGTCTTTCTTCTTTAAAGTCATTGCAAATCGTTGCAATCTGTCATTATTTAAAATGGTAGTCCCAAAATGTAATCTCTCCATTTCTTAAGAGCCTCCACTATCGCCAGGACGTCAAGCTCATAAGAGTGGTGGTTTTCTTTCGATGGTTTTGTCTTTCGGCTCATGTACATTACCAGGTGAAACTGTTGGTCCTCAGGCTCTTGCTGTAAAAGAACAACCCCACATTTACAGGCATCTGTATGAGTTTCTGTGACGCCTTTCGGATCATACATCTTCAACACCGGAGATTATACAAGAGCTGCCTTAAGTTGCTGAAAAGCGATAGTTTGCTCATCTCTGCATTTAAAATGTACATTTTTCCGCAGTAAATTAATCATGGGTTTGCCATTAGTGCGTAATTCTTAATGAATATACGAAAGTATGATGATGAGTCCCACATAGCTTTGAACTCCCTTTTGATCCTTGAGTATTTGTTGTTTTTGATTATATAACCGAGAAAGTCTACCTTGCCTTTCAGAAAACTAAATTGTTTCCACCTTATACGCAGCCTGCCTTTGCCGCTACATCAAAACCTTTCTTAGCCATCTCACTCGACTGCTGATGGAATGATCATATCAACTATGTAATGAATGATAGTCCCGTTATTAATCAACTCTCTGTATATTGCGTTTATGTACCTGCAAAAAACTGCGGGCGAATTCGATATTCCGAATGGCACATAAAGAAATTCGTACAGACCCTTGTTTATCACAAATGCCGTGTATTTTCGTGAACTTTCTTCCATGGGAACATGAAAAAATCAATTTTCTAAGTCTAATATCGTATACACCTTACACCCCTACAATCTTTCAACCACCTCGTCCATTAGGGACATGGGAAAATTGTCACGTACAACTTCTCGTTTAGTTTCCCATAGGCATAACAAATTCATTTGGATCTGTCTTTCAAACATATTTAACTTCTAATGAACGACTTCTCTGCCGCTCTCAAGAGCTGTTTAGCGTAAATAGACTTGTAAACCTCGGTCCACCCTACAGTTTCTGCATTTTCCTCGAATTGGTCCACCCATTGATTAACATCAAAATTGTCTGTTCCATTAAATAATGCTAAGCTGTCTTGAATATTTTTCAAAGTAAAAATTTGGACCTGCAACTGGCCTTGAGCTGACATCAATCGTTTCCCTCATGACGACACCGACTCAAAATCATTTTCTTCCTCTTCTTCATCATCGTTCAGTAACTTGTCATGTTTTGAGAAGTCTGTGAAGACCTAAATTTTGTAACAATTAAAGGTCACACAAAATACAGCCCTCACCATATATGCTCGAACATGACACAACGCCGAAATACGGGAATTCCGTATGCGCGAACACGACACAGTGCCGAAATACAGGACTTGTCGATGCTCGCATGAAAAAATTTATAAAAGGCCGGTGCACAGAGGAACCGGTCTCTTGTGTTTTCAACAGCGGCGGCGACAACAGCGGACGAGCAGGCGCTCTTGTGATTTCAACAGCAGCGGCGACAACAGCGGACGAGCAGGCGCTCTTGTGATTTCAACAGCGGCGGCGACAACAGCGAACGAGCAGGCGAGTAAGTGGGTATAGTATTCGCGGACAGTGGCGACCACGGCAGACAGTTCCTGACTTTTGAGACTTCTTACATGATTGGTGGTGTGAGGTTTTAACCGACATCACTACCACGTAAGAGAGTGCTCCACCCTAGGCGAAGTTAACGCGAGGTTTTAACCGGCGTTTAACTTCAAAGCAGCTATTGCTTCTACGTCTGCCACTACCCCACTTCACCGCAATTTGACGAAGCGGAGAGTATACAGGATTTAGTTATAATTAGTTTAAGATGAAGTTATAATTTACTGAATAATAAAAGAAAGTAAAACAAACTACATCAAACTTGTTGTGTTAAGGTCAATAAAATAAATATTGTACAGGACTCTGGGAAGACTGAGCGTACCCCAGCTAGAGATTCCTTACAAGTCTTTCCTTCAGATCTTTCTTCCGCCTAATCAAACAATCGCTGGTTAAATTAAAATAATTAGCTTTATTTAATTATTGTTATTTACACATTTATTATTATTATTATTATTGACAGGCTAAAAGAACACCGCGACCTAAAAGATCTATTGTGCAGCCTCGTACCCAACTAAAACAGTCCTAGACTGTTTATAAATCTCGTAACTGCTGTGGGCTTAATTTTAACTAGGTGATTTGGAGATATGAACCCACTGCCTAGGTACTTATGTCTGCGTCTTGCCACCGCTGGGCAAGTGCATAGAATGTGTTCTGCCGTTTCCTGCTCCTCTTGACAGAGTCGACAAGAATCGTCTTCTACCACGCCTATTTTCTTCAGGTGGTAATTTAGTTTACAGTGTCCTGTTAAAAGTTCAGTGTATAGTTTGATGTCATTTCTGCTGAGGTTTAAAGAAGCATCTACCCTGATGTGTTCAGGATCAATGAGTAGTCTCGACTGCCGCATGCCTTTTTGGGCTCTCCAGTAGTTTAGCAGACTTCGTTTTTCCTGTTCGCACAACAAGTTATTTGTGAAGCTACTGTTTACCCCACAGAAGGGTTCTGGGCCTATAAAGGCAGTGTCTGCACCCTTTTTTGCTAAAGAATCTGCCATTTCGTTGCCCTCATGTCCCTCGTGTCCCGGTACCCACATTAGCGTAACAGAGTTTCTCGCTGCTAGGGTATTGAGAAGTTTACAGCATTCCCAGACCAGCTTTGATTGGAATGAGAAGTTTATTAATGATTTTAGAGCTGCCTGGCTATCTGAGAGTATGCATATTTTGGTGTTGCGTGTACCCCTGCGTAGACATTCTCTAGCACATAACTCTAAAGCGTGGACCTCCGCCTGAAAAATGGAAGCTGTTTTTCGCATTGCAATTGCTTTTTGGAAATTTGGCCCTACAATTCCAGCTCCTGCACTGCCATCTCCCATTTTGGACCCATCTGTATACCACAACTGAGAGTCCTGTTTTATTGTTATTTCCTTGTTTCTCCAAGCTGAACGGTCACTGATGACCACTTTGAATTGCTTTGAGAAGTCTAATTTTCTGTCCATTTTGTCGAAGACCATGAGGCACGGAGAATTCCAGACAGTGTCCAGAATCTTTGCGTGCCCCGAAAGGTTGCCTTCTTTAAGATGGGCTAGATTAGGTAGCCTTAGGGCCGCGCTGGGCGCCATCCTTTTAACTACAAGGTGTAGAGGAGTCAGTCCAGTGATCACTCCCAAAGCTAGTGTGGGGCACGTTCTCATTGCTCCCGTCACACTCAAACAGGCTATACGGTGAATCTTGTTAAGAGTCCTCTGAGCTCCTGTTTGGTTGACTTTTGGCCACCATACCAACGACGCATATGTAATCATTGGTACTATTATTGTTTTATATGACCACGCCATCATTTTTGGCCGTAGTCCCCATGTTTTACCGTACAGCCTCTGGCAAGCATAGGTTGCTCTTAAGGCTTTACTAGTTATGTATGATAAGTGGTTTTTCCAAGTTAGAGTTTTGTCCAGGATTACTCCCAGATATTTCATTTCATTGGACATTGTTAAGTTTGTGGTCCCTAAACTTAAGGTCCCCAGATTCAGTTTCCTTCTTTTGGTGAAGGGTACCACGTTTGTTTTATTCGGATTTATCGATAGGCCTTTCTCCTGACACCAGTTTTGAGTGATGTCAAGAGCCAGTTGCATGCGATCTGTTATGGTAGAGTCAAACTTGCCTCTGACCATAATTACCAAATCATCCGCAAAGCCCTGAACTTCGTATCCGAGGTCATTCAGAGTTTGTAAGAGCTCGTCGATAACCAATAACCATAGAAGTGGCGATAGGACGCCCCCCTGGGGACATCCTTTGGTTGACCTGACAATTTGCTTTGCTGTCCCTGTTTCAAAGATTGTCGTTCTGTTTTTCAGCATATTGAGAACCCATGTTATGATCAGTCTTTGTATACCTTTCCTGTTCATCCCCTCCTCAATTGATCTGAAAGTAGCATTGTCAAAAGCCCCCGTAATGTCAACCGATGTACAGAGAGCTATTTCTTTACCCTCAAACGCCTTTTCAATTTTGCTTGTTAAGCTATGTATGGCTGTCTCAGTCGATTTGCCTGATTGGTAAGCGTATTGGTCAATATGAAGAGGAGAATCTTTAAGATAAGTTTCCCTGATATATTGGTCCAGAATTTTTTCCATAACTTTTAGCAGGAATGACGTCAGGCTAATGGGCCGATAGGCTTTTGGCGTGTGGTCCGCCTTTTTGCCTGCTTTCGGTATGAAAGCCACAATAGCCTTCGTCCAAGGTTTGGGCACTATACCTAGTTCCAGGCTTATCCTGAAAATGTTTGTTAGCACAGGTGCTAATACATCAACACCTTGCCGAAGTAGGCACGGTTGTATATTATCGAAACCTGGCGATTTGAATGGTCTAAAAGTGGAGATAGCCCATTTGGTTTTATTGACGGTGAAGATTCTGCGAGCCAGTGAGAGTTACCTCCGTGTAGGCATCAAGAAACGAGTATTCTCGATGATTTCACTATCCTCTCTGCTAGTGGCACAGCCTGGAAAGTGAGTGTCCAACAAAAGCTGTCCCGTCTCTTCCAGGCTCTCCGTAAAATTTCCGTCAGGCTTCTTGAGTGTAGAAAGTCCGTTTGAGTGATCTTTATTGAGTGATTTCTGGAGTCGGGTAGCTGCTGGGAGGGTTTCAATCTCCTCACAGTATTTTTTCCATGAGTCTCTCTTAGATCTTCTCAACTCATTATTATAGGCCGTTAAGGCACTTCTATAAGATGCCCAGTCACCATTAGACTTGGCCCTATTAAAGAGTTGACGGGCTTTTTTGCGCAAAACATTTAGCTCCCCGCTCCACCAGGGTACGTTCCTAGAACGTTTCTTCACAACTAAATTGCAGCTACTTTCAAAAGCCTCGATTATTATATTATTTAATTTGTTAACTTCAAGATCTAGTTCCTGAGAGTTACTTATTTTTTCACTAAGGCACGCAATATTTTGCTCTAAGTAAAATTTCTCATTTCGAAGGTGCCTCCAATCTCCCCCCCCAGATCAAAGCAAATGTACCTATGGTCCGACAAGGAGACCTCATTAAGCACCCTCCAATTAGAAATGTTATTTGATATGAATGCGCTAGTTAGGGTGAGATCTAACACCTCCCCCCTTATCGCATTCATAAAGGTAGGCTCGTCACCCCTATTTACCACCACCAGATTGTTTGTCGTAATAAAATCAAGAAGTGACTCACCTCGCCCGTTCGTGTCCGTGCTTCCCCATACCGTGTGGTGCGCGTTTGCGTCGCAGCACACCACCCACTGTAGACTGCGAGTGCGACAGTACTCCGTAAGCTGCTGGAGCTCGCGCGATACCGCGTCCTCTGTGTCGCCAGGTAAGTACATGGAGGCCAGGACTACCGTTCTCTTCCCTTTGGAACTAGGCACTTCTGCCTGTACTGCCATTTACACATTTAATATTAGGCTTAAAGTTTACTTAGTTATTATTTGCACTTTATTTAACAAACCATTAGTCACTTTATTTAATAATGAACTTCATCACTTTGCACAATTACAAATACTGCTGCTTTGATTATAATGTCTTCGACTTTGAACAGTCTTGTCGCTTTTATAGTTTTCGAATGGTTGGAGTCGAAAATTCTACGCTATTCTCGTATTTTCTAGAAGCTACTATCCACTTCGACAGAAGTCGAGAATATTCTTTTTGATATTACCGACAGATGGTTCTTGAATAAGCTTTTATTCGAATAGTTCGCATCTTGACTCACAGGGGGCACTCATTCTCCAGATGGGATCCTAAAAGTATGCAATCCGTTTTCACTGAGCTATCACGTTTCACTGCCCTCCGCTTAAACTTGTTCGTCCCGAACAAGGATAGTACTGCAACCTTTATAAGGAGATAACCTCTCTAAATGAACGACTTTCATTTTGCTCCTGGCATTTCTCGCCAACTGGATGCGGTATACTACATCGTTGAGCCGCTTTATCACCTTAAAAGGGCCTTCCCAGTATGTTTGCAGTTTTGGCGATAATCCCTTTTTCCTTTGCGGATTATGAAGCATAACTAGCTGCCCTTCCTGAAATCCCTTGGAGTTTGCTCGTAGATCATATCTGGCTTTCATTTTATCACTCATCAGTTGTGTGCGCTTTCTGATGGTTCCATGAATTTCATTCAGCTGTCTTTGTTTGTCAGCTACATAACTGCTACATGAAACTTCCGTAGATGAGTAGGCACCGAATTTCAGATCTGCAGGTAATCTTATGTCACAACCGAAAATAGCCTTAGCTGGTGTTGTAGATGTTGTATCGTGAGTTGCCGATCGGTATGCCATTAAGAAGAGGGGTATGTGTTGGTCCCAATCTTTCTGGTTTCTGTCCCACGACTTTCCTTAGGTGTTCCTCAAGCGTACGATTAAATCTTTCAACCATTCCATCGGATTGTGGGTGCAAAGGGGTTGTACGAGTTTTGCGTATGCCCATCAATTCACTCATTTCCCTGAATATTGTTGACTCGAAATTTCTGCCTTGATCCGAGTGCAACTCGAGGGGAGCTCCGAATCTGCAGACCCAATTATTGATAAATGCATCTGCAACGGTCTTAGCTTCTTGATCGGGAATGGGGTATACTTCTGGCCATTTACTAAAATAGTCGATTACGACGAGAACATATTTGTTGCCGGAATCACTAATTGGAAAGGGACCTGCTATGTCCACTGCAATACGCTCAAATGGCGCTCCCACGTTGTATAAATGCATCTTCCCCTGACTGCGACGGCTCGGTCCCTTGGCAGCTATACACTTTTCACAAGCACTAATCCAGTCAACTACCGATTGCTGGCAACCAACCCAATAAAATCGTGTTTTAATTTTCTCGACTGTTTTTGTTATTCCCAAATGTCCTCCGCTTGGCCCACTATGGTATTCCTTGAGAATTTCGCTTATTCTTGCATTGGGTACTACAATCAAGTTCTTCGTGGTTTTTCCATCTTCGCTCTCCCACAGGCGGAATAGGCATCCATCTTGCAGCTTTAAGCTATTCCATTAAGCCCAATATGCTTTAGTTATGGGACTTTCAATCGAGATTTTGTTCCAATCAGGCCGTTTTCCTTCATTCTTACTTGATACGATTTTTGCCAAATCTAGGTCATTTCGTTGTTCTTCTTTTATCTTTTCCGCTGTCCATTCAACGTCTGGTGAAACAGCCATTAAGCGCACATCGACTACTCCTTCTTTCCCTTCAGCTTTAGAACAGTGCTTACATTCCATACTGCAAGGACGTCGTGATAGTGCATCAGCATTCCCGTGGTTTCCACCTCTGCTATGTTCTATTGTGAAATCGTAGCTTTGGAGTCTCTCAATCCATCTCGCAACCTGACCTTCGGGATTTTTGAACTGTAATAGCCAGCGCAGAGCAGCGTGATCCGTTCTCAACAAGAACTTTTGTCCATACAGGTACTTGTTAAAGTGCTTCACGCACTGCATAACCGCCAAAAGTTCTCTCCGTGTTACACAGTAATTCCGCTCTGGCTTTGATAAGATTTTGCTGAATTAGGCTATTACTCTTTCCTTTCCGTCAATAATTTGCGACAGGACACCTCCAGTCCCAAAGCCACTTGCATCTGTATCCAAAATAAATTTTTCGCCAGGAATTGGATACGCAAGGATCGGAGTCGTGCACAATAGCTCTTTCAATCTGTTGAATGCCTTCTCCTGCTCGCTTTTCCACTCAAAAGCACAATTTTTCCTCGTTAATGCATGCAGACTACCAGCCACGTCTGCGAAGCTTGGAACAAAGCGTCTGTAATAGGTGCAAAGAAGCTGCGTAGCTCATGCAAACTAGTTGGTCTTGGCCACTCCCTTACTGAGTCTATCTTATCTGGATCTGTGTGTACTCCTTCAGGTGTGACTTTATGTCCAAAGTACTTGACTTCTTTCTTGAAGAACGAGCATTTCTTTGCGCTCAACTTCAACCCTGAAGCTCCTAATCGCATCAATACTTCTTCCAAATTCTTCAAGTGGTCCTCGAAGTCCTTTCCCATAACGATGATGTCATCTAGGTACACCAGACACTTTTTCCAGTGGAGACCCTTTAGCACATGTTCCATTAGGCGTTCAAATGTAGCTGGAGCATTACACAGACCGAATGGCATCACCAAAAATTGCCATAGTCCATCGCCGGCACTGAATGCTGTCTTTTCCTTGTCTTGTTCATCTACTGCCACTTGCCAATATCCGCTTTGTAAATCCAGCGTTGAGAACCAATTTGAACCAAAAAACGTGTCCAACGTGTCGTCGATGCGAGGTAATGGATAACTATCTTTCTTCGTTACCTCATTTAGTTTACGATAATCTACACAGAAACGTGTGGCGCCATCCTTCTTCTTGACTAATACCACTGGAGAACTCCAGGGGCTCGCTGATGGCTCTATGACGTTGTTCTGATGCATTTCCTTCAGCAATACATTCACCTCTTCTCTCTTTGCCAGAGGAACTCTTCTTGACGCTTGACGAATGGGTTTGGCATCTCCAGTGCTGATTGTGTGTTTCACCATCTTTGTTCTGTCTTCGTTTTTACCCTTTTCAGCAAATACTGACCAATGTCTTGCCAAAAGTTGGCTGGCAGTCTTCCTCTGCTCTGTGGATAAGTCTTTGCTCCATTCTTTCGTGAGATCGTCGAGTACCTTTTTATCAGCTGGTATCTTCATTTTTGTGTCTCGCGGCTGGCTTTCACAGTTTACAATTGCCGAAATTGCCCGGCAATTTCCAACTATCTGTCCTTTCTCTATGGTTTTAGCGGAATTTGCAAGATTGACCACTCTTACTGGCACTATTCTGTTCTGCTGTTCTTCTACGAGGGTTTTTCCAATGATGATGTCATCCAGTGCAAATTTTTATCCGTCTCCACAACCCACAACTTGTTCTTCTCCACATCTCCGTCCATTTTGGCCCATATGACTGCCTCTGACTTTGCTGGGATTTTTGTCCGCCGCGATACAATGGCTTTTCGGATACCTCCATACTTATCCTCACCAACGGATAACGGTATTTCGGTGTTCGCATACATTCGGCATTTCAAATCTAGGGTGAATCCATTCCGAATCATAAAATCCACACCTAAGATTAATTCGTCCACAATATCCGCAACTACAAACTCGTGCGTCACTGTTGTGGTGCCGATAGTTATTTTCCGTGTAACTTTTCCCAGTACCGGTGCATCATCTCCAGTTGCCGTACGCAATCTTATTCCCAGAAGCGGATCGATTCCCCGAACGAGATCCCTTCTAATTACGGAATGTGATGCACCCGTATCCAATGTTACCACTATTTTTCTACCATTTACTACGCTGTCGACAGTTAGGCTGTTGATTTTCCGTGCCATCTGAGAAACGAAGATTCTGGGGCTACATGTTGTGGGAGTCAGATCAAGCCCCTCGAGACTGACTCCATCTAGTTTGTCGACGGCTTTTCAACATTTTCTGATTCCCTATTTTGGAATCTGACTTGCTTTGGAGGTCTTACCGGTGAGCGTGATCTAGAACGTTTCCATCTCGATTGGCAATTACGGGCCATGTGTCCGACCTCTCCGCAGGTGAAGCATTTGCCCGTGAAACTTTGGCCGCTTTCGACTTGTACCTGACGGGCTCTGTATACTGGCTGGCACACCAAGGCTGCTCTCTCTGAAGTTAAAGCGTTAGCTACTGTCTCCATATATGTAGTTTTCGGATTAGTTATTGCAGAAGGTGTCCATCATACACCTCTCAGTGATCTCTCCTGGGTAGGCAAGATGAGCCAACCGCTCCACTTCCGCCGCAAACTGTTGAAGAGACTCACCACTCTTTTGTACACGTGTTCGTAACTCTACTTGGTACATCTGCTTGCGATGTTCACTACTATACTTGCGCTGAACGGCGTTCATCAAGCTTTCATAGCAGTCTCGCTCACTTTCTGAGATAGTTTGAAGCACATCAGCGGCAGCACCTTTCAACGAAACGGTTAATGCAGCCACTTTTTCGCGAGCACTCCAACCATTTGTGCTAGCGGTAGTCTCAAACTGCATTCTGAACACGCTAAATGTCGTGGTTCCATCATAGGTAGGAGGCTTCAGTTTTATTGAAAATAAAGCTGGCACAGGCATTGCACCTTCCTGTAGTAGGTGAATTCTTTGCTCTAACTCGTTCTGCTTTTGCTCGTTCGCAATGAATTTTTGTTCTACAGATTTTTCGAACGATTCCTGCCGTGTCTCAATTTCACAAACCTTCCTGTCCACCATATCAGACATTTCTTTCATCTGCTGCGAGTTTTGTTCCGCTAATAGAGCAAGTCGTGTTTCACTCTGCTCTAGCCGCTGCTGCAACTTGTCATCGCTTTTCTGTAGCTGCTGTTCCAAATGTTCTTTAACATCCTCTTTGACAGCTTGTGCATTTTGCTGTAATCGCAACTGCATCTCCTCATCGGCTGCTTGAGAATTTTGTTTTAGCTGCTGCTGTATTACCAGGATAAGTGCACTCATGTCAAAGTTACCCGTGTTAGTTTCTGGGGTTCTTTCTTCGTGTCGAGGTGTCGTTGGCTCCTCACATCGGAATTCATGCTCATCGACATCTATACCCTGCTCCTCTAAAGCGCTTTTTAGTCTCACCTGCAGCTCCGCTTTAAGCCCTTGTATTTGCAAATTTAAACGCTCAAGCTCCTTCTTGAGCTGCTCCAATCTCAGTTTTTCAAATTTAACCATTGTTTATCACAGTTACACAATCCCACTTCTGACACCAATTGTTACGAAATTGCCCTCTTGACAATTTACTCTGTTACAAAATTGCCCTCCTGACAATTCCTCTAACTCTCTGTACTCGGACTCGTACCGCTGGATTGTGTAGTAATCAAACAATCGCTGGTTAAATTAAAATAATTAGCTTTATTTAATTATTGTTATTTACACATTTAATATTAGGCTTAAAGTTTACTTAGTTATTATTTGCACTTTATTTAACAAACCATTAGTCACTTTATTTAATAAGTAATTTCATCACTTTATTTAATAATGAACTTCATCACTTTGCACAATTACAAATACTGCTGCTTTGATTATAATGCTAGATGTACACACTTTTACGGTCTCTGATCTACTGTCTTCGACTTTGAACAGTGTTGTCGCTTTTATAGTTTTCGAATGGTTGGAGTCGAAAATTCTACGCTATTCTCGTATTTTCTAGAAGCTTCTATCCACTTCGACAGAAGTCGAGAATATTCTTTTTGATATTACCGACGGATGGTTCTTGAATAAGCTTTTATTCGAATAGTTCGCATCTTGACTCACAGGGGGTACTCATTCTCCAGATGGGATCCTAAAAGTATGCAATCCCTTTTCACTGAGCTATCACGTTTCAATATTTTGGATTTGTATATTTGTAGCATCAACATCAACATTTTTAGCAGCTAATATCGCACGTTCGCTCAACCATTTATAATTATTGATGTTTGCTCGAAGATTAGGAAAAACATTTTCTATTAATGCATCTCTTGAATCCATAATATTGCAAAAATTATCTGGAAGTCTTACTGTTTGTTTTATTGGGCCTATAGCAATTTTTCCATCACCAATATCAAGCAATTGTTTAGAAAAGCGCACAGCAGTTGGAACATTTTGAATTTGGACACGCATATTAGTTGTTAGTTTCATTTTATGAACGCTGCGCCACAATGATGATGATTTTAAACATGCATTGATCTCATCTGCATAGATCATTCTCCAGACAACAAAATGAGAGCACCACCGAAAAGTCTATCATTACCTTTCAAATCTTGCAATGGTCGATTTAGTGCTTCCAATGAATATTTGTGTGCCATTGTACACTCACCCCAGATAATAATGTGGCAGCTTGATAGTACTTTACCCATACTGGAATGCTTTTTCATGTTGCATACAGAATTTTCATTCGTTTGTATATTTAATGGCAATTCCAGTGCAGAATGTGCTGTTCTGCCTCCGTCTAATAATGTCGCAGCAATTGCAGATGATGCGATGGCCAAAACAATTTTACTTTCAGAACGTATTTGTGCTAATAGAAGCGAAATTAAAAACGTCTTTCCAGTTCCGCCTGGTGCATCCAAAAATAGGAAACCGCCTTCTGCAGCAGCGACTGCATGCATAATTGTATAGAAAATTCTTTTTTGCTCTGGTAATAATTTTGGTTCATTTGTTTGAACATATTCAACCAACTGATCAATATTTTATGATTGTTCACGTTGCATATCTCGGTTAAAGAAATCACTTGCTGGTCGATAGGGGGATGGTATTCCCAATTTCATGAGTGATTCATTCGAAATATTCATGCATAAATCTTCCAGGTTCATCAAAGCTTCATTATATACCAGGTGTATAAGCTTAAATCCGGTGTTTGCTCATAGATGGCGTTAGTGACCATATTTAGCTACCATAGAAACGTCATACTTTTTTTTGTGTGAGTTCGACACCTGTTTACATCATCTCTCTCGACTTTGTCGCATATACCCTATGACCAGAGACCATAGAGACTGGACACGTAAACGTCAAATTTTCTGACGTTTAAAAAAAACTGTCTTTGTTTATCATTAGTTGCCAATATGGATAGGTTTGTTTACCATTGGTTAACCAGAATTCTGAAGAAAATCAGCCACACTACTACAGTTTAGCATATGTGTCAGTTTGCGCGAAACAAGAATAATTTCTCTGTATTCTCTGCAATGACGACAGTAATTGTGAGTAGGGTGCTCACTACAATTATATATATATATATATATATATATATATATATATATATATATATATATATATATATATATATATATATATATTTGTAAATAAGTTCGAATCATACAAAAAGTATTTAGGATGGTTTAATAAAAATTTAAATAGTTGAATTGTAGATTAATAAGAATTTTAAATAACCATTTCACGTTCACTCGCGTTCGTAGGCCGTGTATTGCTGTTGCTCGTTGCACGCTCGTAACTCAACTGACTAGTTGCTGGAATGTGGTTGCCACCTTTTATGATACGTTTACAGTCGGCCTTTCCTGACGTCAAGCGTCCTCGCGTTCGGATTCGCTGTTCTCTTCGTTGTCATCGCCTTCTGGTAATTTGCACCATGGTTTCGTTCGATCTGACGCATGTACGGATTTGTAATGGCGGTGTTTTTTTATGTTCCTGGTAAATCTTCAACGACATATCTGTCGTTGCTCAAAACTTCAGTGACAATAAATGGTCCCTTATATCGTGGTTCGAGTTTACGCGAATTTCCGGTGCTAGGTGCGTCGTTTTGTATCAGGACTATGTCTTCCTTTTTATACATTTTGGGTTTTGAATGATGTTGGTCAAATCGTATTTTGGCCTTATGCCGTTGTTGCGTAATTTTGTTTGCTGCATCTTCTAGTTTCTGTATCATTTCCTCTTCAACACGATTTTCTTGAATTTCGTCGTCATGTAATATTTGAATAATTTTATTAGAATGTATGTCACGGGGTTTGAATCGAAATAATAGATCATGTGGTGTTCTTTGAGTTGTCTGCGATTTGGATGTATTTAAAGTCCATTGGATGGTTCTCAAGTGGTCGTCCCAGTTTTTATCTTCTTTGGTTGAGGGTAACGGCATGGAAAGAATTGTTTGATTTAATCTTTCCACCTGTCCATTCGCACGAGGTGTTTAAACTGCAGTAAGTCTATTCTTTATTCCGCTTTCCTCACAATAACGTTCGAACTCTTTGGACGTGAATGACGTTCCTCGGTCGCTGATGATGATTTGGGTTGTTCCAAAATAGCTAGTTAGTTGTTTCAATATTGTTATTACGTACTCAGAAACACAAGTATTCTTACGGCTCGTATTAGTACAAATTTCGTGAAACTATCTACTATGACAAGGATATGTTCGTTCTGGCTTCTACTTCGGGGAAACGGACTTAAATGGTCGATATGCAAAATTTTGAATGGTACTGCCTCGGCTTTGCTATAGTGCAACTCACCCTCTTTTCTTCCAGCTGGTCGTTTATTAAATGCGCATTCGACGCAGGAATTTATAACCGATATAACGAAATTCCGCTTCCGTGGTAAATAATAGTTTTGCTGCAATCACTCTATTGCCCGTCCGACACTAAGATGTCCCGTTTTTACGTGCGCATCGTATACTATTCTCCATCGTAATGCCTTTGGTACTACAAATAACTCCTTACCGTTAACTTTTTTGTATAGCCGTTCTCTATTTATCGAATAATCTCTAACCTCCTTATCCTTATTGTTGACCTTATCTACGATTTGTTGTAATTTCGGATCCTGTAACTGCATACCGAACAGCCAATCTTCAGTACTAATGCCTATTTTCATAACGTTTAACGTCGCCACTTCTAGGTCTCTGCATTCTTCGTATGGTGCTCTGCTCAAGGCGTCAACGTGAGCCATTCGTTTTTCGCTGCGATACTCCATTTCGATATCAAAGTGTTGTATACGCCACCATCTTCCTATTCGTGGAACTAATTCTTTCGTCTTAAAGGTAATTTGCACTGCACTGCAGTCTGTCACAACTTTGATTAATTTTCCGAAAATATAATACTTAAAACGTTCAATTGATTCTACCACCGCTAGTGTTTCGAGCTCATAACTGTGGTGCTTAGTTTCGAGTTCAGTAGTCGCCCGGCTGTAATACGCTACTGGCTTCAAATCATTTCCGTCGCCCTGCAGTAGCACTCCTGCCAAACCCACGCCACTTGCGTCCGCATGCAATTGATGCTCTGCATCTGCTCGATATCCAATTAAAACAGGTGAGGTGGAAAGGGCGTTTTTCAGTTTCCCGAATGCTTCATTTTGTGTTTCGTTCCATACGTAAGATTGGTTTTTTCGAAGAAGCTTACGCAAAGGCTCTGATATGACCACATAAGCGGGAACAAATTTTCGAAAATAGCCTGTTAATCCAAGGAATCTTTGAATTTCCGTTGTCGTCTTCGGTGTCTCAAAATTTCTTATTGCATCCGTTTTTCGTTGACCAGGTAGTATACCGTTTATTCCAATTCGATGTCCCAAGAAGTTTATTTTGCGTTTAAATAACTCTAACTTTGCCACATTCACTGTGAGTCCAAACTCAGACAGAACTTGCAAACGTTGTCGAGTTTTTCGATCATTCAAATTTCGTTTTCAGCTCCTATGAGCATATCATCCATGAAGTGTATCATACAGTTTATTTTTAGTCTACTTTTGATTTTAGCCATCAAACGCATAAAGACAATTGGAGCATTCTTTAGTCCGAATGGCATTCTTTTGAATTCTTACAATCCGTCTGGCACTATTACTGCTGTAAACTTCCGACTCGACGCTTCTTTCGGAATCTGATAGTACCCGCTGTTCAGGTCCAATGTAGAGAAAATATTATATTTCGTTGCTTCTTGTATACATTCTTCTACATTTGGCATTGGAAATCTTTCCTTCACCGTAATTTTATTTAATTCGCGATAGTCAACGCAAAGTCTATCCTCACCGTTCTTCTTGCGAACTAGTAACATCCTGAATCTGATGGTTGAATGATGTCATTGTCGAGAAGTTCCCTTATCATATTTCTTACAACTTCCTTTTTTGGTTCCGTTACGCGATATGGTTTTTGTGCGATAATTTTATCCGTGGTTAGTTCGATTTTTAATTTGGTTTCGTTGGTTTTGCCAGTGATATATATATTTTGAAATTTTGGTTGAAATACAAAATTTCCGTCGAATTCAATGAGCATACGAGTATGTTCCGTATCAAAAAGTTCTTGACCTATTATACCGCCACCGATTCCACTAACCGAAAATGGAATATTCCACCGTTTTCCCGGAATTTGTTGTGCCACAGTTTCTCGGATCAAATCGCACTCACTGCCAGTATCTATAAATGATTTTGCCGAAGTTTCACCGATTTCAATAGTTTTAACGAAATTGTCATTAGAAATTTTAGTTTTTCCCGATGACAGCATTTGTTTTGCCGAAATTTTCAGGTTCATGTTTTGAATGCACCTTATTACAATATTTACATCGATTTCGTTTCTTACTACACTTGGCTGAAATATGTCCGGGTTTGCCACAGTTATAGCACGTTATATCTTTAGGTTTTTCTTCCGTTTTCGATTTTTGTGCACTATGCCTGTATTCACGAGACTTATTTTCGGTCCTTTTAATACGATTTTGCAAATAATGTTCACACGTTTCACACATTTGCTTCATATTTTCTATTTTAATCGTTGCGATAGCCATTTGCAATTCGCGGTGTTTTAGTCCATCTCGCGCGTACTTAACGTTTGCGGTTTCACTCAAGTTAAATCTTTTACCGACAGCGTTGATGCGAAAACAAAACTCTGAAACTCTTTCGTTTGGTTTTCGAGTAGTACGTGTCATGAATTGATGTATTTGCGCTTTATCGTAACTGCATCCGAATTCAATTAAAATATCTTGCGAGAATTTTTGCCACGTAGTATGCATCTCTTGACAAGAATCCAGCCACGATCTAGCCACAGATTTCAATAGTCCGTATACAGCTAAAAGTAAACTTTTGTCGGTCCAACCATGCACTGCTCTTGCTGCGTTTACTCTTTCCAAGAATTGTTTCACCGATATTGATTGTTCATCCGTTAGGTTATACTCTGGCAAAACTTCTGCGATTTCCTTTATGGAATATGTTCGGCATTCATTAACACTTGTTTCATTATTACTTTCATTTCGTTGATATGATTGTCGGTGTTTGGATTTCTTTGTTGTACGTTTGCCGTTGTTATTGTCATTAGCTGCTGCATCATTTCGCGCAGTTCGTTGATTTGAGTTAGATACTCATTCGTTTCTGATAGTTCAATTTCTGTGGTGCCCAAATATTCCTGCATTCGCGAAATGAGTTCAGCTCGACTCCCTCCTATTGCTAGCTCTCGCCTGCGAAGCGCATTTTTCAGCTGATCCACTTTCAACTCGATGATGTTCACCATGGTAAAATTTATATTTCAATTGTCGTTAATAAATGATTTCGTTTTCGTTGAGTTATAACTAATTTCTTTGTATCTTCTTCGTTTCCTTCCATGTTTACGTTTTAAATACACTTAGTCTTGTTTTGGTTTTTTTTCCTTTTTTTGACGTTTGTGCCGTAGACTTTCGCGTGACCGTGTTGTCTCGATCACCCACTGGTAGTAGTTAAGTATCGTGTAAGTTCCCTGTTGGGTTGTTGATATCCAGATTATCCGTGTTGCTCTAGCTAAATATCGTAGTAGCCCTGTTGCGTTGTTGATATCCAGATTATCAGTGTTGCTCAAGTTAAATATCGTAGTAGCCCTGTTGCGTTGTTAATATCCAGATTATCCGTGTTGCTCAAGTTAAATATCGTAGTAACCCTGTTGCGTTGTTGATATCCAGATTATCCGTGTTGCTCAAGTTAAATACCGTAGTAGCCCTGTTGATCGCGTTGCCAACTGCCTTCGTGTGAGCGCTATATATACAATTTATATTTATATACTTACATAAGTACATAAATCTTTAGACGCTATGACGTTATGTCTTGGAATTTCGCTTCCAAGAACCGTTTAGTTTGTCGTTGCTTATGTGTTGCGGTATCAAAGTTTTTCTAGTTTACCACATGTCAATGCCATATTGCATTCTTTGGATTTATTTTACGTTACGCCCACATTAACTCGTTCACTTATTAATTATTGGTTTTCTTGTCTTTTGTATGCCAAATTTCATTTCGAGTGACGTTATTTTTATTCCGTCCACCACTAAATAACATCTTACTTTTTTTATACAAGTTCATTTAGTTTTTAGTACATAAGAAAAACCGTTCGATTCCTTTAATGCGCGGCGTCACAACTTAGTTCATTCCCCGTTATCTGAGCATTTATGCGCTAATATCCCATTTCTGAAAATGTAAATAAGTTCGAATCAGACAATAAGTTTTCAGGATGGTTTAATACAAATTTAATTAATGGAATTGTAGATTAATAAGAATTTTAAATAACTATTTCACGTTCACTCGCATTCGTAGGCCGGGTAGCGCTGTTGCTCGTCGCACGCTCGTAACTAAACTGACTACTTGCTGGAATGTGGTTGCCACCTTTTATGATACGTTACCACAAGTGCCCAACAGCAAGCCCAACAATAAAGCGGCTGCCTATCCATGCGACATCGTAACGGCAGCGCTTGGCCAACGGCAATATCACTCCACCGTAATGCGAAACTCCGCACGCGTAGCGGAGTCAGCATTCACTCTACACGAGTGGCGGAGTCAGCATTCCTAGGGCTGGCGTTAGCTTAGGTTGAGGGTAGGATAGTAATGCTGTTAGTTCTTAAGTTAATTGAATTTTTGGATTAAAGGCGTGCAGTTGTGCTAACAAGTCTCTCATTGGCGCCCAACTGGGTTAAAAGGATTTATTGTCGAGGTGGAACCGAAGACAATAGTGGCCAACCAGCTTCTTTATTCAAATCAACGCACCGCAGCAGATATAAACACCGACGGCGCAATGATCTTTAAAACAAAAGAATCAACTCGCAACGCAGTGAAGAAAAACGTCAATTTTAACTCTCAGCTTTAAATCCGCAGCAAGAAAAATATGTCAACACCGACGGCAGCAGTATCCCTAGCTCGAAGCAATACTTTATTATGTTTGGAATTATTGTGCAACAACGCATGTAAGTAAAGTGCTAAAAAAAAAAGTAAATTTTATCTTGGACGAAATATTTTGTGTGCGTGACTGATAATTTTTTATGAGTGACGTTGATAGGGTAGCAGAAGAATTTGAAAAATTGATCAGAGAGATTTAGAGTCAGAATTGAATATGGCCATTACTCCCGATCAATTAAAAACAATAATAGATGGTGCTGTTAACGGTGCACTTACGGTGAAGCAGAGAATTTTTGACAAAAAATTAGCAGACATTAATAAGCTTATAGGCGATTTAGAAGTCGAGGCACCCGATATAGAAACGTATGAAGAAGCGATAATCGGGGATGGTGTGGCGTGTAAAGAAACACTAGACATCGTAAAGTCTTTACCAGATTTCGATCACGAGACATACGTTTCGTGTCGCAAAGCGGCGCATACCGCGTATAAAGTTAATGAAAAATATGTGGGCAGTTGCACCCACTACCAAGCTCTGGGCATCTTAAGAAATAAAATAGGGGGTCCAGCCCACACGTCGTTAGCGTCTTTTTATACTCCTCTAAATTTTAGAGACATAATTAGTAGACTAGAATTTACGTACGCCGATAAGCGACCCATTTACCTTATTGGGCAAGAATTATCTACCCTACGGCAGGGAGGTATGGCATTATTACAGTATTACGATGAAGTGGAAAGAAAACTCACGCTTGTAATTAACAAGACAATAATGACATATGACGGTAACTTGGCCGCGTCATTAAATGAAAAATACAGAATGGATGCATTACGCGTTTTCATTTCGGGGCTCAGGAAATCTTTAAGTGACTTGCTCTTTTCGGCGAGACCAAAAAATCTCCCTTCCGCTTTAGCACTAGCCCAAGAGGTGGAATCAGATCATGGAAGGTACATCTTTGCTAAAAGTTACACTAAAATCATTGAATGCATGCTCAAAAAAGCGAACAGAGACAAGAAGTGGAAGTAAGGAAGTAAGGAAAATGTAGGTACCCCTCAAGGAAAAAATCCTTATTTCAGTGAAAGGCAAGGACCGTTTGACATGGGCCAAAAGAGACAAGAAGCGGTGGAACCGATGGACGTTGATCGGTCGTCGCAGTTGAGACAACCTAATCAAAACCAACAAAATCGTGGAGGGCCACCCCAGGAACAAACGCATACCAATCAGTGGCCAACACAGCACCAAAATAACCAAGTCAATCAGTGGTCAGCACAGTACCAAAATAACCAGGCTCAGAACACATCAAACCAGTAAAAGAGTCATTCCTAGTAAAATCACTTCATGGCTTTAACGCCATAAAAGAAAAATGCCTTATAGGCTTGTTTGATACGGTCACTACCTTTTTCGTATTGCCCAACCTTTCAACATTTGATGGTATAATTGGACTCGATCTACTGACCCAAGTGAATGCAATGTTGGATTTCAAAAACAAAAAATTGAGGACCAACACCAGGTCAGAAGACATACAATTCCTTAAATGTATAAATGTAAACTTTACAAAGGTGGAAGATAAAATGGTCCCACAGGCAATAACTGAAAAATTAAAAAAAATTATGTCAAGCAGAAAGGGTATCTAATGTCGTCGCGGCTATACGAACTTAGTATAAGAATCCCTTGTATTCGAAACTATACCCGTATCCAATGGGTGTGGCAGGTTTCGTAAAAAATGAAACATGTAACTTGTTAAGGGATGGCATTATTAGGCCATCTAAATCACCCTACAATAATCTCGTATGGGTGGTGGACAAGAAAGGGACTGATGGGCGGGGAAACACTAAAAAGCGCCTCGCTATCGATTTTAGGAAACTAAACTCGAAAACGATAGCCGATAAATATCCCATTCCCAATGTAACTTTAATTTTGTCGAATTTACGGAAACCCAAGTACTTTACAACGTTGGACTTTAAATCAGGGTTCCATCAAATTTTGTTAGCATAGCAGGATAGAGAAAAAACTGCATTTTCGGTAGGCAACGGAGAGTACGAATTTTGTAGGTTGCCCTTTGGGTTGAAGAATGCTCCTAGCATTTTTCAACGGGCCATTGACGATATACTTAGGGAACAAATAGGAATATCTTGCCACGTTTACGTCGATGACGAAGATATAAGATATACGAAGCTAACATGAGGGTTTCTCGTGAGAAATCCCATTTCTTCAAGGAAAAAGTAGAATAGTTGGGTTTCGTGGTACCTCGGGCCGGAATTGCGACAAGCCCTAGCAAAGTGGAAGCAATTCGTAACTACGAAAAGCCCTGTACATTATTCAATGTCAGATCGTTCTTGGGGCTACCGAGCTATTATAGATGCTTCATTAAGGACTTTGCTTCAATAGCAAGGCCCTTGACGGACATATTAAAGGGCGAAAACGGTAAGGTCAGTGCTGGACAGTAAAAAAAATGCGCAAGCACATTTGAAATGTTGACTGTGGCCGTTGGCGAGTCTACTATGAGCAGAACACAAGTTCAGTTGTGGTATAACCGGTTTAAGGAAGGCCGAGAAGATGTCAATAACGATGCTCGTCCTGGTCGCCCAAGCACGTCAACAACCGATGAAAACATTAACGCAGCGAAGAAAATTATTTTGGATAATCGTCGAATCACTATCAGAGAGGTTTCTGATGATGTTGGCATATCGTTCGGCTCATGCCAAGCAATTTTTACGGATGTTTTAGGCATGAAACGTGCGGCAGCGAAGATTGTTCCAAAATTGCTAAATTTTGAGCAAAAACAACGTCGCATGGACATCGCTCAGGAGCTGTTGAACATCGTCAACGACGATCCAGATTTCCTCAAAAAGATCATAACTGGTGACGAATCGTGGGTGTATAGCTATGAAATTGAAACCAAAGCCCAATCATCCCAATGGAAACGTCCAGATGAGCCAAGGCCGAAAAAAGCACGTCAAGTTCGGTCGAATGTAAAGGTTTTGCTGACAATTTTGTTTGATTGCAATGGCGTGGTGCATCATGAATTCTTGCCACAAGGTCGTACGGTCAACAAGGAATACTATCTTGAAGTTATGCGCCGTTTGAGAGAAGCAATTCGTCAGAAACGCCCAGAATTGTGGAAAAACCAATCATGGACTTTGCACCATGATAACGCACCAGCTCACTTGTGCGTAAATTTTTGGCCAAAATAAAACCGTTATCATGCCTCAACCACCGTATTCACCGGACTTGGCCCCCGCTGACTTTTTCCTCTTTCCAAAACTGAAGACACCGATGAAAGGAAAGCGTTTTGCTACGATTGAGGAGATAAAATAAAAATCGAAACAGGAGCTGTAGGCGATACCAAAAAAAGCGTTTCAGAAGTGTTTCGAGGATTGAAAAAAATGCTGGCATAAGTGTATTATATCTGAGGGGAATTACTTTAAAGGGGACAAGATAGTTGTTGATGAATAAATAAATACTTTATTTTTTGATCACACAATAACGATTATTTTTTGATCACACCTCGTATATATATATATATATCCACACATATGTCTGTTAAGCCCCAGATTTGTAGGTAATTAACTGAAACGCAATTTTTATGGTTTATTTTATAGTTTAAATGTTCACGTTTAACGTATTTTAACTTAAATAATTTAATAGCTTCAATTCACATTTAACTCAGATAATTTAAAAGTTTTAATTCACATTTAACTCAAATAATTTAATATTCTTAAATTCACATTTAACTCAGATATTTTAATAGTTTTTATTCACATTTAATTTAAATAATTTAATATTCTTCAATTCACATTTAACTCAGAAGTTTATTAGTTTTAATTCCCACTTAACTCAAATAAATTAATATTCTTCAATTCACATTTAACTCAGGAGTTAGAGCCATCACCCTTTCGGTCAAGTCGTCAGAGCGAACTATATTCTTCCTCTCTCGCCTCTGTCGCATACCCTATGACCAGAGACCATAGCGACGGCACACTTAAAAGTAAAATTTTCTAACATTTAAAAAAAAACTGTCTTCAGTTGCCTAGGTTTGTTTATCATTGGTTAATCAGAATTCTGAAGAAAATCAGCTACACTACTACAGTTTTGCACATGTGTTAGTGTGCGCAAAACAAGAGACATCTCTCTGTATTCTTTGTTATGACGCCAGTAATTGTGAGTAGGGTGCTCACTACTATTCCTGCGTATAGGGTGCTTGCTGCAACTGCTACATATATATCTTAATATATACAATCGTTCGTGTGTAGGTACGTCTTGAAGGATCTCCGGAACCATAAAAGATATCATAACTAAATTTACAACATATATTTGTGTCGTGGCCTGTGAGGTTAAAGTATATATTTCATCCGCCAGCTGGCGCCACAAAAGTTTTTTTTTCATACAGTTCGTACAAACACTATACATAGACAATCCCTGGAAATGATCCCTTTATGATGACTGCCAGAAATGATATAGAAATTGTTACTAAATGGGTTGTACCATACTCCCCACTGTTATCCAAAACATATAAAGCTCATATTAATGTTGAATATTGCAGTTCAGTTAAGTCAATTAAATACATCTACAAATATGTACATAAAGGCCGTTTTCGCTGTAGAAGGTGTGAATGAAAATGATGAGGTTGCACGCTACCAAATGGGCAGATACATCAGCAGCAATGAAGCTGTATGGCGAATTCTTTCTTTCCCTATTCATGAAAGAGATCCAGTTGTCGTTCATTTGGCTATTCACCTCGAAAACGGCCAACGAGTATTTTACTGAACAAAATGCAGCAGAACGAGCAATTATTCAACCAACAACAAAATTGACTGATTTTTTTCGTTTATGCCAACAACAAAATGATTATGGTCGATTTGCGAGACCATTGCTCTATGCTGAAGTACCAACCTATTTCATGTGGAATAAGTCGACAAAAACATGGGAAAAAAAGAGGAAAAGCTGTTGTCGATTATCCAGGAATATTTTGTACTAATGCATTAGGCCGACTATACACAGTTCATCCCAAACAGCTTTTTTTACGATTGTTTCTAATTAATATTCCTGGACCAAAATCGTTCGAATATTTGAAAACTGTAAATGGTCAACTACATACAACGTATCATGATTCATGCCGAGTACTAGGATTATTAAAAGGAGATTTGCATTGGGATTCAACTCTTGCCGACGCTGCTGCCCGTTCAACGCCACGCCAAATACGAATTTTGTTTGCCAATTTATTAACAACATGCTATCCAACAAATCCAACTGAGTTATGGGAAAAATATAAGGATGCAATGAGTGAAGATATACTTCATGCGCTTCGTACAATTCGTGCAGATCTTAGTTTAGATTACACGCTAGAAATATATAATGAAGCTTTGATCAAGCTGGAAGATTTATGCATGAATATTTCGAATGAATCACTCATGAAATTGGGAATGCCATCCCCCAATCGACCAGCAAGTGATTTGTTTAACCGAGATATGCAACGTGAACAATCATAAAATATTGATCAGTTGGTTGAATATGTTCAAACAAATGAACCAAAATTGTTACCAGAGCAAAAAAGAATTGTGACTACAATTATGCATGCAGTGGCTGCTGAAGAAGGTGGTTTCTTAGTTTTGAATGCAGAACTGGAAAAACATTTTTAATTTCGCTTCTATTGGCACAAATACCTTCAGAATGTAAAATTCCTTTGGCCATCGCATCATCTGGAATTACTGCGACATTATTAGACGGAGGCAGAACAGCACAATCTGCACTGAAATTGCCATTAAATATACAAACGAATGAAAATGTTGTATGCAACATTAAAAAGCATTCCAGTATGGGTAAAGTACTATCAAGCTGCCACATCATTATCTGGGATGGGTGTACAATGGCACACAAATATTCATTGGAAGCACTAAATCGACCATTGCAAGATTTGAAAGGTAATGATAGACTTTTCGGTGCTGCTCTCATTTTGTTGTCTGTAGATTTCTGTCAAACACTACCAGTTATACCACGATCGACCTATGCAGATAATATCAATGCATGTTTAAAATCATCATCATTGTGGCGCAACGTTCATAAAATGAAATTAACAACCAATATGCGTGTCCAAATTCAAAATGATCGAATTGCAGCACGCGTTTCTAAAGAATTCATTGATATTGGTGATGGAAAAATTGCTATAGACCCAATAAAACAAACAGTAAGACTTCCAGATGATTTTTGCAATATTATGGATTCAAGAGATTCATTAATTGAAAATGTTTTTCCTAATCTTCGAGCGAACATCAATATTCAAAAATGGTTGAGCGAACGTGCGATATTAGCTGCTAAAAATGTTGATGGTGATGCTACAAATATACAAATCCAAAATATGTTGGAAAGTGAATTATTTTCATTTAAATCAATTGAGGCACCTATCATTAATGGAAACTTCAAAGGGGAACATGTTTTATTGCCACGAATTCCAATGATTCCAACAGATGCACCAATACAATTTAAACGACTGCAGTTGCCGGTTCGTTTAGCTTTTGCCATGGCCATAATCAAAGCACAAGGCCAGTCAATGCAAATCTGTGGTTTAGATTTAGAGAATTCGTCCTTCTCCCATGGACAGCTATATGTAGCCTGTTCACGCGTTATTAAACCCACCGATTTATTTGTTTATGCCGAAAATGGAGAAACAAGAAATATCGTGCACAGATTAGCATTACAATAATTTATTATTTTATTTGTTTTCAATAAAAATTTTTATACATTTAAATTAATTCCAAACATTTTTTATTACTTAACATTTATTTTAAAAAAATATAGCTATATATACGATTATATATATATATATACTCGTATATATATATATATAAATATATATATATATATATATATATATATATATATATATATATATATATATATATATATACATTTATATATAGTATATATATAGTATATATATATATATATATATATATATATATATATATATATATATAACGGGTCCGCCATCTAACGTTTTTTTTTTGTCAAACTAGTGCTTATTTCGTGAATGGTAACACTTAGCTCATGTCTGATTTGACAGATAATTAGTTTTATCCTTCCGCTGAACGAATATGGTTGTGTATACGCTTGAACAACGCTGGGAAATATTGCGACATTACTTTGAAAATCATGGTAATGTTGCAGAATGTGTGCGAAAATTGCGTACGGATTTTGGAAGAAAAGAAGCACCGTCAGCTCCGTATGATCGTTATCTTGTGAAAAAAGTGAAAGAAACTGGCATGCTCATCGATAAACCAAAGCGTGAAAAGCCAAAAACCGTGCGTACACCCGAGAATATTGCTGCTGTGGCAGAAAGTGTGCGTGAAGCGCTATCAACATCAATTCACCGTCGTTCTCAACAATTGAACATTTCGGAGACATCATTGAGACGAATTTTGCATAAAGACCTTGGTATGACGCCATACAAAGTCCAATTGGTTCAGGAGTTGAAGCCAACTGACCAACCAATGCGTTTTCGCTTCGCTAAGTGGGCCTGCGATCGACTTACAGAAGATGCCGATTTTGCCAAAAAAATCATCTTTTCAGATTAAGCTCATTTTGATCTTGGCGGGTATGTAAACAAGCAAAATTGTCGCATTTGGGGCACAGAAAACCCGCACGCATACGTTGAAAAGCCGATGCACCCAAAACGAGTCACTGTTTCGTGCGGATTTTGGTCCAGAGGCATAATTGGGCCATTTTTCTTCGAAAATGACCAAGGAGTGGCCGTTACAGTCAATGGCGATCGTTATCGGGCCATGTTGAACGAATTTTTGTTCACAAAAATTGAAGAGGAGGATATTGGCAACATTTGGTTTCAAAAGGACGGCGCTACGTGTCACACAGCCGAAGCTACACTCGATGTTTTGCGCCCTGTTTAAAAAAAAAAAAAGTTATTTGGCGGACCCTTTATATATATTTATAAATATATATATATATATATATATATATATATATATATATATATATATATATATATATATATATATATATATATATATATATATATATATATATATGTATATATATATAATATATATTTTTATTATATTTTAAATATATATATATATATATATATATATATATATATATATATATATATATATATATATATATATATATATATATATATATATATATATATATATATATATATATATATATTTACATTTAAGATTATTGTATGTTATCAAAATCCTGTTAATATAGGGGCGAGTACAAGCGCGGTGCAAATTAACGAAAAAGAATTGAGACTCAAATCTGTAACGGCGGTATCAAGACACCAAACGATGTATTTGATGCCAATATAGCAAGCATGCGAATAAATTCAACCTTATATACATTTTTTGTGAGCTTATAATACTGTTTTTTTTTTTACTTTTTAACTTGAACTGTCTTGCTACTATTAATTTCGATACCCCACTTTTTGAACCACAGTAGTGTGGAGTCCAATAGTGTTTGTAGTTTTGTTAAGGCTATTTCAATGATGTTATTTGACGATAATAAAACAGTATGATCGGCGAATGTAGCTATCATGTTGCCTCTTGAGGGTATATCAGCTGTGGGGTACTCCTGCTTCTATTTTTGAATTTCAGAGAATTCATCTTTCTGATTAACATAGAATTGCCTGTCACTAATATAGCTACGTATCAGTTGATACTAACTTAGCGGGAGTTGGCGGTGTAACTTATTCATTAACCCTTTATACCATACGCAATCAAATGCCTTTCCAACATCTAAATATACAGCTATACAAAAGTTTTTTTTTTGTCAATTTCCGTCGAGATTTTATTTATTACCCTAAAACCAAATTATTGGTTCTATATTATTATTATTGGTTCAAGTCGATTAAATATGAGCATTTCGAATAGCTTAGACATTATAGGCAATAGTTTTATGGGTATAAATGACGTAGCTCTTTATGCGTTTTGGGAACAGCGATTATTTCAGCAACTTTCCATGCGGCTGGAAAATATTTTATTGCAATGGCTGCGTTGTAGGTGTTTCTTAGGTAGTTAATAGCTTTCTCGGGTAGTTCCTTACGTATTTTTGCAGTTATTCGGTCACAGCCAGGATAATTTTTTGGTTTAATATTGTTTAATTTCATTTGTCGTGATTTTCTTTATTTGGTCATTTAGGATATTTGAGAGGTTACGAGGATTATGTTTTGGTTTTTCAGATTAATTGCGAAAATGTTTCTAATATGTGCAGAGAGACCTTCTGCCTTCTCGATTTGAGTTTTAACCCATTAATTTTCTGTGTTTTTGAGAGGTGGTTGATGTGCAATCGAATTATTAATATTCTTGATAGCTTTCCACAGCGAGAGATTGATAGTAATTGTGCTTAGATTTGCAGGCTTCAAATTTTATAACACAAATCATCCAGATGGCAAGGCACATGGCGGTACGGCTATTCTAATCAGAAATTGGCTTAAGCATCATCTTATGCAATCGCATTCGATGCAATGGATGGAAGCTACATCAGTATCTATTAAAAATCGTGACAAAGACCTGACACTTTCAGCTATATACTGCCCACCCCGTTTTACTGTAACAGAAACTCAATTTAAAGAACTTTTTGATTCCCTTGGTGATAGATTTCTAGCTGGCGGTGATTATAATGCGAAACATAAACTCTGGGGCTCTCGCCTAATTAATCCAAAAGGCGGATAATTGTACAACACAATAACTAATAGACATAGTAAATTCGATTTTATCTCACCAGGATAGCCCAATTATTGGTCAACAGACCCAAAGAATATTCCTGATCTTATTGATTTTGCTACTTCTAAAAATTTAGATAGGTATTTAGTATCAGCGGAAACCTGTGTCGATCTGTCCTCTGATCACTCGCCTGTAATAATCAACCTTTATGAACAGCCAGAATATACAAGTCCACTGTTTCGCCTAGGGACCAACCAAATCGATTGGTCAAAATACAAAAAGTATGTTAGCAGTCATATCTCTACAAGAGTTGAGGTAAAACATGCAGATGATATAGATAATAATATTGATATTTTCAACTTAAAAATACTTCTAGAAAGTGCAAGTATGCCTGTACAAATTGAAAAACTTGTAGCACAGAAACGACGTATGCGCCGAGAATGGCAGAAACATCGCTCACCCATCTCTAAATACAATCTTAAAGCAGCCGCAAGGGCGCTTAAAGATGCTCTTACAAAGGAGGAGGATAAAAACCTAAAAGAGTACCTGAAGAAGGTAACCCCAAATTCTACCGAAAGGTATTCCCTTTGGAAGGCATCGAAAAACTTTAAGCCTCCAATGGAAGGTGTAAAACCTCTAAGAAACCCGTACGGCGCGTGGGCTCAAAGCGATCAAGAAAAAGCACTCTGCTTTGCACAACATCTATGCGACGTGTTCCAGCCGAATATGGCTACAAACTCCTTTGCACTGCCTGCCTTACCTTGCAGTACTGAGATTGCTCAGCCTATTAAAATTTCCCTTCCAGAAATAGCCAAACAAATCAAACAACTGAATCCAAAAAAATCATCTGAATTCGATAATATTACCCCGAAAATGCTAAAACAGTTACCAGATTCTGCATCAGCATTTCTCTGTAAGCTTTTTAACGCTATTTTGGGCATCGGTTACTATCCGAATGCATGGAAGAAGTCTCAGATATGTATGATTGCTAAACCTGGAAAAGACGCAACGCTACCGTCATCATATAGACCTGTCAGCCTGTTGCCTTGCCTTTCCAAATTGTTTGAGAAACTACTATTAAATAAACTATCTGCTTTTATTCATGAACATAGCGTAATACTGCAACACCAATTCGGTTTTCGCGAAAAGCACAGCACTATTGAGCAAGTCAATCGAATTTCAAATGAAATAAGAAAAGCATTTGAACTCGGCGAGTTTTGCTCTGCAATATTCCATGACGTGGCTCAAGCATTTGATAAGGTATGGCATCAAGGACTGATGCTCAAAATCAAAAAGTTTCTCCCAAAAAGCTATCATAAAATTCTTGAGTCTTACTTATCCAATAGACGTTTCATGGTAAAAGTAAACGAATTCATTTCCCAAGATTTTCCAATTTTAGCCGGTGTGCCACAAAGTATCGTTCTAGGCCCTACATTATATGTAACATTCACATCTGATACTCCTATAAGTGAAAGCACGCGAATTTCAACATTTGCGGATGATACCGCCATACTCAGTTGCAATAAATGTTCGATAAAGGCGACGAGAGCACTACAAGAGCACTTAGTTAGGGTAGAAGAATGGTTAGGAATGTGGCGTATAAAGGTCAATAAGCAAAAAAGCAAACACGTAACATTCTCTTTGAGGCCTGGTACGTGTCCAGCCATTCCGCTCAATAATATTGAGATTCTACAAGCTAATGAAGTCACCTATCTCGGCATTCATTTAGATAGGCGCTTAGCTTGGCGTACGAACATTTCAACTAAAATTTTAAATATGAAGTTGAAGGTCGGCAAGGTGCATTGGCTAATAAACCACAAATCTACCTTAAGCCTAGAATACAAAATCCTCCTATACAATGCAATTATTAAGCCGATATGGTTGTATCATGGATTCAACTGTGGGGTAATGCATCCGCTTCTAACATTGCCATAATTCAAAGGTTTCAGTCGAAGATACTTAGGTTAATAACAGATGCTCCATGGTACATGCGTAACGATAATATTCACAAAGACCTGAAAATACCAACAGTTATCACAGAAATAAATGATAGAAAGCAGATATACATAGCAAAACTGGAAAATCACCCGACTCCACTAGCTAAATCCCTCGCAAAATGGATAAGCCGATCCCGCCTGCAGAGAAGAGACCTTCCGGCCTTTTGAAGAGCGAAGCAGAACCGAAATTTTGATGGCCAAATACAATTTGGGTTAAAATTATTTTTTAGTGTCTAGTTTTAAGATTTGATATACTTATTGTTAGGCTTAATTCAAGAAAATTCAATAAATAATAAATTCTTGTAATAAAAAAATAAAAAAAAAAGATTTGCAATGTATTTTTCGATTTTTTTCCTTGTCGTTTTTGAGGATTTCTTTCAATTCTTTCGTTATCTGATTTATTTAGTTTTATCCTCGGGCGACTTTGTTTTTTTATCTTCTATTTTTATTTCTTAAATAGGAGATGAGATAATGTAATTGCTAGTTTAGTATTTAGGAATTGGTGTTGAGTCAGTTGCAGCACTAATATTATCATATCATATGCTATAGCAGGGTCAACTACATTTTAATTTTTCAATGAAACGTTTATGTTTAGTTTGATGTCAATTATTTCACGGAACCTATTCCAATCTGAATAATTGTTGTATATGTTTTTGTTGCGTGTCTCTAGGTACTTTGGAAGGTTAGCATAACTGGTGAGTGATTTATAGCTGCATTCTATTGTTAAGTGATCATGCTTTTTTACTTTTTTTGTAATACAGAAGTCAATCTGGTTGTTTCATGTCAGTTGGCCGACATGTTGGTTCACCTATACTTATAAATTTACTGTTTGTTTTATATATTGCGAAAAATAATTGTCTGCCTTTTTTATTTGCAATTGTAGAACCCCAGATCATATTCTTAGCATTAAAGTCTCCTCCAGCAATGTATCGATTTCCAAGAGTTTCCAAGTAGTCCACATTTTGAGATGTTGAGTTGTTATACTTAGGTAGGCAGTAAATATCTGACAAGACTAGAGTCTTCAACTTGCACCGAAGTTGCTTGCAAGTGCTCCTCTATAAAGCTTTCCAATGCAACACACTTTATGTTTTTCTTTATAAGAATTGCTGTGCCACCTTGGGCTCTATTGTACGGATGGTTGGTGCAGAATATTTGAAAGTTTGGAATTTTTGTGAACCTTTTTTCAGAAAAATGAGTCTCTGATACTAAGACTATGTCAATGGAATTGTTATATATGAATGATGTTAGTTCAAGAGGTTGTTGGCTTAGTCCGTTCGCGGTCCACAGAACCAAGCTAGTTTTGTTCATTTAATTTAGTTACTAGTAAAATAATAATGCTCATCATGTTAGTCATTTGTGATATTAGTGGTTTCATCATGACTCTAAGTTCAACGAAATCACCGCCATTGTTTTGTGCGATTAGATCAATATCTGATACAATTTTATTAGCTGTTGCTTGAGCATAAGTTAGATTTGGGGTTGTATAATCATTTTTTTCGGGTAGGCTAGTTTTGCTGTGGTTGTATTTGCTGCTGATCGTTTTGATTGGCGGAGACTCTTTTAAGAGAGGGGAAACGTTTAATTTTTAGTGATTTATACGCCATACAGCCTTTCTAACTGGTGGTATGGGTTGCTCCACATAATGCGCATTTAATATTATTGCTGTTTTGGGGAAATGTGCAGCTTATAGTTTTGTAACTTCCAGCAGATTTTACACATACTGGGTTCTTGGTACAGAAATTTTTAGTGTGGCCATATTTTTGACAATTTGTGCAATCGCTTCTGATGCGGTGGTTCAAATGGTATTTTGCAGTGCAGTAGATGAGTTATGGAGTATATGTTTGTTATTTTTATTGGCTTTTAATTCTATGGAGAATATTTATGGTGCGCTTTTAGTGCCAACTTGTAGAATGTTGTGTATATATATGATTTCAAGCCCCAACTCATCTAATTTATGCTTGAAATCGTTTACATCTGTAGAATAATGCATATTCATTAAAATTACTTTAAAACCTTTTAGTTCTTAAGATTTATAAGTATAGTATTGAATATATTTTTCTTATAGCAACTTTATTATCTCTGTATAGTGAATTGATTCTGCAGGTTGAATCTTAACTTTATTATTGTTCAGTGCTTTCATAACAGAAGTGCATTTGGGCATTGAGTTTAGGGCTTCTGTTAAAATATTTATACATTGTACATTTTGCACATATATAGGTGGTTGTTTAGAAGCATATTTTTTTATAGGTTGTTTTTCAAGTTATGTTTCACTGTTCTTATTTGTTTCATCAGCCTCATCAGCAAGAGAGAGAGAGAGAGAGAGAGAGAGTAAGAGAGAGAGGTAGGTTTAGTTTTATAACGACCAGAAACGACCCGACCCAATAATGTTATCTGAATGGTGGGCAGATTGTTACCAAGTTTAATCTGACCGACATATAAAATAAAGAAAAATGTTTTAGTCCCTAGCAATAAAAACGTTTCGTTTTGATACAGTGCCAATCAACCAGTTGAGCATGAATGTTATACAAAATGAAAGAGCCAATTCCAAATTAGAGAGGCGAGATATATAGAAGTCGATGTTTTTTTTTTAATATTGGAATATGAATTTCCAATGCTTAGAATTTTGATAGAATGTTTTCCCTCGGCAAGCACAACTTTTGTGAAAATTTATCGGTTATATGTGGTGGAATCGTGGGCAGATTCTGCATTGGAATGAGGAGGAGCAATTTGTCACTTGATGATTTTTAACGAAACAATTTATTCATAAAACATGGCGTTTCCTGTTCTCAAAACGTTCCGGAACTTCCATATTTTTCAAACGAGACCAGTTGTTAATTGTGTAGTTAGAGCTCAAACGCAACAGGCATGAACGCTTTGTACAAGAAAAGGAATATCCATGTCGATGAGATTTATTTGTATTTCTGTTCAAAAGAACTTCATTTTCAGAGTTTCCTCATCGACCTTTTACATCACCAAATGTATCTACATGTATTTGATATATCCTTTTCACTACCCAAAGACGAAAGCGATATATATAGTGCCCAAACATTATCAACAAGACTTCTCAGTTGAGCACAATTTGGTTTAGGAACTGACGGAAGTTGAAATAAAGTTTAAATGTTTTCCATGAAAATTAATATGCTATTGTCATAGCGGGTTTTAAGTCTTTCAAGCACCTTTGGATAATTTCCATTTAATATTTGAAAGGCTTTGACAGTTTCTAAAGCTTGGCCTTGGAGACAATTATGCAATTGGTTGAACTTTTCAATGTTACGCAAATCATGCTCACGATCAATAATTTGGTTAAATTATGTTATGAAGCCCTTGTACTCAGAGTACTTTCCATCAATAATATACATTTTAAACGAATGTAGTTTTGTAGTTGAGACAGGGAATGTATCTGAAAATGTGTTGTTGTGCAATTATTCCCCTATCTGTGAATGTATTGACCACCACGACCATTATCCTCTGGATCTAACTTTGCAATATTGGTTTGATACGATAAAATATGTTTAAAATATGATTCGAGTATTCCCAAGCGGCATTTCAATTCAGTAGATGAAAGCGCCTTCCCTTCCCCCTTTCCATTTGTTCAATAATATTTTTATAGTTCTCCGCTGATGTTTATAATCTTCCAGCGAAATAATAATGAGCGAAAAAACGATAGAAAGGTGTGAAAGAATATAAACTAAGGCAGAGGTACGATAAGCAGAGCTGTGAAACACAGCTGCAGTTTGCGCCTCTTCTACCGCGATTTATGTTATCCACCCAGTGTAATTGATGAATAAGTCTACTATCTTTAGATCCATGCAACTTAGGTCTTCCAAATCATTGAATAATACAGACTGCCACATATCTCAAATTATTTATGGATATAATGGAACAGTTGTGGAGGAGTTGCTAATTGGTGCTACAAGTTATCTTCTCTAGCTATATTTTAAGGGCTTCTTCCTCAACTTACAACTATTGAAAACCTTACAATTGGGAAGGGAATTCTTGCTAAGGTTTCATTACATGCAGAATGATACAAGGCGTGAATTGCAGATAGTTAGTTAACAGCTCATTATCAATCAGGGGCGAACTGTAGCTCTGCTAGTGGTGGGAATTTTAATCAGAATATATAAATAATTAATTCTACACAAATTCAATAAAAACTTCTAAACCTATGCAAAAACCAAAATTTTCACAAGCGAAGAAAAACATATTTTTTCTTGGAAAACACCTGTATTTCAATATTACATCTTAAAATGTATGCCACCTTATGCCAGATGTATTTTTTCACATTAGTAAATTATCGTTCTGCAGTCGTTGGATTTTGACCACTTTTTGTTATTGAAACCCCCATGCTAAATATAAGGTCAACAGAGGTATTTGCACCAGATTGATTGTGGGACTGACAAGAGGCACATAAACTTTTCTATCGTAACATACAAACTTTTAAATCGACAATAATGCAAATAAATAGTGTTGCCGCTTGATACTTTAAAAAGAAAACTTTCATTTAACTCCTGGCCCCTCCCAATCACGGGTTTTTTAATTTTTCTCTATCTGTTGATGCATAAATATTGATTCATTTTGCGGCATAAATCGGATCATTGACAAATTTTGAAGTTGGCCTTGAACAGTTTTGTTCGGAGCTTTCCACTTGATATTATATTTCAGTTCAGTTCAATGCTTTGGGACTTATAGCTATAGATTGTAGATTCTGTCAAAGTTATGCCCGCACGTTTTGCTTACCACAAGCTAAATTATATGCCTACACATAAATGTTATTCATTAAATGCTTAAATGTACAATAAACATCCAATGAACCACAACAGCACCCCGACTTGTTTCCAGAGTTTCGATTACAAAATTGTCATTAATCAACAAAATGATTTACTAAATAAAAATTCAATAACATAAAGGTCCCTTTCAGATGTTATAGCAACTGAAAAGAAAAAAAAGTAATTCGAAAATGTTAAAAAATGTCATAATTGATCGAAAAAAATGTCGCGGAGAATTATTGTTTTAGTTACCCAGATAAAACTAGTTTTAGAGAGTCGTGTGTTAAGCATTGAAAATTTCAATCAGAATAAATCATTGTTTTTTCTAATTCTATTATTTTTCTTCTCTATTATGTAACGAACCCTTTTTCTTTCTTTCGCCTGGGTAATGCTCGCCGGATTGCCAGGGGTCGTTTACAGAAAATAACTATGAGTTTACCTAGTTTGGTTTTATTTAATTTATTAAATTAAATCCTTAATATTAATACTCATACAAAGTCTCGGAACAACGTTGGTAATTCTGGGAATTAGTGGAGTACCGATTACAAACCATATAATCCACTAATCCAGAATGGTCTCAGTAAGTGGTCGTACTTCTTGGTATTAGTGGAGTACCGATTACAAACCCTATAATCCACTAATCCAGTAAGCGTTTGTAATTCTGAGCATTAGTGGAGTACCGATTAGAAACCCTATAATCCACTAATTCAGAATGGTCTCAGTACGGTCAAAAGTCTTGTTGCGTCGATGTTTTCTTCGTGTGCGTCGATGTGTCGTCGTCGATGGCTGTTCCGGAAAAGAGACTACTGTCGATGCGTAGTCGTCGATGGTTGATGATGTAAAAAGCTGCTGTCGGTGCGTCGTGGTCGATGGCTGATCAGGAAAAGAGACTACTGTCGATGCGTAGTCGTCGATGGTTGATGATGTAAAAAGCTGCTGTCGGTGCGTCGTGGTCGATGGCTGATCAGGAAAAGAGACTACTGTCGATGCGTAGTCATCGATGGTTGATGATGTAAAAAGCTGCTGTGGGTGCGTCGTGGTCGATGGCTGATCAGGAAAAGAGAGCGAGTCCCTCAGTTGCTGCTGCTTTTATAGCCCAGCTTCAGTCGCAAAGTTTCCAGAAAGTTCTGTTGTTGTATCAATTGTTTTCAAACGTAACCGCCATTATCGCTGCAGAATTCGGCTTGTTGTCAAGCACGTGGCATTGTTTGTTGTTGCACGCTCTGTTGTTGTTGTTGATGATGTCATGCGCGTCGATCATACTATTTATTAGGGGTGGGTTTTGCCAATTGCTTCTGACAATACAAGAAATTAAATTCTTCTGGAACACTCGACTGCGGTTCATGGCTTGGTTTGAAAAATTGATGGTGTGGCAGAAGAATTATGTTGGAGCAAAATTTATCGGGAAATTTTTTTTCCTTACAATTAATAAAGGTTGTAAAGGTTATATTATTTCACATCTACTATTCATTACTTTTTTATACAGTCAATGTACTGTCACATTGACTACGTATAAAATGATAACTTTTATGAGCGAACAAAGAGGTTAATTGAACCATAGATCAAAAAAAAGGTGTAAATATCGATACATAATATCAATAAATCTGAAAGCGAAAGGAATTATACTGCGTATGAACTCATTCGTTGATTGGAATAACTCGCTAAACTGATTCATTTATGAATTATTACAGCTACAGATGGTAATAACAAAATGGGAATCTCTGAATTTTAAATAGCAAAAAGGGGGTGTAAGATCAATAGATGAATTTTGTACCTAATAATTTTATATTTCTAAACTACCTTCATAAGATTGTAAACTTTTTCAAAATATTAATGTTTTTATGTATTTATTTTAATGAACAGGTGAATATTCAGGAATTCGAAAATATCAATCCTTTGTATCAATGCATTAGTACTTTGAGATGTTTGCTTTTAAAAGGAATTAACAACATCCAATGGCAAAAATTGCAGAATTTACAATCATTTGCAAATGAACGTAGAGGGTCAATGCAATGGAAATCTGATATGGAAACTATTTGCAAGTTCATTCCAAAGTAAGTGTAGAATAACTTTAAAATTTTCATTAATTTATTGTGGCTTTTTAGATTTTTTAAATCAAATGCTTTTGGTGAGGACGAAATAATGAAAAACATAGGCATATTGCAGATTAACGGCCATGAAGTACCAATATCTGATCCACCGTATGTTGCTATTTATAATAATGCTTCCTTATTGGAGCATTCTTGCTTTCCAAACTTAACTAAAAGCTTTACAAAGGAAGGTGACATATTACTGTGGTCGCCCAAAGATATAGCCAAAAATTCTCACCTCAGCATTTGTTATTCGGATGCCACATGGGGAACAGCTAAGAGGCAAAGTCATTTGTTACACACGAAACTTTTTAAGTGTAATTGCGAACGATGCCTTGATGCAACAGAACTCGATACAAATTACAGTGCATTAAATTGTGACCAAAAAAATTGCAATGGCTACCTCCTGCCAAGAGACTCTACGGAATGGACATCTGATTGGATGTAATATTATATTTTCTAAGTCTCCATATTCCTTTATTACATAGTTCCCATTTACCTATAGTATACTCATTTTTATTTTATACTCATGCACCCAAAGTTAAATTAGGCAAATATTACATATATAAAATTTTCAAGTCTCTCTTTGGGTTTCGGTACCAATGAGTACTTTTTATATAAGCCATTATCACCAGACAGCATCGACTAAATCCTAATTCCTGCTTGTGCGGAGTTTTCATCACATTAAATTGTACCACGACCAACTCTCAGCTAAGATATATACATTTTATAAACTAGTCCCTCTTTACTAATGTATTTCGTCTTGAAATTGAGGTTCAATCATTCTTCAAGTATGTGTAAAGTTATTTCAATAAACATGAAAGTTTCAAAAAGCTAGAATTGTGAGTGATTACTTATGATGTAAATCTGTATCCGAAGTGCTTTTCAAATTATGCTTTGTTTTTTTTCCGAAATGATATTAGCATACTCCGAAATATGTAGTTATAACAAATGAAGCTCAAGAACATAACTAAGAGCTTTTATTATGAATTTCACCTCTAACTTACACGAGTCATAGTCTTACTAAATTTTATTGGTTTATCTTCTCCAGTTGCAATGTTTAGTTTTCTAATACCTGAAGCATGCGAGCAGCACCAAGATGTATATTTTATGTAATATATACGAGTATATGTATATACTCGTATATATATATATATATATATACATACATATATATATATATATATATATATATATATATATATATATATTATATATATATATGTATATATATAATATATATATATATATATATATATATATATACGAGTATATATATATATATATATATATATATATATATATATATATATATATATATATATATATATACATATCTATATATAAATATATATATATATATATATATATATATATATATATATATATATATATATATATATATATATATATATATATATATATATATATATATATATATATATATATATATATATATATATATATGTATATATGTTCTTTTAAATAAAATAATTTAATTAATTCAATGAGCACTATTAGCTGTTCTTTATTTAACGTCTAAATTACGACTGACTTAACATACAAATTAATTCTACCCTAACTGTTGCTTCGAGCTTCGCTCTACTATTCGCTGCTGTTGTTGTTACTGCTGCGTTGCTGTTGTACTGCTCGTAATAAATTTCCAAACCGATCCAAGGAAATCAAAGGATCGTTTTGGCCTTGAATTTTTCAATATTGATAGAAGTTTTTTTCTTTTCGGTTATATCGTGCTCTAGAAAAGTGTGCATTTCTTTGCTATTGTGATAGGTTTCAAGAAGGTCTGTGTTCTCTTTCAGGATATCATCATATTGTTCTAGATTAGCCGTGTGAATTATTTCGAAATGACCCTTCATAATTGCTACCTTTCCATTTCTGATTGCAATTATAGGAGATAAGGAGTAGCTATGCAATTCCAAACGGACTATGTGCCTGTAAAGATATGATTTATAATAATTTAATGTTATCCTTCTGGATTATATGTACGTCCCTATGTTTAACAGATGTCCCTAAATCCTCACTTATTCCAACATCTTTGAATTATTCTGCGACGGACAAAGAATTTCTGTCTATTCTATGGAGTGCAAATTATTGAAGACCATATCTTTATGGCAGAAGATTCATAATTTTTACAGACCACCAACCAATCAAATTCCTACACTCTAAATACAAAGGAAAACACATATCACCAAAGGATGAAATATGGCTGTAAAAAGAAGGTGAATACGATTATAATATAAAATATTTAAAAGGGAAAGGAAACCAGGTGGCAGATTTTGTAAGTAGAATAGAAATAGTGAGGATCGCATTCAGGAAAATTAAGAATGTAAAGACATTATTAAAAAAATTATTTTTACATAATTCAGAAGATAACGAATCAAAATTTACTTCCTAATCTGCTATTTATACTTAGTACTTTTACACCTTTTTCTATTGCTTTCCCTGTACCCTGGTTTTTATTTGGAAATTTATTACTTATAGTTTGATTATTTGTTAATTTCGTTATTATTTCTGATTTTGTCCTCTGTGCAATTGACTTTAAAAGTTCTACAAGCTTTTTGCCGGTTGTGGAATTAATGGTACTATTATATTTCGAAGTGCTTACAAAGATGAGCTCTGTTAAATCCATTGTGGGGTTGTCACATCTCACGCATTTAGCTATTTCTACCAGGGTCGAGCGAAATTTCTCTATTTGGCCGTTACTCTTGCTATGGAGCGGTGACATTTTATGGTGGGACATTCCTAGATTTTCGAACATGGTTTCCATTCTTTCTGAGGAGATTCCTTTTTCGTTGTCTGAAATGATAATTTTAGGTGTAAATATTGTGAAGATTTCCAGAAGACTCGGTTTTATATCAATAACGGATTTTGATTTAATTGGTTTTACAATGGCAGTTTAAGAAACCTTATATATGCAAGTTAGAAAAAGATTTTGTTCTGTTAGAAAAATGTGTAGTATTTCTCCTATTTCATTGGGTATAGGGGCGATTCTCCTACCAGTTGCTGTTGGGGTTTCTATCATATTTGCATATTTGCCATTGAAGAGTTACTGTTTTGATAATATCTTTCATTTCCGGGAGTATTATTGGTTCGAAATTTGGCAAAGATTTTCTTTGAAATTTCTGTGGGCCCTATTATGTTCAGCGTTGATAATTTCGAGCTTATCATTTTTATTAAATATGTCAATAACTAGTTTCTCAGTATGCTTGATTTTCACAGAGGAAAAGACCTCTAGTAGGGTGATTTGGATTTTACCGAGCATACTCAGTGAGCAATTGACTAGTGTTTAGTGTTAATGGCTGCCTGTAAAATTGGTGTTACTTATTTGATGGTGTTAAAGTTTATGCTATGTCGGATTCTGGTCCTGAAACAAATTTTCCTTTTGTGAATTGGGTTTCCTTCTGAAAGAACAATTTGATTTCTAAAGGAGTTAATAGGGGTTTTAACATAGGTTATTGTAAGCGAAAAATATACTTCACTATGACAGATAGCAGCCGCTGAACTGTTTGAATTGTGAACAGAGTTTATTGCTTAAATTGGTAATACGTCAGCGACAATATTTTCTTTTCCAGGTTTGTAGAAAAATTGAGCGAGAACTCGTTTATGAAAGCCTTCCATCTCTGAATTTTGCTGTTTGAATTTCTTTCGGAAATTGCGAAAATCAGAGGTTGATGGTCTTTAAATATATGAATGTCAGAAGCTTCGTAAAGATAATTTCTCACAGAGCCCATATGATTGCGTTGGTCGCGTACGACTCTTCTATCTTTGATAGGGTTCATGAAATAAATGTAATGGGTTTCTTGTTTTATGATAGGACCGCTCCAATCGCTACACTCGAAGCGTCGGTAGCCAGCACAAAAGTTTCTGAAAATCAGGATGTTGTAGTAATACCTCTTCTGAGCTTAAAGTCAATTTAATACGCTCAAAAGCGTCTATGGCTTCTTCGTTTAAATTAATCTTGATATTCTTTGATTGTTTTGTTTTATCATTGCCGTTATCACCTCTTAGATACTTAGTTGGGCATATTTTATTGCCTGTCTCACTAACAATGAACCCCAAAAACTCAATTTCTTTCATAAAAAATCTAGACTTTTTTGGGGAAATTTGCATGTTAACCTTTTCTAGGTTTTGCATAATTTCGTTAATATCTTTAATGTGGTGCTCTTTAGGTGCAGAGTAGATAATCACGTCATCCATATAGACATGACAATTTTTTCCGATAACATCTCTCAAAACGTCATCGATTGCCCGATGAAATATACTCGGGGCGTTTTTCAGACCGAAAGGAAGGTGGAAGAATTCGTAGTTACCGTTATTAGTGGATAATCTGGAGCAAAATATGGTGAAAACCGCTTTTCAAATCCAAGGTTGAAAAGTACTTTCCTGTTCCCAGAGTGTGAAGGTCTCAGAAGTCATACCCTAGTATACCACAGTTCAGTCCGTACCTCTATATCTGCCAACTTCACAGGACTTTTCTGGATATCAACATAAAAGTTATTTAAATTAAAATCTCTCCAGCTGACTTTGAATATTAAAAGAGATTACATTGTTTACCTTCCGTTTAAAAAGTCATATGTATATGAACAACCAAGGAGATCTCGGATCATGCGGTGCCCAGGCTTCAAAATAGAATATATTTATGTGATAATTTAGTATCTGCATCTAGGACACATAACATCAGTAATTCAACCTCCGGCCGACAACTCACCTCATTATTAGCCACCATTTAATTGACCATACTGTATTCTGCGAGTGTTAAAACTCAATATGAAGAACGGCACAGAAACTGAAGGACTGTTTTCACTGATTCATTTATGCATCGTCACCGACATCAAATAGCTTTAATTTCCGCTATGGAAGATCGTTCATCTCTTCGAAGGTATAGTATAACTCACCAGTTGTAATTACTATATGTATTTTGCAGACTTTACGTCCATCTCCCACATCCAACCAAAGTGCTGAGTCTTGGTAGTATAAGCTTGAATACGATATTATTGATAGAATATTATTCCTCAAAATATAGGGTTCTTAACTCCATATAGCTGACTTCGGGACCACAAAAATGTATACCATTGCCACAAAATAGTTGAGCATATGCCCCTTTCCATGAAAAGAATCTATTTAGCGATACTATAAACGCCTTGGACGACAGATTTCAATCTCCAAATGTACAGCTTTTGTGGTAAAATAAATGAAATCGCTTTTGCAGCGTGCATGAAAGCCGTTATTATAGTCGTCCACACCAGCCATCGTGAAAGCTTTTGATACGTTCACCCGTCTAGCTGCCAAATTACCACCAAACCTCAAAAGTTCGCCTGTACATAATATGTACACTCTTGAGCTTCTCCACAAATAAATGTACATTGCTTTTGTGGTTCTAATCGCTTGCAAGTAATATTGCTGCATATATTTAATAATCGGATAAAAAGCCTAATTCGATAAAGCCGCGTCGATTATCTTACATTCACTGCGGACTCGAGTATTTCTAACACAATTTAATAAAATAGAAACCTTCTTTTGAATCTTTTCAACTTGTTTCTCGCAGTGATCCATTATGAAGTGCTGTCACATGTTTTCTTCGCTCCAATCTTATGGGCCATTTATCTTACGACCATTTAAAATACTCGGATCCCACAAACCATTTAGATTCCTACATTATGTACAATGTACGTTTATCTGCGGATCATAATCCTCAAGAAATGAGGAAAAGACTAGTTACGTAAAAAATTCTTACTAGTAGTAATAGCAGTAGTAATAAGCTCTTTACTTATAAATTTGAAAAGAAATTTTCATAAAATAAATTTATTATAGAGAGCCTGAGATCGGTTTTGCTTCGAGCTGTCTGCCATAGAATAGATTATGTATGTTAATATTTGTTTATTTTGAATAGTAAGAATTCTTTAAATGAAATCTGCAAAAATTTCTTTTCGATATTATAATGAACTTAATATATAGTTTGCCACACTCTTCCATCTTAAAGGGCTATCTCCGTTTAAAATATCAATAAATTCTTCTGCATTTAACGATTTGTTTCTTAAATTTACTACTCTTAATTTATTTAGTATATTATTCCCATAAAATGAAGCAAGTTTTATTCTTCTCCCATATTGCACATAATACACGTTGAGGTACTAGTGATTTCCAGGTTGATAGAGTTTAACGGTAACACATCACAGCGAGTTTTGAATATTGTTGTTATATAGTGTAGTGGCAGATTGTGCGAAAAATACATATTCCCTCCAAAGAGCCTCATGAATTTATAAAACCTAGAGTAACTTGCACCAGGTTTCCGGTGTGCTTCTTCAATAAACTGTGTTTTGAGACTATGATGTAGTACATTTGCTTGCCCATGCCACTCTTCTTCTGTCATATTGTTTTCAAATCTTAAATTGAATTTAGAGCCTAGTTTGTTTACTTCTCTTGTCCACCATCAGATTTTTTCTTAGTAGTGCTTTGGACAGCCTGTGTGGAAGTCTCTCCTACTCATATAAGTGCAACGGTTTGTATAAATATTGAAGTGCGGCTCAAGGGTGTACAGCGTTCTTTCTTCCGCAGCAGGTGTTAGGGCATAATTTGGTGCAAAGTCTGGGCGTTTTAATAATCTCTTTAAAAATATGTGTGCAATCTGTTGACTTCCTCATGTAATCTATAACCCCAAACGCGCGCTGCGTATGCTTGTGTAGATCGACACACTGCTTGAAATATTTTCCATTTAGCTGTTAGCAATACTTTATTTTTAATTAATAGATTCTGCCACGTTACATTTCCGCTATTTGAAACTGCTGTATTCCTTCATTGATATGTTTTCCTAGTGAAATTCTGGGTGTTAGCGTTACCCCAAAATAGCAGTATAGGCGAGTGATTCTTTCTGGCTCCCTATTGAAGATCCAACTTTGTTTGGCTGATAGACTGCCACCCTTGCGTAACACCGTAATTTTTGATTTAATGAGATTAGCCTCCAATATCCTTTTTCGACAGTAGTTTTCTAGTTGGTACATCATATATTGTAAGGTTTCTGGCTTATCAGATAACAACACTATGTCATATGCATTCATCAGTAGCCGGGCATTTGTATTGGTAACGTGGGCACTCGCTCCAACATAATCTAGCAAATCGTTTGGATATAGACTAAATAACTGTGGGGATAGTAAGCAACCTTGCTTCACTCCTGTATGGGTTTCAAAATGCTCTGATAATTCCTGACCAATCCATACTGCCGATTTAATTGTTTGGTATATGCTCTCAATCAAGTTCTCAATCTTTGATTGACCCATTGTGTTCAGTTTATAAATTAGTTCAATTCTTTGTACTTTATCAAATGTTACACTGAAGTCCACGAAAAGCGCCTTCTCTATGCTGCACAATGCTGAGGTTATATAAGTTATCGATCTTTGAGTAATTCCGTTTAAATCGTGCTAGAAACTAGTTCAGTATTTTGAAGTCTTCTCCCCATTTTTGCTAAGTAGTTCATGGCAGCGATTGCTCTATAATTATTTGGCATGTTGAGATCCCATTTTTTGCAGTTTGGAAATATTGCTTTTGTTTTTTAGCACATTTTTAATTTCGGGCTTTGTTATAGCTCTGTCGAACTGTATTTTTTGGTGTAGAAATTGTCCGCAAATTATATTTTTTAATGTTTGTGAAGTATTTAGTAGGTTTTCAAAATAGTTTTTAAATTCTTGTGCGCTGACATCAGATCCCATCTGTACGTTTTCCCCACGTATCTACTTAGCAACGTTTCACTAATCTAGGGCATCGTTAACTGCGCTTATTTTCGACATCAGCGATTTTTCATACTGCAGTTTTGCTTGCTCGCACACAAATTTGACTTCCTTATTGCTCTAATTGTACTCATGTTTGCTCTGCTGTTGGTTCGTTCCTCTAAATTCTTCTAAAACAGTTATGTCTTGTTATTTGACATTCATAGTTAAACCATTTTTTCTTATAGGTGCTTTTTTTGCTTTTTGAAGTCTTTGGTGCGGAGATATTAACAACTTCTGCAAAGTTAGAAAGTTTTGGATTATTAAAATTTTCAATGCATTTATATTTTTATTCATATTTCTCTAGTATTGTTGCAAATTTGAGTCTCTCCATATAAGTTTTGGCAATTAGTTTGCATAATTAGTTTTATTTCCTCCAGCTTCTATTTGTAACTTGACCCATATTGCCATATTGTCCGACCTTAAACTTCCGGAGAACATTCAAGAAGCTTTGGGACATGGCACAAACATCGTTAGCAGAGCTTACCTGTGCATTTAGAAATTTATATTCTTCATTCTGGTCTCCGACTGTTCTGCTATCAAGAAAGCATAATCCACAGTCATCACAAAACTCATTAGATTCTTTATCGCAAAGGTTTACTATTGAGTCCTTGGAGTTCCGCGTATCTAACCCAGCTGCGAATAAGTCATTGTAAAAGTCATCTATTGGATTTTGAAGCGGTCATATTCATACATTCAGATCTCCCATAATTACTGGGTTGATTTATTTATATTTTTACATATTCTATTTATAAGTTTATAAAATTAATTCTTATATTATAATATACGTTTGCAACTAGTTATTTTAAAACTAAAAAGCAATTATTTTTCAAATTTATTTATTAACCCTAATATCTTATGCTTGGTTTATCAAGTCACTAGGTGTAGAGCGTTTTAATCTGTGTTCGTTAACATAATAACTTAGTGTAACTGCATGAGCTGGAGCAAACCCTTTTACTTCGTCATTCACTGTTCCGACTTCAAGGTCATGTTGTTTTGACTAGCGCAGCCCCAGAGCTGGACGCCATATGGCCACTGGTTTCAACAGTTGCTTGTATATGCAAATTTTATTTTTACGTGATATAACGGATTTATGTACAATGAGTAAGATTTCAGGTCCAACTGTTCCCTTTTCTTTTTAATGTGTGTTTCCAATGAAGCTTAGCATCGAGTGTCATACCCAAGTACTTGGCAGTATAAGTACATGGTGGCCCAAATGAGACCTAGTGATGTTAAACACGTGTAACTCTTGTAATAACGGGTTTTTTTAAATGATTTATTTTAATATGTTAAATACATTCTATGGAAATTTAACGTGACTTTGTGCGAAATATGACATCAGACAAATTACCACCATTTTGCTCGATACAGGCATTGGCTCTTTTTAGCGCATTTTGCATTACACGGCGTAATGTTTCTGGTTGCAGTCGCCGTATTTCGTCTAGAATATTCTGCTTGAGCTGTCCAAGTGTCTGTGGTTTGTTAACATACACTTTGTTTTCTAAATATCCCCATAAAAAAAAAATCGGGCGCAGTTAAATCTGGTGAACGAGGAGGCCAAGGGAAATCTTAATTTCTTGAAATTATGCGTTCACCAAAAATTTCACGAAGCATGTCAATAGTTTGCTTGGCAGTATGCGCAGTGGCTCCATCTTGTTGAAACCACAAATTAGGATGTTGCTCCACCATTGGCCGCAAGAAGTTTCGATCATTGTTCTGTAAGAAGCCCCGGAGACCGTTTCTGGCGTTTCATCCTCATTCTCAAAGAAATATGGGCCGATGATTTTTGTGGCCATAACACCGCACCAAACAGTGCATCTGATTGGGTGTGACTGATGCTGATGTATTGCCCTTGGATTTTCGGAGCCCCACAACCTACAGTTTTGTTTATTCACATAACCACTTAAATGGAAATGCGCTTCATCCGTCATCAAAAGATTATTTAAAAAATCATTTTGTATGGCTAATTGTGTAAAGCGAATAGCGTACTGTAGTCGTTGTTGGGGGTCTGGCGGTAGAAGCTGCTGCAAAATTTGAGTTTTGTATGGATACATCTTAAGATCCAACTTTAAAATTCTCTGTAATGTTGTTCTGGGTATACCCAATTGGCCGGAACGGCGACGAGTTGAGACAGATGGATCATTTGCAACACTCTGCTGCACAGCTTCCACGTTGTCTTCAGTACCAATATTTCGATGAGCACCTCTTCCTGGACGGTCGGCAACTGAACCCACTTCCTCAAAACGGCGAAGTAAACTTGTAATCATGGAAGATGTGGGCGCTGATCTTACGTTAAAAAAACGGCGATAATTTCGCTGCGTCAGAACAATTGATCGTTGAGAAGAATAATAAAATTCGATAATTTTAATGCGTTGTTGTGGACTGTACGTATTCATTTTAAATTTCCAAGAGTACAGTTATAATCTGCAAAAAGAAAAAATAAATTATGTTAAAAAATAAAAAAGTTATTTGTGTTTCACATCAGCTGGTCTTATTTGGGCCACCCTGTATATGGGATCTGTATCGATATAGATAGGAATGTATTAAGTATTCTTGTTTGTACAGTTTATGTGGACCGATTTAGTGTTGTTTAGTTTAATTTTCCAGTTTTTAGTCCATCTTAAGACGTTATTTATTTCTGGTTGCAATATCACAGCTGACTCATTCCCTGTTTTGGCTGTTGCCAGTATGTCAGTACCATCTGCAAACGTTGCAGTGACTGCATTATTTGAAGTTGGCTGGTCACTAGTGAAAATTTGGTATAGCAAAAGGCCGAGCACTCTTCCTTGCGGGACCCATGCTTTGTTTTCATCTACATACATATGTATTTCCAGTAGGCCAAATACCTCGAACTGTTTTAAAAATTAGAACAATTCTGGGAAGAGCAGTTTGTTTTGCAAACCATGTATGTTATAAGTTAATAACGTAATCTTAATATTTTCTAACATATTTTTACTTCCCGATTTGTTTACATTTTCTTCTTTATAAGTAGTGATTAGTTTTTTGGAATTACATTATTTATTAATAAAATGGTTTTAGCGCTTGCCGTCATACGAATTCGAAAAAAAAGAAATAAGGACCGGTCTAATACATATATATATATATATATATATATATATATATATATATATATATATATATATATATATATTTATATATATATATATATATATATATTTATTTATATATATATATATATATATATATATATATATATATATATATATATATATATATATAAGTTAAATTAACTTGCGTTAATTTTATTAAAAAAAATTATTTTTTAGGGAGCTTACTCCTTTATTTCTCTGTATCCAACTTAAAACTAACTTAACATAATTTTAAATACTTAAACCTAGGCTTCTCGTCGCTGCTTCACCTGGGCGTCGCTGCTGCTGTTGCGCACGTTGTACCTGCATGCAACGTTTAAGCGGCGCGTGTGCCATGTCAGCACAAAATAATGGGAACACAATTTTGTGGAGTTTCGCAAGATAAAATACGAGACTTTTGTTTTTCGGTTTATCATCAAAGTTTAAATGTGATAAAGAATGTATCTTGATCAATTTTGATGCTGGCATTGTGGTAGTGTATGATGAATGTTCCATTTAGAGTTAGGGATTTTTCATTGATTACTGCAATACCATTGAATCTGTTCAAAAATAGTATTCCCGGTGATATTTCCTCGATTGTAGGTATATGTTGATTGTTGACTTCAGTGCAAATTTGCTATAGAAGTATCATTATTTAAATTAACTAGGCTACTAATTGCACATATTTTTAAATTATTATTATAAGTTTTACAAATTTCTTTAATACCAAATATATCTTTTCCACATGAGAGCGTTGAATCGAAATTTATTTTATTTATTCTTGAAAATTTTTTTTCACTTCTAATTTTTATTGTTTTACAAATGCGATTTTCAACTGTTGGTAAGCTTATTATGTAAATTATAAAATTATTATTTGAAGCAATTTTAATTTCGGAAAATTCAAACGCTTCATCTATATTTATAAATTGTATATTTTCTTTGCTTACTATTTTTTTTTGCTATGTCAATTTCATTATTTGACAATATAAAATAATTTATTATATTGGCTTTTGCCCAGTGAATAGCATATGCAAAATTTACGATCTCTTCTTTAATTATTTCTAATTTATATCTTAATTCTAAAAATAATTCATTTTCAATTTCTTTATCATTTTTTAACATTTTTGTTATGCTATTTGTAATATTTGAAATTTCATTAATTCTTTTTAAGGTTAGCCTATTTATTATCAACTGATTATTGTTATTTTCTAAAACATCATTCAGCTTCTCTACTACAATGCTATGATCGTGGTGGTCAGGACTTCCTGCTATCCATTTCCACGCACTACCTAGAAAATCGAGTGATCTCTTATTTTTTTTATTGATTCTTAAATTGTTGATGTGGGATTTTATTTGGGATATCAGAAGGATTATGAAAGGATAATGTGGGTTTTTATCGCGTTTGTAACTGTTCGCTGTCGCTTCGATATTATTAGTTATTTCGCTATATTTATCAATGTCAATTTCATGTATAATTTTAAAAGTTCCTGTTTGTATTTTCGCAGTTCCTTCTTCTATTGTAACTAACTGTGAATTACTGTAGTCCAGTATCTGTACCTCTGCAATGCATATCGGAATAATTAGGCTGAAAAAGGGAAATTGTATGTTTAATATATAAGGAAGAATATGGATTGGATCTTAATTTCGTATTCGGTTTTTGTGTATTCTCTGTCAACACAGTACTGTTTCTATTTTCTTTTACTATTTCCTTAGTGTATGGTTTGGATAGTTTAGTTCCTTATCTTTTATTTCGTTTTACAAAAATAACCTGTCCGGTGATATACGTTTTATGTTCCTGTTTATTTTTATTCTGGTATTCAATATCTTTCTTCTGTTTGTTTGCTAATTTTCCTATATTATCTTGTCTCGTTTTTTCTATGTCATCGAGAGTAAATGAAACATTTCTAATTAAATATAAGTCAACTGGTCGTTTTCGCGTAATTGAATGAATTTATGGTTATATTCTGATACTGATCGTTCTAGGAGTTCTTCAAAATTTCTATGTCCTCCATTTTCTTTAATGCAGCGCATTATTTCGATAAGTGTAGAATGGAACCGTTCTACTTGTCCATTCGCCTGACTCTTATAAGGTGGCGTACTATAAACTTATATTCCTAGCTCGTCCTGCATCATAAATTTAATTGTGGCGGAATTAAGTGAGGGTTCGTTATCGAAGACTATTAGCTTGGGTACGCCACAGTAAAATATGATGTCTCTTAATGGTCTTCTAATATCTGCTATTGCTCTGCTAGCTAACATTTTAGTTTGCGCAATGTAGTAAATTTATCTAACGCAGTCATAACTATTTTTCCCTCGGTTAAAAATATATCAATATGGACTGTGTGACCGGGAAAGGTGGGTAGTGGCGTTTCATTTAGTTTTGGTTGATTTGGATGCCTTTCATATTTGTTTTCCTTACAAGTGTTGCAATTTGTTATTATTCATTTGATTTTACTAAGCATCCCTGGAAAATAATGCTTTTCTAGTATTTGAATTTTGTTTTCTGTAGCGTTCCTGTGTGCTTGTTTATGAAATTCTAATATAATATTTTCTGGGTTTCTTCATTTGTAACATCTTCAACTAATTTTTGCGTATATCGAGCTTTATAACCACTAAAGTGCTGCGGATAAAAGTTTTGAACTACACCCATAATTCTCTCTTCTTTGTGAATTCCATTTATGACAGATGGATTAAGAAATCGTTTCAAATGGGAAATAAGGATCTGTTCGTTGTATTCTGGTTCTGTTATGGTTGGATGGTTGATTGGTTTCAGTGGCTGTTCCAAGTCGGTCCTCACATGGATCACAATTATCGCCTTAGCGACATTTGATACCACAACCTCTCCTAACGCCGGAGAAAACGATGGGTTGTTCACTAAATCCACTTTGTGGTGTGTAGGTATCTTAAAAGATCTTTCGGGTTTACACCCGAGAGATCAGATAAACTCGCTAGGAAATAGTTTCCTAGTGTTCTATTTCTTGCGGCCGCCAGAGCCAGGCGTTCGCAAAGAAAATGGATTAAGGTTTCCTTCTCTTCTGAATTTCCACAACTTCTACAATGGGTATTGTACGGTCTCTGCAATTTCTCTGCATGAGTACCCACGAGCCAGTGACCCGTAAAGGCCCCGTGAGACGGCTGGTGTCCCTGCGGTCACTGTTTATGAGATCCCTAGATCTCGCTGTGTTAAAGACTGGCCAGGACGCCCGGGATGTATTACATGTTGTAAGTGTCCTCCATCTATTGCCCGCCAAGGTAAGACAGCGCATGTAGATGCCCTCTTAATCGCACCCATGGAGACAAGTACTAGTTCCACATGGGTTAGATCGAGAGAGGCTCCTCTGCGCGCCAATTTATCAGCCTTCTCAATTCCATCTATATTCCTGTGTCCGGGGACCCAGATGATTGTGATGTTAGCATGGTGACCTAGCGCCCCAAGTTCCTCCCTGCACTGTCTGACCAGTTTGAAGTTGATGGTGTTTGATTTTAGGGCTGTTATGGCAGCCTGGCTGTCCACAAAAATAGCAACCGTGCTCCTCTGCCCTTCTCTAATGTGGTGGGTGATCTGTCGACATGCCTCTCTGATCGCGAGTACTTCCGCCTGAAAAACTGTAGCTGTATCGGGTAGGCGTGTACAGTAGTTAATGTTAGCGTGCGGAGAAAAGACCCCCGCCCCCACGCCCAGGTCCATTTTTGACCCGTCCGTATAAATGGGTATATCGTACTCCATTTGGAGTTTCCTCTTCGACCACAATTTTCTTGTGGGAAATCTAACCTTGAAGTCCTTTTTGAAGTCCGGTTGTGGTACTATGTAATCTGTCGTCATTTGTGTTAATTCCCTCGGCACTGTGTATAGCACATTACCATGACCGTACGTTCGCTCAGACCAGAAGTTTGTCGCTTTTAACCTTAGCGCACTGTTGCAGGCTACGTTTTTAATGTACAGGTCGATAGGGAGGATGTGTAGCAATACGTTGAGTGCGTCCGCTGGACACGCTTTCAGGCTCCCTACAATGCCAGCAGCAGCTGTTCTTTGAACTCTACTAAGTCTCTGAACGTTATAGCCCTTGTCTAGAGCTGGCCACCAGACGATTGAACCGTCAGTCAGACTATTGAACCGTAAGTTAGCAATTTAGCTTGGGATCCAGGATAACTCCTAAGTACTTCGCTTTCTCCGCTAGCTTTAGCTGTTGTCCGTTAAGTGTCGGAATCTTGGTCTTGTTAGTGAAAAGTATCAGTTCTGTCTTTTCTGGATTCACACCTAGTCCACATCCTGTGGCCCAGGAATTCAGTTTGTCCCTTTTGCATAATATCACTTATTACACAGGGGAACATGCCTGATACAGCTATCACTACATCGTCCGCGTATGCTACCGTCTTAACACCCATTGAATCTTGTATGCCGAGGATGTTGTCAATTACCAATAGCCACAATAAGGGTGAAATCACCCCACCTTGTGGTTCTCCTCTACTGACGTGTTTGACGAGAACCGTGTTACCCAGCTCAGACTGAATGACCCTAGTCCTAAGCATTGTAACTATCCACTCCCTAAGAACTTCCTCAACCCCTACCCTGGTGAGAGAGTCCAGAATTGCTTTGTTACTAACGTTGTTAAAAGCCCCCTCTATGTCCAGAAAGGCCCCCAACGTGTACTGCTTATGGTGGATTGTCTTTTCTACTGAACGAATTACCTCATATAAAGCTGTTTCCGTAAATTTACCCCTGAGATATGCGTGTTGTGACTTCGAGAGGGGGAACTGATCCACTGTATGCCTAAGGTGGATTTCCAGAGCCCTCTCCATTGTTTTAGAAGAAACGACGTAAGACTAATGGGTCTAAAATCTTTTGCCGACTCATGCCCAATCTTCCCCGCTTTTGGGATGAAAACTACCTTTACCTTCCTCCAACTGAGTGGGATGTAGTTGAAGCGTATACATGCCTTATATATCCCCTTCAGCCATGGGATCACCACAACCTGTAACCTTTGCAGCATGATTGGGAAAATCCCATCCAAGCCCGGCGATTTGTAAGGCGAGAAACAGTTTATAGAGTGTTTGATTCTCTTTCGTCCGTGAATATCAGGTCACAAACCGGTGGCATCCTATTGCCCATAACGGGTAATTGAGATACATCCGCGGTATCTTTACAGTCTGGGAAGTGTGTTTGAAGCAAGAAATCAAGTGTTTCAGAAGATGTTTCCGTCCATGCACCATCCGTCTTTCTACGGAAAGAGGGGCTGGTGTGTTTCTTGGACAGTATCTTGCTGAGTCTTGCTGAAGTAGAGGTTGCCTCAATAGATTCACAAAATTCTCTCCAGCCATTTTTCTTGGCTTCCCTGATAGATTTTTTGTAAACTTTGAGACTCCCTTTATATCGTGCCCAATCTTCGTCCCTATAACATTGGTTGAACAGTTTCCTGGTTCTCTTCCTGAGATCCGATAATTTTTTGGACCACCATGGTGGAAGAGCTTTTCTACTCCTAGTGACGGGACAAGCGCACTTGTAAGCTATATTAAGAGCTTCCTCAAGATTCCCCACTTTTTTGTCTATCGTCTCAGTAGATTCAAATTTCATTATGTTAGAAATTTTAAGTTTTGAGCTAGCTTCCCTCGTAAAAGTATCCCACTTTATTCTCCTGGGGTTTCTGTAAGCATTAGCCTCTACGGTTTTCAAATTTACCTTGAAAACTATCCAACTATGGTCCGAGAAGGACTTCTTGTTGAACACCCTCCATTCTCCTACCTGGACTGATGCGTCTTCTGAAATGAGAGTTAAATCTAGGACTTCATCCCATCCAGCACATTTATTAGAGCTGGGGAAGGTAAATGTGGGAGTATTCCCTCTGTTACATACTGTAAGGTTCGAAATATTTATAAAGTTAAAAAGTGACTCACCCCTTTCATTATCCTCGGTGCTACCCCATAGCGTGTGCCTCGCGTTGGCGTCGCATCCCAGAAGGAGTGGGACATTTTTAGCAGCAGCATTGGCGACCAGGGTCGCTATCTCTTCCGGTGGTGCGTCACTGTTGTGCGCCATATAAGCTGATGCCACTAGTAGGTCTGGTCCACTTTGCACCTCGATTTTTACGACTGTTAAATCGCCTGTGCTGTACTGTGGGCAGATAAAAGCATTAATTGTTTTCTTAACTAGGATACATGATCGAATCTTATCACCGTTCCTGATATAGTGCATATTATATTTGGTCAGCTTGAGCCCCATAACGTCATTTCCTCTGACCCATGGCTCCTGTACAATGCCGATGTCCGCGTCTTCTTCCCCCAGAAAAACGGCAAAGTTATCTGATGCATTCTTAGAATGCTGCAGATTAATCTGCACCACCTTCAGCATCGGTATCCTGTTGTGCAGGCGCTTTGGAGACTTCTTCCTGAAGGTCCATGTCCTCTGGAATCTTGTTGGCCTCCTCCAAGTCATCCGCGTCGCCCTCGGTCGGGCGGTAGATTTTTAATTTGGCGTACCTAACGCCAAAACGCATTTTGCAGTCGGCTGCTTCCAGGACACCAACGGACTCCTCGTTAATTGCCAGAAGCAGGGACATGCTTGTTTTCTGGGCACCTTCGTTCTTGATGATCGCCCAGTCGTTCATTGGCATATTGGGGTTTTGCGGCTGTAATAGCTGGAGCACCTTCCCGTCCTCGAGCTTCAGTATGGGTAGCCAAATGCGGGCTCTCGGTCGTCTTGGGATATCCCCGGCTGGTATCAGCTTAAACCTTAAGCCTTCCCATGCTTCGCTAATCTTAGCTATGCACTTGCCGAGGAGTTCCTTCGACGGCCGATCGTCGCACCTGAACACCCTGCATCCCCGTACCACATTGGAGGAGTCGAAGCCAGAGGGAGAAGCATCCACATTGGACAAGAGGTGTTCCATCACCATCTCTGCCAATTTGGATTCAATCTCCCCCCATTTCTCCAGGACTTTCTTCCCCCCCTTGGTTATATCGTCGATGAGCGCCACATGTAGCTCATCCCTAGCCACTTCGCTGTATGGTCGCCTTGTGCTCGTCGATGGACCCTCTGTGGTGTGGATATTTTGGCGACCTTGTGTCTTTTTGAAGCCGAAAACGTCACATCCTGTGACCTGTTTCGCTTCGTCGCCTTTTCTGGGAGGGAGATTTGGTACTGCTCGTACTCATCGACAACAGTTTGGTACTTGGCCTTGTCCGCCTGGTCAAACTCATGTACTGACCCTTCCGCCTCATTCTTAGCAATTTTGCTTAGGATGAAGAGAGCTTTCTGGTACCGGGTTTTCCAGGCCGCTGCCTCGGACTTTGGCTTTTTCGGTTTTGGCTTAGAGTCCTTCTTCGCCTCTACCGACATGTTTGTTTTTGTTAGTGTTGTTGTTGCTGCACTACTTGTGCTAGCAGTGCATTCACTGTTTGCCGACGTGCTCTTGCCATCGTCGGCTTCCATGGTCTCCTGACTGGAGGCCAGCAACTCAACCTCTGAGTGCGTGGTACAAAGCACCGGGATGGTTTTTGTGCTTTTTTGTTTTTGTTTCGTTTCCATCTTCTTCGTAGGACTGCCCTCCTCCGAAGGCTTGGGCAGTCAAAGCTTTTTTGAGGGAAATGACGGTCCACCGTGCCAGAGCCCTAAGACACGGTAAGGCCACCGTTACTCCCCTATGCGGCCTGTTTTCGGAGAGGCGCCGTTCGAATACAGTTTACGCGGATAACCCCCTGCCTGCAAAACCCATCCAATAGGCACACCCTTGATTAGGGGGGAAGTGTTTATTGACTCTCCAGTCTAGTATAGGCTAAGGATCCAACATAGGACTATATTACGCATATCACTACCCTGAGGACTACCCCCTTAACCACTGTTATAATATGTCTATGTATTGTAGGGAATATAATTTTGAACTGGTGTATTGACGTATCATCTTGTTTAAAAAATATCTGGTTTTTAAATACATTAATGGGCACTTCTGCACATGGAATAAGGTCATGTGAAGAGCTGTCGTCACTACGAACAGTTGGTGTAAGTGAATTTATCTGAATAGGTATCCTTGAGAGAGCATCTGCTACTACATTAGCGTGTCCAGGCTTGTATTTTAATTCATAATTATACTCTTCTAAAATTGATTTCCACCGTTTCATCTTACTATTCGTATTTTTCGAACTTAACGCGTATGTGAGGTGCTGATGATCGGTGTATATTTTAATCTTTTTTGAGCCGTATAAATAATTTCTAAGAGAATTCAATGACCATATGATGGCTAGCATCTCCTTCCCATTTGTCGCATAATTCTCTTCAGATTTATTGAGTGTTCTGGATATAAATGTGATTGGTCTATTAATTTGCGATAGTACGGCACCAATCGCATAATCTGATGCATCAGTTGCTAGCTCGAAATCTTTTGAAAAATCTGGATGATAGAGGGTGATGTCCTTTGATATCAAGGTATTCCTGATTTTATTAAATGCATCTATTGCCTCGTTGTCTAGTGTAATTAATTTCTTTTTTGATGTGTTTTTTGAAACATTCCCTGCTTCTCCTCGCAGAAGAGCAGTGAGTGGTTTGGCTATCTTTGCGTAGTCTCTGATGAATCTCCTGTAGTAGCCAGACATTCCCAAAAACGATCGGAGTTCTTTTAAATTTTTGGGTATTAGAAAATTCTTAACTGCTTCTACTTTTTTCACATTGGCCTTGATTCCTTCGGCACTAACAACATATCCTAAAAATTCCACTTCATGTTTTAGAAAAACGCATTTGTCTAATTGGATTTTCATGTTTGCTTCCTCTAGTGTTTCAAATACAAGCTCTAAATTATGTAAATGCTCTTTTTCATTTTTGCCAAATATTATTACGTCATCAATATAGACGTAACACCTTTTGTCTATATGTTGTCGGAGAATGTCGTCTAAAGCTCTTTGGAACGTAGAGGGCGCGTTTTGGAGCCCGAAAGAAAGGCGCAAAAATTCATACTTTCCATTGTTTATGGAAAATGCTGTCTTTTCTATATCCGATTCGCGAAGGAGTATTTGGTGGAAACCGCTTTTTAAATCAATAACTGTAAAAAATTTGTTTCCACAGAGGATGGCTAAAACTTCGTTAATTTCTGGTATCAGATATCTATCGTGAATGGTTACAGAATTTATTTTTTGGTAGTCGATTACCATTCGATATTTCTTCTCACCAGAGGTATCCATTTTTTTATCGACTATCCAAACGGGAGCGTTATATGGAGATTTGGATTTCCTTATTATCCCATTGGCAAGGAGTTCTTCTACCTGACGTTCGACTTCTCCTTTTAATGCCATTGGGTAAGGGTATGGCTTAGAATATATTCGTGTATCAGAAGTAGTGCGGATTTCACCCTTAACTAATGTTGTATAGGTGAGTTTTTCATCCGGATCCGAAAATAAATTTGGACAATGTTTAATAATGTTCTTTAACTTATGCTGTTGTGCCTGTGATAAATGTGGTAACCTTATGCAAACTGTATTAACTTCTTGTGAGATTTTTGGTTTTAGAGGTATTTTAGTATTTGGGAATATGGTCATGAAATTTTTGTCGGTGAGAATAGTGGCGTTTAATTCCTTAAGGGTGTCGTTCCCTATTATTCCGTAGAAGGAGGATAATGTAGGCAAATTAAAAAATTTTCGATTGTCTGTTCTTGGGCCGAAAATATTCAAATCTGTATGATACTTTATTTCTATCTCTCCTGCAACAGAGCAAACTTTAAAGGGGGTTTCGTTCTTAAAAAATTCTTAATTCTAGTGGATTGAATGTAATTTTTATTCGATCCGGTATCGATTAAAAATTCTATCTTGTCTCCGCTTCTAGTCGTGTATTCAACACATGGAAGTGAAGACGGACTTATTCTACAAAATTAACATTATCTTTTTCAAGAAAAATATTATTTGGATCGTCGTTAGGTTGTATATCATTTTCTTGTTCATTATTTGGACAACTTGCATTAAGATGAAATTCGTTGTGGTTATCTGGTTCGATTGGATAACCTGTGTATAAATTCGGATAATAATTTGGATAATTTGCATTATAATCGAACTCAATGTTGTTACCTGGCTCACTTGGGTAGTCTGTGTTTAGATAATAATTGCGTTGTATTTTCCTCGGTGTCGGATGCGTCATCTGACGAACTCCTGAACGCTTTTGAGCGAAATTCTGCTGTGGCCTATTTTGATAATTTACTTGTTTTGTTTGTATAGAACTATCGATGTCCATTGGGACCGGTGGCTTGGGTTGTAGGTTGGGTCGATTGTTAAATCCAACAGAATTTGCTTGGAAATGTCGATTATTTCCAAACCTGTTGTAATTTGCTTGTGGTGAGTAATTTTGTTGGAACGGGATAGGTCGGTTATAGTTAAATCTATTATTGAATTGATAAAAATGTTGTTGAGATCTATGGGAACGTGGTGGAGGAGGTGGAGCGTAGGCTAGTTCTGGATAAAAACGTTGTCCTTTAAAGTTTATTGGTTGCCGTGGAGGTCGTTGGGGTGTTGGCATGTTAGTAAGGTGTCTGTTTGCGCCTTGCGCATAGTTTAACCTGAAGGCCATATTTTCCAGTTTTTGAAAAAGGTGCAGTGCCTGTGGCAAAGTAGAGGGTTCACGAATACTTAGCAATCGTGGCAAGTCGCCGTTAAGCCCACGAATGAAGGTGTCCAAAGCCTACTCTCTATAAGAGTTGGTCATGGCACGAATTGCTTCTTCGCTAATGTCAAGGCATGATATTTTATCAAGGATCAGCGACAGATCCTGATATACCATCTGATAGAATGTCGCTATATCCTGGTGACGCTGAGTCAAGGTCGTTAATTGGTACTCAAGTGTACCTATATGCCGCTTGTTGGAATAATGTAGCATCAGACACTACCTAATTTGTGTCCAATCTAATGGAGTCCGATAGGATTCCAAAGCCGTGTCGGCATCACCGATAATTTTGTGTCTTATTGTGTGCAGGATTGCAAAATACCTTGGAGTATTTTGAAAACTCCTGTAAACATCGAGAATTCGGTCTACTATTTTGCGCCAGTAGTTGAATTGTCCTGGTCGGCCGGAAAATTCCCTCAAGCACTTTACCATGTCCGGTATCCTGTCAAGTTCGTTAACGTTCGTCGCGTTTACGATTATTTCTGTATTACGCATGTTCCCATCGTCACTGTTGGTCATGCGATTCATGACTTGCTGTACTATTTCCTGAATAAATTGAGTGTTTGATAGTTGGGCGTTTGGTTGGGAAGTTTGTGGAGGATTTGGTTGTTGGGAAGTTGGTTGATCAGTTGAAATTCCTAATCTCCTAAATCCCTCTAGGATTTCTTCCTCCATTTTTATAAATGTTTTATTTATGGTTATTTATAAATATATTTAAAAAAAATTAAAGTTCTATCCTTTAATAGCTTACTAATATTCAATAATAAGAAATATTTAATTAATTTGTTTCCTCAAATTTCTTTTCAATAAAAATTTTCTCAATATTCTATATTTTCACTAATATTCTTTCAACTTTTCAACTTTTCTTTCAATGAAATTCTTTCTAAGTATATTTTTCAAATTTCCTCTAAGTAAACTTATTTTCTTATTTTTATAACTTATATGAAACAAATTACTGTTAGTCATAACATTATTATGTCCAGCGGTGGTCTCCTGGGGTTATTAAGTACGTCAGCTCTGGTCCTTTTTGATGATATCTACTTGGGGGCCTCTTTACTATTTAATTTCCAAAATCTCCAATTAGTGCGCCTGCTCAATAGTTTACTTTTTTTTTTAACCTTTTCCTTGAGTGTGTCACTTTTTATGTGCACTGTTACTGCTGGTCCCTGCTCGGGTGCCAGTTAAATTAACTTGCGTTAATTTTATTAAAAAAAATTATTTTTTAGGGAGCTTACTCCGTTATTTCTCAGATTCCAACTTAGAACTAACTTAACAGAATTTTAAATACTTAAACCTAAGCTTATCGTCGCTGCTTCACCTGGGCGGCGCTGCTGCTGTTGCTCACTTTGTACCTGCATGCAACGTTTAAGCGGCGCGTGTGCCATGTCAGCACAAAAGAATGGGAACACAATTTTGTGGAGTTTCGCAAGATGAAACACGAGACTTTTGTTTTTCGGTTTATCATCAAAGTTTAAATGTGAGGTGTGTTAACTTTTATATATATATATATATATATATATATATATATATATATATATATATATATATATATATATATATATATACATATATATATATATATATATATATATATATATATTTTTTTTTTTTTTTTTTTTGGGCAAGCGTTTGAGCATAAAGTGGCTGTATCATCAGCAAACGTCGGGGTAAGTGTGTGACTGCTGGTCGGCATGTCTGATGTGTAGAGCATGTATAGCAGAGAACCTAGTACACTCCCCTGCGGGACACCGGCATGAATGTCTCATGGGTCTGAAGTGAACCCTTTATGAATTACCACAAATTTCCTCTGCGACAAATAGTTTGTGAGTAGATTGTGGTCGTTTCCAGTCATTTACTTTTTAAGTTTTTATAAGAGGCCCTCGTGTCATACTTTGTCAAAAGCCTGAGTTATATCCAGGAAGACTGGTGGACAATATTCTTTATTTTCGAATGACTTCCTAATAATAGAGACAATGCGATGTACTTGTTCTATCGTGCTATGATGTTTTCTGATACCAAACAGGTGTTGAGGGATCATTTGCGCATCTGTTATTATAGGCGATATTGCCTTAACAAACAGTTTTTCAAATATTTTTGAAAGCAGAGGTAGGAGGCTGATAGGCCTGTAAGACGACACGAGCGTATGGTCCTTGCCGGTTTTCGCTACCATAATGATTTTGGACATTTTCCAATCTATTGGGTAATAGTCGAATCGAAGGATAGCGTTGAAGAGATGCAATAAACGAGTACAAGCTGAATGAGGTAGTTCTTTTATCATCCTACCTGTTATTTTGTCATGTCACGTGGCTTTTTAATGTTTAGGTCTTTGTACACCGCTTGAAATACATTTTTCTTTTTATTATGAGAGGTATTTGTGTGTGCTTCGAAATCAAAGTCGGAAACTGGAAGCTCGTTGTTGGCGGATTTGGGGTGGAAACTCATTTAAGGTGGCTAGCGAACAGAGTACCCTTTTCACTGCAACTTCTAGCCCAATTTCTGTCCCTTAAACGTGGAGGCGGGTCGGTGAGAACGGGACGCTTCAAGTTTCTCGCTGCTCTCCACAAGGAATAATCAGTAGATATAGTGGGGGAAAAGTTTTCAAGATACTGCTGAAGTTCTTTCACTTTTGTCGCTTTAAGGATAGTTTTATGCTTCTAGGAGCAGCATGACGGTTGATTTTCAAGGTTTCGTGATCTGGATTGTTGCCATTTCCTTCTCAGATTCCGTTTCTGTTTAACTAGAGCTGCGATTTCATTAGAACTGAAGATTGAGTTTCTAATTCTGCATTGGTTTTTTTTTTACCCCTAATAGCATCAGCTGATTTAATTTTTTTATCGCACAATCTATATCATGAGAGTTTGTCAGTTTACACTTATGCTGAAGGTGAGTACTTATTAATTTTTTGTAGTTTATCCAGTTGGTAAATTTATTATGCAGCATTAAATGTGAATCTTGTGGTGGTGTAATAGTGGAGTTGATTTTGATTGTTGTTGGCGAGTGGTCTGAGTACAGATTATAGCACGGTTTCGTAGGTATGTGCGATCTAGCAAATCCTTTGAATATCCCAAAATCCATCAAATCTGGTGTTTTCAGCCTATCTGAGGGCCAGTTGGTTGATTGGAAGATACTATGTCCAGGCCAAGTTTACTGACAACCGACCATAGTTTTCTGACTTTGGGTGTGATCAGGCGTGTATGTGTGTTTCGCATTGAAGTCCCCGGCAACTATGAATTTAGTCCCCAGGGATGCAAAAAAGTCGTTATATTGCTGTTCTGTTATACTGAACCCCGGCGGAAATAAATCGCTGTGACTGATAAATTTGTGATGTACTCTTCAATACATATTGACGTTGCATGCAAATAGTATTTACTGAAGCTGGTTAGTGAATGGTGTTTTATTCTGCTTTTTATTAGTATTGCGGTACCTCCACAGGCTTTGCCTTGAGGATTGTTTGTGGTATACAGTTTGTAGTGCGGGATTTTAAAACTATTTTTTTCTGTGATATGTGTTTCTGAAATAATCATAATGTACGAGTATATTTGATGGATGTTTAGAAAGTGAATTAATTCTAATCGGTGTTGGCTTAAGCCGTTTGCGTTCCAATGGCAAAGTTTGATCGAACTCATGGTTTGGATAAAAGGGTTTGTAGTAGAGGGGATTGGTTTCTAATAATTTCCGGCATAATATTTTGCATCGAGACCATGAACTGGTTCATGGTTTGGACAAGTGATTTGAGTGAGTCCTCTACTGAATTTGGTTGGTAGGTTTGGGCTTAGATATTTGCGGCCTCGAGCTGGGTGCTAGTTTTTACTATATTTGCATATGATGCCAGTTGAGGTTGCAATGGTCGTGCAGAATGGGTTGTAGTAGGAAATAGTGATCGCTCAGTGTAAGCTGAAGTATTTTTGTTGCTGTTTTAACCTATGCTATTGAAATATTTTTCTTTCAATGTGCTTTACACGGCGCAACTTCTATAACTGGCAGTGTGGTTACCGCCGCAATTGCTGCATTTCTTCACTGATATATCAATTTTATTAGATGGACACTTGGATGAAGTGTGTAGGTCTCTGCAGATGACACAAACACTATATTTAACATTTTTATTATATTTAAATATAAAATATATCTTAACCATAGATGTAAATCTAAACAATTAGAATATTAGACAATGCAAAAGTTGACAAATTGGCTTTTCTATATTTATTTTTTTCATTTAATTTTTATTTTTTTATTTAGTTTTTCAACACCATGGCGTTGTTGATGTACCATCTCGCCCTTAGGCGACCTTCAATATCGAAGAAGATATCTATTTGTTGACAAACGATATATGTGGCACATTGTTGTTGTTCTACGTACCCTGTTTTTCCATATAGCCTATTATAGCTAGCTTGTCCACCGATGGTAATAATTCGACACTGCATTGTTGTTGCTCCTTAATTAAGTAAGTTGAGTGATTTAAATATTAAAATTATAAAAGTGTGTGAATGGCGGTCATCTTGTTCCTCTGTATTCATCTTTTCATATTGTTATTATTATACTATATATGCCGATCAGATCTCTAATATGAAGAACATACTAACCTTATTAATAACTAAAATAAATAATAGATATTGATCTAAAGTTAATAATTGTTATATGGAATTCAAACGGACTAAAAACGGAGTAAAACAATTTATAAAGAACAACTCAATTGACATCCTTTTAGTTTTAAAAATACACTTCAAAAAAAAAAAAAAAAAAAAAAAATATATATATATATATATATATATATATATATATATATATATATATATATATATATATATATATATATATATATATATATATATATATATATAAAAGTTAACACACCTCACATTTAAACTTTGATGATAAACCGAAAAACAAAAGTCTCGTGTTTCATCTTGCGAAACTCCACAAAATTGTGTTCCCATTCTTTTGTGCTGACATGGCACACGCGCCGCTTAAACGTTGCATGCAGGTACAAAGTGAGCAACAGCAGCAGCGCCGCCCAGGTGAAGCAGCGCCGCCCAGGTGAAGCAGCGACGATAAGCTTAGGTTGAAGTATTTAAAATTCTGTTAAGTTAGTTCTAAGTTGGATTCAGAGAAATAAAGGAGTAAGCTCCCTAAAAAATAATTTTTTTTAATAAAATTAACGCAAGTTAATTTAACTGGCGCCCGAGCAGGGACCAGCAGTAACAGTGCACATAAAAAGTGACACACTCAAGGAAAAGGTTAAAAAAAAAAAGTAAACTATTGAGCAGGCGCACTAATTGGAGATTTTGGAAATTAAATAGTAAAGAGGCCCACAAGTAGAGATCATCAAAAAGGACCAGAGCTGACGTACTTAATAACCCCAGGAGACCACCGCTGGACATAATAATGTTATGACTAACAGTAATTTGTTTCATATAAGTTATAAAAATAAGAAAATAAGTTTACTTAGAGGAAATTTGAAAAATATACTTAGAAAGAATTTCATTGAAAGAAAAGTTGAAAAGTTGAAAGAATATTAGTGAAAATATAGAATATTGAGAACATTTTTATTGAAAAGAAATTTGAGGAAACAAATTAATTAAATATTTCTTATTATTGAATATTAGTAAGCTATTAAAGGATAGAACTTTAATTTTTTTTAAATATATTTATAAATAACCATAAATAAAACATTTATAAAAATGGAGGAAGAAATCCTAGAGGGATTTAGGAGATTAGGAATTTCAACTGATCAACCAACTTCCCAACAACCAAATCCTCCACAAACTTCCCAACCAAACGCCCAACTATCAAACACTCAATTTATTCAGGAAATAGTACAGCAAGTCATGAATCGCATGACCAACAGTGACGATGGGAACATGCGTAATACAGAAATAATCGTAAACGCGACGAACGTTAACGAACTTGACAGGATACCGGACATGGTAAAGTGCTTGAGGGAATTTTCCGGCCGACCAGGACAATTCAACTCCTGGCGCAAAATAGTAGACCGAATTCTCGATGTTTACAGGAGTTTTCAAAATACTCCAAGGTATTTTGCAATCCTGCACACAATAAGACACAAACTTATCGGTGATGCCGACACGGCTTTGGAATCCTATCGGACTCCATTAGATTGGACACAAATTAGGAAGTGTCTGATGCTACATTATTCCAACATATACGGGATATAGGTACACTTGAGTGCCAATTAACGACCTTGACTCAGCGTCACCAGGATATAGCGACATTCTATCAGATGGTATATCAGGATCTGTCGCTGATCCTTGATAAAATATCATGCCTTGACATTAGCGAAGAAGCAATTCGTGCCATGACCAACTCTTATAGAGAGAAGGCTTTGGACACCTTCATTCGTGGGCTTAACGGCGACTAGCCACGATTGCTAAGTATTCGTGAACCCTCTACTTTGCCACAGGCACTGCACCTTTTTCAAAAACTGGAAAATATGGCCTTCAGGTTAAACTATGCGCAAGGCGCAAACAGACACCTTACTAACATGCCAACACCCCAACGACCTCCACGGCAACCAATAAACTTTAAAGGACAACGTTTTTATCCAGAACTAGCCTACGCTCCACCTCCTCCACCACGTTCCCATAGATCTCAACAACATTTTTATCAATTCAATAATAGATTTAACTATAACGGACCTATCCCGTTCCAACAAAATTACTCACCACAAGCAAATTACAATAGGTTTGGAAATACGACATTTCCAAGCAAATCCTGTTGGATTTAACAATTGACCCAACCTACCACCCAAGCCACCGGTCCCAATGGACTTCGATAGTTCTATACAAACAAAACAAGTAAATTATCAAAATAGGCCACAGCAGAATTTCACTCAAAGCGTTCAGGAGTTAGTCAGATGACGCATCCGACACCGAGGAAAATACAACGCAATTATTATCTAAACACAGACTACCCAAGTGAGCCAGGTAACAACATTGAGTTCGATTATAATGCAAATTGTCCAAATTATTATCCGAATTTATACACAGGTTATCCAATCGAACCAGATAAACACAACGAATTTCATCTTAATGCAAGTTGCCCAAATAATGAACAAGAAAATGTTATACAACCTAACGACGATCCAAATAATATTTTTCTTGAAAAAGATAATGTTAATTTTGTAGAATAAGTCCGTCTTCACTTCCATGTGTTGGATACACGACTAGAAGCGGAGACAAGATAGAATTTTTAATCGATACCGGATCGAATAAAAATTACATTCAATCCACTAGAATTAAGAATTTTTTTAAGAACGAAACTCCTTTTAAAGTTTGCTCTGTTGCAGAAGAGATAGAAATAAAGTATCATACATATTTGAGTATTTTCGGCCCAAGAACAGACAATCGAAAATTTTTTAATTTGCCTACATTATCCTCCTTCCACGGAATAATAGGGAACGACACCCTTAAGGAATTAAAGGCCACTATTCACACCGACAAAAATTTCATGACCATATTCCCAAATACTAAAATACCTCTAAAACAAAAAATCTCACAAGAAGTTAATACAGTTTGCATAAGGTCACCACATTTATCACAGGCACAACAGCATAAGTTAAAGAACATTATTAAACATTGTCCAAATTTATTTTCGGATCCGGATGAAAAACTCACCTATACAACATTAGTTAAGGGTGAAATCCGCACTACTTCTGATACACGAATATATTCTAAGCCATACCCTTACCCAATGGCATTAAAAGGAGAAGTCGAACGTCAGGTAGAAGAACTCCTTGCCAATGGGATAATAAGGAAATCCAAATCTCCATATAACTCTCCCGTTTGGATAGTCGATAAAAAAAATGGATACCTCTGGTGAGAAGAAATATCGAATGGTAATCGACTACCAAAAAATAAATTCTGTAACCATTCACGATAGATATCTGATACCAGAAATTAACGAAGTTTTAGCCATCCTCTGTGGAAACAAATTTTTTACAGTTATTGATTTAAAAAGCGGTTTCCACCAAATACTCCTTCGCGAATCGGATATAGAAAAGACAGCATTTTCCATAAACAATGGAAAGTATGAATTTTTGCGCCTTCCTTTCGGGCTCCAAAACGCGCCCTCTACGTTCCAAAGAGCTTTAGACGACATTCTCCGACAACATATAGACAAAAGGTGTTACGTCTATATTGATGACGTAATAATATTTGGAAAAATTAAGAAGAGCATTTACATAATTTAGAGCTTGTATTTGAAACACTAGAGGAAGCAAATATGAAAATCCAATTAGACAAATGCGCTTTTCTAAAACATGAAGTGGAATTTTTAGGATATGTTGTTAGTGCCGAAGGAATCAAGGCCAATGTGAAAAAAGTAGAAGCAGTTAAGAATTTTCCAATACCCAAAAATTTAAAAGAACTCCGATCGTTTTTGGGAATGTCTGGCTACTACAGGAGATTCATCAGAGACTACGCAAAGATAGCCAAACCAGGGAATGTTTCAAAAAACACATCAAAAAAGAAATTAATTACACTAGACAACGAGGCAATAGATGCATTTAATAAAATCAGGAATACCTTGATATCAAAGAACATCACCCTCATTCATCCAGATTTTTCAAAAGATTTCGAGCTAGCAACTGATGCATCAGATTATGCGATTGGAGCCGTACTATCGCAAGATAATATACCAATCACATTTATATCCAGAACACTCAACAAATCTGAAGAGAATTATGCGACAAATGAGAAGGAGATGCTAGCCATCATATGTTCATTGAATTCTCTTAGATATTGTTTATACGGCTCAAAAAAGATTAAAATATACACCGATCATCAGCGCCTCACATACGCGTTAAATTCGAAAAATACGAACTTTCCGACTTTGATTTTGAAGCACACAGAAATACCTCTCGTAATAAAAAAGAAAAATGTATTTCAAGCGGTGTACAAAGACCTAAACATTAAAAAGCCACGTGACATGACAAAATAACAGGTAGGATGATAAAAGAACTACCTCATTCAGCTTGTACTCATTTATTGCATCTCTTCAACGCTATCCTTCGATTCGGCTATTACCCAATAGAGTGGAAAATGTCCAAAATCATTATGGTAGCGAAACCCGGCAAAGACCATACGCTCGTGTCGTCTTACAGGCCTATCAGCCTCCTACCTCTGCTTTCGAAAATATTTGAAAAACTGTTTGTTAAGGCAATATCGCCTATAATAACAGATGGGCAAATGATCCCTCAACACCTGTTTGGCTTCAGAAAACATCATAGCACGATAGAACAAGTACATCGCATTGTCTCGATTATTAGGAAGTCATTCGAAAATAAAGAATATTGTCCACCAGTCTTCCTGGATATAATTCAGGCTTTTGACAAAGTATGACACGAGGGCCTCTTATAAAAACTTAAAAAGTAAATGACTGGAAACGACCACAATCTACTCACAAACTATTTGTCGCAGAGGAAATTTGTGGTAATTCATAAAGGGTTCACTTCAGACCCATGTGACATTCATGCCGGTGTCCCGCAGGGGAGTGTACTAGGTTCTCTGCTATACTTGCTCTACACATCAGACATGCCGACCAGCAGTCACACACTTACCCCGACGTTTGCTGATGATACAGCCACTTTATGCTCAAATGCTTGCCCTAAAACAGCTATCAGTCTCCTCCAAAAACATCTTAGTTTGCTGGAGGTCTGGCTAGCTAACTGGAGAATTAAAGTCAACGAATCCACATGTGCTCACGTCACGTTCACTCTGAGAATGGGAACATACCCTTCTCTAAAAATAAATCCATCCCACAGACCGAAAACATTAAGTACTTAGGCATTCATCTCGACCGGAGGCTCACATGGAGTAAACACATATAAGCTAAAAAAATTTAAGTAAAACGAAAAATCAATCAAATTCACTAGCTTGTAAGGAAAAAGTCAAAACTATCCCTATCTTACAAAATACTGCTATACAAAACTGTTGTAAGGCCAATATGGATCTACGGAACCCAGCTGTGGGGAACCGCATCGCCATCTAATATTGTTAAACTCCAACGTATCCAATCAAAATGCCTTAGGACAATGGTGCACCCTGGTACTTAAAAAAATGAGAATATCCACAGAGATTTAAACGTATCTACAATAAAAGCAGAAAAAATGCTGCAGAAGTCACTCACAGAAGCTGAAACTACACCCGAACACCTTAGCACGGCAGCTATTGTCAAACAAAGGTCACAAACGATTAAAAAGGAAAGATACCATTAACCTACTACAATAGAAATTAACGTAATGTGTACCAATGTAATCCTATGCTAATTCATGTTATGTTCGGACCATTGGCGAAGAGCATATTAATTTTAAATTAGTTCTTAGTGTAAAGTCTGGGCGTTTTAGTAATCTCTTTAAAAATATGTGTGGAATTTGTTGACCTGAGCTGCGTATGCTTGTGTAGATCGACACACTGCTTGAAATATTTTCCATTTAGCTGTTAGCAATACTTTATTTTTAATTAAAAGATTCTGCTACGCTACATTTCTGCTATTTGAAACTACGGTATTCCTTCATTGATATGTTTTCCAAATGAAATTCTGGGTATTAGCGTTACCCCAAAATAGCAGTATAGGCGAGTGATTCTTTCTGGCACCCTATTGAAGATCCAGCTTTGTTAGGCTGATAGACTGCCACCCTTGCGTAACACCGTAATTTTTGATTTAATGAGATTAACCTCCAATATCTCTTTTCGACCCTTTTCGACAGTAGTTTTCTAGTTGGTACATAATATATTGTAAGGTTTCTGGCTTACCATATAACAACACTATATCATATGCATTCATCAGTAGCCGGACATTTGTATTGTTAACGTGGACACCCCCTCCAGCATTATCAAGCATATATCAAGCGTTTGGCTATAGTCTAAATAACTGTGGGGATAGTAAGTTACCTTGCTTTACTCCATACTGCCGATTTTATTCTTTGGTATATGCTCGCAATCAAGTTCTCAATGTTTGGTGATTGACCCATTGTGTACAGTTTATAAATTAGTTGAATTCTTTATACTTTATCAAATGCCGCACTGAAGTCCACGAAAAAGGCATACAGTTTCCGCTTTCCTCAAATTTAAGCTGCACAATGCTGAGGTTATACGAGGTTTGTTCAAAAAATATCGCGAATTTCATGTTTTTCAAGAATTATTTGTTTATTCATTAATATCTATTTTGTCTCTTTCAAAGTACTCCCCATCAGACATTATACACTTGTGATAACGTTTTTTCCAATCCTCGAAGAATTTTGAAAAAAAAATTTTTGTGATCTTGTTCAGCTCCTCCTTCGATGCCGTTTTTATCTCCTCAATCGTGGCGTAGCGTCGTCCTTTTATGGGCCTTTTCAGTTTGGGAACAAGAAAAATTCACGGAGGGCCAGGTCTGGGGAATACGGTGGCTGCGGCATTATTACAGTGTATTTGTGTTTGCAGGGGCATTATCATGATGCAAAAGCCACTTTTTGTTCTTCCACACATCCGGGCGTTTCTGGCGGATTGCTTCTCGAAAATTGCGCATTACTTGACGACAATATTCCTTATTGACAGTTCTACCCTACGGAAAGAATTCAAAATGCACCACGCCCCTGCAATCAAAGAAAACTGTCATCAAAACCTTCACATTCGACCGAACTTGGCGTGCTTTTTTCGGTCTTGGCTCATGCGGCAGCTTCCATTGAGATGATTGAGATTTGGTTTCTACGTCATAACCATAGACCCATGATTCGTCACCAGTTATGACTCTCTGCAGCAAATTTGGGTCGTCACGGACAGATTCCAGCAGCTCCTGAGCAGTGTTAATGCGATGCTGTTTTTGGTCGAAATTGAGTAATTTTGGGACGAATTTTGCGGCGACCCGCCTCATGCCCAAACTTTTGGTGATAATCGAATGACACGAGTCAATCGATATATTTAGGTCCTCAGCAACTTCTCTGACAGTGATTCGACGTTTGGCCAATACTAGGTTCTTTACCTCATCAATGTTTTCGTCTGTTGTTGACGTGCTCGGGTGTCCGGAACGCTCTTCTTCGCTCACATCTTCTCGGCCCTCTGAACACATTGTGTACCACCGATAAACGTTGCTTTTGTCCAAAATAGCTTCGCCGTATGCAAAAGTGAACATTCGGAATACTTTCGCGCACTTTATGTTGTTTTTCACACAAAATTTGATACAAATTGTTTGATCCATTTTTCGGGATAGACAAAAATTTAAGACAAGATAAAACACGTCCACGCACAATAGCTGTCAAAAACTGACTGAACATTCAAAATGGCCGAGATTGTCAACATACGTGAAGGTCATGAGCAGAGAATATGAGAAATGAAACTTACTTATACATTCACAGAATACACTTGTATTGCTGGCAATTTTTTCGCCACTGGATGTAAACAAACCAATTTTTCATTCCCCACTGGATGTAAATAAACTGGTGAGTTTCGGAAAAAGACTATTTTGGGTTGTCGTTCGTTAAAATTTTAATACTATTCTCATTCCAAAAAGTACCAAATTCAATTTAGTGAATACTATTTCTGATTAATAATTTTGATCATTACTAATATTAGGTACACTACTCTATATGCTAAAATAAATTTATTAAAACTATTATTTAATTCTTATATTAATTTATAATTTTTTTTGGCTTGTTTATTCTTTTTCATGAACTTAATGCCAACAAAAGTACTAAAAATTAAAGAAAATATTTATCTATTATAATAAAATATTTATCTATTATCATTAAAGAATGTTGTTAAACTTACTTTAAATGTTTAGTTAAATTTTAATTAAATAGCAACACAATTCTGTACGTATATTTAATTAAATATATGTTATATAATTTGTTTTTGTTTTGAAACAACTATTTTTGAGGACATTTTAATTTCAATTCATAGCTAAACATCTAATGAATACACAATATATTCTAGGCAAATTACAATGTATTAGTCAAATTATGAAATACCAAAGCAGAAAGCAGCATATAAATATATGAATTCTGCGGAATTTTGTAAATGGAAAAAAAAAAAAAATAAATAAAAAAAAAAAAAAAAAAAATATATATATATATATATATATATATATATATATATATATATATATATATATATATATATATGTATATATTTATATATATATATATATATATATATATATATATATATATATATATATATATATATATATATAATGCTTATGCGAAAGCATGTCTACATTTATCAATGTATTCAGTATTATTTCAATTACTAATTTTCATATAAATATATTTGATAGTTTATATAATTACGATATTTTATTTATTATTATTGAGAATTCATCTCACAAACACCCAATTAGCTAAATTACAAATAACAAAAAACAAATATCATGTAGCGTACAAAATCTTATCTACATGGAGAACACGTTGTCAAAATTAATACAATTTAATGAATCGGTCAGTGCCGTGTATGAAAGCAATACTATAATATAGTATAATTTTATTACTATGCTCTTGTAGGAAACATTTAATTAAATACGTTGACTTCTTTTAGTTTTTTCAAAAACTATATAAAAATCAAACAATTGAATATCACAATAAAAATAAAAAAATTCTTAACAACCAATTAAGAAAAAATAATCGTAATGGGCAATCCAGGTCGAGCTCGGAGAAAAAGTTCACCATTTTCGATTCTGGCGTCCAGTGCCTTAAACGGAAATTAAGCATTTAATATTTTGTAGATTGAAGTAGTGATTGAGAGTGATTTTAAAAGTGAAAGTAAAAAGTGTAATTTCAGAAGCAGTGAGTTATAATTATAAATTGTTTATAAATTTGTAGTTGAAGATAAACTTATTATAACAGAGCAAATATTTAGATGTTTGAACAGCGGAAGTATGTCCTTCGATGCAATGGGTGGCAAAAGTGCTTCAAATTTCCTAAGGAAGGTCCAGATGGAAGGTAATGTTAAAATATATGTTTTTTGTGCTTTTTTAGTGCTGCATTTGGCTTAGTAGATGCGATACATATTTCCTTTTTGCGTGTGTTACGTAGTTTTTTTTGACAAAAAAAAGGTATTTTATTGTATGTATGTACAATATACGATATATTTTTGGATAAAAAAGTGGAAAAAAATAAGAAATAGAACATTTTTATGATTTTGCGCTATGAACAACTGAAAATGGTAATTTATCAATATTTTCACGAAAAATTTGCACTTTCACAAGGCCAAAACTGCCTGAAGGGGCGCTGCAATGCTTTTGCGATGTACTAGAGAGTTCTTAACTATTGTCTTGGCTACAATTTTTGTCTGAGTATTGGATCGAAAATCTCAATGGTTTGGCTGTTACTGGCCAAAATATCCAAAAAAACGTGACAAAAAGTGGTGAATTTTCTACATTTTCGACTTTTCGATCAGAGAAATTGTAGCCCGAGACAATAGCTACAAATTTACTTTTGAAAATAAGTCAAAATTTCAAATACTTTACGAAATATGAGCCCAAGAAAATTTTGAAATTTTCCAAAAAAATAAAGTCTGAGAAAAAACTGCAAGTCAAAATCTGGATTTTCACCGTAGACGTATGGTCTAGTGGACTTTTTTGCTCAGTACAACCCCAAGAATCACAAACGCGAAGCGCCAATTAAGATTTCTTTTTCCATACTAATCGCCCCACCCTAATATATATATACTCGTATACATATACATATACATATACATATACATGAACATATTTCCGCTCGCCCATAACGAAATTGACTAAGCTAATGGTGGATGATTCCAATAGATTGCGAAGAGTCCCTTAATACTTTTCAAGCTTTTGTTTGGTTTGCGAGATCGTTTTTTTGCGACAAAAATTATGTAAATGTGTAAGCTTAGGAAATTTACTTTTTCCTTTTTTACTAAAAGCTCGTAGGATTCTGTCTCAAATAGCTGTTACGACAAAACTATTTCACGTTGAGAAAATCAGGGTTCTTTTGAAAGATGCTATTTGACAAGCAAAATGTTGGATTTGAGGTGGAAACGTCATCTGTTGTAATATTAAGGCACTTATTGACACCGTATTAGAATAGTCAGAATTAACCCAAAAAGTTAAATTTGTATTAGTTGAAACTTACGTCTCTAAGCTAAACTAACTAAATTTGAGAATTCATAAGTTGCTAAATAATGTAATTCCAAAAAACTAATCACTACTTATAAAGAAGAAAATGTAAACAAATCGGGAAGTAAAAATATGTTAGAAAATATTAAGATTACGTTATTAACTTATAACATACATGGTTTGCAAAACAAACTGCTCTTCCCAGAATCTTCAAATTTTTAAAACAGTTCGAGGTATTTGGACTACTGGAAATACATATGTAGATGAAAACAAAGCATGGGTCCCGCAAGGAAGAGTGCTCGGCCTTTTGCTATACCAAATTTTCACTAGTTGTTAGAGTATAAAGTACTTTAATTAGTTTTTTAAACTATATGGCAACGCTTTGCTTTTCTTGTTCTTGACGTCTTGTAACATTCATTCTTAAAATCTTGAATAATTCGCTGTTCCGTTCTTAAAACAAGCGCGTGTCGTTAAGAAATACAACTGCCATTGAATTCAATAAGCAATAAATTAAAAGTAATTTAAAACCACTGTGTACTTAATTTATTTAAATCTCTAATAGGTTATGGGCCCAGGCCACATAACAGGTGACATATTTTTCGATAGTCGCGAAAAACGTGTACAAAAACGTGAAAAACGTGTGTGACAGAAAATGTCGTCTTTTGTTAGAATTGAGCCGCTTGGAGCGGACAATTACGACACTTGGAAGCTGCATATGAAAGCCATACTTATTAAAAATGATTTATGGCCATTTGTTGATGGAAGTAAGCCATACCCAACTGGTGGTGACACAGCGGCATGGAACAACGGTGACCAAAAGGCATGTGCAGAAATATTAATTGCAGTGAGTTCATCGGAGCTCGGGCAGATTTCTGAATGTACGACTTCGCACGAAATGTGGGAAAAACTAGCTGGAACATATTCTTCACATGGACCTGCAAGAAAGGCATCACTATTAAAGCGAGTAGCACTGGCCAAAATGCCAGCAAGTGGAAAAGTTCGCGAACACATCAACGACTTTTTTGATGCAGTAAACAAATTGAAAGAAATAAATGTTCCAATTGGTGATGATCTGTTCGCTATACTACTTTTGTACAGTCTACCCGATTCATTTGAAACTTTCCGTTGCGCATTGGAGACACGTGATGATTTGCCAAGTCCCGAAGTCCTTCGTGTGAAAATATTGGAAGAAGCCGAATCGCGCAAAGCAAAACAAGAAAAAGATGACGAAAGCGTGTTGTATGCAAATAAGAAGAAAAATTTCTGGAAAAAACCCAACGAAAAGAACACAAGCAACTGTCAAAGCGAAAATCCAAACGAATCAAAAGGAAAACAAAGGGGATGTTTTAAATGCGGCAAATTTGGTCATTTTGCTAGAAATTGCAAAACCAAAACAAAAAGCGAATGTAGTGCGAGAAATGCAGTCGAAAACATTAACTCTTTTCATTGTGCGGAAAACGCGTTAATATGCAAAAGTGAAACTCGATGGTGCTTAGATAGTGGCTGCACGTCGCATATGAGTGCTGATAGGGAAAATTTTGCAAATTTAGAAAAAACTGAAAAAGTGTTGAATTTGGCAAATAAAAACAATACAAAAATACAGGGTGTCGGTAAAATGCAAATGCTTGTAAACGTAAACGGTCGCGAAGATAAAATTGACTTAAATGAAGTAATGTTTGTTGAAGATTTACGCACAAATCTTTTATCGGTATCAAAAATTGTTGACAAAGGCTATGAGGTACGTTTTCGTCGTAATGAAGCTGATGTAATAAATAAAAACAACCAACTCGTTTGTCGCGCAGAAAGATCAGGAAATTTGTATTTCGTAAATGAAAGTCAGCAAAGTGCAAGCGCGGTCTGTACAAGTGAAATTGACGTTTGGCACCAAAAGATGGGTCATTTAAATGAAAAAGACTTGAAAGATTTATCAAAAAGCAATCTAGTGCATGGAATAAAAATAAACCCCAACCAAAATATGTCAGTCTGTGAAATTTGCATAAGCGAAAAACAAACACGTTTGAATACTCCAAAACGAAATGAATGCAGAACAAGTGATGCGTTAGAAATCGTACACAATGACGTGTGCGGACCAATGCGAAATGCATCAAATGGTGGCGCTAACTATTTTATAACTTTTATTGATGATAAATCGCGTTATTGTGAAGTGTTTTTCTTAAAGAAAAAGTCAGAAGCCTTCAGCGCATTTAAGCAGTATAAAAATGCAGTTGAAAATTTTACCGGCAAGCAAATAAAAAATCTTCAAACTGATAACGGTACTGAATATATAAACGGTGAATTTAGTGCTTATCTAAAAAAATACGGTATTAAAAGACGGTTAACAGCTCCACACACTCCCGAACAAAATGGGATCGCCGAGCGCAAAAACAGAACATTGGTCGAGATGGCCAGGTGCATGTTGCAGCAAGCTAATGCTCCAAAAAGTTTTTGGGCCGAAGCTATTAACACGGCGTGCTATATTCGAAATCGGTGTCCCACAAAAGCTCTTAACGGTGAAATTCCATATACAGTATGGACTAATAAAAAGCCCACAGTGATACATATGCAAGTGTTTGGTACAAAGGTATATGTTTTAGGCAAAAACAATAAAAGAGGAAAATTTGACTCGAAATCACAAGCACATATTTTTATCGGTTACTCTAATGAATCTAAAGCGTACAGATTATGGTCTCCGGAGAAGCGAAAAGTCGTTATAAGCCGCGACGTAGTTTTCGTCGATAAAAACGGGTTTAATGATGAAAAAAGTGGTGTTTTCGTGCAATGTAGTAGCGAACCGTGCGCGAAAATTCAAATCAAACAATTTGAAAATGACATTGTCAGTAAAAATTCTGATGAAGAATCAGAAGCTGAAGAAATTTGTGATAATCGAGGTGAGAGTGCACAACGTGGCAGAGGTCGACCAAAAATTATTCGAAGTGGTTCACGTGGAAGGCCTAAAAAGATATACAGCAGAGTACAGAGTAAAAACGAAAATATCAAAGGTGAGTCAGATACCTCCGATAATGAAAATGATCTTTTTGAAGAATGCGAAATGGCATTTTTGTCTGAATATCCTGAAACGATGGCAGATGCATTAAAAACTAGTTCTGCTGAATCATGGTACAAAGCGCTTGAGGATGAGTTTATAGCTCAACTAAAAAACAACACATGGGAGATAATAGAACGACCAAAATCGCGAAAAGTGATTGGAAATAGACTTGTATTTCGTAACAAAAATGATGGTACCCCTAACGGTAAGACTAAGGTGCGACTCGTAGCTAAAGGGTTTGCACAACGTCAACATCAATTCGGCTGTTGTCGGCTCTTGCAGCAAAATTTGATTTGCAAATTCACCAAATGGATGTGGTGACAGCCTACCTAAACGGCGAGCTTGAAGAAAGCGTTCATATGGAAGTACCAGAGCAATTGATTGATATTCTGAAGAAAATTAAAGCTGGCAAACTAGTTGGATCAAGTAACAAAAAAGTCAGCGAGCATGTACGTAACACTGCAGAACGATGGTTGAAAACAATTAATAAATGTAAAGATCCAGTATGTTTATTAAAGAAGGCACTTTATGGCCTCAGACAATCAGGATTATCTTGGTATTTGAAATTAACTACAAAATTAAAGAGTTTAGGCTTAAACGCAACAAAACAAGACCCATGTTTATTTGTAGACAATAATGATGGAGACATAATGCTAGTAACAATCTACGTCGATGATTTGCTAATCGCGTCTAATAATAAACAACAAATTGAAATGCTAAAAACAGCTTTAACAAACGATTTTGAAATGAAAGATATGGGGAATGTAAATACTTGTCTGGGACTACAATTTCATCAAAATTTAGAAAAGCACCAAGTATTTCTGGTACAAAGCGAATACACCAAAAATATTCTAAAGCGTTTCGGTATGGAGGATTGTAAACCAGCACAAACACCAATAGAAGTTAATTTGAAGCTCACCAAACCAAGCGAGATAAACGAAGATGTGATGAAGCAGTACCCTTACCAGAGCCTTATTGGCGCATTAATGTACCTGGCAGTTCAAACACGTCCTGATATCGCGTACGCAGTCAATTCACTAAGTCAATTCAACTCAAATTATGGTGTCGAACATTGGAAAGCAGCAAAACGGATACTTAGATACCTTAAAGGTACATTGCACCATGGATTGCTGTACACAAAAAATGACTCGCATTTTTTCGGAGTAGTAGATGCTGATTGGGGTGCTGACATGGTTGACAGGCGTTCTTATTCTGGTTACGCTTTCTTGTTATCTGGAGCTGCTATTTGTTGGGAGGCACGTAAGCAACGTACGGTCGCACTTTCTAGTACAGAATCAGAGTATTTGGCTATGTCCGATGCTACCAAGGAGGCGCTATACCTGAAATCAATTTTCGAGGAAATCGGTATACCATGTAACACTGTTGAGATGTATAATGATAACCAAAGTGCGCAGAAACTCATCGATAATTTTGGATATCATCAGCGAACAAAACATATAGACATACGCCACCATTTTATGCGAAATCATGTCAGCGAGGACTCAATAAAAATATCTTACATGATGACAAATGAGATGCCAGCTGATATCTTAACAAATGGACTAACCGTGGCTAAGCATAATTTTTGTTCAATGAATTTGGGGGTATCAATTAATAGAAATTTAAAAAAAAAAAAAAAATGTATTTACAATAAAAGCACTTTAAGTGGGGGTGTTAGAGTATAAAGTACTTTAATTAGTTTTTTAAACTATATGGCAACGCTTTGCTTTTCTTGTTCTTGACGTCTTGTAACATTCATTCTTAAAATCTTGAATAATTCGCTGTTCCGTTCTTAAAACAAGCGCGTGTCGTTAAGAAATACAACTGCCATTGAATTCAATAAGCAATAAATTAAAAGTAATTTAAAACCACTGTGTACTTAATTTATTTAAATCTCTAATACTAGTGACCTACCAACTTCAAATAATGCAGTCACTGCAACGTTTGCAGATGGTACTGACATATTGGCAACAGCCAAAACAGGGAATGAGTTAGCTGTGATATTGCAACCAGAAATAAATAACGTCTTAAGTTGGACTAAAAACTAGAAAATTAAACTAAACAACACTAAATCGGTCCACATAAACTGTACAAACAAGAATACTTAATACATTCCTATCTATATCGATACAGATCCCATATACTTATACTGCCAAGTACTTGGGTATGACACTCGATGCTAAGCTGCATAGGAAACACACATTAAAAAGAAAAGGGAACAGTTGGACCTGAAATCTAACTCATTGTACATAAATCCGTTATATCACGTAAAAATAAAATTTGCATATACAAGCAACTGTTGACACCAGTGGCCATATGGCGTCCAGCTCTGGGGCTGCGCTAGTCAGAACAACATGACCTTGAAGTCGGAACAGTGAATGACGAAGTAAAAGGGTTTGCTCAAGCTAATGCAGTTATTCTAAGTTATTATGTTAACGAACACAGATTAAAGCGCTCTACACCTAGTGACTTGATAAACCAAGCATAAGATATTAGGGTTAATAAATAAATTTGTAAAATAATTGCTTTTTAGTTTTAAAATAACTAGTTGCAATAATATACGTATATTATAATATAAGAATTAATTTTATAAACTTATAAATAGTATATGTAAAAAAATAAATAAATCAATCAGATCTGAATGTATGAATATGACCGCTTCAAAATCAAATGGATGACTTTTGCAATGACTTCGCAGCTGGGTTAGATACGCGGAACTCCAAGGACTCAATAGTAAACTTTACGGTAAAGAATCTAATGAGTTTTGTGATGACTGTGGATTATGATTTCTTGATAGCAGAACAGTCGGAGACCAGAATGGAGAATATAAATTTCTAAATGCACAGGTAAGCTCTGCTAACGATGTTTGTGCCATGTCCCAGAGCTTCTTGAATGTTCTCCGGAAGTTTAAGGTCGGACAATATGGCAATATGGGTCAAGTTACAAATAGAAGCTGGAGGAAATAAAACTAATTATGCAAACTAATTGCCAAAACTTATATGGAGAGACTCAAATTTGCAACAATACTAGAGAAATATGAATAAAAATATAAATGCATTGAAAATTTTAATAATCCAAAACTTTCTGATTTGCAGAAGTTGTTAATATCTCCGCACCAAAGACTTCAAAAAGCAAAAAAAGCACCTATAAGAAAAATGGTTTAACTATGAATGTCAAATAACAAGACATAACTGTTTTAGAAGAGTTTAGAAGAACGAACCAACAGCAGAGCAAACATGAGTACAATTAGAGCAATAAGGAAGTCAAATTTGTGTGCGAGCAAGCAAAAGTGCAGTATGAAAAATCGTTGATGCCGAAAATAAGCGCAGTTAACGATGCCCTAGATTAGTGAAACGTTGCTAAGTAGATACGTGGGGAAAATGTACAGATGGGATCTGATGTCAGCGCACAAGAATTTAAAAACTATTTTGAAAACCTACTAAATACTTCACAAACATTAAAAAATATAGTTTGCGGACAATTTCTACACCAAAAAATACAGTTCGACAGAGCTATAACAAAGCCCGAAATTAAAAATGTGCTAAAAAACAAAAGCAATATTTCCAAACTGCAAAAAATGGGATCTCAACATGCCAAATAATTATAGAGCAATCGCTGCCATGAACTGCTTAGCAAAAATGGGGAGAAGACTTCAAAATACTGAACTAGTTTCAAGCACGATTTATACGCCATTACTCAAAGATCGATAACTTTTATAACGTCAGCATTATGCAGCTTAGAGAATGCGTTTTTCGTGGACTTCAGTGTAACATTTGATAAAGTACAAAGAATTGAACTAATTTATAAACTGAACACAATGGGTCAATCAAAGATTGAGAACTTGATTGAGGTCATATACCAAACAATTAAATCGGCAGTATGGATTGGTCAGGAATTATCAGAGCATTTTGAAACCCATACAGGAGTGAAGCAAGGTTGCTTACTATCCCCACAGTTATTTAGTCTATATCCAAACGATTTGCTAGATTATGTTGGAGCGACTGCCCACGTTACCAATACAAATGCCCGGCTACTGATGAATGCATATGACATAGTGTTGTTATCTGATAAGCCAGAAACCTTACAATATATGATGTACCAACTAGAAAACTACTGTCGAAAAAGGATATTGGAGGCTAATCTCATTAAATCAAAAATTACGGTGTTACGCAAGGGTGGCAGTCTATCAGCCAAACAAAGTTGGATCTTCAATAGGGAGCCAGAAAGAATCACTCGCCTATACTGCTATTTTGGGGTAACGCTAACACCCAGAATTTCACTTGGAAAACATATCAATGAAGGAATACAGCAGTTTCAAATAGCGGAAATGTAACGTGGCAGAATCTATTAATTAAAAATAAAGTATTGCTAACAGCTAAATGGAAAATATTTCAAGCAGTGTGTCGATCTACACAAGCATACGCAGCGCGCGTTTGGGGTTATAGATTACATGAGGAAGTCAACAAATTGCACACATATTTTTAAAGAGATTATTAAAACGCCCAGATTTTGCACCAAATTATGCCCTAACACCTGCTGCGGAAGAAAGAACGCTGTACACCCTTGAGCCGCACTTCAATATTTATACAAACCGTTGCACTTATATGAGTAGGAGAGACTTCCACACAGGCTGTCCAAAGCACTACTAAGAAAAAATCTGATGGTGGACAAGAGAAGTAAACAAACTAGGCTCTAAATTCAATTTAAGATTTGAAAACAATATGACAGAAGAAGAGTGGCATGGGCAAGTAAATGTACTACATCATAGTCTCAAAACACAGTTTATTGAAGAAGCACACCGGAAACCTGGTGCAAGTTACTCTAGGTTTTATAAATTCATGAGGCTCTTTGGAGGGAATATGTATTTTTCGCACAATCTGCCACTACACTATATAACAACAATATTCAAAACTCGCTGTGATGTGTTACCGTTAAACTCTATCAACCTGGAAATCACTAGTACCTCAACGTGTATTATGTGCAATATGGGAGAAGAATAAAACTTGCTTCATTTTATGGGAATAATATACTAAATAAATTAAGAGTAGTAAATTTAAGAAACAAATCGTTAAATGCAGAAGAATTTATTGATATTTTAAACGGAGATAGCCCTTTAAGATGGAAGAGTGTGGCAAACTATATATTAAGTTCATTATAATATCGAAAAGATATTTTTGCAGATTTCATTTAAAGAATTCTTACTATTCAAAATAAACAAATATTAAGATACATAATCTATTCTATGGCAGACAGCTCGAAGCAAAACCGATCTCAGGCTCTCTATAATAAATTTATTTTATGAAAATTTCTTTTCAAATTTATAAGTAAAGAGCTTATTACTACTGCTATTACTACTAGTAAGAATTTTTTACGTAACTAGTCTTTTCCTCATTTCTTGAGGATTATGATCCGCAGATAAACGTACATTGTACATAATGTAGGAATCTAAATGGTTTGTGGGATCCGAGTATTTTAAATGGTCGTAAGATAAATGGCCCATAAGATTGGAGCGAAGAAAACATGTGACAGCACTTCATAATGGATCACTGCGAGAAACAAGTTGAAAAGATTCAAAAGAAGGTTTCTATTATATTAAATTGTGTTAGAAATACTCGAGTCCGCAGTGAATGTACTAATCAACGCGGCTTTATCGAATTAGGCTTTTTATCCGATTATTAAATATATGCAGCAATATTACTTGCAAGCGATTAGAACTACAAAAGCAATATACATTTATTTGTGGAGAAGCTCAAGAGTATACATATTATGTACAGGCGAACTTTTGAGGTTTGGTGGTAATTTGGCAGCTAGACGGGTGAACGTATCAAAAGCTTTCACGATGGCTGGTGTGGACTGACTATAATAACGGCTTTCATGCACAGGGAAATGCGGATTGTGAAGAGCTGCAAAAGCGATTTCATTTATTTTACCACAAAAGCTGTACATTTGGAGATTGAAATCTGTCGTCCAAGGCGTTTATAGCATCGCAAAATAGATTCTTTTCATGGAGAGGGGCATATGCTCAACTATTTTGTGGCAATGGTATACATTTTTGTGGTCCAGAAGTCAGCTATATGGAGTTAAGAACCCTATATTTTGAGGAATAATATCTATCAATAATATCGTATTCCAGCATATACTACCAAGATTCAGCACTTTGGTTGGATATGGGAGATGAACGTAAAGTCTGCAAAATACATATAGTAATTACAACTGGTGAGTTGTACTATACCTTCGAAGAGATGAAGGATCTTCCATTGCGGAAATTAAAGCTATCTGATGTCGGTGATGATGCATAAGTGAATCAGTGAAAACAGTCCTTCAGTTTCTGTGTCGTTCTTCATATTGAGTTTTAACACTCACAGAATACAATATGGTCAGTTAAATGGTGGCTAATAATGAGGTGAGTTTTCGGCCGGAGGTTGAATTACTGATATTATGTGTCCTAGATGCAGATACTAAATTATCACATAAATATATTCTATTTTGAAGCCTGGGCACCACATGATCCGAGATCTCCTTGGTTGTTCATATACATATGACTTCTTAAACGGAAGGTAAACAATGTAATCTCTTTTAATACTCAAAGTCAGCTGGAGAGATTTTAATTTAAATAACTTTTATGTTGATATCCAGAAAAGTTCTGTGAAGTTGGCAGATATAGAGGTACAGACTGAACTGTGGTGTACTATGGTATGACTTCTGAGACCTTCACACTCTGGGAACAGGAAAGTACTTTTCAACCTTGGATTTGAAAAGCGGATTTCACCATATTTTGCTCCAGATTCTCCACTAATAACGGTAACAACGAATTCTTCCACCTTCCTTTCGGTCTGAAAAACGCCCGAGTATATTTCAACGGGCAATCGATGACGATTTGAGAGATGTTATCGGAAAAAATTGTCATGTCTACTCTGCAACTAAAGAGGACCACATTAAAGATATTAACGAAATTATGCAAAAACTAGAAAAGGTTAACATGCAAATTTCCCCAAAAAAGTCTAGATTTTTTATGAAAGAAATTGAGTTTTTGGGGTTCATTGTTAGTGAGACAGGCAATAAAATATGCCCAACTAAGTATCTAAGAGGTGATAACGGAAATGATAAAACAAAACAATCAAAGAATATCAAGATTAATTTAAACGAAGAAGCCATAGACGCTTTTGAGCGTATTAAATGGACTTTAAGCTCAGAAGAGGTATTACTACAACATCCTGATTTTCAGAAACTTTTGTGCTGGCTACCGACGCTTCGAGTGTAGCGATTGGAGCGGTCCTATCATAAAACAAGAAACCCATTACATTTATTTCATGAACCCTATCAAAGATAGAAGAGTCGTACGCGACCAACGCAATCATATGGGCTCTGTAGAAGTTGAGAAATTATATTTACGAAGCTTCTGACATTCACATATTTACAGACCATCAACCTCTGATTTTCGCAATTTCCGTAAGAAATTCAAACAGCAAAATTCAGTGATGGAAGGCTTTCATAGACGAGTTCTCGCTCAATTTTTCTACAAACCTGGAAAAGAAAATATTGTCGCTGACGTATTACCAATTTAAGCAATAAACTCTGTTCACAATTCAAACAGTTCAGCGGCTGCTATCTGTCATAGTGAAGTATATTTTTCGATTACAATAACCTCTGTTAAAACCCCTATTAACTCCTTTAGAAATGAAATTGTTCTTTCAGAAGGAAACCCAATTCACAAAAGGAAAATTTGTTTCAGGACCAGAATCCGACATAGCATAAACTTTAACACCATCAAGGAAGTAACACCAATTTTACAGACAGCCATTAACACTAAACACTAGTCAATTGCTCACTGAGTATGCTCGGTAAAATCCAAATCACCCTACTAGAGGTCTTTTCCTCTGTGAAAATCAAGCATACTGAGAAACTAGTTATTGACATATTTAATAAAAATGATAAGTTCGAAATTATAAACGCTGAACATAATTGGGCGCACAGAAATTTCAAAGAAAATCTTTGCCAAATTTCGAACCAATAATACTCCCGGAAATGAAAGATATTATCAAAACAGTAACAAAGAACTCTTCTATGGCAAATATGCAAACCCCAACAGCAACTGGTAGTAGAATCGCCCCTATACCCAATGAAATAGGAGAAATACTACACATTTTTCTAACAGAACAAAATCTTTTTCTAACTTGCATATATAAGGTTTCTTAAACTGCCATTGTAAAACCAATTAGATCAAAATCCGTTATTGATATAAAACCGAGTCTTCTGGAAATCTTCACAATATTTACACCTAAAATTATCATTTCAGACAACGAAAAAGGAATCTCCTCAGAAAGAATGGAAACCATGTTCGAAAATCTGGGAATATCCCACCATAAAGTGCCACCGCTCCATAGCAAGAGTAACGGCCAAATAGAGAAATTTCGCTCGACCCTGGTAGAAATAGCTAAATGCGTGAGATGTGACAACCCCACAATGGATTTAACAGAGCTCATCTTTGTAAGCACTTCGAAATATAATAGTAACATTCATTCCACAACCGGCAAAAGCCTTGTAGATCTTTTATAATTGCACAGAGGACAAAATCAGAAATAATAACGAAATTAACAAATAATCAAACTACTCGTATGTATAAACAAATTATATGTAATTTATGTATAGAGAAAAATGAATAAATACCCACGATTGGCACAGCCAAAGGTCAGTCAATCAGTAAGAGTTAATTGTGAGTCTTTTCATTTTAACTTAGCATTGATTGATTCTCCTTCTCCGACACCAAGGTGTATGTGCCTGTTTTCAAACATTAGCATCAATTCGGTACAAGAACCGTTGTTGAAATTCAGCTGTTAAATTTAGTTATCAATTTGGTGACCCCGACGTTTGCAACCTTCTGAGTATCAGAAGGAAAGGATAACTGGTTCAAATGCCAAATATCCATCGATCCACTGATCATTTAAATATCCTTCAGTAGGTAGGAAACAGTTACCAACGAAGTGTCCACATACTACAATCAAGTCCTATGCTAGTAACCTGCAGAAGACTTCACACATTATATACAGACTTATCATCAAGCTATCAAGTGTCCTGTAACCAGCAGACGACAACAATCAGGTCAGCATTAGCCGGTAACCAGCAGACGACAACAACGAATCCTGCACACAGCATTCAAAAACACGATACGTCATCATCATGGGAATTGATGAACTATCATTGAGGCAAGATGAACCTGCACTGGCTTTACAAAAAGCTATAGCCAACTACAAGAAGACGCGACAAGAGCGCAGAACAATAGATGTTATAACAGCAAAAGCCAAAGAAATGGATGAACTGTGGGTACATTTTGACAAACTCGACAATACCATCCGCGAACAATATGGAAAGGAAGTCGACCACCCGTATTTTGTGAAGGATATATACACTGCCATTCGCACCAAATAGCGAGAGGCACGCGATGAGTTGAACAGAGAAGTACAGGCCATCAAACGTCTCCAGGCAGCATCAACCTCAAAGGCTGCACCGGAGATACTCAAAACAGTATGGTTGCCACAGCCAGCCACTAGACAAAGCGAATCAAGCACCGTGATAGCTATGCTCACTAATTGACAAAGAAAAGAAGTCAATATAAACAGCTAGCAAACTACTTAGCCTAGTGCTTAATAGTGTGACACAACAAACGTCGCACTATTATGCAATGCAGGCGAAAAGAGTAGACACGCATTTGAAATCTGCACAGGACCTGCACCAAAGGATCTGGTTATCTGATGAGCCCAGCTCATAGGACTACGAGGGTTTTGCCCAGATTGAGCAACCAATCACTGCACAGATTCTGCAGCTTCAAGATATTTTTATTTTTTTTTTTATTACAAGAATTTATTATTTATTGAATTTTCTTAAATTAAGCCTAACAATGAGTATATCAAATCCTAAAACTAGACACTAAATACTAATTTTAACCCAAATTGTATTTGGCCATCAAAATTTCGGTTCTGCTTCGCTCTTCAAAAGGCCGGAAGGTCTCTTCTCTGCAGGCGGGATCGGCTTAGCCATTTTGCGAGGGATTTAGCTAGTGGATTCGGGTGATTTTCCAGTTTTGCTATGTATATCTGCTTTCTAGCATTTATTTCTGTGATAACTGTTGGTATTTTCAGGTCTTTGTGAATATTATCATTACGCATGTACCATGGAGCATCTGTTATTACCCTAAGTATCTTCGACTGAAACCTTTGAATTATGGCAATGTTAGAAGCGGATGCATTACCCCACAGTTGAATCCATGATACAACCATATCGGCTTAATAATTGCATTGTATAGGAGGATTTTGTATTCTAGGCTTAAGGTAGATTTGTGGTTTATTAGCCAATGCAGCTTACCGACCTTCAACTTCATATTTAAAATTTTAGTTGAAATGTTCGTATGCCAAGCTAAGCGCCTGTCTAAATGAATGCTGAGATAGGTGACTTCATTAGCTTGTAGAATCTCAATATTATTGAGCCGAATGGCTGGACACGTACCAGGCCTCAAAGAGAATGTTACGTGTTTGCTTTTTTGCTCATTGACCTTTATACGCCACATTCCTAACCATTCTTCTACCCTAACTAAGTGCTCTTGTAGTGCTCTCGTCGCCTTTATCGAACATTTATTGCAACTGAGTATGGCGGTAACATCCGCAAATGTATCAGATGTGAATATTACATATAATGTAGGGCCTAGAACGCTACCTTGGGGCACACCGGATAAAATTGGAAAATCTTGGGAAATGAATTTACTTTTACTCTGAAACGTCTATTGGATAAGTAAGACTCAATAATTTTATGATAGATTTTTGGGAGAAACTTTTTGATTTTGAGCATCAGTCCTTGATGCCATACCTTATCAAATGCTTGAGCCACGTCATGGAATATTGCAGAGCAAAACTCGCCGAGTTCAAATGATTTTCTTATTTCATTTGAAATTCGATTGACTTGCTCAATAGTGCTGTGCTTTTCGCGAAAACCGAATTGGTGTTGCGGTATTACGCTATGTTCATGAAGAAAAGCAGATAGTTTATTTAATAGTAGTTTCTCAAACAATTTGGAAAGGCAAGGCAACAGGCAGATAGGTCTATATGATGACGGTAGCGTTGTGTCTTTTCCAGGTTTAGCTATCATACATATCTGAGACTTCTTCCATGCATTCGGATAGTAACCGATGCCCAAAATAGCGTTAAAAAGTTTACATAGAAATGCTGATGCTGAATCTGGTAACGGTTTTAGCATTTTCCGGGTAATATTATAGAATCCAGGTGATTTTTTTTGATTCAGTTGTTTAATTTGTTTGGCTATTTCTGGAAGGGAAATTTTAATAGGCTGAGCAATCTCAGTACTGCAAGGTAAGGCAGGCAGTGCAAAGGAGTTTGTAGCCATATTCGGCTGGAACACGTCGCATAGATGTTGTGCAAAGCAGAGTGCGTTTTCTTGATCGCTTTGACCCCACGCGCCGTACGGGTTTCTTAGAGGTTTTACACCTTTCATTGGAGGCTTAAAGTTTTTCGATGCCTTCCAAAGGGAATACCTTTCGGTAGAATTTGGGGTTACCTTCTTCAGGTACTCTTTTAGGTTTTTATCCTCCTCCTTTGTAAGAGCATCTTTAAGCGCCCTTGCGGCTGCTTTAAGATTGTATTTAGAGATGGGTGAGCGATGTTTCTGCCATTCTCGGCGCAGACGTCGTTTCTGTGCTACAAGTTTTTCAATTTGTACAGGCATACTTTCACTTTCTAGAAGTATTTTTTGGCGTTGCCACTACGGCTCCAGTCGCTAGCATGGAGTTGAAAATATCAATATTATTATCTATATCATCTGCATGTTTTACCTCAACCCTTGTAGAGATATGACTGCAAACATACTTTTTGTATTTTGACCAATGGATTTGGTTGGTCCCTAGGCGAAACAGTGGACTTGTATATTCTGGCTGTTCATAAAGGTTGATTATTACAGGCGAGTGATCAGAGGACAGATCGACACAGGTTTCCGCTGATACTAAATACCTATCTAAATTTGTAGAAGTAGCAAAATCAAAAGGATCAGGAATTTTCTTTGGGTCTGTTGGCCAATAAGTGGGCTGTCCTGGTGAGACAAAATCGTATTTACTATGTCTGTTAGTTATTGCATTGTACAATTGTCGGCCTTTTGGATTAATTAGGCGAGAGCCCCAGTGTTTATGTTTCGCATTATAATCACCGCCAGCTAGAAATCTATCACCAAGGGAATCAAAAAGTTCTTTAAATTGAGTTTCTGTTACAGTAAAACGGGGTGGGCAGTATATAGCTGAAAGCGTCAGGTCTTTGCCACGATTTTTAATAGATACTGATGTAGCTTGCATCCATTGCATCGAATGCGATTGCATAAGATGAAGCTTAAGCCGATTTCTGATTAGAATAGCCGTACCGCCATGTGCCTTACCATCAGGATGATTTGTGTTATAAAATTTGAAGCCTGGGAGATGAAAGTTGTATTTGTTTGTGAGATGTGTTTCAGACAAGAGCATAACATCAATTTCGTGGTCATTTAGAAACTTATTAAGGGCTAGTTTATGCTGGTTAACACCGTGTGCGTTCCATAAACGTATTTTTAACAACCTCATTTTTTATTTACAAGAGTTTGGATCATCTAATTTTGAGCTTTAATTAAATCTTGTAGCATATTTTGCACTGTAGACATGAATTGAGTCATACACTGAGTAAGATTTAGGATCATGGCTTCTACTCCACTATTAGATGCATTGTTATTGTTAACTTGCCGTACGTTACCCTGCAGAACACTTGCGTAGGTTGCTTGACCAGAATTAGGTTTTTGCATAATATCTGAGGATTTGAGGTGGCAGGCTGGATATAAATAGGATTTGGCGATAAGTTACGTTTTAATTGTATACTCTGCGACAGTTTTGATTTTAGATCTTTATATACAGGGCAACCTCTGTAATTTGCCGTGTGGCTACCACCACAGTTACTACATTTCTTTGCGGATGTGTGAGCTTTATCTAAGGTGCAAGTACTTGTAGGGTGGAGATCACCGCAAACTACACAAATACTGCGCAGAGTGCAGTACGATTTAGAGTGGCCGAATTCTTGACAATTCATACATTGTATTGGGCCGTTACGTTTGTGCGGTTCTGCAACCGTAATTCTGCGGTGCAAAAGATATCTTAGGTTATATATTGGGTGCGTCTCGTTCTTTTTAAGCTGGGTTGAGTTGGGGAGCAGATCAACTTTAAATATAGGTTGTGGAACCTTATTTCTATTCACAAGCCTCTCCAACAGCAGTCAACCAGGCAAACAGCCAATATGACGACATCAAATCTGAAACTACCCAAGGTTGAAATACTAAAATTCGATGGCAGCTACCACAAGTGGAGGCAGTTCCACGATATATTTATGGATTTGGGCGACAAACAACCAATTCCAGCTTGCCAAAGGATGTGGTTCTTGAAGTCCAGTTTATCCGGTCAGGCGGAAGGACCAATTCGGCACTTCACAGCATCGGCAAATGATTACGAGGCCGCATGGGCGGTGGTCAAGGATCGATATGAAAACCCTCATATGATCAGGCATCAGCGATTAAGTTCCTCGACGACACTACCAAGGGGTGCATCATGACTCCACAAGGTCTAGGAGTGAGCACCGACAGCTGGGACTCCATTCTGCTGTACATATTAAACCAAAATCTACACAAAACCACTCACGCATTATGGGAGCAATCCTTAAAACAGCCGAAGAGCAAGGGCGATCAAGGGCCTACCAGGCGTTAAGTGTCTCAGTGCCAGCAGGTCCAGCATGCATTACATGCAACCAACATCATGCGCTATTCCAATGTCAAGATTTTTTCAGGATGATAACAAGTCAGCGGTTAAACACAGTCCAAAAAGCAAAACACTTAGTAAGCTGCCTGAGAGGTGGCCACAATGCCAAATCTTGCGTGTCAGGCAACTGCACAAAGTGCCATAAAAAACTTAACACATTGCTTCATTTGGGAGGATCACAATCGACGGAGGTATCCAACAGCCTCAATCAGTCTCCTAAAACAACGCAAAAAGCCCCGGTATCACTTACGGCTTTTCAAAATCGGCCAATACAATCAACCACAGTATTGCTCAGCACGATATGCGTGACCATAATTGATAAGTGTGGACAACAAATTCCTTTCCGAGCACTTTTAGACACCGGTTCACAAGCTAACTTCATAACAAGGCGGCTGGCGCACAAAATCGGAGTAAAAAAGAATCAGCGCATCATCGGTATAGAAGGCATCGGTCAAACACAGAGCCGCATCGCTGATCTTGTCAACTTGCAGCCCCATTCAAGGACGATTGACTTCACCAAGAGAATTGAAGCTCACATTTTTCCAGAGATTGTTTCCAAGCAACCATCAAGCAGCATCAACATAGGCAATTGGAAAATCCCTAGCAACCTTCAATTAGCTGACCCCAATTTCTATGAATCCATAGGCATCGATTTACACTTTGGAATGAAATTGAATAATTCTAACAACTTGAAGGATGTGATACACCTAGCTGTAAGTTTACAACCGCCGAGCGTCGCTGTAAAGAACATTTTCTGCAAAATTATCCGCGTGATAACAATGGGCCCTTCATAGTGAAATTGCCGTTCCAAACTAGTTCAATGACAAAGCTAAGAGTTGTATTCGATGCTTCAGCCAAAACATCAACCAATGTTTCTTTAAACAATCTTCTGGCAACAGGACCAACTATCCAGGAAGATGTGTTTACTATTCTTTTGCGTTTCCGGCTCCCACGATTTGTCTTTACAGCTGACATTGAAAAGATGTATCGACAAGAGCGGGTAGATAAAGACGATCAAATGTACCAACTTATCTGATGGAGAGAGGATCCCTCACATTCCATGAAGTGTCATCAACTCACCACCGTCACCTACGGTACAACGTCTGAAGTCGTAAAATCCAATTTTTATGTCCATGATGTGCTGAGCGGATCTGATCATCTCTTCACTGCATGTGAAATACAGCGGCAACTTCGACTCATTCTTAGTTCCGCGGGTTTCAATTTACGGAAATGGTGCGCGAATCACCAAAGGTTACTAGAAGAAATTCCAGTCACTTACCGTGAAATAAATATATAAATATTCGGTGAGACACTGGACGACAACATCAAAACAATGGGATTGATCTGGAGCCCTTCGAATGATGAATTTAAAGTCAAGGTATTTGAAGTAGAATCTGGTAGGATAACAAAGAGTTCAGCCTTAGCAGATGTTTCCCGTAGTTTTTATCCCCTTGGCTTCGTCGCGCCAGTTACGACCACAGCAAAAGTATTTCTTCAAAAACTATGGGAACTTAAAATAGACTGGGATACAGAACTTCCAGCACCACTTCACAAAACATGGCTAACCTTCAAAAAGGACTTGCAGAAGTTAGAAACCATCAGCGTGCCACGCCACGTTTTCGGTCGCACAGTACCCAAAGACCCTCAAGTGCACATTTTCGCTGACGCATCAGAGCGTGCCTACGGAGCGGTAGCATACATGCGGACATAAGATTGCCAAAACCATATAATCGTTCGCGTCCTATGTGCGAAATCACGAGTAGCTCCAACAAAGCAAGTAACATTACTTTTTTTTTTTTTATTTCTTCCTCTATATATTACAATCTATAACAATAATATTAAGTAATATTTTGTGCCGGTTTGGATTGAATATGCTGTTTTTGCCAATGCCAAAAGAACTTCTTTTATTTATTTGTCTATTAAATTTTCTCTATTTATCCATCATTTTATTTAAGTATATAATTAATTATTTATTTTGTTATTGTTATGTATTTATTTTTTTTTAAACCTTCCTGTAAGTTCTACAGGGGTAATTCGCTTCAATCTTCTTGGAGTTGCACTACGCAGTTCCAGGTTTTGATGGCCTCTCAGTCGGTGTATATGTTTGGTGCTGCATTTTGTGATTGTATCCTTGATGGCTTCAATGTGTAGGTCACGGTGTATAACCTCGTTAGGGATATACCATTCAGCATTTGTAATTGTTCGTAGTATTGATGACTGCATTCGTTGTATTAAATTTAAGTTTGATATGCTAGCTGTGCCCCATATCTCGATTCCATATTTCCAGATAGGTGCTATTATTGTCTTGTATACTATTAGTTTGTTGTAGAGAGATAGTCTAGATGCTCGTCCAAGTAGCCAGCTTAATTGTCGGTACTTATTTTTTGCATCGTTTCGCTTGTTAATAATGTGCTGCTTCCAAGTCAATTTTTCGTCTATGGTTATTCCAAGATATTTTGCAGCAGAGTGAGTTTTTATTGTTGGCCCTTTATAGCAAGGCTGTATTTTGTCGATTTTCTGTTTGTATATACAACTTGTACAGTTTTGTCTTTATTTATCTCTATTCCCCTACTACTACATTGTCCAATATATGTTGGATTGCATTTGTTGCCTTTTTTTCGTCATTGTGTGATGCCATTAAAACTGTGTCGTCTGCGAATGTTGCTATAATCGCATTGCTTTTCGTTGGAATTGGTATATCTGCTGTGAAAATTAAGTATAGTATAGGTCCTAATACGCTGCCTTGTGGTACTCCAGCTTTTATTGGTAGGATGTCTGAGCAATCCTCGTCATATTTTATGTAGAATTGTCGTTCGCTTATATAGCTCTTTAAAATGTCATAATAATTTTGTGGAAATATTCGCTTAAGTTTATAAAGAATTCCTTTGTGCCACACCTTGTCGAATGCTTTTGCAATGTCCAAGTATACAGCTACCCAGTATTTTTTGTTGTCTATACTTTCAAGGATTTTGTTTACAACCCTGTAGACCTGTTGCACAGTTGAGTGTTCTCTTCTAAATCCAAACTGATGGCTGGGTATTAAATTTTTTGTTGTTAAGATTGGCTCTAATCTGTCCTGTAGTATCCTTTCAAATACTTTCGATAGTATAGGCAATAGACTGATAGGTCGGTAAGAAGTTGTTTTGGTGGCATCTTTTCCTGGCTTGCTGATGGCTATTATCTGTGCAACTTTCCATAAGCGAGAGAAATACTTTGTTTCTAGCATGCAGTTAAATATATTTCGGATAGATATTATAGCTATATCAGGCATTTCTTTTAGCATTTTCCCGCTTATCAGATCATATCCTGGCGCCTTTTTGTCTTTTAATTTTTTAATTTTGTTTTTGATTTCTGCTACTGATGTCTTTTTTGTTTTGGATTGCGGGATATTTATTACATTGTCAAGATGAGTGGTTTGATTGTCCATTTCGCTTGTAAATATTTCAAGGAAATGTTTGGCCAGTGTGTTGGCTTTGTCTCTACTTGTTTTCGCCCATGTACCGGTTTGTGTTTTGATAGGAGGTTTGTGTATTATTGCACCAGTGAGTTTTTTCGTAGCCTTCCAAAGAGAGGAATTTGTTGATGTGGTCGTTCCCAAGTTCAGCATATGTTTTTCTAGTTCCTTCTCCCCAGTTTTTCTGAAGTAAAATTTGTAATTCATTTGTTGCCTTGTTTAGGTTGCTTTTATCTTCCGGATTCCTAGTGATTTGCCATGTTTTTCGGAGTTCCTTTTCCATTTAATTTTTCCCTTGATGAACGCTGGTGTAGTGTCCGTATTTGCTAACGTTAGCTTCGGAGTTGAAGCTGTGATTGCTTCGATGACGCTATCATTGAAGTATGCGATTGCGGAATCGATTTAATTGTTTGTTTTTAATCGTATATCTATTTTTAGTTGTTTTTCCAGTGCTAGACGAAAATTATTCCAGTCAGTTTTATTGTTATAGATGCCTGAGAAAAGTCTTGTCTCTATTGATCCTAGTAATGTCATTAGGATTGGGGAGTGGTCTGAGGATAATTCTAAACATGATGTAATAGTCAGCTGTTTATGAAGAATATTTTTTGTGATGCAGAAGTCTATTAAATCTGGTTGTTTTTTTGTATCTGTTGGCCAGTATGTTGGTTCACCAGTGCTAATAAATCGACCATTACTATATCGTATAGCTTTAAGTAACTCGCGTCCTTTTGCGTTTGTCAACCTTAATCCCCATAAAACATTTTTAGCGTTATAGTCACCTCCGGCTAAATAGCGATTCCCCAGTTTTTTTAAATAGTCTAGATATTGTTCTTTTGTGTTGTTATATTTTGGTGGACAATAGACAGCAGATACTACGATTTGCCCTAACATTACTAAGATTGGAATTGTGCGCTACTAAGGTCGCCGTGAAATTGATGCAGAAGATCCATGAAAGCACATTCTTCAAAGGCGTTACAACGCATTTTTGGTCTGATTCCACAGCGGTTCTGGGATGGATAAATGCAGAATCAGCACACTACCACACATTCGTACCCAACCGAATTTCGGCTATTCAGCAAGCAACTAATCCACAACAATGGCGTCACGTGCCATCCCAAGACAATCCCGCAGACCTCGTATCAAGAGCCGTGACACCAGCTAAATTGGTAGACAACCTATTTTGACTATATGGACCTAAGGTCCTGCACGGATCTATGACAATTTGGCCACTTCAACCTCCGCGAGAACAATGTGCTTTGGAACTCAGGCGGCAGACGAGTGCAGCTCTAACACTCAGTTATAAAGAGTCAACAACTTTCTGGGAAGAAATCAATCACATTTGGACGCCTGCAAAGAATTGTAGCGTATGTCATTCGTTATGTGAAAGTATTAAGAAACAAGGTGTCCCACCCTACAATAGCACTAACAGCTGAAGAAATGGAGGCATCATTGACATTGATTGTTAAGGGTATCCAAAGAAGAGCCTTTTACGATGAGAATAAAAGCTTAGAGCGTCAACAACACCGGTTTATTGATGACCAAGGTATCCTAAGGGTTGGAGGACGTCTAGAAGCATCTAACTTGTGCTATGAGGCAAAACATCCAATGTTGCTGCCATACAACGACCCTATTTCCAGAATGATTCTCGTCATGATGCATGAGAATAATTTGCATTGTGGTGCACAAGGTTTGCTATCAGCGTCAAGGCAACGATTTTGGATAATAAAAGGAAAAATAATGGCCCGCAACGTTGTGCAAAAATGCGTGCGCTGCACCAGATCCAAGCCTAAGTTATTCAATCAAGTGATGGGAAACTTCCCAGCAACCAGAGTCACTCCAGCTCGACCGTTTGTCCATAGTGGAGTGGATTATTGCGGACTATTTTGGGTGCACAATAAAATTCGTGGAAAGAAGCCATACAAGGCTTACATCGCAGTCTTTTCCTGTTTCGCAACAAAGGCAGTTCACCTAGAGGTTGTAACCGAATTGACGACCGAAGCATTTATCGGAGCGCTGAAACGCTTTACATCTCGCCGCGGATGGTGTGACACTAACTATTGTGACAACGCAACCAATTTCGTCGGCGCAAGGAACAATGTGAAAGAGCTAAGCGATGTCACGTACGGCTTACCATCAGCTGAAGGAGTCACCATAGGCACCTTTGCAGATGACACTCCTGTCTTAGCTGTTGACACTCTCCCACACTTAGCTTCCTCTAAAATCCAGAGTGAGCTAAACAAAATTACTGACTGGCTAAAAAAATGGAAAATCAAGTTGAACGAAACAAAATCAGTCTAGGTTACATTCACTCTGAAACGAAACATCTGCCCACCCGTTAAACTCAACGGCATAAATATACCCCAATGTATTGATGATAGATACCTTGGGATGCACCTCGACAGAAAATTAATTGGAAAACACATATACGAGTATTTACAAAACGAAAATCACTCGGTATAAAGCTCAGAAATCTACACTGGCTCTTGAATCGAAACTCCAAAGTCTCAATCGATAGCAAATTGCTCTTGTACTCAGCAATTTTAAAACCAGTTTGGACATACGGTATTCAGCTGTGGGGCACTGCGGCAACTTCCAATGTTGAAATACTTCAAAGATTCCAATCAAAGACCCTAAGAATGATTGTAAACGCGCCCTATTATGTCACAAACAACCAAATCCATCGTGACCTCAAAGTTCCTACAGTCGCTCAAGAAATAAAAAAACTCTCTACTTCGCACAATCTGAGACTCCTAGTCCACCCAAATCCACTGATATCGGAACTCACTTCCAACCCCTTCACTTTCATCCGACTGAAGAGAAAATCCACAACAGATCTCCTGTGCTAATAGGCAATGGCTGCACCACTGGGTGTAGTCCATAAAAGACAGTAAATACAAAAATTAGTCTTAAGTTATTAAATATTGCTGAAAGTAATTGAATGTAACAGATTGCAATAAAAAATTTAGATATTAAAAAAAAAATAAAAATCTTCTCAGGTACCTCACGAGAAAATATCATGAGATCATGCAGCGACCGTGGAATAGACTTCAATTTTATTCCTCCTAGAGCTCCACATTTCATTATTATTAGCTAAATACTATGGTAATCGTCAAAGAAGATAACTTACCAGTGCTCCAATGGCCTCTAGGGCGAATTGTTAAGGTATACAAGGGTGACGATGGCTTAGTAACAGTGTGCGACGTAAGAACACAAAGAGGCATATTTAAAAGAGCAATTCAAAGACTGGCACCATTATTCTTGGAACATGATGACGACATCGAAGTAGAATCAGAAAAGCAACCAGTGCCAAAAAGGAGAAGAATAATACCAGCAATCACCAATGGTTTCGCATTGCTACTAACAATTATGATCTTACCAATAATATTGGGATCTCCAGTGCAAGTTAATCGTTTTGATTCAAAACTTGGCATCCACTTCGAAAATACAGGATCAGTTGCTATTTCATCTACGTAATGGAACTTACTCGTATACTACGATCTGAAATCCAATTGGACAGTAGCATCAACATTATACAATGGTACCAGCACCCTACGTCAAGTTTTCCGAAAGATTGAACAAAGCTACACTTGTAGTCATCTAACCGACAGCTTCGATCGACTTCAAGGAGAATTGCGTGTAGATAATAAACTGTCAAGAAGCAGCCGCAACAGGAGAGGGGCAATAAATCTCATTGGAAACCTTGCACATTCACTATTTGGCGTATTAGATTCAGAGTATTCCAAAAAGATGTCAAGGACAAACATCAAAGAAAACGAGTCCAATCTGCTACATCTGCTGAATAATCAAACATCCATCATTGATTCCACCGTCAACATCATAAAGCAAGATCAGATAGCAGTTAAGACAAATTTTTTTTCAATTTGACCAACAAGTAAATCAAATTTGAAATCAATTGCAGCAAGAAGTCAAAGAGCTGCAACAATCGAAATTGTTGGAACTATTCAATGCTCTGTCAATTCAACTAACTCTAATCGCAACCGAGTCACACCGTACACAGTCAGCTATACTGGATGTTCTCACAGACACTCACCATGGTAAATTCAATCCGCTATTGTTAACTCCCGAGCAATTGCACACCGAAGTTGACAAAATTAAACTCCTCCTGCCATCATCATTAGAACTACCTGCAAATCAAGAGGACTTAATACAACTGTATAGGATAATGAAGGTCAAGGGAGGACTCACTCAGGACCATGTTGTGTTTAAGATTACATTACCGTTGGTGGAACATGACCGATTTGAACTCTTTCTGCTCATTTCGGTACCAAATTGGATCAACAACACTATGGTGGCAATTGATACACGCACCACCTTTCTAGCCACAAATGCTGCTCGCGATCAATACCTCCGAACTAGCTATGACGACTTTGCATCATGTGAGCGAATCAATCAAATTGAATACGTATGTTCAAATGTGCCAATCCGATACAGCTATGAGGCTGAGATGTGTTCCTGCGAAATCAATTTGTTTAACAACAACACTCAACCAAATTGTAAACTGAAACCTGTGGCCAATAACATTACATGGCTAACATTGAAGAATAAAAATGAATGGATTTATGCAATTCAGTCAACTTCACGAGCCACTGCAGTCTGCGGAAAAGAAATCATCCCGTTGACACTTAAAGGCTCAGGGCTACTGACACTTCAGCCAAAATGCGTGCTAAAACACAATGCAATCTCAATACAAGGGCAAGAATCCGTATCCAGTTCGTTAACAGCATCACGCACAAGCCTAGGAAAAATTACAGAACTATCAAATAGTGAACAAATAACCCCACTATTGCAGAACATCAACGCGATCACTTACACAACACAACTCAAGAATCTCACAGAATTACACAATGCTCTGGCCAAGGAAAAACCGATGAAACTGCACAAAATTCAACCACCAGACTTTTACCACCACGCGGTCAGTTATACCACACTGTTCCTGTCCATGATACTTTTAATGACTGGGCTCATATCGAAAATACGAATTCAACGTGGCGTCAATGTTCCAGAAATCATCACGTCAGCAGGTACGGTGCCTCAGCCTCGCCTTCGCCATCAACCAATAGAGAATCTAATATAGGTTGAGCTGTGCTCAACGCGCGGGAGAAATGTTAATTGCATTAACAGTTGATGTGCAAACCTCATTGGGAGGTATGTAGCATTCAAACTGTTAATGCATAACATCTTCTTTTGCATACAATTAGGCTTGTGTTAAGCAAACCTTGCCAGCTTAACGATGAAATTTGCATTGTTGACAAACGCTCCAATATAAACTGTATCAGCGAATGATGGATGAAACATGATATGAAGTGCAATAACTGGTAGTGTTTGACGGAAATCTCCAGACAACAAAATGAGAGCACCACCGAAAAATCTATCATTACCTTTCAAATCTTGCAGTGTACGATTTAGTGCTTGCAATGAATATTTGTGTGCCATTGTACACTCATCCTAGATAATGATATGGCAGCTTGATAGTACTTTACCCATACTGGAATGCTTTTTCATGTTGCATACAGAATTTTCATTCGTTTGTATATTTAATGGCAATTCCAGTGCAGAATGTGCTGTTCTGCCTCCGTCTAATAATGTCGCAGCAATTCCAGATGATGCGATGGCCAAAGCAATTTTACTTTCAGAACGTATTTGTGCTAATAGAAACGAAATTAAAAACGTCTTTCCAGTTCCGCCTGGTGCATCCAAAAATAAGAATCCACCTTCTTCAGCAGCGACTGCATGCATAATTGTAGTGAAAATTCTTTTTTGCTCTGGTAATAATTTTGGTTCATTTGTTTGAACATATTCAACCAACTGATCAATATTTTATGATTGTTCATGTTGCATATCTCGGTTAAACAAATCACTTGCTGGTCGATTGGGGGATGGCATTCCCAATTTCATGAGTGATTGATTCGAAATATTCATGCATAAATCTTCCAGCTTGATCAAAGCTCCATTATATATTTCTGGCATGAAATCTAAACTAACATCTGCAACGAATTGTACAAAGCGCATGAAGTATATCTTCACTCATTGCATCCTTATATTTTTCCCATAATTCAGTTGGATTTGTTGCATAGCATGTTGTTAATAAAATGGCAAACAATATTCGTATTTGGCGTGGGGTTGAACTGGCAGCAGCGTCGGCAAGATTTAATCCCAATGCAAATCTCCTTCTAATAATTCTAATACTCGGCATGAATCATGATACGTTGTATGCAGTTGAACATTTACAGTTTTCAAATATTCGAACGAATAATGATCCAGGAATATTAATTAACAACAATCGTAAAAAAAGCATTCTCGGTGTTTGGGATGAACTGTGTATAGTCGGCCTAATGCATTAGTACAAAATATTCCTGGATAATCGACAACAGCTTTTCCTCTTTTTTTCCCATGTTTTTGTCGACTTATTCCACGTGAAATAGGTTGGTACTTCAGCATAGAGCAATGGTCTCGCAAATCGACCATAATCATTTTGTTGTTGGCATAAACGAAAAAAATCAGTCAATTTTGTTGTTGGTTGAATAATTGCTCGTTCTGCTGCATTTTGTTCAGTAAAATACTCGTTGGCCGTTTTCGAGGTGAATAGCCAAATGAACGACAACTGGATGTCTTTCATGAATAGGAAAAGAAAGAATTCGCCATACAGCTTCATTGCTGCTGATGTATCTGCCCATTTGGTAGCGTGCAACCTCATCATTTTCATTCACACCTTCTACATCGAAAACGGCCATGTCGGTACCTTTATGTACATATTTACAGATGTATTTAATTGACTTAACTGAACTGCAATATTCAACATTAATGTGAGCTTTATATGCAGTGGGGAGTATGGTACAATCCATTTATGAACAATTTCTTGATCATTTCTGGCAGTCATCATAAAGGAATATCCACCATCTTCAGTCGATCGTCTACGATACAAACGATATCCATCACTTCCAGTGATTGTATATGTATAGTGTTTGTACGAAATGTATGAAAAAACGTTTGTGGCGCCACCTGGCGGATGAAATATATACTATAACCTTACAAGCCACGACACAAATATATGTTGTAAATTTAGTTAGGATATCTTCTATGGTTCCGGAGATTCTTCGAGACGTACCGAACCATTTTATATATTAAGACATAACTATATATACGAGTATATATTTTATATATCAAGATATATATATATATATATATATATATATATATATATATATATATATATATATATATATATATATATATATATATATATATATATATATATATATATATATATATATATATATATATATATATATATATATATATATATATATATATATATATATATATATATATATATATATATATATATATATATATATATATATATATATATATATATATATATATATATATATATATATATATATATATATATATATATATATATATATATATATATATATATATATATATATATATATATATATATATATATATATATATATATATATATATATATATATATATATATATATATATATATATATATATATATATATATATATATATTGTAAAGACGGAAAATACCAGAAGTATTTTCCGCATACACAACAAAAACTATATGCTACCACCAGAGACCGTGTTAACTCCAAAAACAAATAACGATGTCCACCATATTTTATTTGTTTTAACCACAAACAATATTCAAGCGTGCAACCATCCCCGATATCATGCAGCTTAAAAAGGTAACCACCTCCCACGCTAAATGCAACAACAAAGACAGCGGATAAGTATAACAAAACATTTACGCACAGACGATCGGACCAATAAACGTACAGGTGGTGAGGAGCGCAGAAACCGAAAGAGTTAGACTGATGACGACGACAGCCTAATAGTACAAAGAACATCAAGAGGGACTAGTACGGCTATAAAGGAGAAAAGAAACAGCCAGCAAACATTTCTACAACAGTGCAGCGACCAAAGGCGGAACACAGAGAAACCCGAAAGAGCACCACATACACGCTAACCGATCGCACACACAAAGCAGTAAGCAGGCAGAGTGCAAACCAATCTCTGCAACAACAACAACACTACAGCGACCGAAGGCGGAGCACGGATGACAACGAGAGCGCACCACACATACGCGAGCCGATCGTAAACACAAAGAAGTAGAAACCAGTATTTTAACAACAACAACACTACAGCGACCGAAGGCGGAGCACGGATGACAACGAGAGCGCACCGATCGTAAACACAGAGCCGTAAGCAGGCGGAGTGTGAAAGAATATATTAACAACAACAACACTACAGCGACCGAAGGCGGAGCACGGATGACAACGAAAGCGCACCGATCGTAAACACAGAGCCGTAAGCAGGCGGAGTGTGAAAGAATATATTAACAACAACAACACTACAGCGACCGAAGGCGGAGCACGGATGACAACGAGAGCGCACCGATCGTGAACACAGAGCCGTAAGCAAGCAGAGTGTGAACCGATATATTAATTACAACAACAGCAAAGCGACAACTAACAGCAGCGATCAGGCCACACTACTGCAAGCAACAACTACGATGGACAACTAGGGGAATTACAACAAGGTGGTTAACCAGCGGAAGTTGAAGGTGGCCTAAGGACAACTGGACCACAACAACAACGAGCATTAATCCCATGGCAAGCTTTCGCTATATAAGCGGAGTGAACCAAACAATGAGCCTCTTTGATCCAGCATCGCTCCGTGAGTATACAACGCACCAAGCTCCTAGAGACGCACCAAGCATCGAAACTAGTTACTTTGACTATTGACAATAAATCAACGCAGACAGAGCCAGAGGAGTTTATGGTTTTGACCGACTCTCCCTGGGACATATACGCAAAAACAGAGAGAGCCAGGGGTCAGGGTTGATATTCTTAAGGTAAAGACTCTGGATAGCCACTCACCAGGGAGAGGCCAGGGCGATCCTTACAGAGAACTCTTCCAAGAAAACTCACTGCCTCCTCGTGGCGGCCCCGGGCAATGGTATACCAGCAACCGCTGGTTGCTAGCCGAAGTGAGCAACGACTCTTTCAGCGATGACCCCGGAGGGGCGGCTGAAGGGGCACCGATGGACAACGATGGACCATCGAGGGACGGACGCGGAGCATCGTTTCACCACCGAGGGACTTCGTGGGATCATCGTTGGACCATAAAAATCCAAGAGTGAATTCAGATAACCAACACCTTGGCCAGCTGCCACATGCCTGGGGCAGCTGTGCGACAAGCGCTTAGCGCTACTAAGGTCGAGACCGGTAAGGCCTTAAGTTTGTGATACCGGAAATTTTTTGGGAATTATGGATATGGGCTGACAATTGTGGCATGCTGTCACTTTACTACATAAGAGTGGAATCTTATCGAAATGGCTGGCAGCTTAATGCCACAATTGCCTCCGTCCCGTTAAAACCTTGGCAGGTCTCGGAGAACGCTCGATGTCCGACCCCATTAAGTTGGCGGTACAGGCTCGGATGTAACATTCCCGACTAACGCTGATCTGCCTCTGTATGCAAGCTCCCATGAGGACTTGTGTCAACCCTTGCATGGCCTCCCTGCTGCGGCATAGACAACCATGGGATGATGAAGGCGACTGTACTACGGGCAGCGATAACGACTCTGAGCGGGGACCCAATACGCATGAACAAAATAAATAAAGAAAACAACAACAACAATAACGAGGGAGCAAAAAACAAAAGCAGGGAGCAGGACCCTGTCAATAGAAGCTCCATACTGCGCCGGACCCCACCTAGTGGGCAAGAACAGCGACTGACGGTGCGGAGAAACTCCCTGGGGGATCCGGGGGAGATGCAAATGCGGGTGGCATGTAAGTCAGACATGCTAGGGAAGATGGCAATCTACCCGCCGCCGGAAGTGAATGCTAAGGGGAAAATGGCTGTGCTAGAGTGGCATGTCGAGGCACTCATCAGCTAGATTGCGGAGCGACATAATGTCCATTCGGACATTAAACGAAAGGCGGCGAAGATCCGCGACATGTGCCTAGAAGTGGCACAATAACGGGATGCCGATGAAATCGTCACCGTTCAACCACCACTACTGCATGGAGCCGACAAGAATATGCAAACCTGCAAAGCGCAGGAGGACACGGTGGTCCAAGCCAGCGTATCGCCACTGGCAAGGAGCAACGCGGATTCCGTTGCCATGCCGAAGCGTCCCCGCGAAAACGCAGAAGACGACGGAACCTGCCCGACGAGCCGAGCGGTACCCAAAAGGCAGAAGGCGGATGCGACAAGGGCGGCCATGGCAAAGGCCGCCGCAGCTAAAAATACCACCAAGCCAGAAGTGGGTAAACCCGACGCAGTGGTGAAAAAGCCAGAGTGGACGATGGTTCGTGCTCGCCCCCCGGCAAAGCCGAAGACACTCGCTAAAGCGAAGCCGACCAGACCTGATGCAATTGTCATCAAGGGAACGGGAGTGACAATCTATGCGGAGATCTTGCGGAGGATAAAGACGGAGCCGCGGTTTGGGGAATTGGGCGAGAGAGTGAACAAAATAAGGAAAACCGCGAAAGGTGAGCTGCTACTCGAATTAGCCACGACAGCGGACCCGAAGACGGCCACTCTGCGGGAAGCAGTAGCAAATACACTGGGGACTAGTGTGGAGGTGCGGCAAGTCAGCCAGGAGACTCTGCTGGAAATAAAGGATTTGGACGAGATCACCACGGTAGAGGAAGTTCACGAAGCGCTGTGCAAACAGCTGAGCACTTTCGAAAAGCTCCCCGTGACCGCGATTAGGTCCCTTCGGAATTCGTACGGTGGAACGCAAACAGCAAGCATCAGTTTGCCCCCTCTGGCAGCCGCAGCGCTACTGGTCGGGAAACTGAGAGTCGGATGGACCTCTTGTCGGGTGCGGGGAAAGGTAGTACCCACACGTTGCTACAAGTGCATGGAGTTTGGGCATATTGCCAAAAAGTGCAGTAGCAAGGAGGACTGGCGGAATCGGTGCTACAGATGCGGCGCCGAAGGCCACAACGCCAACGAGTGTAGCAAAAGCCAAACCTGTGCACTCTGCAAGACCAAAGGCCGCAAGGATACGGAGCACTCGACAGGATGCAGAATATGCCCGTCGTATAAGCAAGCAGTAAAGGAGTCAAAACGCATGGAATGAAGTTACTCCAGCTTAACCTCAATCACTGCGCAGCTGCACAAGACCTACTTGAGCAAACGGTGAGAGAGCACAAGATCGACGCCGCTGTGCTCAGTGAACCATATCGTCGGAAGCACCAAGGAGTCTGGGTCGAGGAAAATACTTGCCGAGCTGCAATATGGGTGTGTGGAGTCAAGCCACCTCAACTCGCGGACGTCAGGAGGGATGAAAACTACGTCAGGGCATCCATAGGAGGAAACACGGTTTACAGTTGCTACATGGCACCAAGCCTAACTACGGATGAGTTTGAGTCGGCGGTAGATAGACTTGTTCTAGATGCACACAGCAGGAACCCTGAAGTAATTGCTGGCGATTTCAACGCATGGGCAACTGAATGGGCTGCGGCCGGACTACGCCAAATGGTCATATCCTCATGGATGCACTCGCAGCACTTGACGTGATACTCTTGAATACCGGCGAGACGACTTTTGCCAAAGTAGGTGCCAGTTCTGCAATAGACCTAACCTTCGTAAGTAGCAGGCTGGTGAGGGGTGCAAAATGGCTGGTGAGTGACATATACACCCACAGCGACCACCAAGCTATCATCCGCGAACTGGAGAAGCCCTGGAAACGGCAGCGGATAGGTCCGACATTGAAAGGCTGGAGGACAAACAGCATTGACGAAGACGTCCTAGAAATGATGCTTGAAGGTTGGGTGCTGGAAGGCAATGCAGAAGAAATGGCGAATCAGCTGGCAAGAAAGGTAGAAAACGCCTGCGCACAAGTTGAGGATGACCCATGGGACATGGCATATAGACTTGTCATGCGAAAATTGCCCTGCTATAGGCAGCCGGCCCCAACCTGTCCAATGTTGCTCAGGCGCATAGTGGCACAGCTCTTTCCAGTACAGAATTATGTCCCATACTAGCTCCCCCTCGAGCAAACGGAGGAATCAATACCCAGTGTGTCTATAGATGAGATTTTGCGGGCGGTTGGGAAGTTTGGAGACCAGAAAGCACCTGGCCCAGATGGAATCCCAAACCGAGTGCTCAAGACCGCAGCTGCACTGAACCCAGAGCCACTGAGGAAAATGTACGACGCTTGCCTGAGAGAAGGCATTTTCCCCAAGAGATGGAAGAGGCAACGATTGGTCCTGGTGCTGAAAGCCAACAAACCAACAGAGGACCCTTCAGCATACCGCCCACTCTGCATGTTAGATACGGCGGGAAAAATTCTGGAGCGGATAATCTGTGACAGGATTGATGAGGCCATTGCAAAATCTGGAGGGCTCTCAAAACGGCAATATGGTTTCCGGAAGGCGAGATCTACCGTGGACGCCATCAACGAACTTGTCCAGACGGCTAAAACAGCGATCCAGGGGTAACGATGGAGGGGTGGAACCAAGAGGTATTGCCTTGTGGTCACCCTAGATGTCAAAAACGCTTTCAACTCAGCTAGCTGGGAGCGCATAGCCAAAGCGTTAGCAGAGTTTGGGGTACCCATCTACCTGAGGCGAATGATTGCCAGAAACTTCAGCGATAGGATCCTGCTCTACCAGTCCGAAAAAGGTGTGGAGTCGCACAAGAATATCGGAGGAGTTCTCCAGGGATCGGTGCTTGGACCGTTACTCTGGAATGCTATGTACGACGGCATCCTCCGCGTACAGGTCCCTGATGGTGTCAAAATCAAAGGATACGCGGACGACATAGCATTGGTAATCACAGCTAAATACTTGGAGGAAGAGGTAGCAGAGGCCAACCGAACTGTGGCTACTGTTGGAAGATGGCTTGCAAACGTTGGACTTAGCTTGGCTGAACACAAGACCGAGGCATTCCTGGTTTCGAGCCGCAGAGTACTGGAGGTAGTGGAAATAAGAGTTGGTAGATGTGCCATAACCACGATTCCACACCTCAAGTACCTAGGAGTGTGGATAGACGCGCGGCTTACCTTCAAAGAACATCTGCGGCGCGTGGGAGATAAGGCAGCAAACACATGTTCTCTCCTATGTAGAATAATGCCCAACGTGGGAGGGCCCAGACAGCGGAAAAGGCGACTCATCGCCGGGGTTGTCAGATCCATTATTCTCTATGGAGCGCCAATATGGGCCGAAAACGCGGATGTGAAGGCTTACGTCCGCACCATTGAAGCAGAATACAGGAGAAGTGCACTACGAGTGATCTGCGCATACCGCACCGTATCCACAGATGCCAGCTTGCTAATAACCGGCATGATTCCCGTGAACCTGCTAGCGAAAGAAGCGATGAGCCTCTACCACGCCAAAGGGACACACGCGACAAATGTAGAGGATCTCTTGGAAATTGGAAAGCGCAAGAGTGGCAAGCCCAGTGGGATACTTCTACAAATGGCCGCTGGACAAGAAGGCTGATCCCCAACATTCAGCAATGGGTAAGCAGGTCGCATGGTGAGGTAAATTTCTACGTCACACAATTGCTGACAGGCTACGGAGGTTTTCGGGCATACCTGCACAGATTCCACTTGGAGGAATCTCCCTACTGTGCAAACTGTGGAGGTACAGAGATAGAAGATCCCAAACATGTCTTCTTCTATTGCCACGTTATGAAAGTGCTAGAGTGGCACTACAAGGAGTATGTGGAGAGCCCGTGGTGCCCGACAACATAGTGCAGCATATGCTCGAGAGCCCGGAGAAATGGGCTGCGGTGTGTGACACCACCGCCGCTATTATGAAAGACCTCCGCCACCAAGAGTGGCGAAGACGAGCAATGAAAAATAGCTAGGAGGGGTCCGCTAACCATACTACCCCCCCGGAGAATTATTACCTTGCGGCGGTCCCGCGGGGGGAGGCTGCGATGGAGGTGGTTTTAGTGGGTAAGAATCCCACACTACTGGTGCCGTAATGTTAGGATAATGAAGATTTCCACCTCCGTTCCAATTATGGAAAAAAAAGACAGAGCCAGGAGTTTATGGTTTTGACCGACTCTCCCTGGGACACATACGCAACGCAGACAGAGCCAGAGGAGTTTATGGATTTGACCGACTCTCCCTGGGACATATACGCAAAACAGACAGAGCCAGGAGTTTATGGTTTTGACCGACTCTCCCTGGGACACATACGCAACGCAGACAGAGCCAGGAGTTTATGGTTTTGACCGACTCTCCCTGGGACATATACGCAAAACAGACAGAGCCAGGAGTTTATGGTTTTGACCGACTCTCCCTGGGACACATACGCAACGCAGACAGAGCCAGAGGAGTTTATGGTTTTGACCGACTCTCCCTGGGACACTAGTACAAACCACGGACACTACCACGAGCACACAGAGTAGGGTATAATTAAAAATAATTATCTAATAAGTGTAAAATTTTTATAAATAAATAAAACACTTATAAAAACTAACACTGTTGAAATAAATTTCTGTAAGTGACCCTGGAACCCGCTGAGTTTTTACCCCAGCGAAAACGAGTTGTTACAATATATATATATATATATATATATATATATATATATATATATATATATATATATATATATATATATATATATATATATATATATATATATATATATATATATATACATATATATATATATATATATATATATATATATATATATATATATATATATATATATATATATATATATATATATATATATATATATATATATATATATATCAATATGTTGATGCTCTTCTCTAGACTTCGCGCATAGTCAATCAGCGCCATGCTCTTGCCCCTGCTCGGTATAAATATTTGCAGAAACTCGCGTGAATATGTCACGTGATACGCTCCCAGCTCGTTAAGCCCTTCAGTTGGTTTTTCCGTCTCAAAAATGTTGGCTGGCCAACTGATTTCTGATTTACGTAACCACTCCGGTCCATATAACCAGAGCTTATTACCAACTAGCTCTCCCGCTGTTAAGTCTCTTGTTAAAAAATCTGCTGGATTTTGTTTTGTGTTTACATAGCGCCAACGCCCAAGCTCTGTGTGAGTCTGTATCTCTGAAACTCTATTTGCTTCATACATCTTCAGCTCACATGGTAGTTTTCTGATCCATTGCAGAGCAACCTGTGAATCTGTCCACAAGCTGTACTCACATCTTACCCACTCCATTTCTTTGCTCACGCTGCATAGCAGCTGTGTCAGTAATTTGGCTGCGGACAGTTCAAGCTTTGGTACTGTAATCGTCTGCAAAGGAGCTATGCGTGCCTTAGAATTCAGTAAATTTGGCTCCACTTGCTGGTTGCCCTAACCAATTCGCACATACATTACTGCACCATACGCGCTCATCGATGCGTCCGCAAATCCATGAGTCTGGACCTTAGCATCTGTTGTGTTACCAACCCACCGGCTAATTTTAAATTGCTCTAAATGCCCTATCTCTCATAAATTCTTCGTATTGCTCTCGCAGCTCTGAATCTTTCTCTAATTTCCGCTCCAAGTACATAAACCTGCGCAATGCTATTGCTCTTGAAGTGCCTAAGCCTTGCACCGTCTATTTCACTGGAATTGTCACAATAAAACACCCTGTTTCATCTCTAGTATAAGTCTCCATAAAATTTTGCTCCACTTCCTGCTCCTCATCTCTCTCACAGGGTTGTGCCCTGAAAATGACTTGCCCAAACATGCTCTCATATATGGCAATGCCTTGCACCTCATTTGGCATTATCGCCCTAATGGCTCTGGCCACCATATTTGCTCCTAACAGTAGCTCGACTGGTCTCGCCTTCCAAAACTCAGGATCCGCCCATAAACCCTCATTCTTAAAATGCATGGGTATCTCCACTAAATCTCTTGCTAGCAAAACTGGGCACCAGTTAAATTCTCTTGGTAGCACCCAAAACTCTGTCTCTAAATAATCATTCATGCTCTTTTTTTTTAAATGCTCTACTAACTTTTTTTAAATTTTAAGTTTAAAAAGCTCTTAAAACTTCGCCCCGGCTCTGCTACCCTTGCGCGCATTGCAAGGTTGCTGTACCGTCAATCGCTCTTAACGTTCAGCATTGTTGTCGTGGGGCTCCCCGCTTTGGCTGCTGTGCAACTAACACCTGCTGCTGTGGCTCCCTTTTTGCACATAGCACGCTATTGTGCTTCTGCGCCCCTGGGCACCGTAAACATGGCCCCGCAAAGCACTCCGACGCCTTATGCCCCTTCTCCAGGCAGTTGTGCCACAGGTTGCGTTTGCCAACTAGCTCTTACCTAGGTCTCAAATTGAGTGACAGGAAGTCTGGGCATCGGTACACTGCGTGATCTTCGCTGCATATCTCGCACAGCCTGCCTTGGCTTGCTCGTATCGGTGCTGTTCCTGTTGCACTCACACCGTGGCCCATACACTCCCTGCTCTTCTGTTTAATTAGCACTATATGAATATGAGATTGTTTTGCAATTCATATAAAAAATAAATTATTAGTTTGAAGTATTCTGTGTTCAAATATGTATATACGAGTATGTAGCAAACTCAAAAGTCTGTGCGTGCGTCTGTGTTTATATTCATTTTATTAAACATGTTTATACCCTTTACCTTTTAAAAAGAAAAATAGGGTATTCTAATTTTGTGCTGCTGAGAAGCGTTGCAATTTCAATAAGGAGGCGAGGTAGGTATGGACATATATACACTGATTTGATCAGAATTCTAAGGAAATTTTTTTTGTCCGCCCGTGTGTCCATCTGTCCGTCTGTTCGTCCGTCCGTCTGTCGCCACTTTTTTTCTACACCGTTAGAGCTATCATAATGAAATTTTGCAAAATTATAGTCTGAACAAAGATACAGAACCAGATAGCAATATGGGCCGATTTGGACAAAGACCACGCCTACCTCCCATATAAGGAACTTTTCTCACCTTTTTTAAAATGACTATGACTTCGGTCCAATTGATGGAATAGTGAGGCAATTTAACAGTTACGGAGGTGTGGTCCTACTAAACACTATGCAAAAATTGGGCGGTATATATAAACTTCCACGCCCACTATTAGCAAATGTTCATAACTTAAGATCTGGTAGAGATTTTTGGACGAAATTTCATGTAGACATTATAAAGCTATCGGCAATAAATAGGGTTGATCTGGAAAAAGACTCGCCCACTTTTGATATAATGAACTTTCGGGTCTAATATTAAAATTAGCCTACCTATGCTCGTATTAATGCCATCGAAAAAATAATTTGCAGAAATATTTAAAAAAAAATTTTTTTTATATTTAACGAGGAGAAAATATCTAAAGTCAAAACCCCCGTCAGTGCGGGACTCTAACTCCGCTAAAACCTCCTCTCGTCATTACGGTGTTTCCCCCCGGAGACACTGATTAGGTTTTACGTCGGGAGGCCGTAAGAGCATTTACTGCTCACACGTCAGTATTAGGCCTGTCATTGTGTCAGTCCTGTGTGTCTTAGGCGCTGGTGGCTGCGTTCAGCATAACGCGCTCGTTCTGCGATTCGCAGCGCCTTCGTAATGGTGGCCGCTGCTGAGAAAACTGCTACCCACTTGACGAGAGTATCGCACATGAGATCATAGAGGTTGTCCATTGTTGGTGGTTCATCGAGGACAGCACTCAGTTCATCCCGGGTGCCTTTGAAGTGTGGGCAGTCGAAAAATACGTGCTGAGCGTTCTTGTGCACCCCAGGGCAGTACGGACAGTACAGGTCTTCCTCATACTTTCTCTCATGGAGGTACTGCTTAAAGCAGCCGTGACCAGTTAGCAAATGTGTGACGTAGTAGTTCAGTTCCCCGTGCGTCCTTGTTACCCATGGTATGATGTGAGGGATCAGCATGAAAGTCCATCGACCCTTTTCGGATTTCTCCCACCTCTGCTGCCATTCCGCAATGGTGTTTGTTCTTTCCGCTGCTTTGTTGATGTTTGTGGGTCTCGCCCTCTACATGTAGAGCCGGTGTACCTCCTTCACCAGCAAGCCAATGGGTGGTTTGCTGCTTATTTTCCCTATTGCTTCGTCCAATACACGGCGAAACGCGCTAGCCACGCGTAGTGCGCTCAACCTATTTACTGACCGGATGCATTTAATATAGGCTTCCATCTTAGTGGCTTCCGTTGACTTGAGCGTGGGCCTCCAATAATCAGCATCATGCGTTAAAGTGCTCCGTTTAATCTAGTGGCCTTTTCGCATACTACTTTCAGATGCTCTTTGAAGGTGAGCTTGGAGTCTATTATTACTCCCAGGTACCGAAGTTGTGGTTAGGATGCGATCTGATGGCTTCCAATTGTGATGGTGAACCTCTCGTTTACTTTCCTCGTACTCAGTAGTACCGCCTCTCTTTTATGTGCGGCCAGTTCCAGCTTTGCACTAGTGAGCCATTCCATAAAACACTCAATTTCGTCATTGCTTCTCTTCTGCAGTGTGTGGATGTGCTTTCCCACCGCCACCATCGCGATGTCGTCTACTTACCCGATGATTGTTACATCCATTGGTAGGTCCAAGCGGAGTATGCCACCATACATGATGTTCCACAGGATAGGGCCGAGTACAGATCCTTGTGTGACGCCACCCATGACTACAGAGCGACGAAAGCCCTCATCAGTGTCGTATAAGAGCACTCTATTCTGGAAATAGTTGAATGTCAACCGTTGTAAGTACACCGGAACGCAGAAACGCGGCAGTGCTTCCATAATTAGCTTGCTGAGCTGAACACATTTTTTAAGTCAGCGTCACCACCGCGTAATACTTCTTTGTACCTCCTCGCCATCGCTTGCCACTTGCTGCTTCACGGGGTATGTCCGTCACGGCCTGAATGGCATCTACCGTCGAACCAGCCCTTCGGAAACCAGATTGACGGTCTGAAAGTCCACCATGTTTTTCTACCGCCTCCTGGAGTCGTTCGCAGATAATCCCCTCAAAAATTTTGCCTATCGTGTCTAACATGCACAGTGGTCGGTATGCTGAGGGTTGGTCTGGTTGCTTTCCCGTCTGGAGCAGTAGTACCAGTTGTTGCTATTTCCATCTATCTGGGATTATCCCTTCCTTTATGCACGCATTGTACATCAAAGCAAAAGCCTCTGGCCTCGCCTCTATTGCCGCTTTTAGTGCCAAATTTGGGATGGCATCTAGACCGGGAGCTTTGTTATCAGCGATTCTTCTCAGTATGATTACATCGTTTACATCGATTACATTACATTAAGGAATTTTTTGTATTCCGCTCGTAGTGTATCCCATGACGGGCGTTATCGAGCCCTCTGAGCCTTTCGGCGAACTTGAATACACTCCTTCCTGGCGGCTACGATCTCCTGATTCCACCAATAAACTGGTTTTCTAACGTGCCGATTTAACACCCTTGGCATCGCCGCGTAGCAGGCTTTGCTGAGTCCGTTGGTGGTGCTATCCGTTATGGTCATTGCAGTACCCATGCTGATTTGTTCTTCTTTCCAAACTAGGTCAAAGACCTCCGCATCAAAAACCCGCTCTTTCCAGCCTCTTGTTCCTCTTTCCAGCCCAAGTTGTAGACCAAGCGTTGAAATCTCCCGCAATGACCACCGGCTATTTCCCTCGTGCCTCCTCCACCATTGATGTGAGCATATGTTTGAAGTCGGCTATACTCATGCTTGGCGGGGCATAACATGAAAATAGGTATAGGCCATCGAATTTGACCCAGGTGTAGCCGTTTTCTGTAGAAGACTTTCTTTGTTGAAAGAACCTACCGTTCAGGACCCAGATGGCTTCGTTACTACTGGCGTCCGCCACCCACTCGTGCCCATCTATATTTTTATACTGTTCGCACAGTAGGGTTATATCGAAATTCTGCTCGTTCACCGATCGGTGCAGTAGGTCTTGGTCTGCGGCGCAGTGGTTTAGATTTAGCTGCACTATTTTCATAAACCGCTGTTTATTTTCGCCTGCTGGTATACTGGGCACGACGCATGATCCCCTTTACATAGTGTACATTTCAGCTTGTTAGTGCACGACACTGCTTTGTGGCCGCTTCCGCCGCACTTCCTACACACATCGGTTCTATCTACCTCTTCCTTGCATTGATGAGCCACGTGTCCGTAGCCCCAACATTTGTAGCAGTGCTTGAGTGTCACCGATTCTCGAACGTTGTAGGAAACCCACCCAATGCGCACCCGCTGGGCCTACAGGACCTTTTTTGCGTCGTCCACTGGCAGGTTGATATAGGCGGTTTGAGTACCGTTATATCCGTTTCGCATACTTCGTACGGCGCAATCGTCTGATCGCCTGATGCCGCATTGCTCGTGCAATGCATCGCAAATCTCCGTTGGGGTGGTTATCTCATCCAGGTCTCTGCACTGGATGGTAAGCATGTGGGTCTTCGCTGCTACCGTTGCCGCCCCCTTCAACTCTGCGATCGCAGCTTGGTAACTCGTTGTCTTGCGTTCTTCAGTCCGTTTCAATTCGGAATTCATTTCACCTTTTTCCGTTCTACGAATGCTTTTGACGTCCTCGCCAAGAGCTTTATGTGCTGTGCTTGCCTTTACTTTCCGCAATATTTCTGCACACGATACCTCTCCGGTTTTTGCACTAATAAGAGCATCTGGCCCCGGACGGATCTCCTTGACTACTTTTTTTGTAGCTTTTGTGGGCTCCTTGGCTCCGATATCCCACTTGACTGTTGTCTTCCTATGCACTAGTTGCAAATCGGTATTGGTGGCTTGGTCCGACCTGTTTGGTGATGCTTTATCGTTCTGTTGCTACAGCTGTTGTCGTTGTGGCTTCGGAGACACAACACGAGTACGCTTTTTTGTTGGAAGTGGGAATACCTCCACCATGCCGTCAGCTTGCGCTTCTGTCCTCGCTCTCTTGGCCTGCACTCTGTTGATCCACGGTAACATTTGCATTGCCTTCGTCTACTTTTTTGTAGATCTGCTCTCTTGTTGCTGATTGGTGCAGCCTACTGATGTCCACGAGAAAGGATCTCATCGCTTTGTTTATATTGCGCTGACTATCCATAATGCCGGTCAGCTCCTCGATGTTTCTTCCAATATCATGAGATTATCCGCACGCACAATGCCCTTCATTTCAGCATTCTCTAGCTTCTCGGGGCTACCAGTCGGTGTTAGCATAAATTGTGCGTCGACCGATGTTGGAGTCGAAACTACTTCACTATCGATGTCACATTTCTCAGCGTCATTTTCTAATCCCCGTACAACGAGCGGTGCACTAATGCACATAGTCGCTTTGCGCACCCCGGGAGGCGATCGCTGGTACAAGTTAAAACTGCCGCAAATCACGGACAAAAACACCCGAATTAAATCAATCGCGTTAAACAATCCAAGCCGTAGCATTCACTACACGGGGTGCGCATTCCAGAATACTTAGCACAAAAGTAAATTTATTTACCGCGCAAACTTTCCTCTTTTACAAGATATTTGCGGAGCAAACAATTTCAAACCAAGTGGGTACGTGTGGCTGTGTATGCTATGGGGATATGTATGTGTGTGTGTGTGTGTGATTGTATATGTGTAGAATAAATTTTTCTTGTTACATGATCAAATTAAAACATATCACATGAAAAAATTAAAAAAAAAAATAATGCAGCAAATAATGAAAATTGCTCTTTAGTTTTGATGATAAATCAACCATCGCAGAATTATAAATATGCAAAATCAGAGAATATGCAAGGGGTCGATAATAGTGTGTGTGCAGCATATAGAGATCATAATGCTAATGCCACGCCCATAATTAACCAAAAATCATTACTAGGTTCCAATTAAAGATTTATCAACAAAATTCCACAGGAAGATTTCGGGTACCAAGGTTCGGGGTCTGTCAGATGAAGGATACGCCTCTTTCCCATATAATTTACTTTGGGGACCCCACTTAAAAACAACTATCTATGCGTCTAGTGATGATATATAAATACAAATTTGTTTGATGCATACATTTGGGGATGCATTCCAAATATGGGGAGATTATTACTACTGCCACGCCCACAATTAACCAAAAATCATTACTATTAAAGAATTCTGAACGAAATTTCACAGGAAGGTTCCGGGTTCCAACATTAAGCACCACACAAGAAATGGGCATGTTATTTTTACAGCCACGCCCACTATTGTCATTTTATTATAATTTACGACCTATACAAACTGTTTGGACTAATTTTTATATTAGAAGTTATATTGACACTGCAAATCCATACGCAAGAAATGGGGTCAATATAATCAATTCAAGGTACCCAACCGAAAATTACCGTAGATATTCTCCTAATGATGATTTTTGAAAAAAACAAACATTGTTTAAGTCGCACGCACAAGGAAAGGTCGGTCTAACCCGACTTCAGACTGCTTTACTCGTTTTGTATAATTCTGATTTTAATCAGTTGTATTGTATATTGAAATGGTCAAATTTTTTGTCTCAAATTTTATATAAATCAATTATAAAATAATTATATTAAAAAATAGTTTAAATTCAAATTTCCGTAATTCTAAAACTGCTGTGTGTCGATATTTTTGGTTTACAGTTCTAGGAACGTTATTATATTGAAATGTTTAATTTTTAATAAACCAAGAGTTATATTCTTTAGGAAAGCTTGACTCTTTCATATATAATTTATTGTTTTAAGTTTTCTTAATCTCAACCCTTAAAAAGAGAAGAAAGGGTATACTAAGTGCAATGTAGTCGCTTAGCTGGTTGGTACTGAACTGCTTTATTAAATCACTTTACTTAACACAACAACTTAACCTGTTCTTATACCGTAAAGAGTACTTAAAATGTATGTAAATAACTTAATACTTAACAATTCTCTCCCTCAGCTATATACAATTTTAAGAAATATCTACGAACTTATCTTTATAACAAATGCCAATGTTTCCGTTTTCAAATACTTATCTATATAAAGAAAATACAATTAGTATTACATGGTTATATATAAAGAAATCCATATAAATAAAATGCAATAAGTATTTCGAAGGTTATTGTTTGTAATTAATTTTTACTCGACGTTCTCGCAAAAGTATTGGCGTTTTCGGCGAGGGCTCCGGCACATCTGAGCCACCACCATTCTCCACAGCTAACATGTAATGATTTGGACCAATGCTGGTTTCAGTTGCTTTGACTTCGTTTTCCGATATACCACTCAATTCTTCAATAGGATGACCGGCGTTTTTATCGTTAACAATATTATAATCCGAAATGATTTGATCGAGGTGCCTCTTAATAATTCTGTTAGTGTGGGCGATCGTGCAATTGTAAGTGCGCGGACCCAATCGCTCCCTGACTGTGGCCTGTCGCCACGCCTTTTTATTTGTATCTGAATAGTCCCTTATAAAAACGGGAGAACCTTCCTCAAATAGCTTCTCTCTAGTGCCTCTATGATATTTTACATTACCTAACTGCTTCTTTATTATCATATCTTTTACCATAGGAGGTTTTAAGAGGTTTTCTTTAACTCTCTTCCTAACAAAACCTTAGCTGGCGATTCTCCAGTTGTGCAATGCTGCGCTGATCGATAATCGAACAAAAACCTGCTAATGATTATGTCTATATCTTCTCCTCGGTTGGCGCTCAGGCTTGCCTCTAACGATTTCTTAAATGTCTTTACAAAATTTTCCGCCTGCACGTTCGTAGCTGGAAACCCTGGTGGTATGAGTACATGCCTAATACCATTCAACTCTAAAAACTGTTTGAACCCGTCGGCTGTAAATTGTCGGCCGTTGTCACTAACCAAAGTATCAACCAACCCATACCTACTGAATACCTCCCTCAATTTGTAAATTGTGAAAATTGTGGTAATTTGCTTCGTTTTAAAGACTTCCACCCACTTTGAATGTGCATCTATAATGATTAAGATATAAAAACTTTTCTTGGGCCCGGCAAAATCTATATGAATACGCGACCAAGGCGTTTCTGGTGGCACCCAAGGGATCAATCTACTTTTGTTTGGGCTTTCTTGTATAATTTTACAAGGAACACATCTCGCAACCAATGCTTCAATATCACTATCCATCTTAGGACACCATACGTATGATCTAGATAAAGCTTTAGATTTTACTATACCCAAGTGAGATCTGTGAAGCTCACTAAGAACACTAGGTCGAAGTCTTTGGGGTATCACTGTCCGGTAACCCCACAAAATACATCCTTATTCCACAGATAATTCCGACTTTTTATCTTTAAAACCTTTAAAAGCATCACCTTCCAGAGTATGCACGGCACCCCTGTGAACAGCTTCTTTTAACTTCGCCAGAATAGGGTCCCGAGATGTTTCTTTAGCAATCGCTTTGAAATCTAACTTCATTGCGTTATTTTCTGAAATAAAATTCACATAATTTTTCCCTATGCTCTCCTGTCTTACCGCTTATTGGGGCAAGCGCGACAAATTGTCGGTGAAATTGTGGGAACCTTGTACATGCCGGATTGTATAATTGAACCATGACAAAGTGAGGGCCCAGCGCTGTATTCTGGCTGCTGCCATGACAGGCAAGCCCTTATTTTCCCCAAAAATTGACAGAAGTGGCTTATGGTCAGTCTGTAAAACAAACTTGCTGCCCAGTAAATAGTGCCTAAGCTTAGTCACGCTAAAAACTATTGCTAAGGCTTCTTTTTGAAGCGCACTATAATTTCTCTCCGCTGCGGTGAGCGCTCGAAAGACAAAGGCAATGGGTTTAACAATCCCGTTAGGATACACATGTGAAAGAGTTCCAGCCACTGCCACATTTGAAGCATCCGTTTCCAATATTATTGGATGGCTAGGATCAATGTGCGCCAGAAACCTATCAGATGAGATCTCCTTCTTTAAAGTTTTATAGGCTTCCTGACTTGCTTTTGTGCAACTGAATTTTGAATTCTTACGCAACAACGCATACAGTGGCTCCGTTTTATTAGCAAAGTTGGGAACGAACTTAGAGTAATAGTTTACCAATCCCACAAAAGCTCTCACTTCAGATACATTCTTAGGGACAAGTGCCTCAACTACCGATAGAATTCTTTTTCTATTCTTCGATAACCCTTCTGGAGTTATATCAAAACCTAAGTATGAAATTTTTTTCAAAGAAAACGCATTTACTCTCGTTCAACCGCAAACCGACTTCTTCCAACCTGCTAAGCACCTTTTCTAATGTGCTCTTGTGCTCCTCGAACGTCGCCCCGATATGACTATATCGTCCAAATAATTTACTACGTTGGGAATCCCTCGCAAAATATTCGCAACTGTCCTCTGGAATATTGCAGTTGCCGGCTTTAGCCCGAAAGGTAATCGAGCTACTTTAAAAATGCCGATATGCGTACTCCACGCACACAAAAGCTGCGACGACTCGTATAATTCCAATTGGTTGTACGCATTTGACAAATCCAATTTCGAAAAATAAGGCCCTTTTACAGACGCAAATATCTGGTCTATTCTTGGCAATGGATACTTAACATCCATTAAATTCTTATTTATTGTTGACTTGTAGACACCGCAAATTCGCAAGTCTCCATTTGCCTTTAGGACCGGTTTCAAAGGCGTACCACAATCGGAATTATCGACCGGTACTAACACACCTTTCGCAACCAATTCGTTAATCTGATCTTCTACCTTTACTTTCCAGGCCAACGGCACTGATCTAGGCTTGCAAAATACCGGCTTAGCTTTTTCCTCCAACTCCAGCTTAAGTTTACTCCCGGTATATCTACCTTGAAAACAGAAATAAATTTTCTTTTTAAACTATTTACAATATTAACTGATCCGTTCACTGCATTTATCCCCATTCCAAATTTTTACATCAAATCCCTTCCGAAATTTGGGGACTCATTATTAGCCTAATTGTATGCGACTCACCGCGACACTTAACTTTAGCACTAAACTCACCCAAAGATGCAATATCGCTGCCGCTGTAGGTGAAAAAATTGTCATTGCACACCTCGAGCCTTTCTTGTACGAAATATTTCTCAAAATCCAGCTTCGATACTAGTAAACACGCTGCACCTAAATCCAACATGAAGTCCAACTCAACACCATTGACCTCTGCAGCCACCATAAATGGGGTGGAGGAAGAAAATGCTGGGGACCGAGATGCACCAGAGACACTAAAAATTGAAAAATTATTTAAACTATTTTGTTCATATATCACATTAACATCTGCATAACAAACGCTAGCTAAATGCCCACTTATTCCACATTTATTACACGTCTTATTCCTGTACTTGCAGTTTGCGCTCGTGTAATTTCTCCAACCGCAATGCCTGAACTTTTCCTGTACTCCTCTTTTGTTGCTCCTGCTGTTGTAACTGTATTCTTTGCTGCTACTCTCTCCGCTTTTACCCTTATCGCGGCCTTGACCTAGTTTGCCTTTGGATGTTCTAGCGGTTCGTTGAGCTATTGCGTTGACCGCTAAATCTCCTTCTACCAGTTGCAGTTATTGTTGCTGTGCATCGACTTTCGCCTCCACAATCATAGCGATCTTGATCCGCGATTGTGCGATTTAGCGGTGTGTAAGTCAGATTCAATTACTGCGTCTCAATGAGGTTTTCTTACAAACTTGCACCTGCCAGATGATGGATCGTTCGATAACAATAGATATTCTCATTGAAAAACAATATATTTTTAATTTGATTACAAATTGTAAATACTCCAGCAAATCAGATGTTCAAATTATCCCAAATATAATTTTCGGTTATGTGCTAGCTCGAAAAGCAGATAACATACTTATGCACTTTCTGAAACTCTCTCAATGGCTAATTTGAAGATCGATGGATAATTGTGCAGTTGGGAAATAGAACAGGAGCTTCCAGTAAGCAAAAAGCAGAATACCTCAGAGGAGCAATTTTGAGAAAATCATTTTTAAGAAACGCAGAGCTTGGACACATGATGCGGTTTCCATTTCGAAATATTCCGCAGCTTCGTGGCAATTCCCTTACATGGGCTCAGAAGCAGCTCGCAAGTCTAGAAAAACACTGTTTATAGGATGTGTTGGGGTCCTCGTGTCTGCTTGTCGGCGAGAGCGACGTCCTGTCGCAGTTCTTTCGGGCGCGTGGCTGGAAAATCAAGAGCCCTAACGTAGAATTTAAACACTACCACTTTTCGGTTTCAAAACACAAGAGAGATTTATTCTTAAAATACTAGTTCTTATATACTATTTGTAAATGAGCATTACCGCCTACGTCTTGACTTTTCTGGTGTTCCAGTTTCGCAGTTGTTATTTGGTGTCAGTGGCTCAAGCCCACTGACCTACTGCAAGTAAAAGTGTCGTCGGTGCATTCTAAATGCCCCTCGTCAGCTTGACTGCGGAACTGTGCCACCCTAAAAGTTTACATCATAATTAGTGCATAAATACTACTCATTTACAATATTTGCACCCTAAAAATATGTGCGTTCTTAATGAATTTAATAAGAGCCGGTGCTGTGAGTCAACTACGCGTAGGTAGCTTGATTCTAACTCACAACATCCCTCCCCTCTTTCTGAAAGAAGTTAGTGCAACTAACTTCCATTAAATCTCTACAATATTTTTCTTGCACTGCAAACATATATGTGCATCGATTGAACTCTATATTACATACATATAATTTGTTTTTATTTACATCTTTTTTTTTTTTTTTTAAATCGCCTTATTTGGGTTCTGTCACGGTTTTTTTTTTCTTTTTTATTCTTTTCTTTTCTATATATTTCTTTTTCTCTAGCTTTTATTTTCTTTTGTTTTTTTTTCTTATTTTTATCCATCATTATTTTTTTTTTTATAATCCCCTTTTTATAATTTGGTCTTTCATTGACTCTTTTCTCATTGGCGTATATACAAACATCTAAACAATAACACAATTCTACTCTATACATAAAACCTTACATTATACTGCGCCCTCTGCTATCTGCTGGTCCAGTTGACGATTGCCGTTGTCGGAGTGAAGTCCCTCGATGAACTCTGCATACCCCTCCCTTCTTTCTGGATCGGTACGTACAAAGATAGGTTGGCGATCTGGTTTTCCATTAAAACTTTGCTTTTAGTGGCCTTCTTCTTTCCATTTATATAGTGTGCCCCACGGCTGTAGGTGGTACTGCCTCTGCTTATAGTATTCAACTTGTAAAAAACATTTGGAATACATGAGAGATTACAATACTCCGTCTTTCTTTGCAGCAATACGTTTTATGGTGGAAGTATTTCTCTTGAGCTTCCGCATAATGGTATTTGACATCGTTAGGCTTTGATGTGGAGACAATAGGTATTTTTCTGAGATACACGTTTAATGATGTAATTTGTGTACTCTGATCGGTTACTAGTCTCTGTGTCCTCTTGTATTAAATCATATTTCATATGTAAATCACATATCATATGTTCATACTCTAGATTGGACATATACTTCAATGAAGCAATTAACTTCCGTGAGCCAAATTTCCTCTGCTTATTATATTTGGTGGTGGTTTCAGTCACCCTCCTTAAGCTTTTACCCATCTTCAATTTATTCAAAATCGATTCTGTTGAGATTGTGATACACTGGGTGGACATTGTACTATAAAATTGTCCAATTCAAAAAATGATTCCTCAAGGAAACTTGTTTATTTTTCGTTGCTTGTCAATAACTCATCCACAACGCGTTCAAATGCTGCGGCCATATGCCGTTTCGCAAAATTAAAATTACATCCGTCGCCATTCATCCCCAAGCTAATATGTTGGCATCTTTGGGGTCACAAACCTTAGATAACTGCCAAAAATCTCTGTTTTTCAAAAACGCATCTTTCCGAATACTATGTTGGTCCCTGAGTATAACCGTATTCCCATATCCGTTCTTCCCGGAACTTCCTGCTTCGCTGCAGATCATCAGAGCTATATAGAGAACACCTATAATAATTTTCTTAATTTCCTAGTATACATTTTAGTTTGATATATGTTTAATTTTTGTCGAACATTTCATAAGTCAATTTAATAAATGAATTTCAAAATTATATAATATTTAAATAAATACACTATAAGTACTATATATACTCTTGGGTATAATTCCTAATTTAGTATGATTTTTGTTTTTAACACTTATTTCATTATAAAGTTAGATTTTAAACAATTAATTTTTAACTCTAATTTTTTCTAAACTACCTTTAATTTTAATCTGAACTTTTACTCCGATTATAATTTTTTTAATCTGTAACTTTTCTTAAACATACGCTATTCCTGAATATATAAACAAAAAACAATATTTCTACAACATGCTTTTTTATATAATTGAATGCTATATCATTCAATTTGCGTCCACTCGTCTTCTCCCCTTACATTATCGGATTCGCTACCGTATCCTGGAGGAAAAGAGGACTGGACTATACGTTTCCATAGCCATATAGGGCATCAGTTTTGCTCTGATTAATTTTCCATGCTCTTTTTCAACACGTGAACCAATTCATTGGCCCTCCGACAAAAACCAGATTATACAAAATAATCCCGTTTGTGTCAAAACTTTGTCCATTGCATGACTATACCTTTCATCGCATACAATTACGTTTTATTTAAATTTACTTCTAGCCTGATATGTATATATCCATTATCGATTCTATTTTCCATCCTGTAATTAGCTCGTATATGAATACATGCATACATTCAAGGCGCTTTAATTTACCTAGAATTAATTACTAACGTTATTTTCCCCAATTAACTATACATTTTTTTCGAATTTCCATACGCTAATTTCCTAAACAATAAACAGTTAAAACCTATGTACGAGTATATCTACATATAGCCTGCTGCAGTATCTGCAAATATATACATACGCACATACCCATTCCTCCTAACTAGAATACTTACTTCTTTAAATATACATTCGTACATTCATTCTTTATCTTATACACATATATACATACTCGTATACATACTTACTTCACCAGCAGTTCCGTTGCCTGGCGTTAATGCTCATGCATCGAATTTCAGTGCATACACTGCCGTATGTATGTATGTACATATTCGAAGTTTTGTTTTATATTACTTACCCACGACTGTCTTATTATTTCATTTTATTTTTTAACTACGTGCAATATTTATCATTATTTAAAAAAAATATTTTTCCCTACTATGCTTCGTTCGGCCACAGTGCATAATAAGCACTTTTATTACGTCAACTTTAATCGCTCGATTTTAAGTGGCACACTTCTACTGGCCTTGACTTTGAAAATCGGAGCTGTGTGTGTTATTTGATACACACACGTACATGTCTACGTTGTTATTCTTGTGTTTACACTTGTAAAACACTGCTAACACATGTCTTTAGTTGTGTGGTCTAATGTGGAATAATTTCAACAGGTGAGAATTTGTTTCTCCTAGCCTGATTCTTCATTAGTACTTGATCACCCACATGAAAAACTACTGGGTTTAGTACCTTGTTATAGGCTTCCCTGGCCACTCGCTTAGCATATTCCTGGTTTTCTCTAACCAATTCGTGCGCTCGTTGTAACTGATACTTTTGCACTTTATTCGGGTCATCAGCATTGTATACAGGCGCACATTTGCGCTTCAAATTCGCTGGCATGTTGAAGGCAAACCCGTAGAGTGTTCTAAACGGAGTTTGCTTCGTTGATACATGTACCGTATTATTGTGTACATGCATTGCAGTGGTCAACCATTGATCCCAATTCGAGCCGTCTTCTTTGGCAAAACTGCGCAAGTACTCGGCCAAAGGTCGATGACTACGTTCCAATGAGCCAATCGCCTGTGGATGATATGGTGTTATGTGCAACTTCTTGATTCCCAGCATTTTACACGTTTCTGAGAATAGTTTTGATACGAAATTTGAACCATTGTCGGTTATCAAAACCTTAGGTATGTTGTAACGTGCTATAATTTCTTCAAAGAATGCCTCGGCTACCGTACCTGCTTCCGCATCAGGTATAGCCACGCACGCCATATACTTTGAGAAATCATCTTGGAACGTCAAGATGTATTAATTGCCCGAAACAGTCTCAGGTAAAATACCTACAATATCCATATGAACTTTATCAAATGGTTGTTTTGGTGTGTCAGTTAACACTATGGGCATCTTGGTTAGCCTTGAACTTTTGTTGGCCTGGCACTTTGGGCAACTTCTTACATATTTTTTTATGTCTTTGAGCATACCTTTCCATCCGTATACTCGCCTAATCCTGTCATGGGTTTTCCAGAATCCCTGGTGTCCTCCTAGAGGCGAATCATGGAAACCCTTTAACACAGCCTGGATATCCTTTATATCCTCCAGCCATTCCACACTACTGGTTCTTTGTTCGTCTTGCTAACATCTGTTGTAGCATCAACTTTATCCTTTTGCATTCTCTCGGCCTTCTCCTTATCTGACCGTGCTTTGGACCTCGTTTGCACTACTGATACTTTCTGTGCCTGCGGTACTCTGCTGAGTGCATCGGCATTCAGATTCTTTTTCCCAGGTTTGTATATGATTTCAAAATCATACTCAGACAATTTGTGTCTGAACCTGGCTAGCCTAGACGTTTGGTCTTTCAAATTGGCTATGCCTCTCAACGGCTGGTGATCAGTGTATATCTTAAATGGGCGTCCTAGCAGATATGCCCTAAAATTCTTCGTAGCCCATACTATGGCCAGAAATTCCTTTTCTATTGTGGAGTATCTCTTCTCCGTATCGCTAAGCGCTCTGCTTGCGAATACTATTGGTCGGTCATTACCGACTTCCCCTTGCGACAATACTGCCCCTAATGCTTCATTGCTAGCATCAGTGGTCAACAAAAAAGTTTGCTCAAAGTCGGGGTACGCCAAAATTGGTGGCGCGCTAATTATTTCTTTTAGCCTCTCGAATGCTTGCTGACAGCTCTCTGTCCATTCGAACTTTGCTTCTTTTCGTAGCAACTTATTCACTGGCAACGCAATTCCGGCTAGTCCTTCCACGAACTTTCTATAATAGTTCACTAGTCCTAGGAATTGTTGGGGACTCGAGTCCTTGCTTGACTGGGGACGTCCTGTCGCAGTTCTTCGGGCGCGTGGCTGAAAACTTAAGAGCCCTAACGTTGAATTCAAACACTTATTGCTTTACAGTTTCAAAACACAAGAAGAGATTTATTATTACGAAACCTAATACTTATATACTATTTTTTAAACATCTATCTCAGTCTGTGAACTGACCTCTCTGGTGTTCCAGTTCTGCACCTGTTAATTGGTGTCAGTTGGTCAAGCCAACTGACCCACTTCAAAAGTGGCGACGGTGCATTACGCTGCCCTCGTCGACTCGACTGCGGAACTGTAATACCCTGTACCCCTGTAATACCCTTATTATAACACCGTTTTAGCACATGCTAATTCAACATAGTGTGGCATCTATTAGGAGTCGGTGCTGTGAGTAAACTACACGAAGGTAGTTTGGTTCTAACTCACAACATCCCTCCCCTCTTTCTAAAAGAAGTTAGTGCAACTAACTTCTAATGAAAGTTTACATTTATTTCTGCACTTCAAACAGTCAGTGCATTTTCTTAAATCAATACATGTGTATAATGTTTCTTTTTTTTCAATCCGCCTTATTTTATACTTTGGGTTCTTTCTATTTCCTTTTTTCTTTTCTTTTCTTTATGTTCTTTCTTTTTAGTTTTTGAATCAATTTCTTTTTTTTTCGTTTTATCTTTTCTTTTTTTTTTTGCTATGACTTTTTTTTATAGTTTTTTTCTCTTTTGTTCTATTTTGTTCATTTATTTTTTTTCCCCCTTTTTATATTTGGTCTTTCATCGACTCTTTTCTCACTGGCGTACAATACATTTTATTCTCATACTTAAATCTTATATTCCGCTATGATATTTATACCTAAAAACTTACGTTATACTTCTGCTAACTGATGATCCGGTTGTCGGCTGCCGTTGTCGGTATGGTTGTTGTGTTGCGCCGTTGGTGTGGTTCTCGTTGTGGGTATCCTTAACTGGCAGAATATAAACGATCACTGCCAGCGTTACGATCGCGGCGATCCCTCCCTTTTCCAACGAGGAGTGCGATCAAAAATGTACTACTCGGAATGGTTTCCGGATAAAACGACACTCCATTGGTAAGAATGTGCCGCCGTTCAAAGTCTGAGTATACGGTTCGCAGGTGGCTGTCTGGGTGAGCGTAGAGTAGACCAAAAATACGTAATCAGCTTTAGCGACGTCTTCAACGGAGATGCAGAAATGATTGCTCTGTATAAGTAAATTGTTCAATTCGCTGAAAAGCCGTTTGCTTTCTTTGAATGTGTGTTCATTGGCAATTTCCTGTCTCGTGCAATAACTACAAGGGAGCCTGGTGTCATTCTGCATGCGCCGACTCATTGACTCGTCAGGGCTTGTGTGTCAATATCCAATTGATTTACAGATCCTTGAGAGTTACACTCCAACTCGTTGGATGCAAAAGCAGGTCATTATCCTCCTCCCCGTTCTTAGCCAAATGCAATACTCTGTATTTATCCAGCTCGGCGTTCTGCCCAATAATAATGCTATAGCAGAAATCATGTTCAATAGCACGTTTGTGGAGGTAATTTTTGTCTGTGCGTATCGCGGAGTCCCGAACTATTTACAAAAATGTTAGATTTTGGAACTCGTTCAGCACTTAATTGACAAATAATTAGATTAAAGCACTGAACCACAACCCACAAGATCAGAGTCAACTTGCTGCGCGTTGTTTGCTACCCCGAAATGACATAGCTTGCTTGTTTCGTCTGAGCCTCGCTATTATCGATTCTGCTTCCGTTATCTCACACCCTCTCTTGCTTCCGTCAGATCCTGCCGTATTTGCTCTTAACTCGCAAAGCTCCGTTGTTTTCTCTTGCAAGTCTTCTAGTTTTTTCAGTACTGGCTCCAGATCAGCATCGCGAAACTCCGATATCACCACCCACTCGTCTTTCGAGAACCAAACATTATCCAGGGATTCCAAAATCAGGTCCGTTTCTGCCAAGGGTTCCACCCGCACTTCCGCGGTTTCGCTGCATTTCGCTGGAATTCTCAAATAGGCTACCAAGAACACAGCTGCCCTACACATATACTGTAGTAATCGCTATAATAACTTAACTAATAAATATTTCTATTTCTCTAAATATTTAAATAATCATTATGGTTATATTATTGCTACATTATCATTATCACTATTTTACATTACCATCCATCATCGACCGACCTTTTATATTCATAAATTGCTAAATCTACAATTGAATGTTATATCATTCAATTCCCCGTCCACTCGTCTTCTCCCCTTACATTCTCGGATTTGCTACCGCATCCCAGAGGAAAAGAGGACTGGACTATGTTTCATTATTGCCATATAGTGCATTAGTTCTGCTTTCACTAATTTTCCATGCTCTTTTCAATACGTGAGTTATCACTCATTCTAGTTTCGAACCAAATTATTGATCCTCCGACAAAATCAGATTATAAAAAATAATCCCATTTGTGTCAAAACTTTGTCCATTGCATGACTGTATCTTTCATCGCATACAATTACTTTTTATTTAAATTTACTTCTAGCCTGATATGTATATATCCATTAACGATCGTCTCTTCCTAGATCGTACATGGCTACATACATACATTCAAGGCGCTTTAAATTACCTAGAATTAATTACTAACGTTATTTTCCCCAATTAACTATACATTTTTTCAAATTTCCATACGCTAATTTCCTAATCAATAAACAGTAAAAACCTATGTACGAGTATCTGCAAAAATATACATACGCACAATCGGACGACAAACAACCGGGCGTCCGGGCAGTATCAACTCCGCTTATATCCACTCTGAATAGTGGAGCAACAATGGAACGAGCAGAGGTTGCGGTAGCATCTCCCAATGCCTAAATACCAGCTCTAGGGAAGGTCATTTTACTGCAGTTTTGTAAAATTAAGCCAAATGAGGATAATGAGGTAAAAGGAATAGCAGCGGTAATGAAAGCAAAACACGTCGAATTCGAGATAGAATTAAAGAGCATGTACCATTAAAATCGTGGCACAGGTGAACACGATCGCAGTTTGGGTAAACACGGGATCTGCGAAGAGGCGAAGTGCCAACGCCAGTCCGACAGCTTTAATAATGACGAACTGTGAAGCAACAACGCGGTCCGTGAAAAGGGTGCGAGCAACGATTCTACCGCGACACTTGAAATACCACCTGCGCAGGTCATCTGCCCCAAGACACCATCCCGGAAAGAGGTTGTCACGCTGGCACAATGCCCCCAAATCGCAAGAGAAGAAGGAACGGTGGAAACGTCGTGCGCCAACATCCTTAAAACAGTTAAATCCAGTAGTGCGTTGAAGGAACTAGGGGGATATGTTCGGCGCATATATCAGGCGAACAAAGGAGACCTAGTAATCAACCTTAAGAGAGCTCCCGAATAGAAGACTGCAAAATATAAGGCGGCGGAAGAGGAAGTTTCAGAGATGCGGCAAAAGTATTGGAAAAAAACGCACACCATCAGAATACAATGTAGAGATGTGGACATAATCACTACACCCGAGGAGATTTGCGACGCCTTGAACGAGAAGGGCAACATCAGTCTCGGAAATACACAATTTGCGAAAGTGCCACGACAGTACGCTGACAGCGTATATAGATCTCCCCGCAAATGATGCCAAAAAATTACTGGCTGCACTTAATATACAAATCGGATAGGTAAACTCCAGTATTCTGGAGACAGTATCACTCAAGCGTTGCTTCAAATGCTGGGGCTACGTGTAGAAAGTGCGGCGAAGGGGCCACCTGCCAGCAAAGTGTAAGAGACGTGGGCTCTATGCAATCATGCAGGTGGCTGCTACAAATGTCCAGTATATCAGAAGGCGTGAAAAGATAAAATAAGAAATAAGATAAGCATAACACAGAAAACCATGCAACAATGGCAGCAAAGGTGGGAGAAATCCAGCAAAGGCAGATGGACATTCAGACTGATACGTAATATCAACGAATGGTACTCGTACAAATTCGGCGAATTTACCTTATATTTAACGCAGATGCTAAGTGGACACGGGTGCTTCAAGGAATACTTGCACAAATTTTTGTCAAAGTTGCCCGAGAGAGCAGGAAGACGCGCAGCATGTACTTCTTCATTGCCCGCGATTTAACGAGAGCGGAAACAACTTGAGCGCTATCTTAGGAGAACAACCAGCAGTGGATAATCTGGTAGCGCATATGTGTGAAATCGTGACTAAATTGGAGGCAGTTTGTTCAACAGTATCCATTATGATGATAGCTCTGCGGAACACTGGCCGCTCCCGAACAGCAGTACGCCTAAGCTGGCGCAATGCTGAGGAAAACGTTCATAGTGGTGGATCAAGCTGTCCGACTGAAAATGGACAGACCTAACACTGACGATTGAGCGGTAATGCTCGTAACGGCCTATTGACGTATTACCTAAAGGTGCAGTCCCGAGAGGATAATCCGGCCAGACATCAAGTCGAGTAGGTTAAGGCTCCACATTACATGGGTTTTTTTCTGCTTTACACCTCGTAAAAAAACCATATCCATCATGAGAAACGCGTACGTCACTCAGTGGGAGCGACTACTTGCTATTGAGTCAACATCACAATTTCACCGAAATGTCAATAGCACTAAAGTTTCATTGTTAACAATAAGAAAAAAAGTGCCTGTCTTTAAGGTGCACTTCTTATAGAAGAAGTATTAATTAATAAAATAGTTACTAATAAGCACAAGTTAATTACATACTCTTAGGTGCGCACATCAAACGATTGATCTGTTATGAACTTTTACCATATTGCACTATCAGCACTTTACAAAAGTGGGTCAGTGAATAACCGCATAATTGTGCACACAAAAGAGCAACTGACAAATATGAAGTAATCCAATTTGTGAATAGTATATAAGCAGGTGGATTATGAATAAATATTAAATTGTCAATGGCATAGTAAAAAAGATAAGAAGCATTTTAAAACACCAACGGCAGGAAGTTAGTGCACCGAAGTGCACTCAGGCAGCTGCAAGCGCCTAGCAAAATGTCCGTTGGTTTGACTGGTAAAGCGCAGCTGTGACCGAAGCCAAATACTTGGCGTATCCGAATAAGCAAACATGCCCCAAAATTTTGGGTGCAGCCGGGAGGATCCGAACCAACGCTTCAACATGCTGGCGCAGCTGGTAGGATGGCCAAAATGTGAGGATACGCACCAAGATTTTTGGTGTAGCCGGATAAGCAAACACGACTCAGCTTTTTGACGCAGCCGATAAGGTCTGAACCCACCCTCCAATCTGCACCCAAGAGAATCAAGCGTGGCTTCAAAGAGGTCCTAACCATGAAATTGTCATTGTTGCTGGACCGCTGTAAGGTGTCCGATAGAAACGCTACTCGTATCATTTTGGCTGCAGTAGAAGCTCTCGGAGAGGATGCCAAAGAATATAAGATCTCCAGAAGCGTTATCCGTGAACAGCGAAGAATAAACCGTGAAAAATACACGGAACAAATTCAAAACAGACTTAAGATACCCCAAAACGAGGCTGTTTGCGTGCACTGGGATGGAAAACTACTACCAGGTATCCTCAAAACAGAGCAGAAAGAACGGGTTGCTGTTCTGGTATCACATGGGACTAAACAACTACCTTGACTATGTGATTCGATACAACAGCATCAAATACTGGGAGACTCAATAGAGCATGCAATCTCCTGGAGCAGATGTTAGGTCGAGAGCTCCTGTACCTAGCGTGCCGACACCACGTTTTAGAAGTCTTGTTGAGAGGGGTTTTTGACTGCAAGTTTGGAAGCACATCGGGACTTCAACCAGGCATATTCAAGAGATTTCAAAAAGAATGGTCGGCGATTGATAAATCCAAGTTCGATGTAGGCGAGAATGTTTTGAAACTACTGCCCAAAGAAGAAGTAGAGAATATCAAAGAAGAACTACAAAGACAACTAATGGAATGCCAGCCAAGAGACGACTACAAAGAGTTGTTACAGTTGGCATTGATATATCTTGGCCATCTTGACGGAAAAGATGTGCGCTTCAGGTGTATGGCAAAAGCTATTTACTGTCTGAAAATACAACTCTTCCGTGACCAGTTTAAGCTGACTTCCCAAGAACAAGAGGCCCTAGAAGCACTTTGTGTTTTCATCATTCGAGTCTACTGTAAAGCCTGGTTTAACGCACCCAGAGCGTGTTTAGCACCAAAACAAGACCTAGACCTCATTGAAAATCTATTGAAATACGAAAGCATTGACAAAAAAATATCAGAAAAAGGAATTAACAAAATGAAAAATCACCTGTGGTATCTCAGTCCTGAACTTGTTGCCCTGGCATTGTTTGACCCGACAGTGCAAAACACCGTAAAGAGCCAAATGGCGACAAAAATCTTAACAAATCAAGCAGAAGAAAATGAGAAGTGCTCCAGAAATATGCGACCCACACCAAAAAAAGAACAACTGCCGAAATTCCTAGAAAAAGGTCTCCCAGCCCTAATTACAAGTGAGACTTACCTGTTGTTCAAGAGATTAAACATTAACACCGAATTCCTGGAAAAAGATCCTGCAACTTGGCCGCAGAACATCAACTACCAGGAGGGGTAAAGGATGGTAAATAACTTGAAAGTTGTGAACGACATTGCAGAGCGTGGAGTCAAGCTCATCACAGATTACAACCAATTACTTACAAAGGACGAGCGCCAAAAACAATACGTTCTCCAAGTAGTCAGCAGATGATGTCAGCTGTATCCACATAGCTCCAAAACCACATTATGTCAGTCCCTTGAGTAAATTTAAATAAGAAAAAGACATTTATTATACTTGATTTTTTAAATACATAATTGTTTTCATTCCAAAAATTGATAATATAGGAAGGAAAATGGGTTTTTTCACAATAGGTTCCATCATCGCTCTAAGGGGTACCTAGTCATTTTTTTAGGGGCATTGGCTTCATTATTTCGAATTCAGTACTACTTATGTATTTTTTTATTGCATATAAAATATTATAAACAGTATCGCCTTCAATTTGATGTATGACACGGGCAAATATATTAAACTGTTCTGGAGATATGGGTCGGCAAAGTCGCCAAACTGCCAAAAATCGAGATTTTCAAAATTTTGAGGCCCCAGTGGCACGTGTTAACATCTTTCAATCGTGCTCAAACTTTGGCAATCCTAAAATCTGACAGAAAGAAACATTTTTGGGGAGTGCCCCCAAAAAAATTCGGACTTTTTTTTTTTACCCTATGAGATAAAACCACCTTAATATACATATATACGATATATTGTTATGGAAGCAGCACCAAAATATTTGCTTCTGATTCTGTTAAACCTGCGAAAGTTATCGAACCGAAAGATTAGCATTGAAACAATAGAAAAGAAAAATGAAGAGATCAAGACAATAAGAAGATAATTCATAAACGATTTTGAGAATAGCGAACAGAATAAAGATTGTATCAAATGCAACCATGCGTTTGAGTTTTCGCACATAGCGAAAATAGGTTCAGCGACTATTTTAAAGTTTAGTTCGTTTCTGACGATGGAGCTGTGCGGTTGTGCCAATGGAGCAGCGCGAGAGAGCACAGGGAGCAGTGCGGAGGTGATGTACAGTGCACAAGTAAATAAGTGCAATCTATGTGCAGGGAGCTGAGCCAGCAGAGCGGTGAAGAGCAGGGGACCTTAGAGCAGGAGCCTATACAGAGCCTATACACAAGAGCAAGTATGAGCAGTATCACAGGTATTCGAGAGCATAGTCACGTATAGATTATATACGTTGACATTATTTATGTTCACATTGCCGGACATAAGAATTATACATTATATATATACATAAACGTACCTATTTACACATATGCAGGTCCGTTCATGCATATGAGAGCAATTGAGCTAAACGCGCTAGAGCTTGTGCATTTTCAATAATTGTATATACATACTCGTATACATACATGTATCGCATACATGCCGAGTTATTGTTGAGCTACATACATATGTGCATAATTATAAGAGCAATAAAAAGTGGTTTTTCGTATGCTTCTCCACTTAAAAACAATTGTGTTTGTATTTACGTCGGATTGCGGTAAGTATTGCCATAATTTCATTGTCGATTTGCTACATTGGTCCATGTCGAGCCGGATCGTACCAGTGATCTATGCAATACAGCAAGTATGGTGCGATGCATATAAATATGTACATGGACTTACAGTATTAAGTAGCGCTATAAGAAATTATGTAAAAAATGAAATTGCGCCTTTAATTTAGGCATTCATTTGAGATGCGGTCAGAGCTATGTAAAAGCAGATCGCATATACATGCGTATGTTTGTAGTATTAAGTTGCTATATACATATATATGGTGCAAAACTTAATTGCGCTTTTATTTTAAGCGTTCCTATGAAATCACGCCAGACTCTATGTGAACGCAGATCGTATATGCATGTATGTAAGTTACCACGCTCTTATAGCTTACTCATCATTATACCACGACAGAGGACTGTTGTACAATAGGTCAATAAACTTATGCATCCGCCCAAGGTTGCATTCCATCCGCAAGCACGGGGATATAGCCCACTCAGCACTCTCGCACGATCGAGTGCAATTGCACAACAGGTAACCGAACTCCTGCATCCGCTCCAGTTTGCGCACATCCGTCGCGCAACCTTTTTTATATTTTATTTTAACCTTATTCTATACTTCTTAGTAATAAGCAATTAGTCTATTAAACATTTAATTGTTATAAATATAAGGTCAATAAAGAATAAGTCGTGCAGTGTTGTTGTGACGACTCCGAAATAAAGTTATTGTTTTATTTTTTTGATGCTTCGTGGATAACGCTCCGTAACTGGCGCCCGAGCAAACTTGAACAAAGTTAAAAATTAAAACCGAGCACACGTGAACAAAGTTAAAAATTAAAAACCGAGCACACGTGAACGAAATTGAAAATTAAAATCGGGTCAATCAATTAAAACTTGATAAAATTTACCGGCAAAGAAATTATTAGTAAATTCAACTAAGTGTCTAAGGACAAAAAAAAAAGTGCTAAAATAAAGCTAGTCCGCAAAGACTTTAAATAATAAGTGCGAAATCCTAGTCCGCAAAGACTTTAAAGTAAAACGGAATCCTAGTCCCCAAAGACTTGGAGTTTACACGAAGACGAACATCAAGGAGCAGCCAACACTCAACCAGGCAAGTGATCGACCACCGTACCAATAGTAGGCCACAGAAAAAAAAGGAAAAATACGGATCGTCGAAATGAAGCCATTAATTTATTTGTAAATCAAATTTTAAATAATAAAGAAAGTTATAAGAATTATAAAATTTTTCCATATAAAAATTTATATATATAACAAAAAGAATATATCTAAGGGAAATTTCTATAAAGAAATATATTTGTAAAAGGAATTTACTTCCCAAATTTTAAGAAAATCATTAAAAGTGTAAAAAAAATATTTAAATAATTTTTTTCCATGTGAAAAAATTTTTTTTCTGTACTCTGAAAGCACATTTTTGTAAACTAGAATTTAAGAAATATTTTAGAAAAATTTTGCGCGAAATATTGTGAAAAAATTTAATATTAACAACAAACATTGTAAAAATATGGAGGAAATTCAAGAGAATCTAAAACTCCTAACAGGAGCTGTAAATGCTCAAATCGAGCAGCAAAGAGTGCTGACGGCCAGGCTTGAGCTAATGAACCAATAAATAATAATATAATTGAGCAAATTTCCATTCTCTGTGCTAAAATAGAAAACATAGAATCAGGAGTAAATTCACGCTTATTATATGTCCTGGGTACACCAGGTAGAAACAATTTTAGATGATTATTCTATAGTTAAAAATAAGCCAATTTATAGAGCAATTCTCAACCATATTCGTAGGAAACTACAAGGACAGGCAGACCAGGCTCTTATCTCTTACAATATATTCAATGAAGAATGGTTGGAAATTAAAAACTGTCTATCGCTGCACTATGCAGACAAAAGAGACATTAGAAGTTTAGAATTCGAATTAGGTAGTTTGTACCAAGGAAAACTTTCTATTGATGAATATTATGCTAAAGTAAATCATCAACTATCTCTGATAATAAATAAAGAGAAAACAGAGACTCATTCAAGATAGACTATTACAGCACTAATTGAAGGTCATAGAAACAGAGCATTGGATGTATTTATCCGAGGACTCAGAGGTGAAGTCTCAAAAATGCTTAAGTTTCAAAAACCAAAAAATTTGCCAGAGGCATATGCCGCATGTCTTGATTTCCAGAACGTAAATTACCGCGACCACACATTACATTACAGAAATGACCGTAACAATATATCTGCACCCATTAATCAAATGACGTATAAGAATAATTCACGTTCACCACCAAGACCGGACAGAAATTACATCCCACCTAGAAAAATATTTCCACAGGAACAAAATAAAATTTATAACCCTGCCCATAACAGATATATGAGCAACCCTCTACCAAGACTCACCCAACCGAAGCCACCAGTGCCAATGGAAGTGGATCCATCCTTGCGATCGCAGAGGATCAACTATATAAATAGACCGAATCCTGTCATCCGATTGTCCAATGAATCATCCAACATACCGCATAAGCAACAACGAGTATTTAATATTGAGACAAAACAGGAGGAGTCCGAAGATGAATATACAGAACAATATGAAAGGAACTACACTCAAACGCAAAACAACTCAGACGAAATAAATTTTATGACACAAGCCTCTCTAGCGTACCCTACATAGACTACTATGACGCTAACGGCAAAATCCTAAAATTTTTAATAGATACCGGTGCTAACAAAAATTTCGTATGTGAAAATTTAGCCTTCAATTCCAAACCCGTGTGTTCCCCGTTTAAAATTCATTCGGATTCATTTGGACAGATCCAAATAACCAGAAAAATATCAGGACCTTTTTTCTCTTCATTAGGCAATGACAAAATAATTGATTTCTTTGTCCTCCCAGGTCTGAAAAATATCATAGGTGATGATACATTCAGAGAGCTCGAAGCTATTATCGATAGGAAGAATGAAATTCTTCATCTACTTCCCAACATTAAAATACATCTTAAAGCGAAACCCACAAAGCAGGTTCAAACACTATTAGTAAACGAAGAAGAGGTCAATTCCATCATAGGAAAATACCCATCATTATTCGAACCAATAAGTGACAATAACTTAGTCGACACCAATGTTCGTGCAGAGATCAGAACGTCAACTAATGAAATTGTCTATACCAAATCTTACTCCTATCCTGCTAATTTAAGGATAGAAGTGGAAAAAAAATAGAGCACATGCTCGAAAACGGTGTAATCAGACCGCCTAAAAGTCCCTATAATTCCCCATTATGGATAGTACCCAAAAAGGCGAATTCAGTAGGCGAAAAACAATATAGACTAGTAATCGATTTTAAACGATTAAACGGTATCGTAATGGTACCTGACGCGTATCCTATACCCGATATTAATAACACGCTCGCTAGCCTTGGTGAATGTAAATATTTCACCACAATTGATTTAACGTCCGGATTCCACCAAATCCGCATGAAAGAAAGCGACATAGAGAAGACAGCATTCTCAACAGCCAACGGAAAGTATGAATTCACAAGGCTTCCGTTTGGTCTGAAAAATGCACCTGCAATATTTCAGAGAACCATTAATGACGTACTAAAACCGTTAATAGGTAAATGCTGCTACGTATATATAGATGATATAATTATCATCGGTAGAAACAAGGAAGAACACATGTCTAATATTGAAAAAGTTTTCTCTTTACTCGACAGTGCTAATCTAAAGATTAACCTCGAGAAATCAAAATTCTTAAGAACAGAAGTCGAATTTCTTGGATATATTATATCAGGCGAAGGAATCAGGCCTGACCCTAGCAAAATAGCCGCAATACAGGATATACGGCCTCCACGTAATCTTAAAGATCTTAAAAGTTTTTTAGGCTTAGCATCCTATTATAGGAAATTTATCGCAGAATTTGCAAAAATGCATGTTAAACCATTGACAAACATTACTAGAGGATTTAATGCCCAAGTAAATGCACGTCAATCAAGAAAAGTTGAAATATCATTAGACCAAACTGCTCTTAAAGCATTTGAACAGATTAAAGAATTACTTACTACTTCAGAAATCCTAATTTTTCCTGACTTTTCAAAGCCTTTCATACTCACTACCGACGCCTCTAATTATGCAATAGGTGCGGTACTATCTCAGAGTAGAATGGGAGGAGATCGCCCAATAACATTTTTATCTAGATCCCTTCATAAAACAGAAGAAAACTACTCAACCATAGAGAAGGAAATGTTGGCCATCATATGGTCACTCGATAAATTAAGGATATACTTATATGGCGCAAAAGAAATAACAATATTAACAGATCATCAACCTCTTACATTTGCGCTCAGCAACAATAACAATAACGCAAAGCTGAAAAGGTGGAAAGCGCGTATAGAGGAATATAATTACAAACTCGTATACAAACCTGGCAAAACAAACTTCGTCGCCAACGCTCTTTCTAGATTGCCACCTCAATTGAATACTTCAACCTCTTCTGACACACAACATTCAGCAGAAGAAGACAACACGGATCTCATTCCCCATTGCGAATGTCCAATAAACGTTTTTAAAAATCAACTTATTTTCTCATTACGCAACGAAATGCATTGCCATGAGGAGTCCCACTGCAATTATCACAAGCACTATATTCGCCTACCTGACTACTACTATGAACAAAATATAATAGAAACTCTAAAACAAAAACTTAACCCCAATGTAGTCAATGGCATCAAAATGCCCGAACCATATTTAGCAATTCTTCAGAAAACATTTAAAGAACATTTTTCTAAATTCCGTATCCGAATCACACAAAGAGTTGTTCAAGACGTAAGTAACGAAGAGCACAAGTGTACCATTATTGAAAATGAACACAGACGCGCTCATAGGAACCATTTGGAAAATAAAAATCAAATCCTTGAGAAATTTTATTTTCCACAAATGACAAAGCTTATTAAGCAATACACTAAAGTGGGTCATGTTTGTAATACAAGCAAATATGACAGAAACCATCAAAAGCCAGAACTACAGGCCACTCCAATACCAACATATCCAACAGAAATCCTTCATATAGATATTATAGAGATAAAAGGGGACAAATTTATTACTTGTATTGACAAGTTTTCTAAATTTACAAAATTTTTCCGTATAAAGAATAAATCCGTTCTTCATATTAGAGACAAGCTAATCAAGCTTTTACACTATTTCACTGTTCCTAAAACAATTGTAATGGACAACGAAGAGAGTTTCATAAGCCCCATTGTCAAGAATTATCTGCAAGGGCTAGGAATAGATATTTATACAGTACCATCCCAAAAAAGTGAAGCGAATGGTGCCGTAGAACGCGTGCATTCAACAATAATTGAAATGATACGTTGCTTACTTCGCGAGTATCAAGATTTATCATTAAAAGAATTGGCCGTAGACCGATACAATAACAGCGTCCATTCCGTTATCAAAAGAAAACCAGTTGACATTTTTTTCGGTAGGACACAAAGAATTAATTATCAAAATTTAATAGATTTTAAGAAAATTATAAACTCAGAATTAAAGCATGAAATCGCTCGAAGCCAACAGGTTCAATTACAAAAGCACAATACAAAGAGAACTAAACCTAAACCATTTAAACCAGGTGAAATAGTTTACAAATTAAATAAACAAATTAAACGAAAGACAAAGCCTATTTTCGAAAGGGAAATCATAGCAAATTGCAACACAGTCACTGTCCGAACAGACAGTGGAAAAAGAATACACAAATCTCACCTAAAAAATCAAACTTTCCAGGTTAATGCCTTTCATGGTAATTGCAACAGTCGATATCTATGAAGACCACAGTCCCCTAATCTCAATTAAACAAGGAACAGGAAAAATTATTAAGGGCAACTACAAAATCATATACATCATCGACTTGTCAGAATACGAACAAATTACCAAAGAACTTAAGTCAATAGTCCGATTCGAAATTAACAAATCTGGAACATTGGGACCACAACTTGAACACCAACTGACAAAAGATTGATATTGATATCTAGAACAATTACACGCTATACCCAGACAGAAAAGCAAAAGATCTATAATGGAAATGGTTAGCAGGAAATCCAGACGCAACAGACTGGGACGAAATACCAAGGACAAAGGATACCCTAACAGAAAACAATAATAGACAATACAGTATCAATAAACATTTGATTAAAACAACCAACCAAATTCTCAACAACTACAATAGAATTATAAACGAAGTTGACAGTAATAATACAGACAAGTACGAACAAATAGCATTTAACAAACTCTCCATACTTAAAGATGACTTAGAACAGATAATTTTAGCAGGACAATTAGCAAAAACAGACATTGTGAATAGTGCTCTCCTAAATAAAGCATAAATAGCAAAAATATTATGTCAAATAGAAACACTTCCATTTCAAAATGAACTGCAAGCGATAGAATATGCAAAACCAGCTATGGTTGTAAGAGATTCGATCCTTCTGTATGTCATATCCTTACCACAAACAGAAGATACATTTTACAATAACATACTAATTCGTTCTACAGTCTACAATAATAAGAAAGTTTCGCTTAGGTATTCTAATTTATTCATTTCACAAACAGAAAAATTTGGTATTAAAGAGTAGTGTGAAACGGTCCAAGGAACAGTTATATGCAAAAAAGACCAACTACAAAGACTTGAAACTAATAATTGCATCTCCCAATTGCTTAATGGCGACCACGCTACTTGCTATTATCAGTTCCAAAACAAACCAACAGTAGAGGTAATTAACGACGGAACCTTGTTTCTTACAAACTTCTTAGGGAACTTATCATTTGCTAACAGCACCCAAAAACTAAATGGAACATTTATTATAAACTTCATCAACGAATCTATTACTTTAAATGAAATACAGTATACCAATTGGGAAACTACAGAATATCAAATTTTACCACCAGTTCTACACGGTAATCTCACAGAACGAGAAATTTCTTTAGATTTGAATTATCTCCACAAGCTACATCTTCACAACGTCAAAAGATTAGAAAAATTTTCAATTCATACTCCCTTGTCTATATCAAATTCTATTACAAATTTGCTTATATACTCAATATTGTTTGCAATTTCAATCTATTTATATTTGAATCATAAAAATCGTAAACAAATTTTTCATATTCCTCACACTAATTTCAAAATTGAACCAATTAAATTAAATATTTAAATCACCGAGACGATGATTCTTAAGAAGGGGGGAGTTACCACGCTCTTATAGCTTACTCATCATTATACCACGACAGAGGACAGTTGCACAATAGGTCAATAAACTTATGCACCCGCCCAAGGTTGCCTTCCATCCGCAAGCACGTGGATATAGCCCACTCAGCACTCTCGCACGATCGAGTGCAATTGCACAACAGGTAACCGAACTCTTGCATCCGCTCCAGTTTGCGCAGATCCGTCGCGCAACCTTTTTTATATTTTATTTTAAGCTTATTCTATATTTCTTAGTCATAAGCAATTAGCCTATCAAGCATTTAATTGTTATAAATATAAGGTCAATAAAGAATAAGTCGTGCAGTGTTGTTGTGACGAATCCGAAATAAAGTTATTGTTTTATGTATGTATATATGTGCGATTGTGGCAGGGTAGGTAATAGATATTTCTTTCCTTTGAATTCCTTTGTTCCGTTGTGCCTACGGGAAGGAAAAAGAGAGCAAACGCATCGCGCTAGAATAGCATCAATTGCTGAATGCGCAATACGCATTCGGAACATATAATATGGTATATGAGCAGAGCGAAGAGAGCACAGGCACGTACAGAAAAAAATAGAAAAAATTTCAAGAAAGAAATAAATAAAGAACAATATAATAATAAAGTAAAATACAGTCCACGGAGTTATAGGAGCAGAGCCAACACTGCAATGCTAAAAAAAAATAATAATAATAAACCAAGGGCGTATGTGCTCAAAGCACATACGACAAATTGGTACAGTGCATCGGGCTTGAGCAAATAAAAATTATATTATCATGAAAGCTAAAAGAATTTAGGGGTGAGTGTAATGTGCGCAGCAAGCACAGTGCGAGTTTTGTGCAGAGAATATGCACAGGCAAGCACTATGCGACACAGCCATAGACTTGCGCAGTATGCTGCGCTATGGCTGCCGCCTTTCTGGCGGCCGACAGTAAGGCGGTGTGTCTGCGTGTGTGCGTGCTTGGTGCTGAAAGTTTTGTGCAAATGAGGGAGACCAGTGCGGTTATTCGTCTCAAAATTTAATTATGAGCGGGCGAAAATTATGTGTAAATGAGCTTATAAACCAGTGCGGTTATTCGTCTCAAAATTTAAATATGAGCGAGCGAAATTATGTTCAAATGAGCGAATAGACCAGTGCGGTTATTCGTCTCAAAATTTAAATATGAGCGAGCGAAATTATGTGCAAATGAGCGAATAGACCAGTGCGGTTATTCGTCTCAAAATTTAAGTATGAGGGAGCGAAATTATGTGCAAATGAGCGAATAGACCGTTGCGGTTATTCGTCTCAAAATTTAATTATGAGCGAGCGAAAATTATGTGCAAATGAGCGAATAGACCAGTGCGGTTATTCGTCTCAAAATTTAAATATGAGCGAGCGAAATTATGTGCAAATGAGCGAATAGACCAGTGCTGTTATTCGTCTCAAAATTTAAATATGAGCGAGCGAAATTATGTGCAAATGAGCGAATAGACCAGTGCGGTTATTCGTCTCAAAATTTAATTATGAGCGAGCGAAAATTATGTGTAAATGAGCGAATAAACCAGTGCGGTTATTCGTGTCAAAATTTGAATATAAGCGAGCGAAATTTATGTGCAAATGAGCGAATAAACCAGTGCGGTTATTCGACTCAAAATTTAAATATGAGTGAGCGAAAATTCTGTGCAAATGAGCGAATAAACCAGTGCGGTTATTCGACTCAAAATTTAATATGAGCGAATGAAAATTCGGTGAAAATTAGCGAATAAACCAGTGCGGTTATTCGACTCAAAATTTAATATGAGCGAACGAATATTTTGTGCAAATGAGCGGATAATCCAATGCGGTTATTCGACTCCAAATTTAAAAATTGAGCGAGCATTGGTGCAAATTATGTCGTGCTAGTGAGCGAATTAACCAATGTGGTTATTCGGCTCAAAATATTATATAAGAGCGAGCTGTGGTGAAAATAATTTCGTGCTAGTGAGCGAATAAACCAATGTGGTTATTCGGCTCAGGAAATTAAATAAGAGCGTGCTTTAGTGCTGAGATTGTGAGCTAAGTGGGTGAAAAAACCAATGCGGTTACTCGACTCAAAAATTTTAAAGCACAAATATGCAGTATTGACACGTCTGCAGAAGGAAAAAGGAGGAAGCAGTTATTTATTCTTTCAAAATTAGTTAATTTTTCTTCTTTTCAACAACAACAGAGCAACAATAACAGAGAAACAGTAACAGAGAAAACTAACAGAGCAACAACAACAAAGCAACGACAAGATGAGCTACGGGCAATGCCAGTCGGCCTACAACGCCATCCGAAGAGCAGCAGAGCATGTCCAAGCCGACGAGTTTGGGCGGCTAGGGCTTGATGAAGCCAAGGTGCGGTTGATCGTTTGGAGCAACAGTGGGAGCGTTTTAATGAGCTCAATGAGGAGTTAGCATCCCGAGCGAAGCGCGACGAGAGCGCCGATCTAGACAGATCGATGGAGCGAGCAGATTGGCGGTGCTTCGGAGCGAGCGGTGCTCTGATGGGTAAAATTGAGCAAGTGGGCCCAGCAAGGAGCGCAGAGCAGAGTGCAAAGGAGCCGACCTCAGCATCTGACCATGCCGTTCCAGCAGCATGACCTCCAGAACACTTGGGGGGCAGCGTGACTAAGTGGCACGGTTTTCGCGATAGGGAGCAAATAGCGGCCTCTTACAAATTCTCATATTTGAAGAAGTCACTCACCCATAAGTCATCGCGCACGTTGTGTGATTGGGAGCTTACTGACAACGGTTACAATGAGGCGTGGAAGCGGCTCAACCAAATATATGACCGTAAGTACCCGGTTTCCTGGAGGAGCAGGCCTCTGCTCTACTAGCACGGGAAGCCAGGCGAGCGCATCAATTGGAGCATAGTTGGCAAATGCAACCTGCGCCAAAACTGCCTGAAGAAGGGGCATAAGGCGTCGGAGTGCTTTGCGGGGCCATGTTTGCGGTGCCCAGGGGCGCAGAAGCACAATAGCGTGCTATGTGCAAAAACGGAGCCAAAAAAAAGCTTTTAAAAGCTTTTTAAACTTAAAATTTTAAAAACATAGTAGAGCACTAAACAGAAGAGCGAGAATGATTATTTAGATACAGAGTTTTGGGTGCTGCCAAGAGAATGTAACTGGTGCCCAGTTTTCCCAGCAAGAGATTTAGTGGAGATACCCATGCATTATTAGAATGAGGGTTTATGGGCGGATCCTGAGTTTCGGACGACAAGACTAGTCGAGCTACTGTTAGGAGCAAATATGGTGGCTAGAGCCATTACGGCGATGTTGCCAAATGAGCTGCAAGGCATTGCCATATATGAGAGCATGTTTCGGCAAGTCATTTTCAGGGCACAACCCTGTGAGATAGATAGAGGGGCCGATGCTATAGTTGCTTCGATAGAATGTATCAATAGCAAAAGGTTAGACGAGTTACTTCAGCGCCTGTAGCAGATAGATCAGGTGGACACGATAACTCACTGGAGAACAGATGAGGAGCAGGAAGTGGAGCAAAATTTTATGATACTCCTTTTGTGTTTTCAAATCTTCTGTTTTTTATGAAATTTGAACAATTTCTCCTCTGTCCTATTTTGGATTGCTGTCAAGTCTTGATCCGCTGCTTCTAATGGCGACACAGCTCCTCCGGCGTTTTCCTGTTTCCACAATTCCTGAGCTTCTACCCTGCTCGTACTCGCTTCGAACTGGTCAACTATTATCCCAGTAAACAGTCCTACCTCTGACTGTACCGATTTTAATTTGTTTCTTATTTCCTCGCCCGGCGAAGCTGTACTCATAGTTTGCTGTCCTAGTCCCTCTAATCCAGAATTAGATAGATCTGCCCATTCGTTGACTAGGATATTGATGTAGTCCGCGTAATTTTTCGCAAAGTATTTTCCTTTGCCGTACTTGACTGCGTACTTGACTCGTGGTTCCTGTTGAACTCTCTCCCCATAGATTTTGCAACTGTGCTGCTATCCGCTTGTGCTAATACGCGTTGTTCTTCCGGAACTTGCCGTCTTTCCTCAAGTTACGAACTAATTTTTGGATTGCCCCACCAATTTGTTCTTGTATCAGCAGAAACCCTTGCGCTTCCTTTCTCATTTCCAAAACACAGAACAGATGGCGTATTCTCAAAAATGAATTACAAATGAAACCCAATTATAGTTAAAACTAGTTTTACTGATTATAATCTTATCCCATTACTTCTACCAAGGTAGTACTACATTAAGTCATATGTTACTTATTTCCAGGATTCTTTTTTTTACTTAACGATTTAAGTCAATTTTATTTAATATTAAAATAGTCTCATTTTGAGCGTCCGGCCGTTGTACCTCCAATCCAGTGTTACATTCATATCTTAATTATGAAAAGCCAAATAAATGCATAAGCTTCAAAATATTCGAATAAAAATTCAACATGCCCGTTTAATCATTATTGATCTCTCAAATTTCATCATAAACTAAACTAGCCCCATTATTTAAAAAAAAAAAATGTGTTTCCCAAACTTAAACGAGTAACAATGACATAAACCAAAATCCAATGTTACATGATTCAATCATAGTAATTTGAATACATCTTCAAAAACTAACCCGTAACGTATGCACAACGTAATAAGAGTGTTTATATTTTTCGTATGCATGGAAACAAGAACCATCCATATGCAAGTGGTGACAGAACTAACGGCAGAAGCGTTAATTGTTGCAACGGGGCGATTTACTAGTCTCGGAGGTTATTCTACTGACATACTCGTATAAAGCGAGAATGGGAAAAAATTTTTGGGAGCACATCAATTATTGCCAAAGGATTTAAGCATTCTTCTAAATCAAAACACGTTACAGCATTTACTTCAAAAAGAAATAAAGTAGCAATTCTACGTCACTTGGTTTTTTAAGTGGAATTTTAGTTTGGAGTTTTTGGATTAATTATTTCGCTGAAAGTCAGCCTAAAGTGACTATCCTAAAAGTATGCTAAATAGTAATCAGAGAGTGGTCATATGAGAGTTTCAGGTTTAATTTTATCTATCAATTTTTGAACCAATATTTTGGTAAATACAAAAATCAGTTAAATCTGGTACCTTCTTCTTACGCATTGGGTAAAATGTAGTGGATTTCCAATACTAAAATATTTGCATTTGTTAGCTTTGAGGGAGTCAAGTAGAGTCACACATCTTTTGCTTCAGAATAAGGTGAAGGGACTTTCTCAAAGATTGACAAAAACAGGGGAAGCATCATCGGTGTTAGAGAAGGAGTGTACAGACTTAAAAAAATACGGGCGACCTCAACGAATAGAGAGATATCAAAATCAACATCGGCTGGATATACACAGACAGTATTCACATTGCCTCCGGAGATTCGCTGACCGGAATATTTAACACCGGAAGCGATAAGTCGGTGGTAAAGCCAAGATTAGTATTTGGTCAGGAGGGGCAGGCGGAATTTTTTTTTGGCGCATCCGAGATCCGTGTCGACCTATTCCGCAGGGAAGTCCGGTACAAAAGAAAAACCTGGTATATCCGCCAAGAGAGCCAGAACCAATAACAGAGGAACAAAGCCACAATACTGTGGACAGTAAATCACCTTCGGGAGCAGACGGTCGAGGACTAATTAGTTTGAGTCCGTCATTGGTCACGTAGCTCTCAGATCCGGGATAAGTGAATATGGAAACCCCCAAGAGGAAACGCTAAGATTTTACCAGCAAATACTAAAACACAAAGAAGAAAAATGGGCATTCTGGAAGTTGCTCATGCGATGGAGCAGTTGGTACCCATGTTCTCAGGAGTCGAGTTGTATGATCTGAGAGCTGAGATCAGGCGTTTCAAACAAAGTTGTGAGCTAGCACAACAGAGTCTTCCGGAAGCAGACGGGGAACACTTAATAAAGTGTTTTATACAAAGAACCACAGGTGATGCCTTTGATTTACTAGCGCATAGCTCAGTAAGCCTCCTGTTAGAGTTATATGCACTTTTGGATTGAATATATTTAAATCAAAAGTAGTACGACTATCTCATACCGGAAATTCAGGAGTCCACTCAGAAACCCAGGAGGAACTGAGAACTTGGGGTCGAAGGCTTAGATCTTTGGGAATGCTGCTGAGGCGGAAGCCGACAGTCAGTTCCCAGGAACTAGAAGGAGCTGTGATTTCTCTGTGCAAAGCATGCCTAACAAATAGGGATTTAGCAAATTACACACTTAATCTAACGCAGAGAAGTATGGCAGACTTAGTTGAAGCAGCAATACAACAACGAATGACAACAGGTGGAGTCTGCTTGACTAATGCTCATGAAGAGGTCGGATACAAATGAAGTCGCTAGATTGATGGGCCAATTTCCGCAACAAAGAGACCTAGTCGAGAGATTCCAGCCAAGAAAAACAATTTGCTCATTCTGCCGTAAGCCAGGTCATACAATTTATGAATGCTTTATATGCAAAAACACGCCCTACTGTATGCAGTGCTAAACATATGGTCATGAGGCAAGTAGACAGTGCCAAGGAGACACAAAATGGGATCAGAGTAGAAGGCAGCTAGCTACGAGGCGCCCGAATCCACACTTGAGGGACAACAGGGGTAACTTCAGTAGTCCCCGAGTTAATTCAATTGAAGGAATTAACCAAGGAAGAAATCTCTTCAGCACTGGGTGTGGTCATCAGCGACCAAGTTGGAATTCTAGAAGTGGAGCGAGGATGAGCAATACCATACAGGCGTTGAGATGCTTCTCATGTGGACGAATGAGACATCGGGCAGCGGAATGCAGGGAAAAGCAATCCCAACAAAGGGACCACGGAAACTTCCAGCGGCCCAGTCAAGTCCAGTAGACTGGAAAGCCAAAAGAAAGAAAGAAATAATTAGGCCAGAAGTACGTGTGACCATTAATGTCAGAACTGCATTCCAGGAGAAGGAGGAGCAAGAGCCTTTCCAATACCACGTACCGAGTAATGTGAGGACTATGGTTCAAGATACGGAGAAGCAAGAGTCTCTCTGGGAAAAAATGTTTGAAAGCGTTTTGATTTGGGTAACTGTGATTGTTTTAGTACTTAGGTTAAGTTTTAATTTGGCTAGAAAGTATAGGCCAATTGCCGCGTACGCGGTACGAGAGTGCATAGTTAAGACCTCCATTGCGTTAACAACCAGTCCCTTCCATAAAACAGCTGATTTTACGAGGCTGGTGTCCGCCCCTAAGTATACCAAAAGCACTAGCTTTCCACTAGCTGCTTCCTTGCAGGGTATCTCGATGAAAGCATCTGTACACCTGTATTGCTCACAACGAAACAACGTCCTTTTGTTTCCCAAATGGACGCGTATCTACTTCCTAGCTGTTCAAGCTTTTTCCCCATGCACCGCAGTTATTCTTTACGATCCTATACTCCCTAAAATTTACCATCAATATCTTAACTATGCACTCTCGTACCGAGTACGCGGCAATTGGCCTATACTTTCTAGCCTAATTAAAACTTAACCTAAGTACTAAAACAATCACAGTTACCCAAATCAAAACGCTTTCAAACATTTTTTCCCAGAGAGACTCTTGCTTCTCCGTATCTTGAACCATAGTCCTCACATTACTCGGTACGTGGTATTGGAAAGGCTCTTGCTCCTCCTTCTCCTGGAATGCAGTTCTGACATTAATGGTCACACGTACTTCTGGCCTAATTATTTCTTTCTTTCTTTTGGCTTTCCAGTCTACTGGACTTGACTGGGCCGCTGGAAGTTTCCGTGGTCCCTTTGTTGGGATTGCTTTTCCCTGCATTCCGCTGCCCGATGTCTCATTCGTCCACATGAGAAGCATCTCAACGCCTGTATGGTATTGCTCATCCTCGCTCCACTTCTAGAATTCCAACTTGGTCGCTGATGACCACACCCAGTGCTGAAGAGATTTCTTCCTTGGTTAATTCCTTCAATTGAATTAACTCGGGGACTACTGAAGTTACCCCTGTTGTCCCTCAAGTGTGGATTCGGGCGCCTCGTAGCTAGCTGCCTTCTACTCTGATCCCATTTTGTGTCTCCTTGGCACTGTCTACTTGCCTCATGACCATATGTTTAGCACTGCATACAGTAGCGCGTGTTTTTGCATATAAAGCATTCATAAATTGTATGACCTGGCTTACGGCAGAATGAGCAAATTGTTTTTCTTGGCTGGAATCTCTCGACTAGGTCTCTTTGTTGCGGAAATTGGCCCATCAATCTAGCGACTTCATTTGTATCCGACCTCTTCATGAGCATTAGTCAAGCAGACTCCACCTGTTGTCATTCGTTGTTGTATTGCTGCTTCAACTAAGTCTGCCATACTTCTCTGCGTTAGATTAAGTGTGTAATTTGCTAAATCCCTATTTGTTAGGCATGCTTTGCACAGAGAAATCACAGCTCCTTCTAGTTCCTGGGAACTGACTGTCGGCTTCCGCCTCAGCAGCATTCCCAAAGATCTAAGCCTTCGACCCCAAGTTCTCAGTTCCTCCTGGGTTTCTGAGTGGACTCCTGAATTTCCGGTATGAGATAGTCGTACTACTTTTGATTTAAATATATTCAATCCAAAAGTGCATATAACTCTAACAGGAGGCTTACTGAGCTATGCGCTAGTAAATCAAAGGCATCACCTGTGGTTCTTTGTATAAAACACTTTATTAAGTGTTCCCCGTCTGCTTCCGGAAGACTCTGTTGTGCTAGCTCACAACTTTGTTTGAAACGCCTGATCTCAGCTCTCAGATCATACAACTCGACTCCTGAGAACATGGGTACCAACTGCTCCATCGCATGAGCAACTTCCAGAATGCCCATTTTTCTTCTTTGTGTTTTAGTATTTGCTGGTAAAATTTTAGCGTTTCCTCTTGGGGGTTTCCATATTCACTTATCCCGGATCTGACAGCTACGTGACCAATGACGGACTCAAACTAATTAGTCCTCGACCGTCTGCTCGCGAAGGTGATTTACTGTCCACAGTATTGTGGCTTTGTTCCTCTGTTATTGGTTCTGGCTCTCTTGGCGGATATACCAGGTTTTTCTTGTGTACCGGACTTCCCTGCGGAATAGGTCGACACGGATCTCAGATGCGCCAAAAAAAAATTCCGCCTGCCCCTCCTGACCAAATACTAATCTTGGCTTTACCACCGACTTATCGCTTCCGGTGTTAAATATTCCGGTCAGCGAATCTCCGGAGGCAATGTGAATACTGTCTGTGTATATCCAGCCGATGTTGATTTTGATATCTCTCTATTCGTTGAGGTCGCCCGTATTTTTTTAAGTCTGTACACTCCTTCTCTAACACCGATGATGCTTCCCCTGTTTTTGTCAATCTTTGAGAAAGTCCCTTCACCTTATTCTGAAGCAAAAGATGTGTGACTCTACTTGACTCCCTCAAAGCTAACAAATGCAAATATTTTAGTATTGGAAATCCACTACATTTTACCCAATGCGTAAGAAGAAGGTACCAGATTTAACTGATTTTTGTATTTATCAAAATATTGGTTCAAAAATTGATAGATAAAATTAAACCTGAAACTCTCATATGACCACTCTCTGATTACTATTTAGCATACTTTTAGGCTAGTCACTGTAGGCTTACTTTCAGCGAAATAATTAATCCAAAAACTCCAAACTAAAATTCCACTTAAAAAACCAAGTGACGTAGAATTGCTACTTTATTTCTTTTTGAAGTAAATGCTGTAACGTGTTTTGATTTAGAAGAATGCTTAAATCCTTTTGCAATAATTGATGTGCTCCCAAAAATTTTTTCCCATTCGCGCTTTATACGAGTATGTCAGTAGAATAACCTCCGAGACTAGTAAATCGCCCCGTTGCAACAATTAACGCTTCTGCCGTTAGTTCTGTCACCACTTGCATATGGATGGTTCTTGTTTCCATGCATACGAAAAATATAAACACTCTTATTACGTTGTGCATACGTTACGGGTTAGTTTTTGAAGATGTATTCAAATTACTATGATTGAATCATGTAACATTGGATTTTGGTTTATGTCATTGTTACTCGTTTAAGTTTGGGAAACACATTTTTTTTTTTTAAATAATGGGGCTAGTTTAGTTTATGATGAAATTTGAGAGATCAATAATGATTAAACGGGCATGTTGAATTTTTATTCTAATATGTTGAAGCTTATGCATTTATTTGGCTTTTCATAATTAAGATATGAATGAACACTGGATTGGAGGTACAACGGCCGGACGCTCAAAATGAGACTATTTTAATATTAAATAAAATTGACTTAAATCGTTAAGTAAAAAAAAGAATCCTGGAAATAAGTAACATATGACTTAATGTAGTACCACCTTGGTAGAAGTAATGGGATAAGATTATAATCAGTAAAACTAGTTTTAACTATAATTGGGTTTCATTTGTAATTCATTTTTGAGAATACGCCATCTGTTCTGTGTTTTGGAAATGAGAAAGGAAGCGCAAGGGTTTCTGCTGATACAAGAACAAATTGGTGGGGCAATCCAAAAATTAGTTCGTAACTTGAGGAAAGACGGCAAGTTCCGGAAGAACAACGCGTATTAGCACAAGCGGATAGCAGCACAGTTGCAAAATCTATGGGGAGAGAGTTCAACAGGAACCACGAGTCAAGTACGCAGTCAAGTACGGCAAAGGAAAATACTTTGCGAAAAATTACGCGGACTACATCAATATCCTAGTCAACGAATGGGCAGATCTATTAAATTCTGGATTAGAGGGACTAGGACAGCAAACTATGAGTACAGCTTCGCCGGGCGAGGAAATAAGAAACAAATTAAAATCGGTACAGTCAGAGGTAGGACTGTTTACTGGGATAATAGTTGACCAGTTCGAAGCGAGTACGAGCAGGGTAGAAGCTCAGGAATTGTGGAAACAGGAAAACGCCGGAGGAGCTGTGTCGCCATTAGAAGCAGCGGATCAAGACTTGACAGCAATCCAAAATAGGACAGAGGAGAAATTGTTCAAATTTCATAAAAAACAGAAGATTTGAAAACACAAAAGGAGTATCATAAAATTTTGCTCCACTTCCTGCTCCTCATCTGTTCTCCAGTGAGTTATCGTGTCCACCTGATCTATCTGCTACAGGCGCTGAAGTAACTCGTCTAACCTTTTGCTATTGATACATTCTATCGAAGCAACTATAGCATCGGCCCCTCTATCTATCTCACAGGGTTGTGCCCTGAAAATGACTTGCCGAAACATGCTCTCATATATGGCAATGCCTTGCAGCTCATTTGGCAACATCGCCGTAATGGCTCTAGCCACCATATTTGCTCCTAACAGTAGCTCGACTAGTCTTGTCGTCCGAAACTCAGGATCCGCCCATAAACCCTCATTCTAATAATGCATGGGTATCTCCACTAAATCTCTTGCTGGGAAAACTGGGCACCAGTTACATTCTCTTGGCAGCACCCAAAACTCTGTATCTAAATAATCATTCTCGCTCTTCTGTTTAGTGCTCTACTATGTTTTTAAAATTTTAAGTTTAAAAAGCTTTTAAAAGCTTTTTTTTGGCTCCGTTTTTGCACATAGCACGCTATTGTGCTTCTGCGCCCCTGGGCACCGCAAACATGGCCCCGCAAAGCACTCCGACGCCTTATGCCCCTTCTTCAGGCAGTTTTGGCGCAGGTTGCATTTGCCAACTATGCTCCAATTGATGCGCTCGCCTGGCTTCCCGTGCTAGTAGAGCAGAGGCCTGCTCCTCCAGGAAAGCATACCGGGTACTTACGGTCATATATTTGGTTGAGCCGCTTCCACGCCTCATTGTAACCGTTGTCAGTAAGCTCCCAATCACACAACGTGCGCGATGACTTATGGGTGAGTGACTTCTTCAAATATGAGAATTTGTAAGAGGCCGCTATTTGCTCCCTATCGCGAAAACCGTGCCACTTAGTCACGCTGCCCCCCAAGTGTTCTGGAGGTCATGCTGCTGGAACGGCATGGTCAGATGCTGAGGTCGGCTCCTTTGCACTCTGCTCTGCGCTCCTTGCTGGGCCCACTTGCTCAATTTTACCCATCAGAGCACCGCTCGCTCCGAAGCACCGCCAATCTGCTCGCTCCATCGATCTGTCTAGATCGGCGCTCTCGTCGCGCTTCGCTCGGGATGCTAACTCCTCATGGAGCTCATTAAAACGCTCCCACTGTTGCTCCAAACGATCAACCGCACCTTGGCTTCATCAAGCCCTAGCCGCCCAAACTCGTCGGCTTGGACATGCTCTGCTGCTCTTCGGATGGCGTTGTAGGCCGACTGGCATTGCCCGTAGCTCATCTTGTCGTTGCTTTGTTGTTGTTGCTCCGTTATTTTTCTCTGTTACTGTTTCTCTGTTATTGTTGCTCTGTTGTTGTTGAAAAGAAGAAAAATTAACTAATTTTGAAAGAATAAATAACTGCTTCCTCCTTTTTCCTTCTGCAGACGTGTCAATACTGCATATTTGTGCTTTAAAATTTTTGAGTCGAGTAACCGCATTGGTTTTTTCACCCACTTAGCTCACAATCTCAGCACTAAAGCACGCTCTTATTTAATTTCCTGAGCCGAATAACCACATTGGTTTATTCGCTCACTAGCACGAAATTATTTTCACCACAGCTCGCTCTTATATAATATTTTGAGCCGAATAACCACATTGGTTAATTCGCTCACTAGCACGACATAATTTGCACCAATGCTCGCTCAATTTTTAAATTTGGAGTCGAATAACCGCATTGGATTATCCGCTCATTTGCACAAAATATTCGTTCGCTCATATTAAATTTTGAGTCGAATAACCGCACTGGTTTATTCGCTAATTTTCACCGAATTTTCATTCGCTCATATTAAATTTTGAGTCGAATAACCGCACTGGTTTATTCGCTCATTTGCACAGAATTTTCGCTCACTCATATTTAAATTTTGAGTCGAATAACCGCACTGGTTTATTCGCTCATTTGCACATAAATTTCGCTCGCTTATATTCAAATTTTGACACGAATAACCGCACTGGTTTATTCGCTCATTTACACATAATTTTCGCTCGCTCATAATTAAATTTTGAGACGAATAACCGCACTGGTCTATTCGCTCATTTGCACATAATTTCGCTCGCTCATATTTAAATTTTGAGACGAATAACAGCACTGGTCTATTCGCTCATTTGCACATAATTTCGCTCGCTCATATTTAAATTTTGAGACGAATAACCGCACTGGTATATTCGCTCATTTGCACATAATTTTCGCTCGCTCATAATTAAATTTTGAGACGAATAACCGCAACGGTCTATTCGCTCATTTGCACATAATTTCGCTCCCTCATACTTAAATTTTGAGACGAATAACCGCACTGGTCTATTCGCTCATTTGCACATAATTTCGCTCGCTCATATTTAAATTTTGAGACGAATAACCGCACTGGTCTATTCGCTCATTTGAACATAATTTCGCTCGCTCATATTTAAATTTTGAGACGAATAACCGCACTGGTTTATAAGCTCATTTACACATAATTTTCGCCCGCTCATAATTAAATTTTGAGACGAATAACCGCACTGGTCTCCCTCATTTGCACAAAACTTTCAGCACCAAGCACGCACACACGCAGACACACCGCCTTACTGTCGGCCGCCAGAAAGGCGGCAGCCATAGCGCAGCATACTGCGCAAGTCTATGGCTGTGTCGCATAGTGCTTGCCTGTGCATATTCTCTGCACAAAACTCGCACTGTGCTTGCTGCGCACATTACACTCACCCCTAAATTCTTTTAGTTTTCATGATAATATAATTTTTATTTGCTCAAGCCCGATGCACTGTACCAATTTGTCGTATGTGCTTTGAGCACATACGCCCTTGGTTTATTATTATTATTTTTTTTTTTAGCATTGCAGTGTTGGCTCTGCTCCTATAACTCCGTGGACTGTATTTTACTTTATTATTATATTGTTCTTTATTTATTTCTTTCTTGAAATTTTTTCTATTTTTTTCTGTACGTGCCTGTGCTCTCTTCGCTCTGCTCATATACCATATTATATGTTCCGAATGCGTATTGCGCATTCAGCAATTGATGCTATTCTAGCGCGATGCGTTTGCTCTCTTTTTCCTTCCCGTAGGCACAACGGAACAAAGGAATTCAAAGGAAAGAAATATCTATTACCTACCCTGCCACAATCGCACATATATACATACATAAAACAATAACTTTATTTCGGATTCGTCACAACAACACTGCACGACTTATTCTTTATTGACCTTATATTTATAACAATTAAATGCTTGATAGGCTAATTGCTTATGACTAAGAAATATAGAATAAGCTTAAAATAAAATATAAAAAAGGTTGCGCGACGGATCTGCGCAAACTGGAGCGGATGCAAGAGTTCGGTTACCTGTTGTGCAATTGCACTCGATCGTGCGAGAGTGCTGAGTGGGCTATATCCACGTGCTTGCGGATGGAAGGCAACCTTGGGCGGGTGCATAAGTTTATTGACCTATTGTGCAACTGTCCTCTGTCGTGGTATAATGATGAGTAAGCTATAAGAGCGTGGTAACTCCCCCCTTCTTAAGAATCATCGTCTCGGTGATTTAAATATTTAATTTAATTGGTTCAATTTTGAAATTAGTGTGAGGAATATGAAAAATTTGTTTACGATTTTTATGATTCAAATATAAATAGATTGAAATTGCAAACAATATTGAGTATATAAGCAAATTTGTAATAGAATTTGATATAGACAAGGGAGTATGAATTGAAAACTTTTCTAATCTTTTGACGTTGTGAAGATGTAGCTTGTGGAGATAATTCAAATCTAAAGAAATTTCTCGTTCTGTGAGATTACCGTGTAGAACTGGTGGTAAAATTTGATATTCTGTAGTTTCCCAATTGGTATACTGTATTTCATTTAAAGTAATAGATTCGTTGATGAAGTTTATAATAAATGTTCCATTTAGTTTTTGGGTGCTGTTAGCAAATGATAAGTTCCCTAAGAAGTTTGTGAGAAACAAGGTTCCGTCGTTAAATACCTCTACTGTTGGTTTGTTTTGGAACTGATAATAGCAAGTAGCGCGGTCGCCATTAAGCAATTGGGAGATGCAATTATTAGTTTCAAGTCTTTGTAGTTGGTCTTTTTTGCATATAACTGTTCCTTGGACCGTTTCACACTACTCTTTAATACCAAATTTTTCTGTTTGTGAAATGAATAAATTAGAATACCTAAGCGAAACTTTCTTATTATTGTAGACTGTAGAACGAATTAGTATGTTATTGTAAAATTTATCTTCTGTTTGTGGTAAGGATATGACATACAGAAGGATCGAATCTCTTACAACCATAGCTGGTTTTGCATATTCTATCGCTTGCAGTTCATTTTGAAGTGGAAGTGTTTCTATTTGACATAATATTTTTGCTATTTATGCTTTATTTAGGAGAGCACTATTCACAATGTCTGTTTTTGCTAATTGTCCTGCTAAAATTATCTGTTCTAAGTCATCTTTAAGTATGGAGAGTTTGTTAAATGCTATTTGTTCGTACTTGTCTGTATTATTACTGTCAACTTCGTTTATAATTCTATTGTAGTTGTTGAGAATTTGGTTGGTTGTTTTAATCAAATGTTTATTGATACTGTATTGTCTATTATTGTTTTCTGTTAGGGTATCCTTTGTCCTTGGTATTTCGTCCCAGTCTGTTGCGTCTGGATTTCCTGCTAACCATTTCCATTATAGATCTTTTGCTTTTCTGTCTGGGTATAGCGTGTAATTGTTCTAGATATCAATATCAATCTTTTGTCAGTTGGTGTTCAAGTTGTGGTCCCAATGTTCCAGATTTGTTAATTTCGAATCGGACTATTGACTTAAGTTCTTTGGTAATTTGTTCGTATTCTGACAAGTCGATGATGTATATGATTTTGTAGTTGCCCTTAATAATTTTTCCTGTTCCTTGTTTAATTGAGATTAGGGGACTGTGGTCTTCATAGATATCGACTGTTGCAATTACCATGAAAGGCATTAACCTGGAAAGTTTGATTTTTTAGGTGAGATTTGTGTATTCTTTTTCCACTGTCTGTTCGGACAGTGACTGTGTTGCAATTTGCTATGATTTCCCTTTCGAAAATAGGCTTTGTCTTTCGTTTAATTTGTTTATTTAATTTGTAAACTATTTCACCTGGTTTAAATGGTTTAGGTTTAGTTCTCTTTGTATTGTGCTTTTGTAATTGAACCTGTTGGCTTCGAGCGATTTCATGCTTTAATTCTGAGTTTATAATTTTCTTAAAATCTATTAAATTTTGATAATTAATTCTTTGTGTCCTACCGAAAAAAATGTCAACTGGTTTTCTTTTGATAACGGAATGGACGCTGTTATTGTATCGGTCTACGGCCAATTCTTTTAATGATAAATCTTGATACTCGCGAAGTAAGCAACGTATCATTTCAATTATTGTTGAATGCACGCGTTCTACGGCACCATTCGCTTCACTTTTTTGGGATGGTACTGTATAAATATCTATTCCTAGCCCTTGCAGATAATTCTTGACAATGGGGCTTATGAAACTCTCTTCGTTGTCCATTACAATTGTTTTAGGAACAGTGAAATAGTGTAAAAGCTTGATTAGCTTGTCTCTAATATGAAGAACGGATTTATTCTTTATACGGAAAAATTTTGTAAATTTAGAAAACTTGTCAATACAAGTAATAAATTTTTCCCCATTTATCTCTATAATATCTATATGAAGGATTTCTGTTGGATATGTTGGTATTGGAGTGGCCTGTAGTTCTGGCTTTTGATGGTTTCTGTCATATTTGCTTGTATTACAAACATGACCCACTTTAGTGTATTGCTTAATAAGCTTTGTCATTTGTGGAAAATAAAATTTCTCAAGGATTTGATTTTTATTTTCCAAATGGTTCCTATGAGCGCGTCTGTGTTCATTTTCAATAATGGTACACTTGTGCTCTTCGTTACTTACGTCTTGAACAACTCTTTGTGTGATTCGGATACGGAATTTAGAAAAATGTTCTTTAAATGTTTTCTGAAGAATTGCTAAATATGGTTCGGGCATTTTGATGCCATTGATTGGTGTTAAGTTTTTGTTTTAGAGTTTCTATTATATTTTGTTCATAGTAGTAGTTAGGTAGGCGAATATAGTGCTTGTGATAATTGCAGTGGGACTCCTCATGGCAATGCATTTCGTTGCCTAATGAGAAAATAAGTTGATTTTTAAAAACGTTTATTGGACATTCGCAATGGGGAATGAGATCCGTGTTGTCTTCTTCTGCTGAATGTTGTGTGTCAGAAGAGGTTGAAGTATTCAATTGAGGTGGCAATCTAGAAAGTGCGTTGGCGACGAAGTTTGTTTTGCCAGGTTTGTATACGAGTTTGTAATTATATTCCTCTATACGCGCTTTCCACCTTTTCAGCTTTGCGTTATTGTTATTGTTGCTGAGCGCAAATGTAAGAGGTTGATGATCTGTTAATATTGTTATTTCTTTTGCGCCATATAAGTATGTCCTTAATTTATCGAGTGACCATATGATGGCCAACATTTCCTTCTCTATGGTTGAGTAGTTTTCTTCTGTTTTATGAAGGGATCTAGATAAAAATGTTATTGGGCGATCTCCTCCCATTCTACTCTGAGATAGTACCGCACCTATTGCATAATTAGAGGCGTCGGTAGTGAGTATGAAAGGCTTTGAAAAGTCAGGAAAAATTAGGATTTCTGAAGTAGTAAGTAATTCTTTAATCTGTTCAAATGCTTTAAGAGCAGTTTGGTCTAATGATATTTCAACTTTTCTTGATTGACGTGCATTTACTTGGGCATTAAATCCTCTAGTAATGTTTGTCAATGGTTTAACATGCATTTTTGCAAATTCTGCGATAAATTTCCTATAATAGGATGCTAAGCCTAAAAAACTTTTAAGATCTTTAAGATTACGTGGAGGCCGTATATCCTGTATTGCGGCTATTTTGCTAGGGTCAGGCCTGATTCCTTCGCCTGATATAATATATCCAAGAAATTCGACTTCTGTTCTTAAGAATTTTGATTTCTCGAGGTTAATCTTTAGATTAGCACTGTCGAGTAAAGAGAAAACTTTTTCAATATTAGACATGTGTTCTTCCTTGTTTCTACCGATGATAATTATATCATCTATATATACGTAGCAGCATTTACCTATTAACGGTTTTAGTACGTCATTAATGGTTCTCTGAAATATTGCAGGTGCATTTTTCAGACCAAACGGAAGCCTTGTGAATTCATACTTTCCGTTGGCTGTTGAGAATGCTGTCTTCTCTATGTCGCTTTCTTTCATGCGGATTTGGTGGAATCCGGACGTTAAATCAATTGTGGTGAAATATTTACATTCACCAAGGCTAGCGAGCGTGTTATTAATATCGGGTATAGGATACGCGTCAGGTACCATTACGATACCGTTTAATCGTTTAAAATCGATTACTAGTCTATATTGTTTTTCGCCTACTGAATTCGCCTTTTTGGGTACTATCCATAATGGGGAATTATAGGGACTTTTAGGCGGTCTGATTACACCGTTTTCGAGCATGTGCTCTATTTTATTTCCACTTCTATCCTTAAATTAGCAGGATAGGAGTAAGATTTGGTATAGAAAATTTCATTAGTTGACGTTCTGATCTCTGCACGAACATTGGTGTCGACTAAGTTATTGTCACTTATTGGTTCGAATAATGATGGGTATTTTCCTATGATGGAATTGACCTCTTCTTCGTTTACTAATAGTGTTTGAACCTGCTTTGTGGGTTTCGCTTTAAGATGTATTTTAATGTTGGGAAGTAGATGAAGAATTTCATTCTTCCTATCGATAATAGCTTCGAGTTCTCTGAGGGTATCATCACCTATGATACCATCGAAATTTTTCAGACCTGGGAGGACAAAGAAATCAATTATTTTGTCATTGCCTAATGAAGAGAAAAAAGGTCCTGATATTTTTCTGGTTATTTGGATCTGTCCAGCAGCAGAATGAATTTTAAACGGGGAACACACGGGTTTGGAATTGAAAGCTAAATTTTCACATACGAAATTTTTGTTAGCACCGGTATCTATTAAAAATTTTAGGATTTTGCCGTTAGCGTCATAGTAGTCTATGTAGGGTACGCTAGAGAGGCTTGTGTCATAAAATTTATTTCGTCTGAGTTGTTTTGCGTTTGAGTGTAGTTCCTTTCATATTGTTCTGTATATTCATCTTCGGACTCCTCCTGTTTTGTCTCAATATTAAATACTCGTTGTTGCTTATGCGGTATGTTGGATGATTCATTGGACAATCGGATGACAGGATTCGGTCTATTTATATAGTTGATCCTCTGCGATCGCAAGGATGGATCCACTTCCATTGGCACTGGTGGCTTCGGTTGGGTGAGTCTTGGTAGAGGGTTGCTCATATATCTGTTATGGGCAGCGTTATAAATTTTATTTTGTTCCTGTGGAAAGATTTTTCTAGGTGGGATGTAATTTCTGTCCGGTCTTGGTGGTGAACGTGAATTATTCATATACGTCATTTGATTAATGGGTGCAGATATATTGTTACGGTCATTTCTGTAATGTAATGTGTGGTCGCGGTAATTTACGTTCTGGAAATCAAGACATGCGGCATATGCCTCTGGCAAATTTTTTGGTTTTTGAAACTTAAGCATTTTTGAGACTTCACCTCTGAGTCCTCGGATAAATACATCCAATGCTCTGTTTCTATGACCTTCAATTAGTGCTGTAATAGTCTATCTTGAATGAGTCTCTGTTTTCTCTTTATTTATTATCAGAGATAGTTGATGATTTACTTTAGCATAATATTCATCAATAGAAAGTTTTCCTTGGTACAAACTACCTAATTCGAATTCTAAACTTCTAATGTCTCTTTTGTCTGCATAGTGCAGCGATAGACAGTTTTTAATTTCCAACCATTCTTCATTGAATATATTGTAAGAGATAAGAGCCTGGTCTGCCTGTCCTTGTAGTTTCCTACGAATATGGTTGAGAATTGCTCTATAAATTGGCTTATTTTTAACTATAGAATAATCATCTAAAATTGTTTCTACCTGGTGTACCCAGGACATATAATAAGCGTGAATTTACTCCTGATTCTATGTTTTCTATTTTAGCACAGAGAATGGAAATTTGCTCAATTATATTATTATTTATTGGTTCATTAGCTCAAGCCTGACCGTCAGCACTCTTTGCTGCTCGATTTGAGCATTTACAGCTCCTGTTAGGAGTTTTAGATTCTCTTGAATTTGCTCCATATTTTTACAATGTTTGTTGTTAATATTAAATTTTTTCACAATATTTCGCGCAAAATTTTTCTAAAATATTTCTTAAATTCTAGTTTACAAAAATGTGCTTTCAGAGTACAGAAAAAAAATTTTTTCACATGGAAAAAAATTATTTAAATATTTTTTTTACACTTTTAATGATTTTCTTAAAATTTGGGAAGTAAATTCCTTTTACAAATATATTTCTTTATAGAAATTTCCCTTAGATATATTCTTTTTGTTATATATATAAATTTTTATATGGAAAAATTTTATAATTCTTATAACTTTCTTTATTATTTAAAATTTGATTTACAAATAAATTAATGGCTTCATTTGGACGATCCGTATTTTTCCTTTTTTTTCTGTGGCCTACTATTGGGCCTGATGCAGGAGTTCGGTTACCTGTTGTGCAATTGCACTCGATCGTGCGAGAGTGCTGAGTGGGCTATATCCCCGTGCTTGCGGATGGAATGCAACCTTGGGCGGATGCATAAGTTTATTGACCTATTGTACAACAGTCCTCTGTCGTGGTATAATGATGAGTAAGCTATAAGAGCGTGGTAACTTACATACATGCATATACGATCTGCGTTCACATAGAGTCTGGCGTGATTTCATAGGAACGCTTAAAATAAAAGCGCAATTAAGTTCTGCACCATATATATGTATATAGCAAGTTAATACTACAAACATACGCATGTATATGCGATCTGCTTTTACATAGCTCTGACCTCATCTCAAATGAAAGCCTAAATTAAAGGCGCAATTTCATTTTTTACATAATTTCTTATAGCGCTACTTAATACTGTAAGTCCATGTACACATTTATATGCATCGCACCATACTTGCTGTATTGCATAGATCACTGGTACGATCCGGCTCGACATGGACCAATGTAGCAAATCGACAATGAAATTATGGCAATACTTACCGCAATCCGACGTAAATACAAACACAATTGTTTTTAAGTGGAGAAGCATACGAAAAACCACTTTTTATTGCTCTTATAATTATGCACATATGTATGTAGCTCAACAATAACTCGGCATGTATGCGATACATGTATGTATACGAGTATGAATATACAATTATTGAAAATGCACAAGCTCTAGCGCGTTTAGCTCAATTGCTCTCATATGCATGAACGGACCTGCATATGTGTAAATAGGTACGTTTATGTATATATATAATGTATAATTCTTATGTCCGGCAATGTGAACATAAATAATGTCAACGTATATAATCTATACGTGACTATGCTCTCGAATACCTGTGATACTGCTCATACTTGCTCTTGTGTATAGGCTCTGTATAGGCTCCTGCTCTAAGGTCCCCTGCTCTTCACCGCTCTGCTGGCTCAGCTCCCTGCACATAGATTGCACTTATTTACTTGTGCACTGTACATCACCTCCGCACTGCTCCCTGTGCTCTCTCGCACTGCTCCATTGGCACAACCGCACAGCTCCATCGTCAGAAACGAACTAAACTTTAAAATAGTCGCTGAACCTATTTTCGCTATGTGCGAAAACTCAAACGCATGGTTGCATTTGATACAATCTTTATTCTGTTCGCTATTCTCAAAATCGTTTATGAATTATCTTCTTATTGTCTTGATCTCTTCATTTTTCTTTTCTATTGTTTCAATGCTAATCTTTCGGTTCGATAACTTTCGCAGGTTTAACAGAATCAGAAGCAAATATTTTGGTGCTGCTTCCATAACAATATATCGTATATATGTATATTAAGGTGGTTTTATCTCATAGGGTAAAAAAAAAAAGTCCGAATTTTTTTGGGGGCACTCCCCAAAAATGTTTCTTTCTGTCAGATTTTAGGATTGCCAAAGTTTGAGCACGATTGAAAGATGTTAACACGTGCCACTGGGGCCTCAAAATTTTGAAAATCTCGATTTTTGGCAGTTTGGCGACTTTGCCGACCCATATCTCCAGAACAGTTTAATATATTTGCCCGTGTCATACATCAAATTGAAGGCGATACTGTTTATAATATTTTATATGCAATAAAAAAATACATAAGTAGTAGTGAATTCGAAATAATGAAGCCAATGCCCCTAAAAAAATGACTAGGTACCCCTTAGAGCGATGATGGAACCTATTGTGAAAAAACCCATTTTCCTTCCTATATTATCAATTTTTGGAATGAAAACAATTATGTATTTAAAAAATCAAGTATAATAAATGTCTTTTTCTTATTTAAATTTACTCAAGGGACTGACATAATGTGGTTTTGGAGCTATGTGGATACAGCTGACATCATCTGCTGACTACTTGGAGAACGTATTGTTTTTGGCGCTCGTCCTTTGTAAGTAATTGGTTGTAATCTGTGATGAGCTTGACTCCACGCTCTGCAATGTCGTTCACAACTTTCAAGTTATTTACCATCCTTTACCCCTCCTGGTAGTTGATGTTCTGCGGCCAAGTTGCAGGATCTTTTTCCAGGAATTCGGTGTTAATGTTTAATCTCTTGAACAACAGGTAAGTCTCACTTGTAATTAGGGCTGGGAGACCTTTTTCTAGGAATTTCGGCAGTTGTTCTTTTTTTGGTGTGGGTCGCATATTTCTGGAGCACTTCTCATTTTCTTCTGCTTGATTTGTTAAGATTTTTGTCGCCATTTGGCTCTTTACGGTGTTTTGCACTGTCGGGTCAAACAATGCCAGGGCAACAAGTTCAGGACTGAGATACCACAGGTGATTTTTCATTTTGTTAATTCCTTTTTCTGATATTTTTTTGTCAATGCTTTCGTATTTCAATAGATTTTCAATGAGGTCTAGGTCTTGTTTTGGTGCTAAACACGCTCTGGGTGCGTTAAACCAGGCTTTACAGTAGACTCGAATGATGAAAACACAAAGTGCTTCTAGGGCCTCTTGTTCTTGGGAAGTCAGCTTAAACTGGTCACGGAAGAGTTGTATTTTCAGACAGTAAATAGCTTTTGCCATACACCTGAAGCGCACATCTTTTCCGTCAAGATGGCCAAGATATATCAATGCCAACTGTAACAACTCTTTGTAGTCGTCTCTTGGCTGGCATTCCATTAGTTGTCTTTGTAGTTCTTCTTTGATATTCTCTACTTCTTCTTTGGACAGTAGTTTCAAAACATTCTCGCCTACATCGAACTTGGATTTATCAATCGCCGACCATTCTTTTTGAAATCTCTTGAATATGCCTGGTTGAAGTACCGATGTGCTTCCAAACTTGCAGTCAAAAACCCCTCTCAACAAGACTTCTAAAACGTGGTGTCGGCACGCTAGGTACAGGAGCTCTCGACCTAACATCTGCTCCAGGAGATTGCATGCTCCATTGAGTCTCCCAGTATTTGATGCTGTTGTATCGAATCACATAGTCAAGGTAGTTGTTTAGTCCCATGTGATACCAGAACAGCAACCCGTTCTTTCTGCTCTGTTTTGAGGATACCTGGTAGTAGTTTTCCATCCCAGTGCACGCAAACAGCCTCGTTTTGGGGTATCTTAAGTCTGTTTTGAATTTGTTCCGTGTATTTTTTACGGTTTATTCTTCGCTGTTCACGGATAACGCTTCTGGAGATCTTATATTCTTTGGCATCCTCTCCGAGAGCTTCTACTGCAGCCAAAATGATACGAGTAGCGTTTCTATCGGACACCTTACAGCGGTCCAGCAACAATGACAATTTCATGGTTAGGACCTCTTTGAAGCCACGCTTGATTCCCTTGGGTGCAGATTGGAGGGTGGGTTCAGACCTTATCGGCTGCGTCAAAAAGCTGAGTCGTGTTTGCTTATCCGGCTACACCAAAAATCTTGGTGCGTATCCTCACATTTTGGCCATCCTACCAGCTGCGCCAGCATGTTGAAGTGTTGGTTCGGATCCTCCCGGCTGCACCAAAATTTTGGGGCATGTTTGCTTATTCGGATACGCCAAGTCTTTGGCTTCGGTCACAGCTGCGCTTTCCCAGTCAAACCAACGGACATTTTGCTAGGTGCTTGCAGCTGCCTGAGTGCACTTCGGTGCACTAACTTCCTGCCGTTGGTGTTTTAAAATGCTTCTTATCTTTTTTACTATGCCATTGACAATTTAATATTTATTCATAATCCACCTGCTTATATACTATTCACAAATTGGATTACTTCATATTTGTCAGTTGCTCTTTTGTGTGCACAATTATGCGGTTATTCACTGACCCACTTTTGTAAAGTGCTGATAGTGCAATGTGGTAAAAGTTCATAACAGATCAATCGTTTGATGTGCGCACCTAAGAGTATGTAATTAACTTGTGCTTATTAGTAACTATTTTATTAATTAATACTTCTTCTATAAGAAGTGCACCTTAAAGACAGGCACTTTTTTTCTTATTGTTAACAATGAAACTTTAGTGCTATTGACATTTCGGTGAAATTGTGATGTTGACGCAATAGCAAGTAGTCGCTCCCACTGAGTGACGTACGCGTTTCTCATGATGGATATGGTTTTTTTACGAGGTGTAAAGCAGAAAAAAACCCATGTAATGTGGAGCCTTAACCTACTCGACTTGATGTCTGGCCGGATTATCCTCTCGGGACTGCACCTTTAGGTAATACGTCAATAGGCCGTTACGAGCATTACCGCTCAATCGTCAGTGTTAGGTCTGTCCATTTTCAGTCGTACAGCTTGATCCACCACTATGAACGTTTTCCTCAGCATTGCGCCAGCTTAGGCGTACTGCTGTTCGGGAGCGGCCAGTGTTCCGCAGAGCTATCATCATAATGGATACTGTTGAACAAACTGCCTCCAATTTAGTCACGATTTCACACATATGCGCTACCAGATTATCCACTGCTGGTTGTTCTCCTAAGATAGCGCTCAAGTTGTTTCCGCTCTCGTTAAATCGCGGGCAATGAAGAAGTACATGCTGCGCGTCTTCCTGCTCTCTCGGGCAACTTTGACAAAAATTTGTGCAAGTATTCCTTGAAGCACCCGTGTCCACTTAGCATCTGCGTTAAATATAAGGTAAATTCGCTGAATTTGTACGAGTACCATTCGTTGATATTACGTATCAGTCTGAATGTCCATCGGCCTTTGCTGGATTTCTCCCACCTTTGCTGCCATTGTTGCATGGTTTTCTGTGTTATGCTTATCTTATTTCTTATTTTATCTTTTCACGCCTTCTGATATACTGGACATTTGTAGCAGCCACCTGCATGATTGCATAGAGCCCACGTCTCTTACACTTTGCTGGCAGGTGGCCCCTTCGCCGCACTTTCTACACGTAGCCCCAGCATTTGAAGCAACGCTTGAGTGATACTGTCTCCAGAATACTGGAGTTTACCTATCCGATTTGTATATTAAGTGCAGCCAGTAATTTTTTGGCATCATTTGCGGGGAGATCTATATACGCTGTCAGCGTACTGTCGTGGCACTTTCGCAAATTGTGTATTTCCGAGACTGATGTTGCCCTTCTCGTTCAAGGCGTCGCAAATCTCCTCGGGTGTAGTGATTATGTCCACATCTCTACATTGTATTCTGATGGTGTGCGTTTTTTTCCAATACTTTTGCCGCATCTCTGAAACTTCCTCTTCCGCCGCCTTATATTTTGCAGTCTTCTATTCGGGAGCTCTCTTAAGGTTGATTACTAGGTCTCCTTTGTTTGCCTGATATATGCGCCGAACATATCCCCCTAGTTCCTTCAACGCACTACTGGATTTAACTGTTTTAAGGATGTTGGCGCACGACGTTTCCACCGTTCCTTCTTCTCTTGCGATTTGGGGGCATTGTGCCAGCGTGACAACCTCTTTCCGGGATGGTGTCTTGGGGCAGATGACCTGCGCAGGTGGTATTTCAAGTGTCGCGGTAGAATCGTTGCTCGCACCCTTTTCACGGACCGCGTTGTTGCTTCACAGTTCGTCATTATTAAAGCTGTCGGACTGGCGTTGGCACTTCGCCTCTTCGCAGATCCTGTGTTTACCCAAACTGCGATCGTGTTCACCTGTGCCACGATTTTAATGGTACATGCTCTTTAATTCTATCTCGAATTCGACGTGTTTTGCTTTCATTACCGCTGCTATTCCTTTTACCTCATTATCCTCATTTGGCTTAATTTTACAAAACTGCAGTAAAATGACCTTCCCCAGAGCTGGTATTTAGGCATTGGGAGATGCTACCGCAACCTCTGCTCGTTCCATTGTTGCTCCACTATTCAGAGTGGATATAAGCGGAGTTGATACTGCCCGGACGCCCGGTTGTTTGTCGTCCGATTTATTCACTGCTTTCCTTTTGCCAATCCCCTGTTGGCTAGAATTTGTACTGCTAGGGGAGCTCGTTTAGTGAGATAAAGGTGTCCCACCTATGGCACTGTCTATACTTTGAGTTACGCACGTTATATCATTTTCACATTGTCCAGCTGATGACCCACATGCTGACAATAGTTTGCTGTGTGGCGGTGATCTTTCAATGAGAGAGCTTCTATTGAAGATCTCCGCTACGCTTATTGTTTTAGTATATGTATATGTATATGTATAGGTACATTTATATGCATATGAATATGTACATTTATATGCATATGTATATGTTTATATATATATATATATATATATATATATATATATATATATATATATATATATATATATATATATATATATATATATATGTATATATATATATATATATATATATATATATATACATATATATATATATATATATATATATATTTATATATATGCATATGTATATTTATATGTATATGAATATGTATGTGTGTATGTATATGTATAAGTAACGTATCAAATAACACCCCATTCGATAGATAACATTGGCAACACTGCATACTTGATGATTTCTGATTGAAGGTACAACATTGGGTTGTAGTTGTATGACTCCACACCAATATATTTTTTAATTTGGAATTGTAATATAACGAAAGAAAGATTTAGTCATTAAGAACAGTTAAACCTAAATAGTCGTGTTTATTTATGTTATTGGCGCAGTCGGTTTAAACGAACAAAGTGTTAAATAAAAATTAACATAAGTTGGTCTAAAGTTAAACGAAACTGTTAAACGAAAATTAACCCAAGTGTTAGCGAAAATTAACGCAACTTAAAAAAACTATTATTGTTGAAAAAAGAAAAAAAAAACTTGATGACGACTGAATTATCAGAACTACTGGAAGAAATTAAAATTGGAGACAACGAAAAAACTATGGAAACCCGAAACATAATCCTTGAGCACATAAAACTTTTCCAACCATTTTATGAAAACCAAGCAATGTTGGCATGCTTTATTCAAGACGTGGAAGGGATTACTGCCAACCCTAACAACATACCAAAAGATGAAAAAAACTGTATACTGAGACTGCTACGAGGACCCGCACTCCAGGTTGCAAAGAGGGAGTATGATTGGAGAGTGATTGGAGCACGCTAAAAGAACTGTTAATCGACGAATTTAGTGAGTCAACTCCTATAACTACACAAATATTAGAATTAAATAATATTAAGTTCAGAAAAAATGTGAAACAACTGTGCAACGACATAAATACTTCAGTTTGTAAAGTGAAATGGGACCATCTCAACCATTTCTAAACAACGAGATAGATTTAGCAAGTCTCCAAATACTAAAAAAAGAACTTCCAAATCACCTTACTGCTCTTCTAAATGCAAATCTTGTGACTAATTTTAAAGACGCCATAAAAGTGTTGCTGGAGAACAATGAATTGGTTTCAAACGATACAACTCCTAAAAATTCAAATGTGTCAAATAAGAATTATCAATATCCACCCAATATAAACAACCCCTTTTTGTTAAATAGATTTAATACAAATCCAAGTTTTGGAAATAGTTATCAGCAATATCAACAGCGACCACAACCACAGTTTAGAATTCAATACATTCCACCAATTAATAACAATCAATTTCAGCTACAATACCAACAATTTAACAAAACCCAACATTTTAAGCGTAGGACGATATGGCGTATATATAGGTATAAGACGATATGGTGTACCAGTTCCAATGGAACAAAATACCCAAAATTGTCATTTTTTAGCCTCGGAACACTACCAATAATAAAATTGAGAATTGAGGATAAATTATTTAAATTCCTTGTAGATACAGGATCCTCAGTAAGCCTAGTAAGAACTAACGTCATTCCCCTATAGGTAAACAAGTATACTCTATTAAATTACAAACTGCCACAGGTAGTGTCAGTTTAAATATACTAGTATTGGGCGGTGCAACTTATAAAATTCTGAATGAGGAACATTTTGAATCTGACAATATTGTAAAAGATCTAGGGATACATTTAATAAATGAAAGCGAAAGAAAAAGTAAATTTAGAACAGACCATTTAAAGGTGGAAGAAAAACAGTGTTTGGATAAAATTTAGAAAAAATATGAATCATTAATACACTCCAATGAAAATGGACTAACTTTTATTAATGTTACCAAACACAAAATTATCACCAAACACGAGAACCCCATTTATGCTAAATCGTTTCGATCCCTTCAGGTATATAAATCGGTGGTAAAAAGGCCAAGATAGCCAATCTTCATATTCGGCACCACTATGCCAAAAAAATTGTACGCGTCTGCAGAACTAAAATAGCGCGTAGTAATTGACTATCGTAAGCTGAACGATATCACCATCAACGATATATACCCTACTCCGCATATCGGTGATATTTTAGATAAGATAGGCGTTGTTTTTACTTCAGCACCTTAGCGTTAAGAATCCGCCTGCCACATTCCAGTTGCTTATGAACGCAGATTTAGGAGAATTGGTAGGTGTTGACTGTTTAGTATATCCAAGACGATGTCATTATATTGAGCACGTCACTGTAAGAGCTCACTACATCGTTAGAAAAGGTTTTCAAATGATGCTAACTTAAAACTTCAATTAGATAAATGTGAGTTTTTAAAACACGAAACGCAGTTTTTAGGCCATATCATAACTCCAAATGGCATTAAAGCAAATCCAATTAAAATTTACGCTATCCAAAACTTCCCTGTACCCAAAACCGAGAAGGAAATTAAATAATTTCTAGTGCCGGATTTTATCGGAAATTTATAATAAATTTCGCAACTATAACCAAACCACTTATAAAATGCCATAAAAAATGAAAAAAAATTACTTACTGCGACAACCAATCCAATTCCAATCGTAGTAAATAGTAACCATGGACCACTTCCATGGTTACACAATATAAAAGAACCAAATGCTAAACTTCAGCGTTGGAAAATCTTAATGGATTCAATCCTGATGGCCCAAAGCCGGTATTCGTGTTTTAGACAGCCTCTCTTAACATGGAGAACAGACGCTGACCAGTGAAACCGCTCATTTTGTGTCCGTTGCTCCTGGATTTTTAAGTTCACATTGCGAGTGCCAAGTGAAGGCGACACATTCTTCACCGGAGGCTATGTCAACTCGCCAATGTTACTGGGATATCAACGGACTTTCTAGCTTTTTTACCGCGTGTTTAGATGATATAACTAGATCAGTTGAAGCGAGAAGATGTAGACATGGTTGAAGTGGATAGAAAATTGAGTGGGAGAGTGGTTATTGCCTATAACGATGTTGTTCGTAGAATCTTGCCTCATTAATTAGTTTTTGATTATCACCAAAGTGTGCTGTGGGCATTCAAGCAGGGTTGGTGTGGTAGTGCTCTCGAAAATTGGAGTCATATCACTGCTTATCAGTTTGATTGTGGGGGGAATGGAAATGGATGGTACTCTTTTTTTTGTCTCTTTTGTAAAAGTCACCCTGGCGGCACAAATATTTGTTGATGGTGGAAAGAAACTATGCTTTATGAATTTTTTGTTGATTATTGCTGTTCCACATTTTTCTGGTGCTAAGTTTGTCAAAGGTAGCAATTTTAGTTTTTCAGATTAATGAAGTAGAGTTTCAAAGGGGTTAATCGTTTTGCTATGAGGTCTGAGCTTTGTGGTAAATAAATAGTTGGAGTTCGTGTTCCACTGAACAATATTTAGGACCATAAAAAAAAAGAAAATCTGACAATTTTGCTATTGCAGTTATATTGTTGGTTTTAGGAGCCTTGCTTAATATACTGGGTGTGGGTAAACTTTTTGTGAATAGGTTTTAGGTGGAATTTGTTGCTCAGTTAAATTGTTTTTGTTAGTTGGAAATGTATGTTTTTTGAGATTTTTGAGTCAGTTGAGTTTTTGTTGTTGTTTGTTTTTTATTGATTCTTGTTTTTATATTTTTTAAAAATCAAAATCAAACCGAGCAGTTCCTCTGCATAAGATAAAAAATCGGAAAAAACTAATTTTTATTTTAATTTATTAGTTTTATTTTTCGTTTTATCATCAAACTACTATTATAATCGAACCAATTATCTAACGTTCTCGATATACGCAGTGTTAAGTTTTGTTTTTCTTTGATATTGTGTGAAAATTAATCGGACCAATTATTTCACGTTCTCGTTATACGCAGTGTTAAGTTTGATATTGTGTGAAAATTAACGTTTATTAATTACTACAATGGCCCCTGTTCCAAATTTAGAGGGTAATCGCTTTGCTTTGCGCAGTAAAAGCCCTAATAAAACATAAACAAAAAAAATGGACAAAACTATGGAATTTTTTCAAACATTACCGACAATAAACCTACCAAACCCCAAATTCATATTTCTCATGATTTGATAAAAATTTGGGATATCGCACTGGTAACCTACTGCTTTTAGTAAAAGAAAAAAAGTCCACCAAAAAATTCCTGGAAGCAAAATATTTACACTGGATCTGTCGAATTCAGACAAAATTCTATGCAAACCTTAATACGATTAGAGGCACAATGTATCCGCCCTTCCTGAACGAAGTTCCCGAATAAGAAATAATTGAAGAAATGAAATCTAAAGCCTTTGTATAAATTCACAAAAAATGTGGAGGGCAAGTCAATTCCAGTCACTTTTCTTACTTTCAATTTGTACCACCAACCAGAAAAAGTTACAATTTTTAGGCATAATACATATTTATTAATTTTTTGTGTGTGAAATAACTCATTCTTATTTGCAATCTGTGCTTAGGGACACTAGTCACGTTCAATAATATACAACATAAACATGTGAAAGAAGACCCAATGCTTACCTTTCATATAATTTTTACAATAAAGTTGTATACAATTTTATCATTATTACATTTTCATTAATAGTCCCCATTATTGCATTATTAGCATTATTACATTATTATCATTATTACATTATCTAGAAAAGAAAATAAAATATGAAACATTTTCTAGACGCAGTCCAAGTCAGCTGCTCGTTTAAGTCTGCTCATTGATGCCGTTGATTCCAGCAGATTTAGAGCTGGTACGTTAGAGTGCGTACTGAGCCGTGCCCACTATTTAGTGCTATATGTTTTTATTTCATCGTGGACTGTAGGTTAGTTAAAGTCAGTTGAAAATCATACGCAAAGGTTAGGTTAGGTTGGGAAGACGTACGAAGTATCAGCACTTCCAATCGTAGACATCTATGTCCACTGTGACTGCCTTCAAAACAGCCAAGAGGAAGCAAACTCGTTCTTACCCTCGATTTCCGTGTAAATTGGAAGTACCACACCTATTAAACTATTTGGTTTTCCAGATGAAAGTGAGAAGATCCGATAAATCCACCTTCGTTATCTCTGTCAAGTTTGTGAAGAAACGCGACCCCAAAAATTGAAGTTCTTTCAACTGTAGTTTTGGACATTGAAATAAAAAGTGATGAATGGATTCTATCCTTTCTTCATCATGGCAACTCATGCATAGCCCGCTCGACGGAATACGCCAACGTTGAAGCATTGGTGCGATAGCATAATGCCCGGAAATGACCCCCGCAAACACTCTTACTGCAGGTTTGTTGAGCCCTAAAGAACCTTCGTTCTCTTCATGTCTAAGCTAGGCCATAAGGCCCTTGAGAGCTCACAGTCGTTACGATTCCTCCATAAGCTGTTTGTCACCGCAATAATGAATTAATTTATGCTACTAAAGAGATCACATATCGGGATTTGTATTGAGGTATCTGTTTCGTTAATGTCCATTTCAGAGCCCTTTCTGGCCATCTCGTCCGCTAATTCATTCGCTTCTATATAACTATGTCCGGGAGCGCTGCCTGACTATCCACACAGATAGTGATACTCGAGGGTCGAAATGTACTACTATGTATCAGCCTGGCCACTTTCTCAATTTCGTAGACTTCGGCCTGAAAGACACTACTTGCATCAAGCAACCTATATGACTGTATTGCCTGCAAGCCTTTCGAGAAGACACCCGCTCCCGTTCCACTCTGCATCTTTGAGCATTCAGTCTAGATGATAATGTCAGAAGTACCCGTTACAGAGCCTAACTCCCAGTCGTCCCTCGTTGGATAGAGAGCTGGAATTCGAGCTGTAAAATCTGTAGTAGAAGTCATGTATTCTGTAGCCATTTCTAAGTCAGCCGTAACTATCCTTTGAGCCTTCCGTTTTATTTGGCTCAAAATTGTAGTGTCCATAGTTGGCAGATTTCCACAGTTGCACTTCCTTAGTCAGAGAGCACATTTGGGGGCAGAAAAGGCGAATTAATATATTTAAGCCTTCTTGAGCGGCGCTGCTTACAGCCCCTGAAATTCCTAGGGTAGCAGGTCTTTATACTCTTCCAATACGGTTTTTATTACATTTCCTTCCTAGCACCTTCCACCAGACGATGGACCCGTAGGTGATAATTGGTGTAAAAATTGTGGTGTACATCCCATACACGATGTACAGTTACAGTCCCCATTTTTTACCACAGATCCTTTTACAGGTATAATATACCCAAACCCTTCTTTATACACTCCTCAATATTCCTTCTCCAATTTAACTTGGATTCCAGAATGGTACCTACGTATCTTGATTCTGAAGAAAGATTTAACGTTACCCTGCCTAACTTCGCAAAACGAACTCAGGGGTTTTTATTTTCCTGGTGACCAAAACTAGCTCCGTCTTAGTAGGGTTTTAGTCGTAAGCCGTTGCGCTCAGCCCAATCGAAAGCTTACCCAGTTCTGATACCATGAGTTCACTAATCGTTGACAAAAACTTGTCTGGGACTAGTATGGCAACATCATCATCGTAGACTACAACCTTTGTTCTCTTTCCTTTGAAGATTCCCAATATTTCATTTACTACTAGAAGCCATAGAATACGTGATAGCCTCCCCTGTCTCTCAAGTGTTTTAAGAAAAAACGGTGAGAGACTTATTGATTTGAAATTCCTGTCAGTAGAGTAATTTATTTTTCCCTCTTTTGAAATGAAAATCACCCTGACTTCTCTCCAACTTTATGGCACATACGCATCCTTGAGACACCTTGTGATGATGTGAACTAAATGAGGAATCACACCCTCAGCAGAATGTTGGAGCATAGCCGCTATAACTCCATCAGGACCCGCTGACTTATACGGGTCGAAGGAACATATCGCCCGCGCAATTTTGTCCTCTTTCACGATATCCAACACGTCGGTCCTTGAAACAGGGGCAAGATTTATCGTCTGCGTATCGACGGTGTACGAGGCCGTACGTTTCCATCAAATCCTTCTTACATAAAGTTAGGCTAGTGGAGAGGTTGTAATAAAAAATGGACTCACCCCTACCATTGGTATCAGTGCTGCTCCAGAGCTCATGGTGCTGGTTTGCGTCACAGACGGCCACTATGCCCAGTCCTCGTGACTCACCGTAGGCGGTAAGTTGCCGGAAGATCTGTGGTGGCGGCTGTTCCTCGTTGTACGGAAAGTATGTGGACGTTAGCAACAAACTAGGTTTGTGCCTGTGCTCGCATACGACCGTTGTAAGGTTTCCAGTGCTGTAAGAAGTAAGAAGAAAAATAGTAATATCCTTTTTGGCCTCTATACACGTTCTGATCTTACCTTGTATTTGTGGAATGTAGAGAGGATAACCATCTATCCCGATTCCGCTTACCTTAGCTCTGACGAGTCAACGCTCTTCGACAAAGGCTACGTCCACATCGTATTCTGCGATAAACTTAACTAAATCGAGCGAGGCTGAGCTTTCTCTCCGTTGGTTTTTGACCGCATGCGAACCTTTAGAGAGTCAAACCCCGATTTAACGCAGTTATCGCCCCTGAGTTTAGATAGCGACGCAGAGTCCACTGCGATCACAGCGACACTTCCCACTCCATTTTTGCAGGGGGGGTTCACGGAGATCACCTGCCACTCTGCCGAATTTAATGACTGGTTTTGTCGTCCGATCAGCTTGAGTATGGACTCCTGGTTCGGAACCGGAGGTGGAATCCACAGCGAAACCACCGGTCGGATCGGAAGCAGAGAGCGAGATACGCCTTCCAACCGAGCGCCCCGCCCTAGTGGATTAAAGCGTTTAATTGCAGGCGTCAGGAAATCCAGAGACTTCTAGTTGTTATAACCAACGACATTAACACCCCCCTGCCAGCCGGCCGCATTGAACTGTAGCTCCCCACTGTCAGCCCCGGCTACTTCCGACATTAGCCGAGCCTCCACAAGAAGCCAGTTCTCCGGCGTTATCTTCCTGTAGCTCCATATGTGACTCCAAGGAGGCCGATTGCTTCTGATTTTTTGAAATCCTCTTAGCATGCGCATCATACCGTACTCTTTTTGGAGTTTTGCCCGATGCCAAGCTCTGTGGCTCCTTCAAAGAAGTCGGCTTTGGCGGCACCTGTACGTCGTCACCTGTAGCCTTGTCCGCCTTATCTTTTTAGAGCGGAGGATAGAGAAGGACTAGGCAATTGCATCTCAACATCAGAGCCTATATCATAGACATGGCTGATCTGTAACAAGTCTTCATCGGTTGCGTGGTCTATGCGCAAGCTCAGCAGCTGAGATCCTACGTGATTTCTTTCCGCCGACACCTCACAGGCCCCTTCCCTGTCCCACGCACAAAAAGACTAAAAAAATTCGACTGCTCCGAACATGGGAAAACAGACGTCGTTGTGTGCCGCCCCTAACATGGAAAACAGACGCACACTTGCTAGATCTTTGTTCTTTACTCAGCGGTCGGTCTGCCTAAAAATTTGGTGGCCCTGCCAGGGGGCGTATATGGCTGCCTTTGGCAAAAATAGTTTGACGAATCATGTCAACTTAAGCCCCCATACCACGCCAAGGTGTCTACTATATGGGGAATCATCCGCAACAGTATTGCTTGGAATCTTTCCAAAATATTGATATTAGCAATCGCTGCTAAGCCCCACAGCTGAATTCCATATGTCCAGATAGGTTTTATTATACTTTTATAAAGCAGAAGTTTATTATTCAATGTTAGCTTAGAGTGGAAACCAATCAACTAATACATTGAGCTAAGTTTGATTCAAAGTTGTTTCCATTTTGAAAAGATGTGTTTTTTCCATGTCAAACGCCGATCAAGGTGTAACCCGAGATATTTGACATCTTCTGCTTGAGACAATAGGCATCTATTTAGAATCACAGCGGACAGGTACGCCTCTTAAAAGTGAAAGTTACTTGTACTGATTTTTGTAGCGTTGACCCCCATTCTCCTTTTCTCGAACCAAATTTGAATTTTATCTAGGTATTTTTGTAGTTGGTTTGCGGCAGTTAAATGATTAGAGTTTGTAGCCATTATAATGGTGTCATCAGCATATGTTGCAATTTCATTCTTCTCTGTCAGGGGCAGATGTGCTGTAAAAATACTGTAAAGCACAGGACCTAATACACTTCCATGTGGAACCCCCAGTGCAATTGGAAAAATTGTGGTAGTTTCTGACTTAAATTTCACACTGAAATGGCGCTCTTAAAGATATGATTTTAAAATATCAAAATATGTTTCATACAGTGACTTCTTTAGTTTGAATAGTATGCCAGGCTGCCAAACTTTATCGAACGCTTATGTGATATCAATGAATGCTGCTGTGCAAAACTGATCCTATTCGAGAGCATTTCTAACATTCTGATAAACTCTGTGTACTTGTTCGGTGGTAGCATGGTGCTCTCAGAACCCGAATTTGTGATTAGGTATTAGTTCTTCCCTAAACAGTATTGACTAAGGTTACTCAACAGCAGCTTTTCAAAAACTAGGAAACAAAGGAAATAATAGGCAGCCAATTTATCGGCACATACGATGAAAATTCTTCTTCCGGCTTTCCAGGTTTTGCAATTATAGTTAATTTAGCAAATTTCCATTGACGAGGGAAGTAGGCAATCCGCAATATTGTATTGTACAACCTGTACCTGTTATCAAGTTAGTAGGTGTTTAAACAGAAAGTTCTTAGCTTCTCTTTTTTTGATAGCTAAGATCGGCAATTCCTTTTGACCAGGAGCTTCCAAAAACTTATGAATATCGTCATCACTATGTTATGGATTCTTGGGAAATAGGGTAAACATATCACGAAGGTTTTTGGCTAATGTCTCTGCTTTGTATCTGTCGGTTTTTGCCCAAGAACCATTCACAGTTTTGATGGGAGGAAATCGAGTAGCGGGTTGCGTCAACTTTTTTATTGCCTTCCATAACGAATATTCCGTGGCATCTGTTGCTGACAAATTTGGCAAATAGTGCTGAATTTCATCATTTTCTACTGCCAGGAGCTTATGTCTAAGTTCTTTTGCTGCCTTATTAACACGTTTTTTGTCGTCTGAATATCTCATAATTTGCCACAACTTTCACAACTTTCGTTTTGCACCTATAATCTCCTTAATAAATGGGTTAATCGCGCAATTTATGTGCTTCTCTTTAAGTTTCGGAGTAGCGGTCCAGGCAGCGTTTTGTATTATTTTAGTTAGATGTTCGAACGCTTCTTTAATATATCCTGGTAGTTTGAGTGGTATATCGAGAGATAACTTATCACAAATAATGTATTTAAATTGAAGCCAGTTTGTACGCTTATTTTGTAGTGTAGGTTGTTTTAATACACGACGAACAGTAGTAATGTTTGGCATAATAGTCACCACAGGCTGTTTCTTAGTGTGCTATAGAACTGGTCGAGTTTCCCTTGTTAATGGAGTGTCTCGGAGGGCAATATACCGATGTTATCATAAGTTTACCTTGTTGGTCTTGGATAGAGATGCTAGTTGCTTGTATATGAGGTTTATCATGCTTTTCTAGTACTGTATGTTTAAGCCTGTTTTTTATAATAATAGCGGTGCCACCACGTGCAGTCTCTGCTGGGTGATTTGTGTGGTATATGCTGCATTTGTAAATTTTTAAGGAACGTTCATTGGTGAAGTGAGCCTCTGATATTAGCATAATGTCAATGTTGTTATCAACAATAAACGTATATGATATGCTCGTGAATATATACAAATACCCTATGAGATGCAAGAACTGCCAAATTCTGGGCCCCATGGTAAAATACTGTTACCGATCACCAGCATGAAAAAACTGTAACCTGCTCCTGCACATTCCCCGCAGACATGCACCCGCACATATTGGGCGAACTGTGCCGCTGAACATCTCTCATCATCTAAAGACTGCACAAGATTTCTGCAAGCAAAGGAAATATTAACAATGAAAACAAAAAACAAATGTACACTCAGAGAAGCAATGAAAATTCATAATTTTAAGAGCAAACAACCCCCACTTACTTCCTCCTAAGCTTATATAGCCCAACAAACCACATACCTAAATAGAGCAGACACTAAAGAAAAACAACTTCCATAGCAGAATCAGCAAACAACATGGTTTCCCGCATTCCATAAACATTCAAACGAAAAAAATTCAACGGAAAATTAGAATACTGCAACAGGTCCACTTATACAAAAAAAGTACAACTAACAGAAGAACAAATAAAAGAAAAACCGCAAAGAAATGAAGAAATATATATGAAATTTTATAAAAACAAATCAGTTACAGACGACTACGAAATGCTCTCAAATATTCCATCAAGACACACTAATTAATTAGACGAATATAAAAACCTACAATACGGAACCTCAATATTGAATTTTAATATCAACCCACTTGGATTATCAGCCCCTCAATAGTAAAAACAATTTCTGATAACAACATACAGTTGACAAATAACTTACAATTAGCTTACATATATTAAGTTCTCAAATAACAATTTTATCTCTTATTTACTATGCTTAACATACTACTGTGGAACAGGAAAAGTTACTATAATGATCTACATGAATTACAATAACTTATGAAAGATGTCTCACCAGCCATAATAGCTCCCCAAGAAACTCATATTCACTTTAATAAATACCCAAGTGGCTTACCAGTAATGCACGATGCGTATTTCCACAATCTTTCCCAAAACATGACCAGTAAACAAGGCGTGGGCCTGCTGATAAAAAGAACTATCTCACACAACATAATTAAAATTCCTTCTAATAGCTCACTTACCGCCGTAGAACTTAACCATGTAATCAAACTTACAATAGCATCTCACTACATGCATCATCAATCATAATTTTTGCTCAAGAGATTTACACCAAATCCTAGAAGCTCTCCCAACGTCACACATACTAATTGGTGACTCTAATGGTTTTGGAGCCCACTTTGGATATCAAATCTTATAGTATTGAATAATGGATCTCCCACTAATTTTTCTACACATAATACACTCACACATATAGATCTCAAACTCTGTTCTTCCGACCTAGTTCCTAAATGTAAGTGGACTGCATTAGTTAACTTACATGGTAGTGACCACTACTCAATAACAATGAAGATAAATTTATCTACAACCATATTTAGGTATAAACCATATTAAAGAATAAACAAATTTGGACAGATCTGCGAACAGCTCTCTATTACTTCACAATGCTCAAATTCATATAATTAAAGAAGCGGCAAAAATCTTAAAAATTATCCGAACTGCTGCTCACCTAACTATTACTCAAACAGAGAACAATTATAAGAAACCATCGGTACCATGGTGGTGCCTAGAGTTCGTAATACTACGAACCGAAAAATAAAATTCATGGGCAAAGCTCAAACGTTCTTTGTCCCGAGAAAATCTTTTAAACTACAAAAAACTGGCAGCACAGTTCAGGTTCAACGCAAAAAAAGCAAAAAGCAGCTTCCTGGAAACTTTCACCAGCGCAATCAACAACTTGTCGAAACCTAAAAAAATTTGGTTCATACAGAAACCACATCATAGTCCTAAGTATAGATTTTGAAAAGGCTTTCGACCGAATAGGCCTACATATTTTGCTTAAGCAATCGCTCAAATAGGAAATCAGCTCAAATATATTTAATTTGGTTAAAGTTTTTTATCTAATCGAAAAATCAGAGTTACAATCGGTTCAGCTTTGTCGGGAGTTGAGCCTTTCGCCAGCGGAATCCCCCAAGGATCACCGCTGTATGTTGTATGTTCATTATAGCATTCGGCGAAGCCAGCAAAATTATTTCAAAGCACAGATACGTAGAACACTGCAAATATGGCGAAGATCCATATAATCAGCCAGGGCCGTGCGCAGGATTTGCTCGTGGGAGGGGGGAGGGGGATTTTATCCAATTTTACTAAAAAAGGAGAGTAGCTCAAAGAGATCTATCAACAAGTGGATGCACATAATATATGTTATATCATATAATTGTATGGATTGCATATACATACATTTTTATTCACGTACATATGTACTTACAATTCATTCTTTCAATAGTTTGATGCGTCGGGGCACAGAAAAAAAATTGTTCAATACTGCATTTACATGAACGTCAACATCCCGATGAATGTTTAGTGCAGCCAATCCGTTTAGTCGATTTTCGTTCATGGTAGAACGCAAGTAATGTTTCAACCGGCGCAATGTTGAAAAATAGCGTTCATTCGTTACCGGTAACGGAGCCATTACAAGCAAGATTTGGTGAACATTAGGAAAAACATTTACATTACATATATCCAGAGCTTCGATAGAACTGTAGATATTTTTACCCAAAATCCGTGTTCGCCAAAGTTTTACTTCATTGATCCACACTTCAGCAGAATCATCATGCAAAATCGTAGAGTATTTTTCAAGTAATTGGTTGCAGGCTTCTTCATCTAGAGTTAAAGTTTTATATGGAAAAACATATAAAATTAAATAGAATTCCACAGTGCTTAAGAAATCGGTTTTCGAGATGAGTGACGCATAAATCCAGGTATGGTATATAAGTTGAAATTTAATAATAATCTTCAATAGCCTTAGTCTTGATATTACATCGGTGAGTGACGCGAAACTAGTCTCGGTTGCTTTACTTTAATTGTGTTTTCTTCGCAGATGTTGCTGAATTTTTCGAAAATCTTACTAAAATGTAGTTCTGCTTTGTCTCTTCTGTCCATTAATTCTTTGTTTGTGCATCTGCCAACTTTATGGCTTCATCGAGATCATTGGTTTCAGATTGAAGAAGACGACTCAACGATAAAGCCAAGCTATGAATAGAATGAAGCACATGTAATGAAACCTGAAAATCTAAAGTTCTGATGGCTCTTAACAGCTGAAAAGCAGAAGAGGTTGTTTTCGGATTTGACCAGGTGCTCGAGATGTCTAAGTGCTGGTTGTAAGTGGAGATAAATTCCGATTGACTCGTGTCGTTCCACCCATCTCGTTGCACAGGACTGTTTTAATTTTGTATTCTTATCATGACGAAGGTTTTTGTTTCTAGAAATTGCGTATTGAAGTGTGAGCAGGCGTTTGGGATAATTGAAAAATTTGTGGACACACTGGATTGTGCCTAGACAATTTCTTATATTAACAACTTTGGACACGTCGCTAACGACCAAATTGAAACAGTGAGCTGCACAATGCGAATACATAGCTAGTTTGTATATTTCCTGAATATAAGCTTAAGCCCCGTGAAATTATCAATTCATAGCACTTGCACCGTCATAGCATTGACCGATAAAATATGCAGTCGATGCCCGAAGATTCCAAAACATTTTAAATTACATCTGACAATCCTTCTCCAGTCAACTGCGTAGTTGGAACGAAACTAAGAAAATCTTCGTAAATTGTATGTGTACCATTTTTTTCATTAATGTACCGGATGCAAATTCAAATTTGTGCTTCTTCAGCTCCGTATCAGTTAATGCTCGATATCTCAGAAGAGCTCGAAAATTTCTATCATTATGGTCGGGTTTATCTGGGAAGATTGTACCAGTATCATTCCTTCCGCGAAGTTCTAAACCTTCTTGACCACACAGAATCACTGTTTGAACTATGCTTCCTACTTTCATTCAAAAAATTTTGTTTTTGTGTCGATAATTGTAAATCGATATATAGCATAGCTCGCTTTTCAATGTCAGCTCTATTTTCTGCTTTCATCATAGACGTTTTATGATATTCAAGTAACGATTGATTGGTGAAGGTTTATATAGTTTCTTCCAATTAGTGAAAGGTTATATTACCAAGTTACCTAATGCTTGGCTGTGAACTCCTGCTTCCCTGGCACCAAACAATACACAGCATTTGCAAAAGGCTCCGTCCATTTCCACCGAGTAAGCTAACCATTTATGCTTAATTAGCCAAGATATTTAAAACTTTAAATTTCTCGGCCCTGATTAAAATTGATAACTTGCTTGCGGAGCCCAAATTTTTTCCTGAAGTTGGCTTGTATAACTAATAGTTTCCGCTGCAGGATTATTAACGAAAATTCCAATATCGTATCGGTTTGCTGACTTCGCTCTAGTCGGAGGTGGAGGTGAAGATGATAAGGAAATTTCTTTTTCGATATGGACTGTTGCACTGACTACCTGAATTCAGATTGAATAAATAAGGAGATTTTTACAATGAACTTCAGAATAGCCCCATTTTTAATTTTAATTTCGATAAACAGAGTTAACACCCAAAACCCCCCGTGCGCATGGTGCTGTAATCAGCAGTCAAAAATAGAAGGAGTGGTCGCAGCACAATGAAATTAAGCACATATTTATATTTTGGTAAAACTAAGAGCCATTTTCATTAAAATCTGCCACGCTTCTCGACCCCCTCCCATAAAATTTGGTTGATAAAATTGTAATATCTGGGCTTCTACATAATTCAGAAGGATGAAATTTTATCTGAATTCTCGTTCCATTATTTTAAAATCGTTTGCAAAAAGTAGGCGTGGTCATCCAACTTTTAGGTAACCTTAAGAAACCACAAAAAGTGGCAGTGTTAATCAACTTTATTGCAAACGCCTATAAAACTAATTAAAATTTGACTGAAATCCTTCAAACTACGAGATTTTAAGATTTTTAATTTGTTCACACATTTGCAATTTCCACCCATGTAGCGCGTTACCGATTTTTTAATATGTTCGGTTTCCGAGGAGGCCTATAACACCTATCTAACTTTTAACTGTAGTAAGAAATAGATAATTTAATGTGCTTACTCACTAAAGCTATCACTAATGTGACTTTCTTAGTCTTCTGATTTGGTGTATGAAATACTATGGTTGGTTCTGATTGTAACAGTAACGAAACCATTAAATCTTTATTGCATGCTTTTCTCCCGATCTTGATGGTTTGCTCTTATCGATTTCTTCTAATAATTTAATGAGTAGACTCCAATGCATCTTCCGAAACAAGCCAAGGGAAGTAGATGGAAATTTGATTATACCAACCCCATGCACCAAAAGTTTATGAACCGTAACTGGCATGAAGTACCGTGGATATATATTAATGTATGAGTGATAAGTATCTTTGAGAAGAATTTTAAAACTATTAATATACATTTGTCATTGTTGTCGTTTGGCCTACCTCTGGCTTTATTCATGCAGGGTTTCGAAATTTACAAAAAATACAATATTAAATGCGAAAAGATTACTACAAACTCCAACTCGTCGGCAGATTCAAATAAACCGTCAAGCCAAGTATCCAAATTTGTTTATCAACTAAATTGCTTTTGCGGGTACATGCCATCCAACGCGTTTTACATTACATCAAAATCCATTTTAGTTCATTAAATTTTTCATCACTAAGAGACTTCCAAATTTGCTCTTCAACAAATTTTCTAACAATGTAAAGTATACTTGATTCTGCCTCACTCCAAGCACGAAGCCAAATGTTAACGAGTAAAGAAGTCTGAAGTCTTCGAAATATACTTGTGCGGGCGAGTTCAACAATTGGGATGTTTTTTTCATAAATCATCATTAGCACCATATTTTCAGTGGGGTACCTTTATCTGAACGACCTCGTTTCTTATGCGTACCTTTGGAGGGTCAATATACGTATTAATATAAGATTTCGCCCAAAAATATTGTATAGGCCGTAAATTATAAAAATATGTCAATGGTGTGTGGTGTTTAGTGTTAATAAACCTTCATGTGAAATTTCCTTGATAAATCTTTAATAAGAACACAGTAATGATTATGGTTAAATGTGGTCTTGGCAGCAGTATTGTGATCCCTATATTTCGCATATACACTATTATAGACCCCAGTTTGGTTCTGCTAAGTTTTATTCCGATGGCATCAATACGAGCATAGATAGGCTAATTTTCGTGTGGGACTCGAAAGTCTTTTATATAAAAAATGGGCGTGTCCTTTTTCTGGTCAACCTCATCTGCGGTTAGCTTTCTAATGTCCATATGTTACTCCTCGTAATAAATCTTTGTCGTCCATAAATCTCTTATAGATCTTAAGTTATGAACATTTATTAATAGAGGGTCTGGCAGCTAATATATGCAGCCTACTTTTTGCATAGTGTGTACTAGGACCCACATCTCCATAAATAATAAATTGCGTGACTATTCCATCAAATGGACCTAAAGTATATTCTTTTTAAAAAAGGTTGCAAAAGTTCCTTATATAGGAGGTAGGCGTGGTCTTTGTCCAAATCGGGCCATATAGGGATCTTCTGTTCTGTATCTTTGTCCAAACTATATTTTTGCTTAGTTTCATTCAGATAGCTCTATCGGTGTAGAAAAAATGTGGCCACACACGGACAGACGGACAGCCGGACAGACGGCTAGTCGGTTAGTCGGACAGCAGGACAGTCGGACGGATAAAATTAAAATTGTTCAGAAAGTGATTCTGATAATATCTGTAAATATATGTCCACACCTACCATGCCTCCTTCTTGAAATTGCAACCCCTCTCAAAAGCACGAAATTAGTATACCCTTTTTACCTTTTTTAAAGGTAAAGGGTATAAAAATATCAAAAATATGCCCAGATGCTGGCACTAAAAGATTAAAGAACTTAAAAAGTCACAAATTGGAAGTTGGAATTTTTTTATTCCATATATTTACTTATGCGAAGAAAATATAAACAAATTAGGAATGTGTTTTCAATGTTTTTTTTAATGCTTCTTAAAGTTGGTATTTGCAAAAATTAGTACCTTTTTGTTTTGATCGCCACTTCTTTTAACGGGACAAGTCAAATAACAATATACCAGCTACAATTTTAGTGTTGCCAGATTTCAAATATAATTCTTTATATATTTCAGAAAACTTTTGCTATAATTATCAACACACCTTTAAAAGAAAGTTCTATAAAGTGCAACGAAAATTGCCACTTCAACCACCAAAATATGATATGCTCTGAAACGCAATCGCAAATTTAGGGTTAAATATAAAGAATTTGTAACGCCAGACTTTGAAATTATGGCTGGAGTACCACAAGGTAGTGTGCTTGGACCTATGCTTTACACTCTGTACACTTCCGATCTGCCAACGGATAAAAACCTCGTTACCTTTCGCTGACGACACAGCTATCCTGAGCTCTCACCTAAATCCACGGATAGCCTCCCGGGGTTTAGAGGAACACCTTAAAAAAATAGAAAGTTGGCGCATCAAAGTAAATGAGCAAAAAAGTGTACATGTGACATTTACTCTTAAGCCCAGTTCTTGTCCGGCAGTCTCTTTAAATGGCATTGTAATCCCGCAAGCAACAGAGGTTAAATACTTAGGAGTGCATTTCGACCGACGGCTCACCTGGAAAAAACATATAGAAGCCAAGAAAATGCAAATGAAACTCAAGGCAAGTTAATTGTATTGGCTTACCAACCGAAAATCAAAACTGCGTTTAGAGTATAAAGTACTTATATACAAGGCTGTAATTAAACCGATTTGGACTTATGGTATTCATATGGGGCACTACTAGTGCATCAAACTTGCAAATATTTCAAAGGGCTCAATCGAAAGTTCTGAGAACGATCAGCGGCGCTCCATGGTTCGTCAGAAACGAAAATATTCACCGCGACCTTAATATAGCACCCGTTGAAGAAGAGCTAGCAGTTTTAAAAACAAAATACCAATTCAAACTTCAGTGTCATCCTAACGAACTAGCAAGGAATCTGCTTCATAGGATGAATACATCTCGACTTAAAAGGCCACTTTTTTTAAAAAATAGAGTTTCTTTATATTCATATTCTTATATTTATTTTTTTTTCTACATAACTTATATAATACTTGAACTAAAATTGCTCTAAACACTGGCGCGGAGCAACAATTTATTTATTAATTGTAAGCTTTGTAAAATTTTTGTTGGTTTCGATTGAAAAGATGCAATAAATAAATCCATGTTGAATTAAGAAAAAAAAAAAAATTTCAAGACAACAACCCGTACACAGTGCTTTCACCGCTATTCTTGAAGGCCTGTCTAATGGTCAAATATTTCTGGAGCGAATGCAGCGTTTAACAAATGCAGTACCCTACACAATTACAAAAAGAAATAATGTGCAGGGTTTTATTTAAAGTTTCGAAATGCAATCAAGCAAAACACAAATACATTGAAAATCTTAAGCATAATTATAGAGAATAAACATACTTTTAAGGTACACTGATGTTATATTAGGAAAGCCTTGACGTACGACTGAATATTATCAAATTCCTCTCTTCTAAATTCTCTCGGACCCGTCCTAAAACCTTACTTAGGGCACTTATCTTGTCAAAAATTTACTAAATACTGCCAATATACGGACATTGTGTAGCTAAAAAAATTGGACGTCTAGCCGCACCATAGCATACTGCAATAAAAAGAAGCCTACGTGCATTCCCCACAAGACCTACGAAAAATATTTTATGTGAGGCAGGTATGCCGTCAATATCAGAAAGAGTCCAACACACCACCCTACATTTAATATCAAAATTATGTTCCGGATTTAGCCCTATCCTTCACAAAGTGGTCACAAAATGTTTAAATCACAAACGACCGGTAAAAATTATTAGTTAATTTATTAACCTTATTAAAATATCTCATAATCTAAATCCATTTTGGATGCTCAGTGACTCATCCTTTATACTTGACCTGTTAAAATACTCAAAGGACACCGACCGTTCTTCTTATCAGCAAATTTTCCTGGAACATAAATCAAGATTGGAAAAATCGTGGGAAAAGATACACACCGACGGTTCAACAACTATTGATGGAACTTCTTTCACTGTAGTAAACAACTCGGCAACCGTTGCTCTGCATTCACTGCAGAGCTAACAGCAATCTACATTTCAATTACCCAATCAACCAAAGCCAAAGGTAAATTTATCATTTGGTCAGAAAGTCAATCAAGTAATAATTATATTCGCAATTTATCCAAAGGAAGTGCTTCAGTCTTTAAAATCCGACAAAAAAAACTAAAATAATGTGGATTCCCAGCCATTCCGATATTCGCGGGAACGAATATGCTGACGCACTGGCCTACTGGCTTATTATATATATGAATCAAATCATAACACAGCTCTTGGGCTGACTACGTACACCACTATGCTTCGATCAACTCATTAAGACTATGCCATAAATACCCAGTAGAACATAATTATTTCGAGATCTGTCCGTTCATTCGCTTAGACTAGGGCAGATCATAATCAGCCACGAAAACTTGCTAAATGGATCAGGCATGCCAAGTTTCTATTTCTGCAATAAAGAATCAGTATTCATAACCAATTTATTGGACGAATGCTAGCACTTTCATCTTACGAGTAGCAATTTTCTTTCGGACACAATCCCCAGCGAGCTGCTAAACAATCCTTCAACTGACAATATTAAAATTTTTTATATCGTTTCCTAAAAACCAATAATTTAAATTATCTTATTTAAAAATATTAACAAGTATAACATATAAAGTATTTTTATATATAAGTATTATATATAAAAATACTAGAATAGCATATTTTTTACAAGAGAGCTGAAAGCCACAGTTGCTAGTGCTCCTCTGCCAAATTGTACACAAATTTATTTTTATGCAAACTAAAATAATAGTATTTTATTATAAGGTCAATTCTTTTATTTCTTTTTCAGTTGCTTCTTTTAGTGTTTCTTATGGGATTTAGATAGTTGTAGTTTTTTGCTCATTCATGGTTTTTGTTGCTTCAATATATTTACATTTATTTAATAATTTTGTTTTTTATAATTTCATGTTTTTTTATACTTGGCAATCATTTGGGGGGTAAAGAGTAGATATGTTCACGTTAGGGTATCCTGCTACTAGCTGCTCATGTCTCTCAAATCTTCCTACTCTCACCTCCACATCCCCTTGAAGTGGGACACCACCAAACAAACTCCATAGATTAGGGTTGTGCGCTGGGCTTGGAACCCGCCACGGAAAAAAACCATTCCAATGAAAAGTTCAGAAAAGCCTCGGATATTGACTCCCTCTACTGACGACGACCCCCGCTTACGCTATAAGGACAACGATTTGAGGATATGCACCTGGAATGTTAGAACCCTCTACAGACCGGGTGCCACTAGCCAGCTGGTAGATGCTCTCGACAAATGCAGGGATCTCCAGGAAATGCGGTGGACGGGGCAGGGAAGCTCTCAAAGAGCTACCTGCGACATCTACTACAGCTGCCATGCAACGAAGCACCAATTCGGAGTGGGATTTGTGGTTGGCCAGAGGCTACGAAAGTTTGTCTCTCAGCTCACACCAGTGGACGAACGGCTTGCCATCCGCCGAATTCAGGCCTGGTCCCACAACCTGAGCCTGATCTGCGTGCACGCACCGACGAATGAGAAGGGCGATGAAGCCAAAGAACGCTTCTTCGAACGCTTGGAGCAAGCGTACGAGCGCTGCCCCCGCCACGACATTAAAATCGTGCTTGGCCACTTCAATGCCAGGGTGGGCAAGGAAGGCACGTTTGATCCTACAGTCGGAAAATTCAGCCTCCAGGACCAAACCACCGACACCGGTATGAGGCCGATCGACTTTACCGCGGCGCGGAACATGGTGGTGGTGGAGTAGCACCAGATTCCAGCATCGGAATATACACAAAGCTACTTGGCTTTCCTCTGATCAATTGACGCGCTCTCAGATTGATCACATTGTGATAGACGGACGACATGCATCCAGTGTGCTAGATTTACGCACCATTCGTGGACCCAACATCAACTCGGACCACTACCTTGTTGCAGCCAAGGTTCGCATACACCGATGTACGGCAAAGCGCGCACGTCAACGCACGCAGCGAAAACTCGACGTTGAAAAGATGCAATCACAACGGATAGCCAAGAACTTCGCAACTCGACTCTCACTCCAGCTCAACCAGAGCACTCCCCAACTCGATGATGTAAACGCACAGTGGAGCTCCATTTCCAGCTGCATGCCTACCACAGCTGAACAGGTGGTTGGCTTCCAACGACAGCAACGTAACACCTGGTACGACGACGAGTGCGCTGAGGCCACTGCAGAGAAAGACGGCGTACCAAGACACCCTGCGACCGACTGTAACACGCGCTACGACGGAGCGATACCGCGCGAAGAGGAGGGAAGAGAGACGTCTCTTTAAGCGCAAGAAACGAGAAGCAGAAAGACGTGAGTGCGAAGAGCTTGAGATGCTGGGCGACAGGAACATGGCTCGAAAATTTTTCCTAAAAGTCAAGCGCCAGACTGAAGGTTTCAAGACCGGGACCAGTTCCTGCAAGGACGAAAACGGTAATCTGGTGACAGATGTCCAAGGCATACTTGGGTTATGGAGGAACCACTTCTCGCAGTTGCTCAATGGTGGAGATGGCAGCGAAAACGCCGAAGGTGACACCGAACACCCAGTCGCTGGTGACGGAATTGTCATACCACCACCCGACCGTGAAGAGGTGCGAATCGCAAAATCGCGACTAAAGAACAACAAAGCCGCTGGCGCCGTCGGACTGTCGGCCGAACTATTCAAAACCGGTGACGAAGAGTTGGTAATTCGCATGCACCAACTATTTTGTAAGATATGGTCGGACGAATGCATGCCAAGCGACTGGAACCTAAGCGTGCTCTGACCAATTCATAAAAAGGGTGATCCGGCGATTTGCGCAAACTACCGCTGGATCAACCTGATTAACAGTGCATACAAAGTCCTATCAAACGTATTGTGTGAGAGAAGCCCATCGGCAACAAGCTGATTGGACCCTATCAGTGTGGCTTCAGGCCATTGACCAGATCTTCGCAATACGGGAAATCCTGGAGAAGACCCACGAAAAGAATATCGACACACACCACCTATTCGTCGATTTTAAGGCTGCTTTTGATAGTACCGATAGGAATTGCCTCTACGCTGCTATGTCCGAATTTGGAGTCCCCGCTAAACTAATACGGCTATGTAGTATGACGTTGAGCGTCACAACCAGCTCCGTCAGAATTGGGAAGGACCTCTCAGAGCCGTGAGCCGCCGAATTGAACCGTCAAGGCACTATTTTCTACATAAGTGTCGTGTTGCTGGCATACCCCGACGACATCGACATCGTTGGCCACAACACCCGTGCCGTATGTTCGGCATACTCCAGTCTAGAGAGAGAAGCAGCCAAAGTGGGTCTTGCGGTGAACGAGGGCAAGACAAAGTATCTTCTGTCAACAAACAAAGAGTCCTCGCGTCTTGGACAAAACGTCACTGTTGGCGACCGCACATTTGAAGTGGTGAAGGACTTTGTTTATCTTGGTACCAGCATCAACGCCAAAAACGACGTCAGCCTGGAGATCAAACGGAGAATCACTCTTGCCAACAGGTGCTACTATGGGCTCAGTAGGCAATTGAAAAGCAGGGCCTCTCGACAGACCAAACTTACGCTCTACAGGGCACTCATAATCCCCGTCCTGATGTATGGCGCAGAATCTTGGACGTTGACGAATAGTGATGAGAATGCATTGAAGACGTTCGAGAGAAAAGTACTCCGTAAGATTTTCGGTCCTCTTCGCGTGGGCGATGAGTACCGTATTCGTTGGAACAGCGAGCTGTATGAGCTATACAAGGACATGGATATAGTGAAACGCATAAAAATGCATCGGTTGCGCTGGCTTGGACATGTTTCGCGTATGAACGAAGAAGCTCCGGCAAGGCAAACCTACGAGACGGCACCCCAGGGTGGAAGGCGAGAAAGAGGAAGACCACATCTCCGTTGGAGAGACCAAGTTATGCAGGACCTGTCAACCATGGGCATCTCTAATTGGCGCCAGCGAACACAGGACAGAACCAGCTGGCGCGTTTTTCTGGACTCGGCCAAAACCGATATGCGGTGGTAGTGCCACTTATGTATGTATGTATGTAATCATTTGTGAAGATGTTGGCAGTTCTTGCATTGTACTTTTTCCCACGAAAAAGGGTAGTGAGTGGTAGAGATGATACTTCACATTTCTATCCACTTCAAAATGTTTGGATGTGGCCAAGTTTGAAACATTCTTTGCATTGAATCGGGAAACGAATTCAACATTCAATTTTGGATGTCCTATTTCAATTTATTTAGGGAGGTAATAACGGTTCAATGAAGTTATGTGTAGCGATGTAAAGTCTACCGTCGGGGAATTTTTAAAGTTTTTGAGCAGCTGATTGAGCATTTATATCCTTGACGATCTTCTCTGTGGAACAGTTTTTGAATGGTGGAGCGAATATTACTCCTTTGGTTTTGTTTAAGGTGGGATACAATATAGTCGTGACTGGGCGAAATCGCGATGTTTGTGTTTGGTTTTTTGAAAGTCTCCGTCCGTTACGAATGAAATGTGGATTTGATTTTCACTGATTATATTTCGATTGGTTTAAATACTAGAAAATTATTAAAGTTTTGAATTGGTTTAATCTCGATGCTACTTCTTATTAGTATGTTTTTCCGACAGGTGTTTTTGTTCATTTGCTTTGTGTGGCTTATTTTGGAAAAATCAATTTTGCAAATGATATCGTAATTTAAGTTGTTCTTTTCGATGTTATTGTATCGTGGTCGGGGTCCAGTAAGGAGAATTTAACTGACTCTCTATTTGGAGGTAATGTTTAGTGACGTGTACGACCGGCTTTAAGAAGAAAACAGGTATTTATGACAGGTAATAGGACTATAACAATAATTTGCATGGAAAGGTGATTAAAAACATGACCGATTTCGGTGATTGTAAGGTGTCGACTGATGCTGTGTATCAGTTGAGCTTGACTCACACAGTAACACTAAGATAATGTATACATTGCACGACAAATACTCAAATTTTCAAAAGAAAATGCTGCCAAATACATATAAATATATGCAGCACAAGTCCAACTGAATATAGAGCAAAGGCAAATCCAAAAGAGGTTGTCCCTCACACCGAATATGAATCACATTAGGAGTACAGAATCTATAGGTACTTGGAATTTTCACTTCAGGTAGAGATTGAAGCAAGCTTGAACCGCTCGCGTTCAACAAAATAAACGATGTGCTTTTATAATAATTTTTTAGGAGACTTTCTACGTATTATTATTATTTTTATTATCATCACTGTTCACATTCATTGGGTTTGTCGCTCGTATGAGCTTTTTTGCACGAACAAAAGCCGTTTAACATTGGTCTCATCTTTATAGGCTTTTGTCTCTGCTCTTGTTTCAACTACTGATATATTTTGTGTCTGTGGCACTCTGTTAACTGATCTGTGTTTAGAATTTTCCCCCAAGTCTATATATAATTTTAAAATCATACTCAGACAATTTGTATTTGAAACTGGCTAACATAGACGTTAGGTCTTTCAAATATGCCATGCCTTTCAATGGCTGGTGATCGGTGTAAATTTTAAATGGGCGTCTGACCAGATATGATCTAAAATTTTTTGTAGCCCACACAATTGTATTTTCTATTGTGGAGTATCTCTTCTCAATATCGCTAGGCACTCTGCGTGCGAACGCTATTGGTCGGTCATTTCCGACTTCCCCCTGCGACAGTACTGCTGCCAATGCTTCGTTACTAGCATCGGTGGTCAGCAAAAAATATTGCTCAAAATAGGCGGTGAGCTAATTTTCTCCATTATCCTTTCGAATGCATTTGGTGAGGCCTCTGTCCTTTCAAACTTTGCTTATTTACATAGTAACTTATTAATTGGCAACGTACTTCCGATCTAGTCTTTCTAAGAACTTTCTGTTTCTCAGAATTCCTAGATTCTTCATAAATTCTACTTTTTGGAGATAGTGCAGTGCTCCTGCCTCTGAACAACGATGGAATAAAAAACCACCTCTCTTCGTAAAATTGACGCTTTTCCGTGTTCAATTTCAAATTGTGTTCCCGTAATTTCTGGAGCACCATGCAAAACCGTTGCGAATGCCGCTGCAAGTTCTTCCCATAGATTACAATATCTTCGAGCTGAAAGTAGCCAGTGAGTCTCTTCTGGACCATTTTGCTCCATTTTTGATAATATAGAGATTGTGCAGTAAAAATATTGAAATGAGTAAAAAGAATGTATGTGAATGTAACAATTGTAAATATATTTTGCTCCGTAGGAAAATTTGTATAATAAGTCGGTATTGTTAATGATTTTGGTATAAATGTGCTGGAGTAAAGTTGTGTTTTGCTCCGATTTGCTCCAAAAATTCTCCATATTGCTTAGTCATAGTTGTAGCAAAGACAATATACTATAAAGATATTACATCATTCTCTTCACTCAGCGAAATGAGTTAAAATTGCGTGGCTGCCAAGGAGATAATATTAAGTCAACACCGAAAGTGTGTTCGGCAATGCAAAGGCAAAACATGCCGATATACATTCTGGTTTTTGCGTTCTATATGAGCGTGTGTGTTTACTACATGTGCGAATGTTTCTATGCTTGCTTGCATGTTTACGGCAAAATTATTTCATGCAGTTAGCGAATTGTTCCATAAGAAGTATAAAATTAAAATAAAGCGCCTTCATGTCTCGATTGGAGTTTTTGTTTTATGATGTGCGCTGTGGCTTCTTTAAATATAAAGTGAAGCAGAATTCAATTTGTCACGAAATTTTGGATATGTCAATATTTTCAGTATGGACAAATATCAGCACAATTTACTCTTTCGATCTTATATTTCATATTTTCGCTTTAGGAGCATGTGATCAAACATTTTTTGAGTCTATCCGAAGAAAGAATTATTATGCACAAAAGACCAATTGATCATCTTTTAATATACTCGTACATATGTTCGTCTGTTGGCTATTCCATTAGTATATTTATCTAAAATATTTTTAAATTAAGTGTAAAGTCAACAAGCTTAACTTGTTTAAAAGTTTGTCTTAATTTGTCAGAACCGCTTGAAATCCTACAACCATATTTTATTAAAAATTATACCACTCGTACGTACATGAATATGTACATATATACATATGTACATATATCCATATGTACATATCCATGTACGAGTATGAACACTGATTTTCCGAATTTACATAGTATATGATATGTTCATGTTTGAAGTAAATTTTATGAATTTCAATATCTAGAATTAATGTATATGTTCCAATGCATAATAAACCACTTCATAATCAAAAATTATTATAATTAAAAATCAATACAAAATTATTTCAAGTATTTAAAAATCTAAGAAATTTTAAATTTATATTATGATAAATAATGTTTAGTAAAATATATTTTAACATAAGGTGCGTCGTCTTTTTCCCATTACATTTGATATTTACCTCAAAAAAAGTCAACATGAGGTGTGCAGGGGTTACCCAAGTCGACTTGCTGGCATGTTTTTGCACAAAAGCCATTCGAAATACTACAACCGGCCACTCAATACATCACTCGCCTTGACGTGGAGACTTGAGTTATGGAAACTAATAAAAATGTGCAAAAACTTCTTACTGCTTTGTGCTCCTTTGTGCGTGTGAACTTATCTTTGGATGTGTATCCACTTACATACATATATAGAAAATACTTTGAATCAAATAATCTGTCTTCACCTACATTCGTGAATAATAGCTGGGACTTCTTTTTAGTTTTATTTTTTAATTATTTGCTGTCTAAGTTCTTCTATGTAACTGCATGTTTTTTTAAATATTATTATGATATTAATTTAATTATATTAATTTAAGTAAATTTTTATTTTTTAAATAATGTATTAAGATAAAAGAAATATCAAAATATTTAATACATCTGCAAAATTATTTCTTTTCCTACCATAAGAATAAAATCCAATCTAACAATTTACTTAATATAGCTTATTCGAAAAAACAAAAACTTCCTAAAATTGCACATAAGTATTTTTTTGACGAACGAAATGTTTGATTGGATTAGATTTTGTGAAATTTTTGAGCTTATGCAGACGAATAAGAGATTGTGCTCTCGCGGAGTAAACACGTATTTGACGCTCTAGTCAAATTTCATATTTTTCACAATTCACATTATTATTAATAACAAAAATAAGCGAAAAGACGCTGCCATTTGGCTACAGAGTGATTGATTAATTTTTTATATTAAATTCAAATATTAAATAGTTGGTCTCATTTAAAATAAGTGAAATAGTAATAATTTAATAAAAGTGCGCAAAATTAAAATGTTACGATCCCCCCCAAGGGAGCGCATTCCGTCTCAACAAACGGTCGCTCTCTCTGAAGGCATAAAGGAGAAAAATACTCAGTGGTACCCAATCATCAGATGTGGATAACTCAAAATCAGTGAATCCCATGTATAGCCCACCATCGCTACAAGCAACTGCGACTTCATTAGCTCGTGTAGCCCGAGCTGGTAGTGAACCTATTGACCAGCCGCAATCATCTACCATGGTAAGTACAGCTTGTGCAAACTATCAAAGTACTCAACCCCTGCTTTCTATAAAGACTCCGAATGAACAGCCACAACAACTAGTAAGCACCTCCAAACTAGTTGCGCTTGCAAAATCTACAGTACCAAACAAAATAAAAAAACCAAAGCGTATGTACGAACAATACTACTCTCTGCTCTCACGTCCAAACACAAATGCAACCATCTAAATCTTGCTCTCAGATTACATGCTCTCTCAATACTCAATACCCAGTAGGAAATATGGAGGCGTTTCCAGCACCGAAAACTCAACACCCAGTAGGAAATGAGATAAATAGTAAAATCCAAACTGGTATGGACCGTTACATAGAAGTCATAAAACGAAAACGTAGCCCAAAGTCTGCCAAACCAAATAGAGATACAAAAGTTCTAAAGACTGATTACGGATCCAATACAAATTGATTTGCTTTACTTACCAACGATGATAATAAGGTGGTTCCATCGAAATCCTTTTGGCCGCCACCCATTTACCTCCGAAAAAAAATTCAGCTGCTTTAGGGAAAAATCTAATTCAAATTAGTGGTGCCAACAGTTTCCATGTCGTACCACTTACCAAGGGCGATATCCACGAAACAAAAATCCATATATACTAAAATAATGACCGCAAGGTTGTTTACTTCCTCGACATGAACTAGCAAAACTACTACACTTACCAGCTAAAGGGTAGCAAAGGGTTAAAGGTATCAAAGGTTTCGAGCCAAGCGTTCCCTCCGACGAAATCAAAGAGGCACTAAATGAAGTTGGTTATAACTCTAAATCGGTATTCTACATAAAAAACCGGAATAATATACCACAGCCACTGTTTCGGATCGAATTAGAACCAGAGCTCAAGAAACTAAAAAATGGAGAATCTCATCCCATTTACAATGTGCGCTACCTAATCCACCGAAAAATAACGGTAGAGGAACCTCATAAACGCAAAGGCCCTGTTCAGTGCACAAATTGCCAAGAATTTGGGCACACTAAATCTTTCTGCTCTCTACGTAATGTTTGTGTCATCTGCGGAGATCTACACATTTCATCCAAGTGTCCATCTAATAAAATGGATATATCAGTTAAGAAATGCAGCAATTGCGGCGGAAACCACACTGCCAATTATAGAGTAGTTGCGCCGTGTACAGCACCGTGAAACAAAAATATTCCAATAACATAGGTCAAAACAGCAGCAAAAAGATTTCAGCTTGCACTCAGCGATCATTATTTCCTACTACAACCCATTCTGCACGACCATTGCAGCCTCAACCGGCATCATATGCAAGTATAGTAAAAAATACCACCCAGCTCGAAGCCGCCAATATCCAAGCCCAAACCGACCAACCAAATTCAGTAGAGGACTCACTCAAATCACTTGTCCAAACCATGATCCCGTTCATGGTCTCGATGCAAAATATGATGATTAGAAACCAATCCCTTCTACTACAAACCCTTTTATCCAAACCATGAGCTCGATCAAACTTTCCCATTGAAACGCAATCGGCTTAAGCCAACACCGATTAGAATTAATTCACTTTCTAAAAATCCATCAAATAGTCATTATGCTTATTTCGGAAACACATTTCACAGAAAAAAATAGTTTTATAATCCCGCACTACAAACTCTATACCACAAACAATCCTCATGGCAAAGCCTGTGGAGGTACCGCAATACTAATAAAAAGCAGAATAGAACACCATTCACTAACCAGCTTCAGTAAAGACTATTTGCATGCAACGTCAATATGGATTGAAGAGTACATCACTAAGCCGGGGTTTAGTATAATAGAACAGCAATATAACGACTTTTTTGCATCCCTGGGGACTAAATTCATAGTTGCCAGGGACTTCAATGCGAAACACACATACTGGGGTTCCCGCCTGATCACACCCAAAAGCAGAAAACTATGGTCGGTTGTCAGTAAACTTGGCCTGGACATAGTAACTTCCAATCACCGAACAAACTTGCCCTCAGACAGGCTGAAAACACCAGATTTGATTGATTTTGGGATATTCAAAGGTCTTGCTAGATCGCACATATCTGCGAAACCGTGCTATGATCTATACTCAGACCACTCGCCAACAACAATCAAAATCAACTACACTATTACACCCCCACAAGATCAACAATTAATGCTGCATAATAAATTTACCAACTGGATAAGCTACAAAAAATTCATAAGTACTCACCTTCATCATGACTGTAAACTGACAAACTCCCATGATATAGATTGTGCGATAGAAACATTAAATCAGCTGATACTATTAGGGGCTAAAGTAGCTACTCCTGTAAAAAAAAGCTATGCTGGATTAGAAACTCAATCTTCAGCTCTAATGAAATCGAAGCTGTAGTTAAATAGAAAAGGAATCTGAGAAGTAATCCAGATTACCAAACCTTAAAAATCAACTGTCATGCTGCTCCAGGAAGCTTAGAACGATCCTTAAAGCGACAAAAGTGAAATAACTTCAGCAGTATCTTGAAACCTTTTCCCCACTATATCTACTGATTATTCCTTGTGGAGAGCAGCGAGAAACTTGAAGCGCCCCGTTCTCACCGACCCGCCTCCACGTTTAAGTGACAGAAATTGGGCTAGAAGTTGCAGTGAAAAGGGTACTCTGTTCGCTAGCCACCTCAAATGAGTTTCCACCCCAAATCCGCCAACAACGAGCTTCCAGTTTCCGACTTTGATTTCGAAGCACACACAAATACCTCTCGTAATAAAAAAGAAAAATGTATTTCAAGCGGTGTACAAAAACCTAAACAAAAAAAGCCCCGGGACATGACAAAATAACAGTTAGGATGATAAAAGAACTACTTCATTCAGCTTGTATTCGTTTATTGCATCTCTTCAACGCTATCCTTCGATTCGGCTATTACCCAATAGATTGGAAAATGTCCAAAATCATTATGGTAGCGAAACCCGGCAAGGACCATACGCTCGTATCGTCTTACAGGCCTATCAGCCTCCTACCTCTGCTTTCGAAAATATTTAAAAACCTGTTTGTTAAGGCAATATCGCCTATAATAACAGATGGGCAAATGATCCCTCAACACCTGTTTGGCTTCAGAAAACATCATAGCACGATAGAACAAGTACATCGCATTGTCTCGATTATTAGGAAGTCATTCGAAAATAAAGAATATTGTCCACCAGTCTTCCTGGATATAACTCAGGCTTTTGACAAAGTATGACACGAGGGCCTCTTATAAAAACTTAAAAAGTAAATGACTGGAAACGACCACAATCTACTCACAAACTATTTGTCGCAGAGGAAATTTGTGGTAATTCATAAAGGGTTCACTTCAGACCCATGTGACATTCATGCCGGTGTCCCGCAGGGGAGTGTACTAGGTTCTCTGCTATACTTGCTCTACACATCAGACATGCCGACCAGCAGTCACACACTTACCCCGACGTTTGCTGATGATACAGCCACTTTATGCTCAAACGCTTGCCCTAAAACATCTATCAGTCATCTCCAAAAGCATCTTAACTTGCTGGAGGTCTGGCTAGCTAACTGGAGAATTAAAGTCAACGAATCCACATGTGCTCTCTAAAAATAAACAGACAATCCATCCCACAGACCGAAAACATTAAGTACTTAGGCATTCATCTTGACCGGAGGCTCACATGAGGCAAACATATAGAAGCTAAAAAATCTCAAATAAAAATAAAAATCAATCAACTTCACTGGCTTGTAAGCAAAAAGTCAAAACTATCCCAATCTTACAAAATACTACTATACAAAGCCATTGTAAAGCCAATATGGACCTAAGGAATCCAGCTGTGGGGAACCGCATCGCCATCTAATATTGTTAAACTACAACTCCAAATGCCTTAGGGCAATTACAGGTGCACCCCGGTACTTAAAAAAATGAGAATATCCACAGAGATTTAAACGTATCTACAATAAAAGAGGAAATAAAAGCATGCTGCAGAAGTTACTCACAGAAGCTGAAACTACACCCGAACACCTTAGCAAGGGAGCTATTGTCAAACAAAGGTCACAAACGATTAAAAAGGAAAGATACCATTAACCTGCTACAATAGAAATTAACTATGTATATATAATCTCAACTGTACTGTATAATGTAATGTGTACCTATGTAATCCTATGCTAACTCATGTTATGTTCGGACCATTGGCGAAGAACATATTAATTTTAAATTAGTTCTTAAGATTCGAAAAAATTTACTGTAAGTTTCTTATATTCAAAGAAAGATTCAATATATAATATATATAAAAATTTGAACAAAAAACAAAAAAAAATTAATAAAAAAATTCAGACGAACTGCGCAAAAGCATCAAAAAACTAACATAAACAAAGGTATTGAAATCGTACAAATACTAACACAATTTTATGCCTACACGAATTTATGTATGGGAGTTAAGAAACACCGTTTTGACAATTTTTAGAAGATATAAATTTCTTTGCTATAATGATCTGCTATAGCAATTCAATGTGGTTTAGTAAGATTATTTAATACTGGATAATTTATGCTAAAGTAGAAACTATTCTTAATATTTTTTATAAAAATAATTATTAGTTTGCTTTCAAAAAAAGGATGAACAATTAAAAAAATATAAAAATACACACATTTTTCAGCGGACTTGAACTCGGCATCATAAAATTGATAGACCAACGCTTTACCACTTGCGCTTCGATATTTATAAAATATCCTATGCATGCATATTTATTTTATATTGTCAAGTTTTCTAATATGCAAGCATTATGCTTCGTCATGACATGGCAAATCTTTCCACAAACCACAAATGCTTTGTTTTAAGCCCCACTTTCCGAATAAGAAACTTTTGCCATACAGAAAATTCATTCTTGTGTATTTTACCCCAGCCACACAAAACAGAAAATAAAAATTTGATTTCAAATCAGTCGCTTCTGCTGTGAGCACATACACACACACACTAAATTATTCATACGAATGTGCAAACAACAATAGCCATGTGTGTGGCTGCCGATGGATACATATTCACGACTGCTTCGTGAAATTGCCGATCAGGATTCCGTACACTTCAATCAGGTTGCCATATACTTCAATATGTTGATTATCACTCAAGAGAGCAATGAAAGGTCTTTCTGTATATTGTTTTTGGTTGTACTCCACAAAATAACTTTGTATATTCAGGCGCCAAATTATTTTGTTGTTGTTGTGGTGGTGAGTTAGATTGCCTGTACTAGATTGCTTGGGTATAGACTAGAGGGAGGCGGGGGCGGGGCTGAGCGTTTGATGATAATAGCTGATGAAATAGTTAGAAGACAGCAGGCAGTCACAGCCTAGTTGTGTGTGTGTGTATATATTGGTCACGTAATGAGCTGGTAACATAAAAATGTTTAAATGAAATATGTTCGCATACATTATATATGTGTCAATATATTGTGTGTATTAGGGCGCGTGTGTGCTATGTTATTACTGAAATATTTTAATAAGAGTTGAAGAATATCTTGTGCGTGTCCGGCGTTATGAGTCGACAGCGGAGTAGCAAGAGTACACAAGTTTTTTAATAGGTATGTATGTATATATGTATGTAAATATATTTTGTGTATTTGGGGCGCGTGTGCGTTATGTTATACTTAAAATATTTTTATATAATATGATAAGAGTTGAGGCTGCCTGTATGTTCTAACGGAAATTTTTATTAGTTGCTAAGTATGTGATTGTATTATTGAAAATATGTAGTTTCACACCATTATGCAATTCATAAATCAACTATATCTGTTTTGATATACAACCATTTGTTTTTGTATTCAACTCGATCAGTCGTTTTTCTTCTTTGTTAAGGCACACACAATCATCAAGAGTGATGACATTATTAAATTTTGTATAAACATATTTGTATAGTTTTTTTAATAATCTACATCATTCGATTAATGAGTGGGAATCCAATTCCAATAAATTTGTCAAATTTATTTGGAAATAAAGGAAATTTTGAGTTTTCTCTCAGACTACCAAACAATGATACTGTAAAAATTGATTTATCGTTTTAAATGCTTACACTAAGTAATTCATGGAATAATATACGAGGGCGGATTGATATTAAAGCTCCCTAGCGCTAGATGGCAGCACAAACACAAAAACTTTCTTTTTGGAAATTGCGATCTGTCAAACGTCAGCTGCTAAATTTTCACCCAAAGCCATCGATTAGTTTATTTGTTGTAGTCGTTTGAAGTAAGCAACTTTTGTGTTTCTTGAAAAATGGAAAAAAGCGATTTTCGTGCAGTGATTAAACACTATTATTTGAATGGGAAAACGGCGAAAGAGACAAAAGAAAAGCCCGATAAACATTACGGTGAGTCTGCTCCGTCAGATTAGATGGTAAAATATTGGATTGCTCAATTTTAACGCGGCCGAACAAACACTGCAACAATACCATCAACAGGCCAAAAGAGGTGGTTAGTGAAGAAAATATCAAGAAAATCCGCGATATCGTTATGAATGATCGCCGAGTCAAGTTGCGTGAGATTGTTGAAATGGTAAACATATCATATGAACGTATGTTCAACATTTTGCATGAACATTTGCATATGAAAAAGCTATCGGCAAGATGAGTGCCGCGTTTGCTCAGTGTCGAACAAAAACGAGTTCGACAGACAACTTCACAGCGATGTTTGGACATGATAAAGCGTAATCGTGTTGATTTTTGGCGTCGATTAATAACTGTTCATGAAACGTGGGTCCACCACTACACACCTGAAACCACAAATCAATCGAAACAATGGGTGGAAGCTGGTGGAAGTGCTTCGAAGAAGGCGAAGGCAGTGAAATCGGCTGGCAAGGTAATGGCCACTGTATTTTGGGATGCACACGGAATATTGCTCATCGATTATCTTGAAAAAGGATCCACAATCACGGGAAAGTATTATCGTGCATTTTTGGATCAATTGATTGATGCAATCCAGGAAAAACGACCACATTTAAAGAAGAAAAAAATGCTCTCTGTTCAAGACAACGCACCGGTTCACACAGCATTAGATACGATGCTTAAATTACGTGAAATACACTTCGAATTGGTTAATCATCCACCTTATAGTCCAGATTTAGCTCCCAGTGACTTTTTCCTGTTTCCAAACTTGAAAAAGTGGCTCGCAGGAAAAAGATTCATCTCAAACGAAGAAGTGATTACCGAAACTAACGCGTATTTTGAGGAGTTCCCGAAATCGTATTATTCAGATGGTATAAAAAATTTAGAATATCGTCGCTCTAAGTGTGTCGAAGTAAAAGGAGACTATGTTGAGAAATAAATGGTTTTTGAAAAAAAAAATGTTTTTTTCCTACTTAGGTAGCTTCAATATCAATCCGCCCTCTTAGATGATGAAGAACATCTAAGTAATTACAACAATAACAACAACTACAGCAGTGACAGCAGAACCGGAATATTTTACTGTGGCAGAAGCAATTGAAGCTTTTAGGCAAGACTTAATTAAAAAGAGTTGGATATAGCAGTAATAATTGAAAGTGAAAAATTATTTTACAAACAACAGTTCGATGTACTTACAACAGTAATTATGAAGAACGTTCTCTTAACACAAACTGTTTTGAGTATCGTGTGTATGAAACCGAGAGAATATTAAGCAATGGTGAAATTGAAATTGTAAAAATATCCTATTCAAATTGCACTCAGAATAATATAAATATTCAAAAATATAGGGAAACTTATGGAATGAGTATATCCTAAAGATAAGTTGAAACATAACCGCAAAACAAATATCAGCAAACACATTCGTTGACAGAGAAAGAATATTTTAAAAAACGAATAGTAAAGAAATCAAAAATTTTATAGACAATTTCCAATATTGTTTACTGGAAGAACATGCAGGAGAACTTTACTACATTCAACTGTTGCTTAAGAGAGTTGATGGAGAGCATAAAGTGGAATCAATATATGGTTAAGGCATCAGTATTGAATTTTTTCCCCAAATAATTAACAATCTCCCTCGGCGGCTGTAAATTCCCAAAGCTAACAATATAACATACATTATTTTTGTTTGCAATTATTTTGTCGTTTGCCACTACCATTAGAAGTATACAAGTTAACAATACCACATTCTCTTTGATTAGGCTTCTTTGGAAGAGCATCACGCATCCTCCTCTAAAGTATGGTAAATTGTTGGCATACTTCTTCAAATCAATGTAAGAGGTCTCTTGGGTAGATGTAGCATTAGTTTTTTGAATGTGAATCATAAAATAAACCACAACATTTCCGATATACTTTAAGATAAAGTCCTTTGCCCATAGCAATTGACTCCACAGTTTTGTTATGACAATTTGCTTCTCCTAACCGCTCTCTAGCGGCTTTAGTCTCATTTATAACTTTTGCAAGGGCGCTCCCTCTAGAGGCTAAACGACCAATAGCACCAAGAGCAGTTAAAATTGGCACTAATGGTAGAAAACCACATAGTTTAGATATGGAGATGAATCTAGGTACTTTTATTGACTTGTTTCGCTTAATTGTACTTTTTATAACTTTGTTTGCAATTTTAATTGCGTTTTCAATATTTTCCAGTTTTTCAGCTTTGAGAATTTTGGTTGCATTCTTTATAGCTGTAGTGAAAAGTTTTCTCACACATATCTTTTGAATTATCTTCTTTGCCCGCTCACGTATTTGTTTTATGCTTACTTTGTTAGAAATATTTCCCATACCAAATTTCACTTAAGTTATCATCGCATTTGTAAATATCCAAGCGTTTGTACGTTCTGATAGACTGCTACCTGCTGATTTAACTTCTTGCCACGCCTTTTCAACTAATATTTGATCTGCTGCATGTCGTTTGTCTTTTGTTTGAGAGTATAAAATATCATGCTATTTACACGCTGCATCCAATGAATTAATACCTTTATCTCCTCTATCTAAACTTTTTTAACTTTGCCCTTGGCCCACAAAATTGATATCCTAGTATTGGTAGAGAATTGAACAAGTTATTTATATATTTATTGTGTTTGAAGTTCAAGTAAAAATTATATTAATCAATAAAAACATATGATATCATTAATTGCAAAAATGCGTTTAGTCAAACAAGATGAAAAAATTCTTTGTAGGAATATTAATTTTTCAACCAAAAATTCCTCTAAAGTCAAACATAATTCACTTTTACTGAATTCCATAAGAGCTTTAATTGTCGCTCCCTCAAATTGTGGAAAGACTAATGTTATGATAAGTTTAGTAGAAAGTTATATTGGTCTTAAATTTGAGAATACTCGTATGTATATATATTCAAAGTCTTTATATCAATCAAAATTTGTTTATTAAAAAAAGTTATTAGAGCCGATAAAAGGTATAGGATTGTATACATTTCCTGAAAATTATGATGTTTTACCACTGGAGAATGCAAAGCGTAATTCTATTATTATATTTGATGATGTTGCTTGTGAGAAACAAAATAATATTCGGTCATATTTTTGTATGGGGAGACATAAGAACATAGATAGTTTTTACGTACATGTTTATGTTTAATTCGTGATAATATAAATATGATTCTTATGTTTCGACAGGATCAAATGAATATGAAGCAACATAATCATGTTGGTACGGATATGAATTCGGTAAATCTCACAAAAATGTGTAAAGTAGATCGTTTATATTGTGGTCGTTATGGGAAGGGGTTTGATATATTTATTCAGATATAAAAGAAGAGCCATGGATTATTATATGTTTAGTATGATATCTGCAATCAACACTTGACAAGGGCAATAGCTGAAAAGGAAAAATTAATGAAAAACTTTTGAAAGATATAAGTAAGAGAACCAAAAGCCTATTAAGAAAAAAATTTAAGAGTATTAGGTTGGGAGAAGCAGATGCAGAATGATGATTATGATTTTAAGTTTCATAGGAAGAAAAACACACCAATCAAAAGAAGTCAATCACATTTGTTGAGTAAAATCAAAGTTCAAGGTATTCCGGACAGTAATGCGGATGATACTTTTTTCAGTCAAGGAAGCAACCCAAACCAAAATCAGTCAGTAAGTAACACAAACCACAATCAGTCAAGAGTGGTAAACTAGATAATTTATATGGAACACATAAAGATTTAAATAGTGCATGGAGATTTGGTGGTAGTGCTTTGAAAATTTCTGATAATAAAATACGTATATCAGACGAAAATTGGGTGATAACACCTGGTATGTTTGAATTATTATTTTATAAAACACCAATGAATTATGATTACAGTGAATTGGAAATTTATAAAAAGATACTATTGAAGACGAATGCTCATAAACGAAATTTTGATGTAAAAGAACAAGTCAAAGGCACTAGATCATACAAATATAAACAAATAATAAAGAAATTATTCACTGAAAAAAAATCTTTATTTACTAAAGTTCATGATGGTTCTGGTCTAGGTTCCAGTCTTATGAGATTAAATACACAGAATCCTACTTACACATATTGGGATGATCCAAACGAACTTGTTGATCGGTTGCGGTTGTTTATGTCATCACAATCAGCTGGTCACAGTAAACATAATAATGAAATCATTTCAATTGTTGAAGGATTGAAAGAATGCAACATAATTATGTAAATATATATAGTAAAGAAAAAATCAATTTTTTCAATCTGAGAATGGTCGTTGATAAGCTTGGACACTATTCTAAACAAAAGCATAATTTATATGATTTGAAAAGAAAGGATGTTTCAAAAATATTTGGATTCAGTTTGGATAAAGGTAAGAACTTGAACCTTGATTGGAAAGGATTTAGATATGTTGGGCAGCCGATGGAAGAAGATGATAACGCAACAAAATCATTTGTACAACTCAAAGTCCTTCAACTATCTCAAGATTTACTCACAACTATAAAGAAATCAAACAAGGATATATTAAATAAAGATTCTGCTAAATATGAACTCATTGAAGATATGAATGTTAACACAGAAACTTCTCTAAAATTATATATGGATAATGTTGTAGATTCTCAAAGACAATATATGGAACAGAATCTTAGTATAATTGAGGATTATATTTTTGATTACATAACAAAAATTGAAAAAATACCAATTAAAAGAGTTCCGATAATAAGAGGATTAGTTGAAGACAATGAATAAGAAAAGTTTAGTAGATGAAGTGCACAAACAGGCTCCTAAAAACTTTAAACGACGACGAGTAACAACAAAGGGTATAGATGATTTATGGCAAGCAGATTTAGTGGAAATGGGTTCTTATTCCAAATACAATAGCGGCTACCGCTTCCTCTAGTTATCAAGGATCATATTGAAACGTGATAGCTCAGTGAAAACGGATTGCATACTTTTAGGATTCCATCTGGAGTTTGAGAATGAGTGCACCACCCTGTGTGTTATTTAGTCAAGACACAATCTATTCGAATAAAAGCTTCTTTCGTTGTAGAGATTGTAAAGAAATATCTCGAAAGTAAGAACTTCCTGTATAAAGTTCTAGAAACATCGAGAAAATTCTACACTATTGTAGAATTTTCTACCGCAACCATTCGAAACTATAAAAGCACAAGACTGTGCAAAGTAAAACACATTCGAACAGAGATCGTAGCAGTGTGTACATAGAGCCTTATAATCGAAGCAGCAGTATTTGTAATTGTGCAAAGTGATGAAATTCATTGTGAAATAAAGTACAAATTATAAAGAAGTAAACTTTAGGCCTAATATTAAATGTGTAAATAGCAATAGTTAAATAAAGTTAATTATTTTAATTTAACCAGCGATTGTTTGATTACTACACGATCCAGTGGTACGAATCCGAGTACAGAGAGTTAGAGTAAATTGTCAGGAGGGCAATTTCGTAACAGAGTAAGTTGTCAAGAGGGCAATTTCGTAACAATATTATTGGATTCATAATTATAAAAATTTAATTAATGAATATAATATAAAACTCATAGAACTATAAAAATGTCACCCAATAACGTTAATTCCTCTAATCAAAAGTTAATATTGAAAAATTCTTATAATAATTTCAAAATGTTTCATAAACCAAAGTTTCATGTTGGAGAAAGTGTGAGAATTTGTAAATATAAGCATATTTTTGAGAAAGGTTATACACCAAACTGGACAACAGAAATTTTCAAAATTAAAACCATACAAAATACAAATCCAACTACATATATTTTGGAAGATTATAAAGATAATAACATTAAAGGTGGATTTTATGAACATGAGCTACTGAAAACCAGATACCCTCATTCTTATCTGATTGAAAAAATTAAGAAATCTAAAGGTAATAAAGTTTATGTTAAATGGTTAAGTTTTTCAAGCGAAGACAATTCTTGGATTAAAAGGAATGAAATATTGTAATATAGATATATATATATATATATATATATATATATATATATATATATATATATATATATATATATATATATATATATATATATAGATATATATATATATATATATATATATATATATATATATATATATATATATATATATATATATATAGATATATATATATATATATATACGAGGTTTGATCAAAAAATAACCGTTATTTTCCATTTTTTCAAAAAGTATTTATTTATTCATCAACAACTATCTTGTCCCCTTCAAAGTAATTCCCCTCAGATATAATACACTTATGCCAGCGTTTTTTCCAATCCTCGAAACACTTCTGAAACGCTTTTTTTGGTATCGCCAACAGCTCCTGTTTCGATTTTTCTTTTATCTCTTCAATCGTAGCAAAACGCTTTCCTTTCATCGGTGTCTTCAGTTTTGGAAAGAGGAAAAAGTCAGCGGGGGCCAAGTCCGGTGAATACGGTGGTTGAGGCATGATATCGGTTTTGTTTTTGGCCAAAAACAGCTCCTGAGCGATGTCCATGCGATGTTGTTTTTGCTCAAAATTTAGCAATTTTGGAACAATCTTCGCTGCCGCACGTTTCATGCCTAAAACATCCGTAAAAATTACTTGGCATGAGCCGAACGATATGCCAACATCATCAGCAACCTCTCTGATAGTGATTCGACGATTATCCAAAATCATTTTCTTCACTGCGTCAATGTTTTCATCGGTTGGTGACGTGCTTGGGCGACCAGGACGAGCATCGTCATTGACATCTTCTCGGCCTTCCTTAAACCGGTTATACCACAATTGAACTTGTGTTCTGCTCATAGTAGACTCGCCAGAGGCCACAGTCAACATTTCAAATGTCCTTGCGCATTTAATTTCATTTTTTACACAAAACTGAATACAGTTTCTTTGATCCATTTTTTCGAATAGTACAAAAGCTAAGAGCACACCTGAACACGACTAACCTTTTTATCTGTCAACAACAAACTGACAATCCAAAATGGTTGGTATTGCCAACATATATAACAGACATGTGTACCAACATAACAGGAAAAAAATGCGAACATCGAAGATACGTAACTCACGAAATTTGAAAATAACGGTTATTTTTTGATCACACCTCGTATATATATATATATATATATATATATATATATATATATATATATATATATATATATATATATATATATATATATATATATATATATATATATATATATATATATATATATATATATATATATATATATATATTATAAAAAGTGTAATAATAATAGATATATAATATAAAGAATATAATTTTTATTTCATTTAAACGTTATCACTCAAGATGTCGATTACATTGACTTCAACTGACAAAACATCCGTTCTGTCTGCAGATTATTTTCCACCAATAAATTTAGATTCAAATTATGTTTGTGGTCTAACTGATTTTCATACATATTACTCAAAAACATTTGAATTTAGTTTGGATAAAGGTAAGAACCTTGATTGGAAACGAATTAGACGATTAGAGATGATGCAGCAACAAAATCATGTGTACAAATCGAAGTCCTTCAACTATCTCAAAATTTACTTACTAAAGAAATCAAACAAGATTATATTAAATAAAGTTTCTGCTAAATATGAACTCATTGAAGATATGAATGTTAAAATAGAAACTTCTCTAAAACTATATATGGATAATGTTTTAGATTCTCAAAGACACATATATTGTCTTTGAGAATCTAAACAGAGTCTTAGTAAAATTGAGAATTATATTTTTAATTACATAACAAAAATTGAAAAAAATACCAATTAGAACAGTTCCGATAATAAGAGGATTAGTTGAAGACGATGAATAAGAAAAGTTTAGTAGATGAACAGCACAAACAGGCTCCTAAAAACTTTAAACGACGACGAGTAACAACAAAGGGTATAGATGATTTATGGCAAGCAGATTTAGTGGAAATGGGTTCTTATTCCAAATACAATAGTGGCTACCGCTTCCTCTTAAGAATTATAGATACATTTTCAAAATTTGACTGGGCTCTTGCATCGCAAGATAAACTTGGTGTAGTTAGATCAGACAGGATCTAATTCATAAATATTTTTACATATTTTTCTCAAGTTTTCAAAAACAGCTGCTAAAAGTATAACATCTGTTTTTAAATATAACAGCATATAATCAAGTAAGGTTTTTCATTTGAAAGTATTCCAAACTTTTTCCGCATGATCATAATCACCAGTAGAACACTCTACATTATTTAATGTGGAGAAAAATATTTTACGTGAAGGTGAATTGATATCTTTAAGTCGATATATTGAATCTACATACTCATAGAGAAAAACACCTTTTCTTTTCAAGAGATTGAACTTAAGGGTTAGTATCAGTAATTAAATTATCTATGAATACCTTAGCAGAATCTTCTCCTGTATAAGTTACAAACTGGTTTAAGCTATTATTGAAACCGCACTTTATATAATAACTAAATGCTATAGACTTATGTATTTTAGTGCTGCAAATATTTTGAGAATCATTTATCTGTACATTATCTAAAATAAATTCAATAATACATTCAGCAAAAATTACAAATGGTACATCTAACTTAGACCTAACTTGAAAATATCATCATTATTTTTACCAATCGGCATTGTAGTCACTACTTTGTTGCACTCTGCTTTATGCTTTAACATAACATCTCTATTTCTGGTGTACTGCAAGCAAAAGTTGCATAATACTAGAGCTTCTGTATTTAATGTCAATTATGGTTAAATTAATCTGTAAATAGTAATTCTATAAGTAATGGAAAATTATATGTTTTTTCTTTTCACCTTGATATATTTTTAATCCGTACATAATGTGAATTGTTACCGCTTTGTAGAAACAATAAATTAATAAGGACATTTCTCTCCAAATTTTTGGTATGATAGGGACCCACAAATTGAACACCTTTCTCAGAACATCCAAAGACATGAATGCTGATATTATTATTTTCCTCAAATTTACTGATTTGGTCTAATGGCATTGGAAATTACAAGTTTTTAAAGTTTAGTAGCATACGTCCAACATGAATGTCATCATTCTTAATATTCACTGCATATTGTGAACATCTATTACTATGTTGCACATTTTTATTGAAGCAATAGTCATCATTTATATTCATTACATTCATACAGGCATGTTTTATTGCTATATTATGAGGTAATTTAATATGAGCAGAACCCTTTAATTGGTTTATATTGATTAATAGTGATCTCTAATTAAATTATTTTAATTAGAGTCCATCCATTAAAACTATTGAAACTCCCACATTTTTGTAATTAAATTATTTAACATAAAAATGTATGTGTAAAAGTTCAATTTCTTCAAGGTTTTGTGATAATAACATTTTGTTTGAAAAGATTTCACATCTATAGTTGCCATTTCATATTCAAAATCACTGTTGTCACCAATATTTCTTGGTTTGAACCTTATATATTCACAAAACAGGTCTAAATTATATTTATATGAACGATGCTTTTCTAGTTGTTTATTTAATAATTCCAATATTATATCTTTTGCATTTTTAAAGAAAGTATTTGGTATGATCATATTTTCATCGGTCGGTTTTTAAATACATAACGTTCAATGCGATTTTTACATAATCCTTTCACTAAATACAAATCATCTTTTAATTGTGAACAACTGTTTTTTTATATTGATTGGTTCTCAAGCGATGATACCATGATTTCGTTGATATCTTATGCTTGCATGTTTTACAATATTTATAACTGCAAGTTGGTTCTTACCCATTAATATTATTATTTATAGATTTGTTTAAATTTAAAGATAGTTGACTGATCTCAACTTCTGAATTATTATTTTCATTCTTAGTATGCATATCCCCACATTTATGTTGTTGCTGGTGATTATATGCAGCTTTTTTTATTTTGTGCTTCAATTAATTGCTGTTCTTGTTGTTTTATTAATGCTTTCTGTTGTTTAATTATTTCATATAATTGTTGATTTTTATGTTCTTTTTCTACTTGATTTTTTAGTTTGTTAGAATGAATATTCCCTTGGTTATGTTTACGTAGAATATATCTCTTCAAAATCCATTTTGAATGGAAATCACATCCAGAAAACTCACAACTAAATTTCTTCATAGTAATTACACTCAGACACGTTACTAAATAAAAACTGATATAAGAATAAGACATACTGGTAAAATAATTAGATACTTTTATGTTAAATAAATTCATTGGACCTGTCCTGGATATTAAAACATTGATAACATAATGCTGTATTTACACCAGAAATTTCTAATTAATACAATATATTGTAATATGATTTATTATTTAATTATTTTTTCCAATATATCCTTATCTAACTAAAACCGAAAATGTTCTGGTTCTTCAAATGTATGTAGTTGACAAATTCTAATATAAAAGACGTGGATATGATATACAATTCATCACTCAACTTCAGTTTCTTCAGGAAAACATAAATACAATAATTTTATACTTTTGATTATATTTGAATTTTATTTGTATATCCTTTCAGAAAAAACAAAAATGGCCCCTACCAACAATACTTGCGGAAAACCTTGCGGAAAAAACAAAAAATGACTTCTACCAACAATATTTTTAAATTTGTGAAAGCCGAATTCTTGGATAAAAACCTCAAACCATCTTGAGGAATCAAAAATATAGTAATGGATAATCCAATGAAGGTATTAGGAATAACATCAATTTCGACAAAATATGGACGACGGATGATTGCGAATTTAGAAGATTTCGCATTGTTTCTACCTGAGCGATTTAATTCACTTAGTGGGAATGCGATAAATTACATCAATACAAACACTATCTATATCGTGAAACGTATGCAGCAAGGAAAATATTTGTTAGACTTAGAAGAAGATCCTATCACGGAATTCTTAAATGAAAGCCCAGAGGGGGAAAATGCTATATTTTCGAAATACAATTAACATATATTGAATAAATAAATTATAAATATTAAAAAAAATTTATTGTTTTTATTTCTATCTAATTAGCAATATTAAAAAATTTTTTTTTTATTCTACTGTAGCAGAAAATCAAAAATATTACTTTTGTACAATTTCTTTCAGAATGAGACATGTTAAAAAATGTTTACTAATTCTATTTTTATATATCCGCGAAGATTATCAAATTTGAACATAATAGTTTTATGTTAATATTTACATGTTATCGCAAATGTGGTTGTACGCCATATGAATGATTTTTTCTAGCTAATGATTTACATGTTATCGCATATGTGGTTGTATGTCAGACAAAAAATGTTTGCATATAAATACGAGTAATTCTTCTAGAATAAACAAAAAACTTCAAACTATCAACATGGAGGAGGCTCAATACTGGAAAATATATGATGAAGCGGTACTATTCGCTTCCAGATTTGCGAAAGCGTGATGGGATTCCTAAGAGATGGAGAAATTACTACAGAATAGAATAAACCAGTTTCGTTCTAATCCCAGCTAAGAAACTGGGATAAATCTGGGGAAGTCGATGAAGACGATGGTCTCCATCTGCAAAATTGGAAAGTATACCCCATAATAAAAAAAATTTATTTATTTATAAATATATTATATTAGTAAATAAAATTTGAAAAAAAATGTTGTTGATTGTTGTTTTTATTTATATGGATTTTGTGTAAGGTATACAAAATTTTTCGTTTAAAATGTTCTAAAATGTTCTTATGGATATGTTGATGCTGCTGGTGGTGTTGTTATTGTTGCTGTCGTTTTGGTTGTTGTAGTGGATTGTAAATTATTCTCTTCAAACAGTTTTGAAAGATTTAAATCTTCTTCAATTCCATTATATAATTCATCTATATCGCTAAATGGACATAATGTTGGAAATATTTTGGTATTTTTTGTTCTGCTACAACTACTATAAGAGATACCTATAATGGATCATGTCCGCCCTTTACTTCAAATCGAACATGTTTTCGTGTTGAAAATGTTAATTCAAGGAGTATCTTATATGGAACTGTTTCACCCCTTCGTATAGAAAATAATAAACACTTCTATCCATCTTCAGGTGTAACGTTTGAATCCAAAACCTATTTATATATATATATATATATATATATATATATATATATATATATATATATATATATATATATATATATATATATATATATATATATATAAATAGGTTTTGGATTGGATGTATATAGTAATTATTTATATTATTAATTATTTATACTATCAATCATAGTGTTGTTGTTATTTCTGTTGTTATTATTCAAAAAATTACATTCATACATAATACCTTTTATATATTTGATTTATGAATTGCATAATGTTGTGAAACTACATATTTTCAATAACATATCCACATACTTATCAACTAACAAAAATTTGTAGTAGAACATACGGCAGCCTCAACTCTTATCACATAAAAATATTTTAAGTGTAATGTAACGCAGACGCGCCCCAAATACACAAAATATATTGACATACATACATACTCGTACATACCTATAAAAAAACTTGTATACTCTTGCTACTCCGCTGTCGACTCCTAACGCCGGACACGCACAAAAATTTCTTTAAGAACATGCCGGCGGTCAACTTCAATTCTTATCACATTAAAATATTTCAATAATCACATAGCACACGTGCCCTAATACACACAATATATTTACATAGGTATAATATATGCGAACACATTTCATTTAAACATTTTTATGTTACCAGCTCATTACGTGACCAATACACACACACACACACACACACACACACGGCTGTGGCTTCCTACGGTCTTCTAACTATTTCACCAGCTATTATCATCAAACGCTCGGCCCCGTCCCCATCCACCTCTAGTCTATACACAAGACAATCAACCCCATTCAAATTTCTAGTACAGGTAATCCAACTCACCACCACAACAAAAACAAAATAATTTGGCGCCTGAATATACAAAGGTATTTTCTGGACTACAACTATGACTAAGCTCTATGGAGAATTCTTGGAGCAAATCGGAGCAAGATACAACTTTACTCCAGCACATTTATTCCAAAATCTTTAACAATACCGACATATTTTCCGACTTAATACTCCGATGTTTCATACGGAGCAAAATATATTTACAATTATTACATTCCAATACATTCTTTTTACTCATTTCTACATTTTTACTCCACAGTCCCTATACAAAGAACTACATATCATGCCAATAGAGCAAATGGAGCAAAATGGTTGAAAAGTGACTACTCCAGTGGTACTGTTAATCCAAACGTCATCCTATTGAACTCATAGTCCCCAAAACCAGTACTAAATAAAGTTTTCTGCATATCTGCATATATCTGCAAATATCCAGTACCTGAGGAAGCCACTTACTAAATCAAGCGGAGAAAAATATCTACTATGCCCCAATTTGTCTAGAATTTCTTCTATCTTTGGGATCGGGAACACCTGCTCGATAGTGGCGTCATTCAATTTTCTAAAATCAACGACCATTGTCCACTTCTTCTGATCCTGAGCACTCTCCTTCTATGGCACCAGAATGATTGGTGAGTTCCAAGGCGGGGTGCTTGGTGAAATTATGTTCTCCTTCAATCTTCCTTGACTTGCCTGTTTACGTCATCCCTGAGTGTTCTCATGGAATGAAGTACACATGTCTTTTATAGATGCCTTATCCTTATTTCCTATATCCTTATTATCGAGTTTACGCTTGGGTCTATTTTCATTGATTCTACTATTCTCCATATTCCTTTCCTTATGTCTAACTGCTTAATTTGATTAACCGACTCCGAGTTTGGATCTTTAAAACTACCATAATTCGTAAACTTATGCTTAAAGTCCTTATATATATAATAGTTTTCTTCTGATGCATTTCGTACCTTACCCTCGTCAACGTCCGTTATTGTCTCTCTACCATAGCTGCTGGTTGTGCCAAAAAATTTGGATTGTTATTTGTACAAGCAACAGCTGTGTATGACTCAATACTCTCGTAGTCCACGTGCCTACCATTTCCGGACTTTTATTTTAACTTTATTCACGGTTCCTTCCTGCCATGACTTCAGTGGAAGATATGCTTATTCCTATCATAAAACGATAACTCTTTCTCTGATGCATCCAGTATGGTGCGGCCCCAAAGATTATCGACCCCCAACTATCTCATCCGCCGGGACACTTTCCTTATTTAACTCCGCTGCATGCATTCTACAACTCATACTCCTTCCCTCGCTGTGATTTGCTCTAAACACTACGTTTAGAGTTCCTACTTCCATTTGACTAACTTCCAGTCCTTTCCCCTAAACACTGGATTTTGCGAGGCTGGTGTCTGCCCCTGAAACTACCAAAAGCACTAGATTTCCACTAGCTGCCTCCTTATAGGATATCTCGATGAACGCATCACCCATCCTGCTTACAACGAAACAACGTCCTTATGTTTCCAAAATGAACGCGTATCTACTTTCTAACTCTACAAGTCAATTCCTCCATGCACCTCAGTACGACAAGTAATTATTACTACCTTAACCATCATTTCCCTTACCGCGTTCGCGAAATGGTTATGTTTTTTAACCTTATTAAAACTAAACCTAAGTACTAGAATCACAACAGTTGCCAGATCAAAACGCAATTAAAAAATTATTTTCTGGCGAGACTCTTGTTCCTCCTTCTTCTGGAATATTCTTACATTACAGAGAACTCGTAGCTTTAGACTAATTCTTTCGTCTTTCTTATTGGTTTTGCATTCTATTGTCCTCGACCGGGCCGCTGGAAGTTCCTAGGTTTCTTTGTTGGGATTGTTGTTACCCAGATTCTGCTGCTCGACGTCCCATTCCCCCGCATGAAAATCATTTCAACCCCTCTATGGTATTGCTCCGCCTCACTTCATCTCCGGAATTCAAATTTGGACGCTGCTGACTACTCCCAGTGTTGAAAGGATTCCTTCCTTGGCTAATACTCTCCGTGGAATTAATTCTAGGTCCGCTGGAATTACCCGCGCCTTCTCTCATTGGCAGATCCGGGTGTCGCGTCGCTGGCTGCCGCCTACTCTGATCCCATTTTCCCTCTTGGCACTGTCGACTTGCGACATGACCAAAAGTTTGGCACTCCGTACAGTAGGGCGTTTTTTTGCGTGCAAAAAACTCATCCCTTATATGACCTGGGTTACGGCAGAATGAGCGTTGAGGGTTTACTTTGCTGAACCCTCATGTCTGAATTTATCGGGTTCATGGCTCTGTTATAGAGATACCGGCCTCTGGATGGACAGAAACGAATGAGTCTTCGAGACTCTGCTCGTGTAGGAGAATTACTGTCTAACGAACTGGTGTCTTCCCACTCCTTGTTTTCTTTTGGTTCGTTTAAATGGTTAGGTTACTATAGGGTACCGGACTTCCAGGCAGAAAAAGCTCGACACCGACTTCTGATGCCTCCGACAAAAATTCTGAATGCCTATCTTCACTAAACACAATCCGTGGTCTTGTCACCCGACTTATACCTTCAGGTGATAAATATGCCGGCCAGCGAACTTCCGGAGGCAATGCCGACATTATCTGTGGGTGTATAGCCGATGCTGATCTTGATCTCCCTCTACCTGGTAAGGTATTTTTAGTCACTCACCCTCTCTTAAAATCGGCACACTCTATCTCTATTATTGTGGCTGCTTCCTCCGTTTCCACTAGCCTCTAAGAAAGTTCCTTCACCTTATTCTCGAGATGTTATTTTTGCGCCCTTGATGTCGGAACAATTTCACCTCTGTTTTATTTTGTATTGTTGTCCAAGCCTGATCTGTCACCTCCAATTGTGATACAGCTCTTCCGGCTTTGGCCTGTTTCAAGAATTCCTGGGCTTCTCCCCTGCTAGTATCAGCTTCGAACTGGTCCAATAACTTCCCAGTAAACAGTTATATCTCTGTCTATACTGATTTTAACTTCTTCTTGATTTCCTCTTCCGATGAATTTGGATTCACTGCTAGTTAAACAAATTTTCTATCCCAGAATTAATTTTGTCTGACCATTCATCACCAGTATATTCTGAGTAATGCTTGAAAAAGTACCTGGCCCCGGGGTACGAAGCCGCGTGGGGTACGAGGCCACGTGGGGTAAAAACACCTCAAGGATCCATTTGAATGTTTCTCCCAAACTCTGCAACTGCGGTAGTAATCGTTATCCTTCCGAAACTGTACGTCTTTTCTAAAATTGCGTACCAACTTCTGGATTGCCTCGCCAAACTGTTCCTGTACCTGCAGTGACTTTTGTATCTTCTTTATCATTTCCAAAGACGAAATCAAATGTACTCGTATATACTCAAAAACAATTAAAAAACGAAATAGACTTCCAGTTAATTTATACTCCTTCTTATTTTTTATTTTTACCATTCTAAGATTAGGTACATTCGATTCGCCACTCTATCGACGATAGGACAGACATTTGTATGGAAAAGGTATCGAGTAAATTATACTCGGATTCAACTAGCGAATTTTTCCATCCTCGATAGAAAATTTCTTCCAAATTGAAAATTGCTTGAAAACCAACGAGATTAAAAATTACCCAGAAAAATTCTGTTTAAATTAAAAAAAAAACAAAAATTAATTTTTGGATTTTGTTTTTTGATTTTAAATATAATTATTCTGTTGATTTAAATTATATTCAGATGATTAGTTTGCACAAAAAATATAAAGAAAGTAAATGTTAAAAAAAAACAGTTGAAACAGTGCTGTCAAGTTACATCAATGCGCAATCGAATACGGCTATTATCATACAAAAATGTTTCTTAAAAAATCATATTAGTAGGATTAATTAATTGTATTTGTCAACTGTTATATTTTTGTGAACATACTTTAATTATTTTGACAATCAATGCAATTTTAGTATATATTGGTTTTAATCATAATTTGTAATCTTAAAATCACATGCTACTCGTACCATTGTCGTATCCTGCTTATTAAATAAATTTCTCAGGTGGGCTAATTGTTTTCTCATTCTAACCGTTTTTCCACCTCTTCCTCCCCTTCGTTCTTGACGACAAGGATATAATGTTGACGTGATATCCCGCAGGTCCACGTTGAGTCAAATTTAGCAGGATCACTCTCGATTACTGTCTCCTCCTCTTGTAAATAGATACAAAATTTATAATGCAAAATATATTTAAAATCCAATATAAAACTCTTCATGCATTTTTATCATATCACTACGAATTTTTAATTTTTTTGTTTAATAAAATATAAAACTAACTTTGTCCAAAATATAAAAGTAACTGAGATGTAATGCCGCAAAAAAAAATTATATCAATCACACCAGTACAAACATTTTAATTAATTAAATACGAGGGCAGTTCGAAATGTTCTTAGCCTGACATATAGATGGCGGTATAAACAGCAAAAAGCTTTCTATAATGGAAACTTCCATCCGTCATATGAACACATGTTAAATTTCTTTGAGATCTGGCAAATCATTCGTATAGTAACACGTGTTCAAAAAAGACGCTTCAGTGATGATGAAAAATTAGAAATTCGTGGTGTGATTAAATATTTACATAAGAAAGGTTTATCGGGACAAGAAATTCATAATGATATGGTGAATGTGTTAGGTGAAAGTGCTCCTTCATATGCAACAGTAAAAACTGGATTGCTGATTTTAAACGTGGTCGTACAAGCATTCAAGATGAACCCCGAAGTGGACGTCCAAAAAATGCAACAACACCAGAAATCATAGCTAAAGTTCATGATATGGTATTAGACGATCGACGAGTGAAAGTGCGTGAAATAGGTAATGCCATAGGCATCTCAAATGATCGAGTACATTTAATTTAAATAAAATAATTTTAAAAATCTAGCTCTTGTTTTTCATTGTTAGGCTAGGAACATTTCGAACTGCCCTCGTAAGTTCTGAATTTGAATACAAATTATTTATGTAAATATTTTGCATTTTTGTTCGTTTTGTTCAATAAGACAATTACTTCTACGAAATTCTCCCCAATTTTTCTCTACATTAAAATAGTGCTTAATATTTTTTTATTCTCTTTCTGCTCACAGTGAATCCGGAAAAGGCAGAAATGCTACTCTTCACTAACAAGGCCAAAATTCCGATCTTTAAGCTTCCGACAGCTAAAACTTGCAGAGACGGCCAAATACTTAGGTGCTATATTAGATCCCAAGGTAAATTGGAGAACCAATATAGAGTTCCGGGCTAGGAAACCCTATGTCACCTTCTACTCATGCAACAGAATGTTCGGGAAAAAATGGGGACTACGTCCCAATATTACTTTTTGGATGCACGAAGCAATAATGCGTCCAATACTAACATTTATCTGAATAGTTTGGTGGCCGGCGGATAAGTGATATATTGTTCAGAGATTCAGTAGAGTTCAAAGAGCAACTTGGTGCTGGCGTTACAGAGAGCCTGCGAACATGTCGTTCGCATTCAATGTAATGCTACACCTTCTCCCTATTGATCTTTGCATTAAAAATTGGGCATGCAATAGTATACTAAGATTAAAAGCGACAGGTTGCTGGGCTGAGCGACCGTATGGTCATGGTAGGGTGCTATATGCAATGCCGAGGGAACTAACACAAATGACAACAGACTACATAGTGCCACAATTAGACTTTAAAAAGGACTCAAGGGCAGAGGGGTCAAGGCGAAAACTTGAAACGAAATACGATATACTCATTTATAAAAATGGGTCCATAATGGATCTGGGTGTAGGCGCTGGGGTATTTTCAGCACGCGCTAACATCTATTACTGTACACGCTTATTTGATAAGGCTACGGTTTTTCTGGCGGGAGTCCTTGCAATCAGGGAGGCGTGTTGCCAAATTAAACGATATATTTAAGAAACAAGAATGCCGTTTTTGTGAACAGCCAGGCTGCTATAAAGGCACTACAATCAAACACCATAAACTCCAGGCTGGTCAGACAATGTAGGGATGAACCTAGGGCGGCACGTCTTCATGCTCACATCACAATTATCTGGTTTCCAGGAAATAGGAACATCGATGGGAATGAGAAGGCTGATAAATTGGCGCGCAGGGGGGGCTCTCTCGACCTAACCTATGCGGAACCACGATCTGTTTCTCTGGGTGCGATCAAGAAGGGCATCTACCTGCACTATCTCTCCTTGGAGGGCTCCTGAAGATGGAGGGCACTTACAAGGTGTTATACATCCCGGGCGACCTGGCTAGTCAACAATATAGCTAGGTCAAGGGATCTTATAAACAGGGAACGTTGAGACACCAGCCGACTAATGGCGGTTGTGCAGGTCCCTGACTAGTAGATACGCATGCGGAGAAAATGCATAGACCTTTCAATACCCCTTGTAGAAGTTGTAAGGACCCGGACATGTGGAAAACAATAACTGACTTTCTTTGCAAATCCCCAGCTCTGGCGGCCACATGAAATAGAGGTTAGGTATTTAGCCAATATGGCATGTCTACTTAAACCATTTACATGGTAACCCTATACTAGTATTAAGAAATGTAAGACAGTAGCCATAAGCAATTGAAGATAATAAAGCAGTCATGATATGAACTCAATCGGTGTAATACACTACATATTGGCGACGAGGATAAGAATTAAATATTAAACAAACAAAAAAGTTTTAACAACAAAACAAACTCAGAACGCTGTGAAAATAGTATAATAAAAATAAATATTGTTCAAAGTAAAATTTACATGAGATAAATGTGTTGAGTAGCCGTGAAACGGAAAAATAAAAATTAAAGATACAACAACACAGAGTAGTGCTGTAAAAAAAAAAAAAAAAAAAAACACACATACGTATGTACATACTCGTACATACAGTGAACCAAAAATAAAAAGAAGCTGGAACAAAAGTAAAAATTTCATATTCCACAATTTTTAAAATTATAAAAACTGAAATGCCTAACACAGAAAGAGAAGTTTCTAATCCAGTGGCTGTCACATATACCCAGGCACAATTCGTAGCGGAATTTTCGCCGAATAATGATAATTGGCTAATGTGCAAGGAGCGTGTAGAAATTCATTTTGCAGAAATAAACTGCAATGAAGAAAATAAAAAAAAGCTACTCTATTGAAAGCAATTGGTTCCGAGGCATACAGCATGCTACATTGTTTATGCAGTCCTGCTTCACCAGTACAAAAAACGTACAAGGAATTGTGTGAAATTTTAGAAACACAATATACACCGCAAACCATAATATTCAAGGAAAGGAGATTATTTCATCAGTCGGCATGTCATGAGCAAGAAAATATTTCACGCTGGTATGCTCGGGAAAAAAAATTGGCAATAAATTGTTGTTTTGGAGATAACTTAGAGGCGTTCCTGCTAAATCAGTTTGTAATGGGTCTGCCAAAAAGAATGTTCGAGCGAATGTGGGAAGAAGACGAAAAATTAACCCTGTTAAGTGCATATAAAAAAGCCTTGATATTTGAAACTAAGATGAACTTATCAAAAGATGTGGATGGAAAAGAAGTAAATTATGTAAAGAACAAAAGTAATAATGAAGGTCAACAAAGGTTCAACGGGAAAAAGTATAACAACTATAACAGCAGCAGTAGCAATAAAGAAGGCAGTGGTAGCAGCGGCAAAGGCGGTGGTAGTAGCAGCGGCTGAGGTGGTGCTAATAGCAGCGGCAGAGGCCTCAGCACTAACATGAACATGAAAACGGCATGTTATCATTATGGTTGGAGAAACCATGACTTCAACACAAAATTGCAAATGTCATTGTTGTGGTAAAGTTGGGCATTTGGCTTCCATTTGCAGATTCAAATCTCAGAAAAATGTAAATTACGTATCAGATTCTAAACATAAATTTAAAGATTTTGATTTTAATTTTTCTATTTGTAGCATTTTTAATAATAATTTGATGGATATTTATACACTGCCAGTAATAATTGAAGGTGTACAGTTGGAGGCAGTTTGTGACACTGGAGCACCCTGTAATTTGTTGCCAAGGTCATTTCTGGACGAGTATGAAATAAGAAAGCGTTTGCAAATATGTCAGAACAACTATGTAAGCTATAGTGGAGAGAAAATTAAGATTATTGGTGAGTTTGGTGCAAATTTTGTGTATAAAGGTGTTATGAAAAATATTGTTGTTGTTGTTACTGATACGAATAATCCTCCATTGTTAGGAAGAACATTTTTACGTGCGTTCAGTTTTGATCTGGCTCAAACCAAAACAGTTAATCAAATAACTAATGTAAATGTTTTAGAAGACGAAATTAAGAATCAGTATTTCGAAATGTTCAATAAGCAGTTGGGAACGTACACATGTGCCGAAATTTCTTTATCAGTCACAGAAAATATTAAGCCCATTTTTTTTAAGCCATGCCCGTTGCCACTTGCGTGGAAATATAAAGTCGTAAGTCAACTAAAACAATTAATTGATGATGGTATCTTAGAACAGGTGGATCATTCTGAGTGGGGCACATCATTAGTTCCAATTTTAAAACCTAATGGTGATTTGCGTTTGTGTGGTGACTATAAAGTCACAATCAACAAGTACCTAATTGATTTCCAATATCCGCTTCCACGGATTGATGTGATTTTTGCTTCTTTACAGGGTGGCTGCTTGTTCACTAAACTAGATTTAGCGAATGCATACAATCAATTAGTGTTAACTGAAGAGTCACAACTCTTGTGTACATGGAGCACTCATATAGGGACTTTTAAAATGAAAAGATTACCTTTTGGTATTAAAACGGCAGCAGCCATTTTTCAAAAGACCATAGAGAGCTTGTTAAGGGAAATTCCAGGAGTCGTTGTATACCAAGATAACATAACTGTCACTGGTAAGGACTTAAATGATCATATCAAGAACTTGAAGATGGTTCTAAAAAATTACAGTTTGCTGGGCTTAACCCAAATGTACATAAGTGCAAATTTTTTCAACAGCAAATTTCCTATTTAGGATTTACCATTGATGCGAATGGCCTAGTTAAAAATGAAGAGCGAACGTCTGTAATAAGTAATGCACACACTCCTAAAAATCTTCCGGGGCTAAGAGTTCTAATTGGAATGTTAAATTACTACTCAAAATTTATCGAGAATTTTGCTAAAAAGATGGTTCCACTTTACAATTTATTAAAAAAAGGTGTGAAATTTCAGTGGTCGAGGTCGTGTCAAGAGGCATATGAAACATTAAAGAAATACGTAACATCTGAACAAATTTTAGTTCATTTCAATCCCAATTTACCAATTGTGTTAACAACTGATGCAAGTAACACTGCTGTGGCTCGTGTTTTATCCCACACTTGTCCAAGTAATACAGTCAAACCAATCACTTTTGTTTCAAGAGAACTATCAAAAACTGAAATGAATTACAATACATTAGAAAAGGAAGCGTTGGCAATAATTTTCTGTGTCATTAAATTAAAACAATATTTATTAGGACATCGATTCGTTTTGTGAACCGATCACAAACCACTTCTCACTATTTTTGGGGAGCACAAAGGCTTACCTATGATGGCTTCTGCGCGTATGCAGCGCTGGGCATTAACTTTATCTGGCTTTAATTATAGTGTCGAACATGTTAAAGGCTCAATAAATGACGCTGACAGTTTGTCAAGAATGCCACAACATAAAACTTCAGAAGATTGTACTGAAATTAATTATATAAACTGGTTGAAAAAGAAAATTATTTGAATTTAGATTTCAGAGATATTGCTAAAGAGACACGTCGTGATCCAATCTTGTCAAAAGTAGTTATTGCTGTTGGTAGAGGTCAATTCAACAGTTTAAAAGGTGATGAGTATGCAGCGTTTCGTGAGAAGTCAACTGAACTTTCGGTTGAATATGGATGTATCTTGTGGAGCTATCGTACAGTAGTTCCTACGAAATTGCGTGAGCCCATCATCCAAAATTTACACTCATCACACTTTGGGATAGTAAAAACAAAGGCATTGGCAAGAAGTTATGTTTGGTGGCCGGGAATAAATAAACGCATTGAAGATTTAGTAAGAAGCTGTAAATCTTGTCAGGAACTGCAAGCAAGCCCTGAAAAGAGCATTTTAGTTCCATGGGCACCAACTTACTCAGTTTGGAGCCGCATTCATATTGACTTTGCCGGAACAATTAAGGGTCAATATCTTTTTGTTGTAATAGATTCATTTAGCAAATGGATTGAAGTATTGTTGATTAAGGAAATTACTTCATCATTTGTAATTAAAGCTATGAGAACACTTTTCGGTAGATATGGTTTAGTGGATGTTGTCGTAAGTGACAACGGGAGTCAGTTCACATCCGGTGAGTTTAAACATTTTTTGTCTAAAAATAAGGTAAGGCACGTCCTTACTGCTCCTGGGCATCCATCGACAAATGGACAAGCCGAAAATTTGGTCAAAACAGTAAAGAAATCTATTTTGGCAAATTTGAAACATCAAAGAGAAACGGATTTGGACACAATTGTAAGTCGATTTTTGATAGACTATCGTAACACTGAGCATTGTAGCACAAATGAATCACCTGCAAAGTTATTTTTTGGCAGAACTTTAAAAACACGCTTTAGCAGCCTAAAACCACCACTAGTAAGAGAAAATATTTTAGCTAGTCAAGACAAGTGTATCAAAAATCATAGAGTTAGGCGCAATATACAGCTTGTAGATGGTCAAAATATCATTATACGTGACTATAGAGATCCCAATAAACCCAGCTGGTCTCCAGCCACTGTCAAAGGACAAATTGGTACGCAATCTTTTTTATGTACACTCACGGATAATAATAGAGAAATTAAGAGGCACTTATATCAAATACGTGGTGTAGGTAAAAGTAACAGTAACAACAACAATGATAATGACGTCCAAGAGTTAATTGACACTAACGATGAAATGAAGGAAGAAGATGACTTTGGTAGCGATGAGCAGGGTTCTACAGGTCAAGTCTGCAACAATGAATCTTTGGTAGTGGATGAAGAGCCACGAATAAGCCAATTAAGGCCTAGAATCGAGGGCAAAGTGATCAAAAGTAACAGCAAATTATGATTTTGTATTTATTTGAAATCGTATTTATGTTCTATGATACTGAATTACATAAATTGAACTAAATCCTTGTAAATATTGTAATATTAAAATATTTCATATTAATTAAATTGATATTAAATTGAATTGTACTAAATCAGTGTAAGCATTCTAACATTAAAAATGTTCATACTTCAACAACTCAAAGAGGAGCGTGTTAGGTATTTAGCCAATATGGCATGTCTACTTAAAGCATTTACATGGTAACCCTATACTAGTATTAAGAAATGTAAGACAATAGCCATAAGCAATTGAAGATAATAAAGCAGTCATGAAATGAACTCAATCGGTGTAATACACTACACTAAGAGACTATTTTCTAGTAGGACTATCCAACCTTTCGGCTGTAAAACAGAAGAATCTCCTAAAATACTTAAATTCCACAAAGTAGATTTAGATCACAATCCACTTTTTCCAGCGTATAGGTGAACAGTGAATAAGTGAAAGTGGCAAAGTGAACATCGGTGGCAGCAAGCAGCGGAAAGTGATCATAGCCGAATCCTGAGAGTGAATCACAGTGAGTGTCGTATTGGCAAGATCAGTTAACTAGTTGCAAGTGGCAGAGTGAAAATCATGTAGCATTAGCAGTTGACCAGCGGTATTAGCAGTGTGAATATCGTGTTAGCAACGGGCATTTGAGCAGTAATCGTCGCAGAGTGGACATCGTGTTAGCAACGGGCAGTTGAGCGGTGATCGTCGCAGAGCGGACATCGTCTTAGCAACGGGGAGTTGAGCGGTGATCGTCTCAGAGCGGACATCGTGTTAGCAACGGTGAGTTGAGCAGTGATTGTCGCAGAGCGGACATCGTGTTAGCAACGGGCAGTTGAAGCGGATGTAAATAAATAATTGTAGTGCAAAGCAAACTTTAACCAAGATGAAGGGGGTGAATAGAAATAAAGCAAATTGTTCCAATTTTAACCGTCAGATTGTATAATTGTTACAGAATCCAGCGGTACACAGCTGAGAGAAAGAGTTAGTACAAATTGTCTGGAGGGCATATTTTTGATTTTTGTAGTATGCTACCCAATGTGCCCGTTACCACTAGAATATTCCAGATTTACTATTCCGATTGCAATACATCGTGTGCACTTTGGTAGAGCATCAGGCATAAAAACTTCGCTAAAATGAGGTGAGGGAGAAGTGAATTTTCGCTATTTAAAAATGGTGTACATTCTCTTAGGTAACTTACTTAAAGATTTTTTGATTGCTGTCAATAATCCAAAACCATTTTTATATGGTTTGAAATACAACCCTTCTTCCATGGTCTTATTGTGATGATTGGATGCTTCTAATTGCGATCTTCAAGCTTTTGTTGCATTTCTAATATTTGCGATAGACGCATCTCCTGATGCTAACCCACCGATCGCACTCATAGCTCTTATTATTGCTGCAAATGGTAGGAATATACCTTGGATATATTTTGAGAACAATTTGTGTAGTGTTTTAAGAGCATCTTCAGTGCTCTGTGTGTTTCTGATTTAAGATTATTTTAATCCGTTGGAAATAGTTTCTTTACATATATATTTTTTCTTTGATTATTTTAAGTTTTTCTTAATATTTTGATTCTTACCGTGCTGCTCCAGTGATTGATTAATTCGATCCTTTCCCAAATTTTGTTTTAGCTTCAACATTTTGCAACTAACCAAGCCGAAATTAGTCTCATTAGACTTCCCTCTTTTCCATGCTTTGCAAAGTAATATTTTATCAGCGCTACGAGTATATCGTTAATCAAACCACTATCCTTGAGAATATGCAATTTCGTGTACTCTACAAGCTGAGTCTTTTGAATTAATACCTAGATCACATCTGGTTAATCGTTTTTGTAATTCATTTCCCGGCCCAAAGAATTGATACCTTGGTAAGTGTGGTTCAACAGGAAGATTGTCTATTAGTTTGTTAAATAATCCGGCTCCAACAATGTATCGATTATCACTAAAACTTTCAATGTGAATCCTTATCTTGTATTCTTTTCATATATTCAATACATACGTATGTAATCAAATTAACGCAAATTAAATACTAAAGAAAATTAGATAAAACTCATATATTTTATGAATTATATATAATATAATGACAAATAATTTGAGAACATTAAGGCCCAATACACACTATTCATGCCGGACACGGTGAATAAAGCATCCGTCAAATATTCTTTAATGCCTTTTAATAGGAAGTATTTAAAGTACCGGTTACGTGCCAGTCACAGTCCAAGCAAGACCGCCGCGGTTTTTTCAAAAAGATTACTTGACCGAAGGTTGAACGGCAGTGTGGAATGCATCGCTTGCTCGTGGATTTCGTTCAGATGAAATTTTACGCGTTCTTGCGTAGGTGTGATGTGCCAGCATATGTGGAATAAGTACGATCGACGCCAACCACTTCGTTTAACTTTTATTTGTTTTTGTTGTTTTTTCTCCTAAACTTCGGGCATTTATTAGAAGTATAGTTAGCATTGTTCAGCATACGTACTTTCTTATTATTAGTTCATATTAATTTTATATACATATGTACAAAATATATGTATGCGTGTTATATATTTCAGGCCAGTAGTTAGTTGAGCTGGTGCGAAGCCATGAACATCTTTTTGACTTACAGTCGGCGCATTACAGCGACTTCAATAAAAAAAAATTATTTGGAAAGAGGTTTTTCTTGCAATTATATTCCACAAACAAATAAAGCTTGCATTAGCATCCTCATTTGAGAAGTTGTGACTGGCATGTGACCGGCACGAACAGTATGTATTGGGCCTAATTGTCGGATTATCGAATTTCGTCAAAACTAATGTTATGTTGAGTTTGATTCAAAGTCCGAATAAAGTTTCACAACACATATTCAAAATCCTTATTTCAACCGAAATATCGATATTTCAATAAATTGTTGAAGCCAATTAAAATAATAGGTTATTTTCCATTTACAGAAAATGATTAAGTATTACCAAGTGAACAAAAATTTGTAATTAGTGCTTGATAGTGTAGTGTACCACACAAGTGTACACTGACGACCACACATCGTCATAAGCACAGCAACAAGTCGCATATGCAGACAAACTGACAATAGCGCAACGTGTGCAATTGCACTCAATACCAAATACGCTAGACAACCATTTTGGTGGTGCAATAACACACGCCCTGAACTTGCACTCAAAATTATTAATATAAACAAAGACGATGATTCGTCAATGAATAATATCGGTAATCCGATACTTGAGACAAATTTCGGGAATATGATTTGTAATTAGTAGAAATAAGATAGATATATTTTATGTTAGTTAGAATAAGAAAACAATAAGAATTCAATAATATAAAAGGGCCAGCGAGCCACCAAATAAACCAGAGTTAATCTGAAGACAACTGAAACTGCTACTCGCATTAGTTTATTCTTTTATCTCTCGTGCTCTAAGTCAGAAAAGACCTAGAACAGCACAAACAATAGCTTGGCCAACGGCACACTCTGCCGGTCAAAACCTTTACTGAGCGCGTCTTTCCGCTTCGTGTCAGGCATTTCTTCTTTATAGTGCTCTTTTGCATCTATACATTGTATAGAATCTGCAAATAAATTGAATGCCGACCCTGCGTGACCAACAATCAACATATCCTACATGGCGATCCTGCCAGCCTAACTTCTCAACATACCCTTCATGGCGATCCTGCAACTGAACTGGAATAAAAATTACCTTCGCCAATACTTATTCCACAATAAAAACTATTTTGTTGAAACAATTAACCGAAGAGACTGAACCAAGAGACAACACGGCATCTTTTAGCATAGAAACGGCATCAAAATCTCTACCCACATTTACGGGGAACTTCAGAGAATTAGATAGTTTCATAATCACCGCTGAGCTGATAAACAAATCACTCAACGAGTCAGGACAGACAGATTTACTAGAGTATATCTACCATGCCAAATTATCTGCCAATGTAAGAACAGCAATAGGAGGTTACACAAAACCAGAAGACTTAAATACACTTACCACTCTACTACAACAGAGGTAGAAAGACGCGACAACAATACCACAGCTACAAGCTAGACTAACTCATCTACAACAAAGGAATTCAGGAATCAACTCGTACAAAGAAAAAATTCTGGAAATAATAGAAAGTTTAAACAGAATTAACATACACAATTTAGGAGAGACAGCTACACAAGCAGAAAAGAACGTAATAACAAAAACAAACAACAAGTTAGCATTGGACACTTTCAAGAAAGGACTGAATGAGAATTACAAAGCGACAATTTTTGCTGCAAGACCGAAAAATCTAGCAGAAGCAACAGAATTGGCACTTGAACTTGAGAGCGAATCTAGAATAATGCCGAACACATCTCAGCTGATGCAAGTAAGACATAATTCATTTAACTCACAAGGTAAAAAGTCTAATTTCAACGCTCCTCGCAAATATAATTCATTCAACCCTTCTCTACAATACACAAACAACACACGACAAAATCTCGGCACACGCTATGATAAAAATAACGAAAACAACACTAACCATGCAAACAACAGAAACAATAACCGTAGCAATACAAATTACAGTCAAAGAAACAATAACTAAAACAATACATATCCCAATAATCAAAATAATAACAACTTCAGACACAACAACAGCTACAACTCACAAGGCAGACAGCAGAACAACAACAACATTACAACTCAAACAGAAACCGCCGCATAAACATGATACACGATGCGGGAAACGAACAAGGCCCAGAATGCATAACCATTCTGGACAGCCAAAATTAAATGTGTATAAAATCTCGGATAACCACACAAATTTCATCACGCTGACACACAAATGACTTTTTTGATAGACACAGGTGCCGACATCTCATTATGCAAAATAAGTAGCAAATTAGAAAACCACGAATGCTTTCCTGATGACAAATGCAAATTAACAGGCATATCAAACGAAGAGGTATATTCTGAAGGTCAAATAGAATTACAATTAGATATTGGAGAAGAATCTTGCAACCACCCTTCCCAATTAGTAAACAAAACATTTCCAATAGAAACCGATAGCATTCTAGGTAGGGATTATTTTGAAAAATATATATGTAAAATCGATTATGAAACGTTTACAATTTCCGCGTACGTAAACAAACAAACATTCATTATACCCATGCACACTAAATCTCACGATACTCAAAAAATAAAAATAACAGCAAGAACAATAATAATACAGGCCTTAAAATTGAACATAAATGAAGACAAAATAATTCTAAATAAAGAATTAAAAGAAGGCATATTTCTAAGCAACTCAATAGCACCCAAAAGTGGTATAACCCACATAAAAATTCTAAATACAACAAACAAAGAGGTAATTTTAGACGGCATACAATTTGAAACTGACTCACTAAAAAATTATTGCATACTAAAGAACAGTACGCAAGATAATTACAATGATAATAGACTACAGAAAATCATTGAAACTTTAAATTTTAACTGCACAGACAAAATTACAAAAACCCAACTCATAAACATCCTAAGACAATACCAAGAAGTTTTTCATCTTGAAGACGAACCACTTTCGACAAACAATTTTTACACACAAAACATAACGATACATGACAACTCCCCCGTTTACATTAAAAACTTCAGACTGCCACACACACACACACACAGAAATTGTGAATGAACAGGTAAAGAAAATGCTACAGGAGGATATCATTGAACCTTCAGTACAATACTCCACTCCTTTTGGTTCCTAAAAAGAACACTATTGACAAAAAGAAATGGAGACTTGTAGTGGATTTTAGAAAACTGAATGACAAAATAGTAAATGATAAATTCCCGCTAACTCGCCTAGAAGACATTCTACACAAGTTAGGCAGAGCAAAATGGTTTTCAACCAATTCATTTCATCAAATAAAATTAGAAAAACAATCATGACCATTAACAGCTTTTTCCACATCCAATGGACATTATCAATTTAAAAGACTACCTTTCGGACTAAAAATTTCATCCAACAGCTTTCAGAGAATGTTATCAATAGCACTCTCAGGACTTGACACAGAAGCATTCCTTTATGTAGATGATATAATCATCTATGGATGCAGTCTAAACCACCATAACCAAAATTTAATCAAAGTACTAGACAGACTAAAACAACATAACTTAAAATTAAACGCAGAAAAATGAAACTTTCTGAGACCAGAAGTCGTATATTTAGGACATTTGATTATACAAGACGGAGTTAAAACTGACCCAGCAATATACGAGACTGTTAAAAATTACCCTCAACCGAAAAACGCAGACGAAGTAAGAAGATTCGTTGCATTCTGCAACTACTATAAAAAATTCATACCAGAATTTGAAGATATTGCAAAATGTTTAAACTCTTTACTAAAGAAATCAGCCAAATTTGTATGGACAGATGAATGCCAAAAATCTTTTGAAACTCTTAAACTAAAATTAATAAACCCACCACTATTGCAATACCCAAATTTTGATAAACCCTTCATATTAACTACAGATGCATCGAATTATGCACTAGGCGCCGTACTATCACAAGGCGAAATAGGACAAGATTTACCCATTTCATATGCTAGCAAATCATTACAAAAACACGATTTGAATAAGCCAGTAATAGAAAAAGAGCTACTAGCAATACACTGGGGTATTAACTTCTTCAAACCCTATCTATATGGTCAAAAGTTCACGGTAGTAACTGACCATCGACCACTAATATCACTATTCTCCCATAAAAATCCTTCATCTAAAATGACCAGAATTAGATTAGACCTCAGTGAATATGATTTCAACATAGTATATAAAACAGGAAAGATGAATAAAAATGCAGATGCATTGTCAAGAATACAAATTGACTCGGACATTCTAAAAGAAATGATACCGAAAGAAATTGATGAAAAAGCCAAAAGAACCCTAGTAATCACGAGAGGGATGGCAAATAAAAATAAAACAAATGAAGAGGCAAATAAAAATGAAATAAATGAAGAGGCAAATAAAAATGAAAATAAGAAATTGAGAAATTGCATATCTCAGGAGACTGATCACCTTCAAATGACGTCAAGAATATTAAAAAATTTAAATTTAATGTCGACAAGAAAAATCAAAGCTTTGAAAAAATGAATGTATACTCGTATATATAAAATTATATTGTGGACATAGGCGAAAACGATAATTCACCGAATAAAGATTCGACTCTGAAGAAATAAAAATATAAAGCATGCAGGAATCAATGATAAATCAGCGAGACTAGACTGGATTCTGAGGAAATTGATATCTAAAAGGAAGAAAGAAAAAATTAAAGAATTAGCAATTGAAAATAATGATGAAATATTCAAAATATATACAAAAGAAGAATTTAAAGAAGCGTACGCAAAAATAAAAATGAATGGGAAAAGTCCTCAGCTAAAAATATTAATTTATATACCTCCAAAGAGAATAACGGAGGACATTTTAAAATACAAACTAATAGGTGAATGTCACAAAACAGGACATCCCGGAGTAAGAAAAACTCTACTCAAATTAAAATAAAAATACATTTGGAAAAATATGAACCAAATGGTAAAGAAATTCGTATCCAACTGAGACACGTGCGTGAAGTGTAAACAAAAAAGACACATCAAAGAACCACAAACCATAACAGACACCCCTAACACAAGTTTCGAAGTCATATCAATTGACACGGTAGGACCACTAAAAATTTCAAACGAATACCGCTACATACTGACCATGCAGTGCGAGTTGACAAAGTTTGTAATCGCACACCCAATGATAACAAAAGACGCCACACAACAGCCAAAACATTAGTTGAACAATTTATACTCAAATACGGACACTTCAAAATTCTTAAATCTGACAACGGGACAGAATTTACAAACGAGCTAATGGCAAACATATGTGCACTGCTCAAAAAACAACAAACATTTTCGACACCATACCACCACCAAACGATAGGCTCACTAGAACGCAACCATAGAGTTTTGAATGAATTCCTACTGACATCGACAAACGACGACGAATGGGATAAGTGAATCAGATTTATAACTAAAACTATCACAATATGTAATCAAAATAATGTAATTAGTAATCACAAGTATATGTAATTATATCAAAACAACATAATTTGTTATTTTAACTATATAATTAAAAACGCTACAATGTAACTATAATAATAATAAGAAACAATTTATAAACATATAATACCAATTATTAGAAAATATGAAAAGCATGTAACAAATCCATAACATAAGACAATTGTAATACAACACAAACCATATTTCCAGAAAAATTATTCGCTAACACCCCTAATTTTTCTCTTAAGGGTGAGGGTGTAGTGTACCACACAAGTGTACACTGACGACCACACATCGTCATAAGCACAGCAACAAGTCGCATATGCAGACAAACTGACAATAGCGCAACGTGTGCAATTGCACTCAATACCAAATACGCTAGACAAGCATTTTGGTGGTGCAATAACACACGCTGCCTATATTGCAGCAGCATATGCATATTGGACAGTGCAGTGACTTTAGCCCTGAACTTGCACTCAAAATTATTAATATAAACAAAGACGATGATTCGTCAATGAATAATATCGGTAATCCGATACTTGAGGCAAATTTCGGGAATATGATTTGTAATTAGTAGAAATAAGATAGATATATTTTATGTTAGTTAGAATAAGAACAGCACAAAAAATAGCTTGGCCAACGGCACACTCTGCCGGTCAAAACCTTTACTGAGGGCGTCTTTCCTCTTCGTGTCAGGCATTTCTTCTTTATAGTGCTCTTTTGCATCTATACATTGTATATAATCTGCAAATGAATTGAATGCCGATCCTGCGTGACCAACAATCAACATATCCTACATGGCGATCCTGCCAGCCTAACTTATCAACATACCCTACAATATAAATTTTGCAACTAATGCCCGAAGTGTCATTTTAAATCAAGTGATAGTAAAAACCCAACATTGAACTCATCGCACTCTCCTATTAACGGGTTTGGACTTTGAATCAAAATAAATCGAACTATATAATTGGAATAATATTAACAAGTTAGTTGATAATTTAGAATTTTGAATTTCACCACAATCAGCCGCACACATTAATCACAATAACTAAATGTTGCAATCGTTCAAGAATTACGAGAAGCAAACATATTTTTATATATTTATGAAGAAATAAAACATTGTGTTCACGCCACTGGCAAGCTATTTGATGTTCACGCCACTGGAGTACGTGTTGGCTGCCGATATTACATGAGAGAATCTGCTTTAGAAGTTTCGAGACGGACGCTTTCTTTCCGTTTTTGTTTTCGAAGCTGAACGTATCGTGGGACTGCACAAACATACTTAGTTGCAAGTTGAATCAGATTTAAATTCAACGTAAAATCAAATGTAAATTTGATTTGTTATAAATATAATTTTCTGCGTGATCATTTATTGGTCCTTCAAGCCGGATCTTAGTCCAGTTAGCATTACAGATTTTTCATCATATTGCTGTGAGCAGGTTCCTGGCCCCTTCCTACAGACTACATATTTCAATATAAAGATATTGGGAAGAATCAGGTTAGTGGCTAGTGTGGTCATTTTTTTACTAAAAGAAATGTGAAGGTCAGTGGAGGTCACCTCAACATAAAATATTCGCGTATATCATACGAACGCACATACATACATCTGCCGTAATTGTTGCATTCGTTGCATTCGACTGACTTTTCTCTTTCGTTTACGCAGCCGCCGTTGGATTGCATTTATGCGCTGCCGTTAGTTTTTTTCTCGTTCTCGCCGTTTCGTTTTGGATTTTTGTGTGTATTTGTTTGTACAAACTGAAAGTACGCTACAACCGGCATTATTCGACTCACAAAATTATTTTTAAAAAAATTAGACTTGGTTTATATTGGCATTCCTGGCACGTGGTTTCTGTAATTTTTTGTGCAATTATGGACAAGTTCAATGCAACTATTGCCCAGCTACATACGCAGTCGTAAAATATGGAGCAATGTAATGTACATGAAGCAAATGAGTTTGTCTTAAAGCTGCATCAATTCACTCTAGTCAGAGTGATGCAGCAGATTGATTTGGCTTATCTGTCGTACTTAGAAGAAGCAGAAGTGCTCAAAGAAAATAAGTGCAAAATAGAAAATACATACCCTGCAGCCTACAGCCGCTACATACAATGTATGACTATGCTGGAGAACAGCAAATCGCCTGCTGCCAGCTCTACACTTGCTTTCTTGGAACCTGTAAACAAATGTAAACATTCCACCATGTGAAACGGACATTTTTCGTGGGGATGATGGACAATGGCCCTTATTTCGCCCTGTTTAGCGCCATATACTCGTACATAAATAATTCACGGCTATCTAATGTAGAGAAACTCTTCCACTTACTACAAAAGACAAGCAACTAGGCGCGTGACATTGTATAACTAGCTCCGCTCACCAATGATGGGTTTATGACGGCGTTGGAAAATCTTATAGCCAGGTATGAAAGCCAGCGTATCTGAATAAACAACCAACTTAGGACGCTTTTCAACCTCCCATAATGGAAATCTCATTCTGGCCCCGCTCTTAATGAGCTTTAGCGAAGTATTATTACTTATATCGCGGCCTAAAATCATTTAAGATTGACACTGCTAATTGGGATGTTATCTTTGTTTTTTTGTGCTCGGTTCGTTTACCAAAAAACTGTCTTTCTCTCTGGGAACAGTCGTTAAAACCCAAGACTGATATCCAGCAATGGAAGCAGTTGGACGATTTCTTGACGGAACGGTTCCAAATGCTGGAAGCCGTTTCGCGCCCAGAGTAGAAGCTAGAATAAAATAAAGTTCTAACAGAATATCTATATTTAGGACATATGATGCCAGTAATACAACCTCCTGCCGACATGCCTCTACGACACTATTAACTACCCCATCATGCGGTCATAAAATCGGACAGCACCACCACGAAGCTTCGAGGAGTATTTAACGCATCTTCTTCATCATCGAGCAGTCGTAGCTAAATGATCTTCTTCATGTCGTTCATGTGCTACAACAGGCTTTTGTAGTGCATGTGCAATTGTTTGTATTTAAGTGGATTTTGAGTTTAGTTTTAGCGAAATGGATTAGAAATGACCAATGAGAAATAATCGAAGTTGCTATCGAAAATGTAACTCAAGAAAAATATATAAAAACCCCGCTCGAGAATTAAAGAAATCAGTTACAAACTGGCAACTCTGTATCAGTTACAAACGAGAAACACTGTACACATACATATTCAATCTTGCACGCGATACGTGCCCCGCACTATTCTTATTTTTAAGTGGCAATTGTATAAATTTCTATTTAACACCGAAATTCAGCAGATGTATCGTCAAATTTGAGTTAGACCCAATCAGACAGCCTATCAGCGGTTAATCGTTCGAAAAACTTCAAATCAGAATTTGCAGGACTTCGAATTGAGGACAGTAACTTTTGTGATTAACTGTGCACCTTACTTCGCTATACGTACTCTTGACCAATTGGCGTTTGATGAACACGACGGGTTTCCAATGGGAGCTCAGATCTTGCATGCAAATATGTACGTAGATGATGTTCTAGCTGATGCTCATTCGGTTGCCTCGGCAATTGATGCTCGTGACGACAACAAAAAAATTCTCTCAGCAGGTTGCTTCGAGTTAAGAATCGAAACCCTCAAGGAATATCACTTGACCGCCATCTTAATGAAAGCTTCTTAACATTATCTGATAAGAGTACGTCCAAAACTCTAGTTATTAGACGGAACGCCAATACTGACGTGTATTTCATCTAGGTCTAGTCATTAGCAGTCAACGACTCCTATACAAAACGAGAAGTACTGTCTACAATCGCTAAACTCTTTGATACTGCAGGATGGCTGGATCCTGTTACTATACCCGTCAAAATTTTAACGCAAAAACTATGGATGGAGAAGATGGACTAGGATGAAGCAATTAGTGTAACAATTACTGCATCAATGGCAGACGTTTTTCAGTCAGTTCTTCGAGATCAACTGAATCACAGTTGCTTGTTGGCTACGCTATAGTCCTTCCGCATTGACTGAATTCCATATATTCGGAGATGCTTGAAAAAAAGCTTACGCCACCGCTATTTACGACCGTGTGAGGGATCTTGGAACAGTTTCTGCCATCTTATGACCGCCAAATCAAAGGTGGGTCCAGTAAAGTAGATTTCTCTACCACGTTTGGAACTTTTTGGTGCAGTTCTGGCACCGAATCTTTCGGAAACGGTTTTGAGACAGTTTCCTATCACATCCAATGCAACGCACTTCTGGACAGATTCCACAATTTTTCTCGCTTGGCTTAAGAAACCTGCTCGAACATGGACAGCATTCGTTGCAAATCGCATCTCACTTATCGAAGAGAAAGTTGGTACTGAAAACTGGGCTTACGTTAATTCTCATTCGAATCCCGCTGATGTCGCCACTCGGGGAAAATACGCATACGAACTGTCGCAATGTGAGCTATGGTGGCAATTTGAGTTATGGAAGAGCTTCACGGGCTGTTTTACTGGACTCACCAAAGCTGCATCTGCGTCTTCACACATTACATCTGTAAGGACCTTTCGTGGCATTTTATTCCAGCGTCCGCTCCACATATGGTTGGTCTATGGGAAGCGGCGGTCAAGGTTTTTAAAATACACTACCGACGTATATCGAACCATAACAAATACACATTTGAGGAGTTTGCAACTGTTCTGTCCAGAATCGAAGCCTGCATGAACTTCCGGTCTTTAAACACCAGTTCATCCGACTCATCCAACTTAACAGCACTTACTTCCGGCCACTTCTTAATTGGTGTCCCATTATTGTCTTCGGCCGAGCACCACACGACTTCTGAGTCAATCAGTTTGTTCAATCGATGGCAAATATTAGAGCTATTGCTCAAGAATTTTGTCACCGATGGAAAAACGAATACTTAAAGGAATTGCACAAACGCAACAAATGGAAGACACCCCCTCTTAATGCTCAAGTTGGGGATCTTGTGCTAATTCGGCATGGCATGACCGCACCACAAGAATGGTCTCTTGCGAGCCTTGTAAAAATATACAGATGAAAAGATGATAGGGTTCGAGTGGTAAACCTCATTTCTTAGAACTGAAGAATGGAACACTGACATGACCAATCCATAAACTTCTGCACATTCCGACTAACTAATTTCGAACTGCGATCGTGGCGGCATAATCCACTAAAACTCACTAGCCACTATATCTTTGCATACATTTTATAGACGCATACATTATATCCATACATATCTTTGCATACATTTCATCGACATCAAGTTGCAGATAATGCAATAGGGGCGCTATGTTCACGCCATTGGCAAGCTATTTGATGTTCACGATACTGGCATACATTTTGGCTGCGGAACTTGGATGAGAGAGTGTGCTTTAGAAGTCTCGAGACGGTCGCTTTTTTCCGTTTTTGTTTTCGAAGCTGACCGCATTGAGGGACTGGACAAACATACTTAGTTGCAAGTTGCATCAGTTTTAAATAAAATAAAATAAACTCTGTGCTACGATATTAACATTCAATATAAAATCAAATGTAAATTTAATTTGTTATTAATATAATTTTCTGCGTGATCATTTACAATGTTCGTTGGTAAGATTGGACCGGTCAGCTAATAATAATAAATTAAAAAACTGAAATTTAAACGTGTCATAAATTTCAATTATCCAATTGCGTTGAATGACGCTACAATAAAATCATTCGAAATTAATGCTCTACAGGGGGGTCACTCTGTATCGCGTTTCGCATCGCAAAATTCGCATTTCTTTTTTCCCCCTTTCGCATTCGTCTTTTCCCTCTGTCGCATTTTCGCATTTTCGGCACTCTATAACTCAAAAGCAAATGTCAAAATGATGCGAAAGTAGCAAATTTCATTCGAAAAGTGTTCAGCTCGCGCAAGTGTTTCAAAATGTAAGATTAACATGAAAATTCAAGATTTTATAGTTAATAATGATAATAATGTTTTTCCAGGGACAACAAAAGCAAAAATGCGAACACAAAACCAGCGCAATTTGAAATTCTTGTCGACTTTATGGTAGAGCATCCGGATTTGGCAAAGGGGCTGCTCAATACAGTAAATGCAAAGAATGCAGCCAATAACTTATGGGCAGATTATAAAAATCATCTGAAGGCAAAATTGCGGAAAAATAAAAGAAATATTGCCGATACCGGTGGTGGCCCATCCAAATATAGCCACTTGACTCCATTAGAAGAGCAAGTGGTGCAGTTGTTGTGAATGGAGGAGGCCATACAAGGCAGTAGCGGGACACGAAATTTTGGCGCAGTTGAGTGTGACGAAGTGTTGCAAGATTTGCGGGTGGATGCAACTTCTGAAAGCAATGCTAATAACTGCGAAAACCTTAGAAGCACGCCGCACCGTACACGATCCGCATCTATTATTGCTGGAAAAGAACAACTTCTTAAAAAGCATGTAGAAAATCAAATAGCCTATCAAGAAGGCTCAATGGCGAAGCTCACAGAAATATGTGATAAACTAACGGACATATCGAAAGCATTAAGAAAAACTCAAGAAATAGAGGAAAGCAAACTAAGACTAAGCAAACGAAAATTTGAACATGAAAAGGAAACAAATATGCAAAAACTGCAGTTAAAAAACAAAAGCTAGAAATAAAACAAAAAATTCTCGATTTGAACTCGAGTCGAAAGGACTTAGCTGAGCGCTGTGCAGAAATTTCTCACAAAGAATGTTTGGAAGCTTTTAATTTATTCATTTCTATGCAACGGAGTGCCTTATTTTTATTTTATTAAGTATAAAACATGTGATTTTTTTATAGTTTTAAGCAACGGAGTGCCTTATTTTTATTTTATTAAGTACAGGGTGGCCCAAATGAGACCTAGTGATGTTAAACACGTGTAACTCTTGTAATAACGGGTTTTTTTAAATGATTTATTTTAATATGTTAAATACATTTTATGGAAATTTAACGTGACTATGTGTGAAATATGACATCAGACAAATGACCACCATTTTGCTCGATACAGGCATTGGCTCTTTTTAGCGCCTTTTGCATTACACGGCGTAATGTTTCTGGTTGCAGGCGCCTTATTTCGTCTCGAATATTCTGCTTGAGCTGTCCAAGTGTCTGTGGTTTGTTAACATACACTTTGTCTTTTAAATATCCCCATAAAAAAAATCGGGCGCAGTTAAATCTGGTGAACGAGGAGGCCAAGGGAAATCTGAATTTCTTGAAATTATGCGTTCACCAAAAATTTCACGCAGCATGTCAATAGTTTGCCTAGCAGTATGCGCAGTGGCTCCATCTTGTTGAAACCACAAATTGGGATGTTGCTCCACCATTGGCCGCAAAAAGTTGTCGATCATTGTTCTGTAAGAAGCCCCGGAGACCGTTTCTGGCATTTCATCCTCATTCTCAAAGAAATATGGGCCGATGATTTCTGTGGCCATAACACCGCACCAAACAGTGCATCTGATTGGGTGTGACTGATGCTGATGTATTGCCCTTGGATTTTCGGAGCCCCACAACCTACAGTTTTGTTTATTCACATAACCACTTAAATGGAAATGCGCTTCATCCGTCATCAAAAGATTATTTAAAAAATCATTTTGTATGGCTAATTGTGTAAAGCGAATAGCGTACTGTAGTCGTTGTTGGGGGTCTTGCGGTAGAAGCTGTTGCACAATTTGAACTTTGTGTGGATACATCTTAAGATCCAACTTTAAAATTCTCTGTAATGTTGTTCTGGGTGTACCCAATTGGCCGGAACGGCGACGAGTTGAGACAGATGGATCATTTGCAACACTCTGCTGCACAGCTTCCACGTTGTCTTCAGTACGAATATTTCGATGAGCACCTCTTCCTGGACGGTCGGCAACTGAACCCACTTCCTCAAAACGGCGAAGTAAACTTGTAATCATGGAAGATGTGGGCGCTGATCTTACGTTACAAAAACGGCGATAATTTCGCTGCGTCAGAACAATTGATCGTTCAGAAGAATAATAAAATTCGATCATTTGAATGCGTTGTTGTGGACTGTACGTATTCATTTTAAATTTCCGAGAGTTCAGTTATAATCTGCAAAAAGAAAAAATAAATAAAGTTAAAAAATAAAAAAGTTATTTGTGTTTCACATCAGTTGGTCTTATTTGGCCACCCTGTACAAACCATGTGATTTTCTTTATTTAAGCTTTATTTTTAATCAATTAAATACTACAGATAATACTATGGCAATGAAGTTCCTTTTTTTTAAATATATAAAATTAAAAACTATATCATCGCGTTTCTTATTTCATCTCTAATGGTTCTAGCAGTCTGTCTTTCATTTCCCTTACTATTTTGGCAAGCAGCCAATAAAATTGGTTGCGATAAATCGTCATTTTCGCTTGGTAACAGGGAGGGTTCCTCAACGTTGACCGCCTTACAAATGTTGTGCAGAGCACAGCACACGTTCATTATGCGCACAACTTTGTCTGGAGCATAGTGCAGCTCCCTCGCAGCCAAAAGGCATCGAAACCGCGCTTTCAACACACTAAACGTCCGCTCTATTTTTGATCGGGCCTTACTGACTTTCTCATTAAAAATAGATTCTGGTGAGCTTTCGGTGGCATTCCGATATGGTGTTAATAACCACGGTTCCAATGGATACCCAGAATTACTTTGAAAGGAACAATCAAAGGGAAACTATTAGGAAGTTTGAAGATGACTTGTGCAAAATATACTCACCGAGAATTCGTGTTCCCCTGTCACCACTTTCGAAACGATGTTTGAGTTTTTGCCTTTCGTTAGAGATGTTCCACACATGCGAGTCATGGCACTTTCCCCCAAATATAGCATCAACAGCTCTTATGACCATTTTATGATCGCATATCTTTAAATAAATGTACTTTTATTAAAAAAGAAGTCTGTGAATGGTAAAAAAAAATACTTACAACCATGGCGTTCATACTGTGTTTCAGTTTTCTATTAAAATACAAATACTCGTTGATGGTAGGCGTAATCATCTGTATGTGAGTACCATCTACTGCTCCAATAGTTCCCGGGATGCCGTATTTTTGGTAAAAATACCTCTTTGTCTCATTTTCGTCCTGTTGTGTCATTTGAAATACTATATGCGTCGCACAGAGAGTTTTTTAAATGGCGCGGCACACCTCATGTAGACAAGTTGACATCGATTGCTGCGCCAAGCCTCCATATAGGTCTTGTACAATTTGGTGTTGGTAACTACCCTGGCCTAGTATTTTAAGCACCGCTAACAGCTTAACCACTGCTGGAATAGAAACGGATCTCTGGCCGGCTCTTTATTCTGGCGTTATCACATTGAAAACGTATATAAACGCTTCTTTGCTCAGACGAAAATTTTCAACAAAGCTGCAATTTTGAATATTAGCCAAATCTTCAATCCCAATATGTTTTCTTACCTTTTGTCACTGAGACTCATAACATCGGTATGATCTCGAATAATTCACCGCCGCACTCTTTCGTTGCACTCAATTTCTTGGTCATCCCATAAAGCCACCGAATCCATTTTTCACAAAATAAAATTTTAATCACTTCAGTGCTGCTTTTTGTTTACTTTTCCACAGCTATTTTAATATTTTTTGACGTTTCCCATTCAGTGTTGTTTCTTTTTGCAAAAATTCGCGAAAGCCAATGCGAACGCAGCACAGAGTACGAAATTGCTTTCGTAACTGCATAGGCATGAAAAACCTTAAAACGACGAAAAGTGATTACAAAGGGTATGGTAGATCTTTGGCCACCTGATTTAGTGGAAATGGGAACATACGCTACATACATATAATAAAGGATACCCTATCTTCGCACAATTATTGCTTCATTCTCAAAATCGCTTAAAGCAAATTGATGAAATACTACAGCATTAATCATTACTCATCATACTGTGTATTAAAGACGATGATAGATAGATAGATAGATATATTTAAGAGTGTTATGCACTGCGACCTGAAAGATATATTGTGATGCCCCTATTTATTTGAAAGATGAGGATAGTCTCATCTATAAATCTTCTGTCAGGTTAATTTCCGATAGGAATTCATATATTTTGGAGGAATCAAGATGAGGGATCTTGCTCATATCTAAGATATATTCTCCAAAACACCTGTGTCTTTTGTGTGCCAATGGTCCGCAGTCTGTGATTAGGTGCAGTGAGGTTTCGTCACTTTCTCCACAGAATCCACAGATGGCATCTGAAGATATACCCAACTTGTTCAAATGGTAGAGTCTACAATGTCCGCTGCCTGTGATGATTCTTAATTTACCCCTAGACATATTTATTAACTCCTTAGCTCTTTTAGGATTAAAATCTCCCAGAAGAGATATGTACTGTCTTAATCCCGGAAGAGTTTTCCAGGTTTAACTTCGTTTTGCATCTGTACATTTCTTCAGCACACCTTCAATGGTATGGATGATAGTCCACAGAAGGGTTCAGGGCCGTTGAAGTGAGAGGCCGCAGCCTTCCTAGCTAAGCTATCAGCCTTCTCATTTCCCTCTACTCCTATGTGGCCTGCTACCCACATTAGAGATAACTTGTTCATACTGCCTAGGGAGTTTAGCTTCCCAATAGAGTCCCACACAAGTTTATACCTCACTAAGGGTGAGCTGAGACTCTTGAGTGCTGCTTGACTATCAGATAGTATTACGATATTTTTCCCCCGATACTTCCTGTCAATGTTGATCTGGGCACATCTTTCAATAGCGTGAATTTCGGCTTGAAAAATGCTTGGAAAAGAACCCATTCGTTCCCAGTAGTTGGTTCTAGGGCCAAATACTCCTGCCCCAGTTCCGTCCATTGTCTTAGAACCGTCAGTATACCATAAGAGGGAATTTTCTCTAATTTTATACATCTCAGTTAGACCTTTCCATTCTTTTTTGCAATTCATCATTGTATACAACTGAATCCAAAAAAATCACCTGGATTCGATAATATTACCCCGAAAATGCTAAAACAGTTACCAGATTCTGCATCAGCATTTCTCTGTAAGCTTTTTAACGCAATCTTGGGCATCGGTTACTATCCGAATGCATGGAAGAAGTCTCAGATATGTATGATAGCTAAACCTGGAAAAGACGCAACGCTACCGTCATCATATAGACCTATCAGCCTGTTGCCTTGCCTTTCCAAATTGTTTGAGAAACTACTATTAAATAAACTATCTGCTTTTCTTCATGAACATAGCAACATACCGCAACACCAATTCGGTTTTCGCGAAAAGCACAGCACTATTGAGTAAGTCAATCGAATTTCAAATGAAATAAGAAAATCATTTGAACTCGGGGAGTTTTGCTCTGCAATATTCCTTGACGTGGCTCAAGCATTTGATAAGGTATGGCATCAAGGACTGATGTTCAAAATCAAAAAGTTTCTCCCAAAAAGCTATCATAAAATTCTCGAGTCTTATTTATCCAATAGACGTTTCAGGGTAAAAGTAAACGAATTCATTTCCGAAGATTTTCCAATTTTAGCCGGTGTGCCCCAAGGTAGCGTTCTAGGCCCTACATTATATGTAATATTCACATCTGATACTCCTATAAGTGAAAGCACGCTAATTTCAACATTTGCGGATGATACCACCATACTCAGTTGCAATAAATGTTCGATAAAGGCGTCGAGAGCTCTACAAGAGCACTTAGTTAGGTTAGAAGAATGGTTAGGAATGTGGCGTATAAAAGTCAATGAGCAAAAAAGCAAACACGTAACATTCTCTTTGAGGCCTGGTACGTGTCCAGCCATTCGGCTCAATAATATTGAGATTCCACAAGTTAATGAAGTCACCTATCTCGGCATTCATTTAGACAGGCGCTTAGCTTGGCGTACGCACATTTCAACTAAAATTCTAAATATGAAGTTGAAGGTCGCCAAGCTGCATTGGCTAATAAACCACAAATCTACCTTAAGCCTAGAATACATAATCCTCCTATACAATGCAGTTATTAAGCCGATATGGTTGTATCATGGATTCAACTGTGGGGTAATGCATCCGCTTCTAACATTGCCATAATTCAAAGGTTTCAGTCGAAGATACTTAGGTTAATAACAGGTGCTCCATGGTACATGCGTAACGATAATATTCACAAAGACCTGAAAATACCAACAGTTATCACAGAAATAAATGCTAGAAAGCAGATATACATAGCAAAACTGGAAAATCACCCGAATCCACTAGCTAAATCCCTCGCAAAACCGATCAGCCGATCCCGCCTGCAGAGAAGAGACCTTCCGGCCTTGTGAAGAGCGAAGCAGAACCGAAATTTTGATGGCCAAATACAATTTGGGTTAAAATTATTTTTTAGTGACTAGTTTTAAGATTTGATATACTTATTGTTAGGCTTAATTTAAGCAAATTCAATAAATAATAAATTCTTGTAATAAAAAAATAAAAAAAATATTGTATAGTATTTGTGTGCAAAATTGAATTTTCTTGGCATTAAATCCTTGTGAGATTTTAGTATACCGTATTCTTGAATAGAATTTTTACCCCATATGTTTTGGGTGTAATTTGATTCTCTCGAAATAATTTCTTATATTCTGGTAAGAGATTTCCTAGCAGTGTCTTGAATTACTAGATGTAAGGGTGTTAGATCTAGTATAACTTCCATTGGTGCTGTTGGACAGGTGCGCATAGCTCCAGTGATAACAAGGCAGTTAAGGCGTTGTACTTTACTTAATGCAGATTTCGCTGTCTTAAGTCTGACTCTATTTGACCAGGCTACAGAACCATAGGTGATGATTGGTCTCACCATCATGGAATACATCCAGCGAACGATTTTTGGGTTATATCCCCAAGATTTACCAGCAAGCCGTCTACATATCATTAAGGAAGCTGTAGCCCTCTTCGTTGTTGCTGTCAGATGAGCATTCCACAATATCTTTTTGTCGAAAATGACTCCGAGGTATTTTGTCTCAGAGCTAATATCGACCTGTTTACCATTTAGAAGAATAGGTTTCATATATAATAGATATCTTTTTCTAGTGAACGGCACAATGGTGGTCTTTGAGGCATTGATTTTCAAGCCTGTTCCCCTGCAACATTCACTAGCTGCTAATAAGCCCCTCTGGATAATAAACCAAAGAGTGGATTCAGATTTTCCTCTAGCTATTATCACAATATCGTCCGCATATCCTTGACATGATATGCCTAGATTTGTGAGTTTTACCAGAAGATCATCAACTACTATGTTCCACAAAATGGGTGATAATACCCCACCCTGCGGACATCCTTTATTGACTTTGACTTTAACAGTTTTGTCACCTGCTTCAGCTTCAGTCAGTCTACTGTTGAGTGAAGCTCGTATCCTATTGCAAGTGGTATTATCTATTCCTCTATTGTTAAGAGCCCTAATCATATATTCATGAGGAGTGTTGTCAAAAGCTCCCTCAATATCGAGAAAGACACAAAGTGCTATTTGTTCTTTATCCAGTGCTGGCTGAATAAGATCAGTCAGATGGTATAATGCGGTTTCAGTTGATTTTCCCGCAATATATGCAAACTGACAAGGATGTAAAGGCTCCCTTTTCAATACGTTCTCAAGGAGACGTATATTTACTATTTTGCTTTTAGTACAAAGGATGTCAAACTGATAGTCCTGCAGGATTTGGGATGGGCCATATCCTTCTTGCCTACCTTGGGGATAAATACCACTTTAGCTGTGCGCCATGCTTCCCAAAAGCAAAAATTGCCCTAGTGATATTTACCAGGCGCGGAATCAGTGCCAAACCACTCCTTTAGAAAAGGATCGGGAAAAATACATCCGCACCCGGCGATTTATATGGCTGAAAAGAGCTGGTGGCCCATCTCAACCTCTCAGTAGTTATAATTTCTTTGGCCAACTTCCAGCCAATCTTGCTTGCTCTTCTAGGAAGAGCATCCATCTGCTAGGATGGAGGCAACTGGATCGAGCTCCCAGGAAAGTGCACACGTAGCAAAAAGAGAGTGGGATCCTCTTCATATGCCGTGAACTTACCATCCTCAGATTTCAAAGCCCAATTTAAACCGACTTTGTTTTTCGCAAGAGCTCTATGGAGTCGTGCTACTTCAGGAGTCGATTCTACACTTTCACAAAAGGATCTAATGCTAGTCCTTTTGGTTTGTCTCTCTCTCTCTCTTTATATCTTTGTTATAGATCGTCCACTCTTTTTTATATTATTCAAAGTCCCCCGTAAGCATAGCTAGATTCAATAGCGTACCCACCTTAGTACGTCTAGTAGACAGACTAAAGTTCCACCAAGGAAAATTCTTGCTGTTTTTCTTTGTTCTTAAAGGACAAGATAAAACATAGGATTCGGAAATAATTTCATTCAGCTCATTGACACCCTCCTCTAGCTAGACCGGATTTTCATATATTCCTTGGATGTTTGAGGATGAGAGTAGTGAATGCACTGAACTATCGAAGAATTCCCAGTTAGTATACCTAGGATTTCTAAAAACTACCGTTTTTTTGACGATACATCCTATATAGAACTCAATTATGCTTCGTCCGAAACTTTCCAACTATTAACAATATAAGTTAGATCTGGACTACGGAAATTCAGATCAAGAACTTCCTCCGTAATTACATTTCTAAAAGTGGGTGTGTTCCCCTTATTCAATATATATAAATAAAGTGATAATAAACATTTTAGAACTGACTGTTTATTGGTGTCACTGCTACCCCAGATGGTATTGTGTGCGTTTGAGTCACAGCCCACCAATAGTGGATTCCTTTTGGATAGGCAATACCTCGCCAGCTTATAGACTTCTTCCGGGATGTCATTCATCTCTTCCGGAAAGTAGGCCGATGCAACGACTATATCGCGAGAGACCCATCATCTATGTACTTTATGGGTGTGAGATCTCGCGACATGAATTCTGAAAGACAAAAGTAGTTAATATCATTTCTAATTAGGATTCAGGTGCATATTACCTTTATAGACTTACTAGAAAGCCCCTAATTTGACCTATATACCACCATGGCTTTTGAATGACAGCCAGCCCTATGTTGTTCTTTGCAAACACCCTCCCGATTACAGCCGAGGCTGCTGTGGCATGATGGACGTTTGCTTGAGCCACTTTCAGTCTCGTCATCTTATGGAACAGGTTGTGACGGGATGGTGTTATTCCCATCTTCGTCCTCCACGTCCATAGAGACATCCTCCAGACTGTGTACCAGTGAAGGACAGTATGCGGCCTCACCCCTTATCTCAACACTGGGGGCCCTGGAAGAGATTTCCGGGGCCACAGTTTTCGGTTCAGCTGGGGGAAGCCTACTACTCGTAGTTACCTCTGAAAGAGGTGGGATGTTTGTCTCCTTTACTTCCTCTATCTTGGGCTTTTCCTGAGTACGTTTGGAACAACCGAATTTGATTTTGCTAAATCGGTAGTTCAACGCATATTCCGAGCTCTTTATTAGTTGCATGGACCCATCATCTATTTCCACGGACAACAACTGTCCGTTGCTCTCGTCCTAGCTACTCCATACTCTCCAGAAATTGGTATTTAGCCCAATATTTTGACTGGAGAGAAACTTTAGTGACACAGCTACCTCTTGTCCACTGGATTTGTGGGATGTTGTCTCCCAGTCTGGTGACCAAACTGACGCCCACTCTCAATGAAAGCTGCGTCATGACCCCTTTCAGCGATTCCACCGAGTCCGTCGAACAGCAGTCGATGCTCAGGAAGCCAGGCTTGAAGTGGATACCATCGAAGGAGAATTCTTTGGTCCACTCTTCAACCAGCCTCTCAAGCAACATCTGCTCAACACTTGTCAGCTCCGCGCTAGTCAGGATGGTGTTCGGATAGTCCGCAGCAACAACAGCCACTTTGGTGACGGACGCCACCTTAGCGTATCCACCTGCTGCCTTGGACCCTCCAGGACTAGGTGGGCCTGACGGTGTTGCCGTCTTCCTCTTTTGGTTGGGTTAAGATTAGGAAAAAATGTGTTTCGTACCCATTTCTTCAGGCTCTTGTTTACATTCGGTTGTCATGTTGTGCCAGCCGAATCCTTTACAACCCAGTGCTCCTTTACCTTGGCAAGAGCTTCATCTGGTTGCAAACCCAGAGACAGGTAGGTGAAGTACCATCTGACTCCAGCTCCACTTAGCTCTTTACTTCTCCAAACCCCCAGGTTGACCACGATCAGGAAGAGGGTTTGCTCTCTTGGCCATCCTGGAGGTTTTCTCCGAGGTGGTAGGTCGGGATGGATTACTCCCTTTGTCCTCCAGTTTTACTCCCAGTGTCAACAATCTCTCCTTAGTGGAGATGGGAGTTTGTTGAGTTGGCCCCATTTTTGCCCTGGCAGCTGCAGAAGTGGATGGCACATCATCGAAAGTGTCCCAATTCCTGAACCACCCATCCCGTCTACTCTCATTGGGGGTCCCATAAGTCCAACCACTGTTTTGGTCACAGATGAAGGTCTCCGTTCATTGCTGCAGCAGCTTTTGATTTGGGTTCAGCGGGTGATCTTACCCCACTAAGCATTGGCTCATCAAGGATTCTTTGCTCCATCTGGTTTGCAAATTGAATTGCGGTGAGGTCCCGCGGAATTTTTTGGTTTAATTTTAGCTTCTTCATGAAGATTCTTTTTGCGGAGAATATAAAGACCACTCGGACAGAGATCCGCAATATCCGAGCTAGGCTATTCCCACCGATGGGCGCCTTTTATTCGTTTACGACTAGACTATTTAACAGGGCCTCTAGCCTGGCAGATCATTAGCACGGGTCGCGTGATGCAGCCCTTACCTTCGAACCATAGTCAAGGTGTATTTGTCAATGCAATACTATTAAGGAGTATCAAACACTGAGCGCTACATCCTGACCTACATCTAGCACCATCAGACAATTGATGCCATTGTAGACCTATTACCAGCCGGTACCCTCAGGGAGGGTTCAGTCGAAGGATTTCCTTCCGGCCCAAAACGATGATTGTTGAATGGTTTAATCGTATGTTGAAGCGGATGATGTGGAAGGAGTTTAGCTACTACAGTTCCTATAAATGGATTGATAAATATAAAAATCTAATCAATGAATACAAAGCTCGTAGAACTATAAAAACGGTCCTAGTAGGGTACCTACTGTATATGAGCAATCATTATTATGTTTAAGCACATGCCGAGCGTAGCGATCCCATTGCTCCTAGAACGGATATGTCCATCAAATTGTAGTTAGTTACATTTGCTCATACGTGATGGACAATTTTGCAAGCTATCAATTTTATATTTTCATACACATTTAAAATTTCTTTAATTTTAATTAACATGATATTTCCGTTTTATTTCGTACGTAGTTAAATTACTTAATTTTTATTTTAATTATATGTTTATCAATTAGTATATAAGTTAACACCTTTATGAAATAAACCAGTCAGATTTTACAATTAACTCCACCACCCATACGAATTTGTGTTCTTTTCACGTTAAACTGTTTCTTGCGCCATATAACAAACTCAACAGCTAAATTAGTACAAGCACCGAAATAGCAACCTAACTAATCAATCTGTGATTATACCACGTTATACTGGTGCAAGCACCACATAACAATTCATCAGCCATGTGGTACAAGCACCGAACTGGCAACCAATTTAGACAAACTATTCTTAAAGAAAAAGCTGACAATATTAACATATTTTTTGTAAATATAAACATATTTTTGAAAAGGGTTATGAACCGAATTATACAATACAAATTTAAAAATAAATAATAGTCAAAATATGAATTCATCAACATATGTTCTTTTAATATCCTGCTATCCCGAGTGGAGAAAATACATATCTACAACAAATGGTAATAAAGGTTTTATTAAATGGTTGGGATTCTCAAACTAACATAATTCTTGGATCGATAAAAGTGCAATATTATAAATAAAAGTTGTTTTATATAGGCAAACCCACACACACACCCAACAAACACAGAGCTCGTTTCAGGCTACTGTGGGGGTCACAGGTTGCGGATAGTGAAACGTCCTGCATTGGTTTTTCTACTTCCGCAGGTCAACTGCGAATAACCGATAAGAAGTCTTGGACCAATAGCGGCACAAGTGGATGGCGGGGCATAGTTCCACAATTATCAGAAAAGCTTTCTGTGCCCGGATGATATGGCATAGTCCAAAAAAAAAGGATCCAGCAACCGGTTGCCAACATTGGAGGGGGTTAAAAGCACCGACGTCTTGGGATTACAAAAATCAGGAAGCGCCTGATCCGTAGTAGACGGCTGTTCGGTCAGAGTCTGTTCCCTGGTTAGTGGTGGCTGTAATTAATACCTGGCAACAAGTTAAAAATGCTAAGGGTGGAGCCTGAAAAAAACTCAAATGGAAGTTAATAAGGAAGTAAAGTAACGATGCAGGGATCCGGATATACAGTGGAGGTATTAGAGCAAGGCCATCACCGCCAGCTATAGATGTGAAAGATCAGCTTTGATTCTAAGATCAACGAAACCTCGATAGGTGCCCAGCGGATAATAGTAACATCTATGACATTGATAATATGTGCAAACCAAGAGACTACATCGGGCTCTTTGGCCTCATTTGGACTATTTGGAGGTAAAATCAGGAAGTTAATATCCGTGATAAACTCACAGCGGCACATAAGTCAACAAATGAGAGAGCTGTGTTCTAATATCTAATATTCACTGCACAAAGAAGAGTCGCGGTTTCTCCCACTAATAAATGTTCAAAAATATTGCAGACATAGCCAGAACCGAAAGATGGGAAGGAACAACATAGTCAGAGGAGCGAAAGGCAGGAGATAAGGAACCCTGAGAAGAAAGGCAACGCTAAAGGTAACTCACAGAAGAAAAAAGAACCATAAACAGTATCGGCTGTGAAGGCGCAACTACGGAAAAGACAGAACACCCTATTACGTGGCAAACAACTTCAGCAACAGAGAGAAAACATAGAATCTTTATTCATCATACATTCTAATCTCCAAAAAAAGAGATATGACATATACAAACATGCTCAAAATGATAAATTGTGAACCGGAGCTCCAGAAACTTGGCCGAGGCAATCGTTAGACATGTCTCAAATGTGACTGCTCTAACAACTAGCTATATCATAAGCATACGAAAACAAAGGAAGGCACATAAGTTAGCCATAAACACCTTGCCCATAATAGATTCAAGCGTACTGTTGCAGGGGCTAGGTAAGAAATCGACTTCGAGAATACATTATACCAATCAGATGGTACAAGTGCCCCGACTTTGGTCAAATAGCCACACAATATAATAGCGAAATGGACCGGACAGGTGAATGCCTTAGGTGTGGGAAAAAAGGAGATGTGGCAAGAGAACCCCACCACAATGCTCTCTGTGCCATCCAAAAAGCAGAAATTACCATTCAACAGGCAGCTATAAATGCATAGCGTAAGAAAGTAGTACATGTTAAGGTAAGAAAGTATGTTTAAGTGCATACAGATTAACCTCAACTACTGCGAAGTTGCGCAAAATCTCATCGAACAAACAGCAATAGAAAGGGGGGCAGACATCCTCCTGACTAGTGACCCGCACATGATACCAAAACGAAACAATAGATGGAGGTTAGATTAATCGAAAACCATGGCAATATGGAATACACATTTTGAGCATAAAGCTGCAGTACCAAAAAACGGCTTTGCATATACCTAAATACGGGCCACAAACTTTTAAAATTCCTACACTCGACCGTACGCTACCATTTGAAGACTTCCTGAACAGGTTGGTAGAAGGTGTCAGAGGAAAACTCCTGCAATAATTGCTGGAGGGTTCAACGCATCGGCAGTGCAATGAAGTAGTAAAAAACAAACGCAAGGGGAACAGCAGTGTTAGAAGCCTTTACAGCTATGTACTTGGTTCTGATCAATCAGGGCAACACAAATATCAACACTAAAGGAAACGGAGGCTCAAATATATAAATCACGTTCGCGAGCAGATCCCTCTACAGGAAAATATGTTGGCACGTCTCGGAATCACTTACATTAAGTGACCACAGGCAGACATGGTAGAGTACACAAATCCGGAACAGACAAAAAGAACACAAACTCCAAAAGCCCAAAAAATGGTTGGAGCATGAAGAAAGTTGCCCGCAATATGATGAAGTACACCATAAGCTAGCTGGAATCCCTCCAAAGATCAGAGCCGAATAGACGAGGCATGTTATGCGGAAACTGAAAGATATCTGCGATGCATACATGAGATAGCAAAGGAAAAACCTGACTTCTAGCAACTGCACTACAAATTGAAAAGAAAATAATTCAGGAAAACAATTTCTGCTGCAAAAGGTAGTGGATTTCAATCACTTATGGAGGAAATTGAAAATAGCCTCTGGGGAATAGCTTATATAATAGTAATGCATCGCGTCGTAGAGCCATCACTTCAGGATGCCCCATTGTCATGGCGAACATCTTCTCAACCATGTTATCAGCGCAAGAAGCCACAAACTATATCGGAGTTATGACTGTAGCGCAGAAATAATCATAGCAGTCACCATAGATGAGATAATAAGTGCTAGCAAAAGAATAAATACCCACACAAGCCCTGTCTTAGATGAAATATCCAATTTGGTGTTAAAAACATCAGTGCTCTCACAGCCTATTATTTTCTGCTATACTCGTATATTCTCCGTCCGTCTGAAATAAGGAGTATTCTCGGAACGCAGGAAACGACAAAAGGATGATAAGCCATCAGAATTACAGTTTTCATATCAATCTCTCATGCAAGACACAGTGGTAAATTTGCCGGAGAGAATCATCTGCATGCGATTGGAGCCGTATCTGGACATGCTGCATGAAAACCAGTATGGATTTAGTAGAGTAGACGCTGTCGGGGAAGATATGGAAGCAGGCATTAAAGAATATTGCGCAGTAGTTACCCTAAATAAAAGAAGCGCGTTTAACTCCGCAAACTGAGAGAAAACATTAAATGCCTTAGCTGACTTATTACTTGCAGCATATTGTGAGAAATTGCATTGAAAACAGGACAAGAGGGTATGACACAGAGAAAAGACCGACGGAATATTTCGTCACTAGAGTCAATCCCCCATCTCGGGCCTGTCCTGTATGTTTTGTTTACGGCTGATATACCGACAGATAAAAAACAAAAATATGTACTTTTGGTGATGATGCTGCGATACTTATGCTCTCACTCAGTTGCAGACGCTACATCAGTTAGCTCAAATCGACATTTGCGAAATATTGAAACTTGGCTCTGTAACTGGCTAATAAGTTTAAACGAAACAAAAAGCAAACATGTCATGTTTACACTACGTCAAGGAAGCCCTGCGGCCCTGAGTCACCATTCCTGTATCCAGTGAAGCTACCTATCTTGCAATATATCTCGACAGAAGGCTGACAAACATATAGAAGCCAATCAAAAGCCGATAAAGATAGCAGCCCTACAATTTAACTTGTTACTACACAAAAATTCTCGCCTTCCGGTACAAAGTTCTTCTGTACAAAACCCCAATCAAACCGATTTGGTCATATGGCCCTCAGTTATGGTCAACTGATAGTTTTTTCTAATATAGAGAAAATTCAACGAGCTCAGTCCAGAATCCTAAAAATCATCGTGAACACACCATAGTATGTGAGAAGTGTGAGTACTAAGCATCATCAGAATTCGCTAGCCCAGGTCCTGCAACACGCTCGAAGCTTATCACGGATGACACTGCACACTGGTGCAGAATTATAGGTAATATATATATTTAATTATTAATGTTAAGATTTGAATGCAATTGTGAACCTCTTAAGAATATACAACAAAAAACTGAATGGAAACAAAAAGAAAATAATCAACTCTAATGGATCACAATAATTTGTAGTGACGGGAATAGTAATGCTGCTGTTGGAGTCCTTTTGAGAGCTCCGCTTATATATAAGTTAGCTGCTCTCAGAATACGGTCTAAACTGTTCACAACATAGCTTCTATCGTGTGCCAGCCACCATATTAATATGCCGTAAATCAAAATTGGTTTAACCACTGCTGTATATGCCCAATATACTATTCGGGGGGCCATACCAAATTTTTATTCCAGTTTCTTTCTACACGAATAGTGTACTCTTGATGCTTTCCTTACTCTTTCCTCTACATTTATCTTCCAATTAAGCATCCTGTCCAGAATCAGTCCCAGGTAGCAAGCTTTATCATTAAACGAAAATGTGATTCCATTCAATGTAAGAAACCATACATCTGGTAATTTATATTACCTACTATACAGTTCCAGTTCTATTTTGTTAGCCTTTAAGATTAAATCACATGCTTTTACTGTCGATTTATCTCATTTAGTAAGGTTTACATAACTTCGCAAACCTCTTACTGTGATTGCAACATCATGCGCATAGGCAACGACACGGATTCTTCATTCTAAGCTCGTAAAAAATTGTATCATTGTCAGTACCCAAAGAAGAGGAGATAGTACGCCGCCCTGAGGAGTACCTCTCAGATAGGTCTACGCAAGCTCGAGGCACCTAATGTTGAATTCACAAACTTGCATATGAGTATTTGTCTGATGAAGTCCACAAGCGTCCCGGGAATGTCCAATCCTGTCTGCTCACCAGTTATTGCCGTTGGATTTTCTTTTTTTTACGAGGTGTAAAGCACAAAAAAACCCACTAAATTCACTCCGATGTCTGGCCGGATTATCCTCTTGGGACTGCACCTTTAGGTAATACGTCAATAGGCCGTTACGAGCATTACCGCTCAATCGTCAGTCTTAGGTCTGTCCATTTTCAGTCGTACAGCTTGATCCACCACTATGAACGTTTTCCTCAGCATTGCGCCAGCTTAGGCGTACTGCTGTTCGGGAGCGGCCAGTGTTCCGCAGAGCTATCATCATAATGGATACTGTTGAACAAACTGCCTCCCATTTAGTCACGGTTTCACACATATGCGCTACCAGATTATCCACTGCTGGTTGTTCTCCTAAGATAGCGCTCAAGTTGTTTCTGCTCTCGTTAAATCGCGGGCAATGAAGAAGTACATGCTGCGCATCTTCCTGCTCTCTCGGGCAACTTGGACAAATATTTGTGCCACTTATCCTTGAAGCACCCGTGTCCACTTAGCATCTGCGTTAAATATAAGGTAACTTCACCGTATTTATACGAGTACCATTCGTTCTGAATGTCCATTGGCCTTTGCTGGATTTCTCCCACCTTTGCTGCCATTGTTGCATGGTTTTCTGCCTTATTTCAAGCTGATCGGCAACTGTTGGTGTTGCTTGGTTGCGCCTATACAAATCCTGCATTTCATATGCTAGTAGGTTGATTGATGAGTTTCTTAATAACACAAGTAGAATTATCAGAAATTGTAAGAAAGGCGCTAACAACCCTTAGCGCGCTGATCCCGTGTACAGAGCGGATTCCTTTTCAAACACTCTGTGTATGCGCGACTTCTGTAAAAATTGGAACTGCATATGGGATGATCGAGCTTGTTTCCCTCAATAGTAGCTGCCCCCGACTTGATCTGGCCCCTCCCAAGTTCGGCATCATCTTTGTGAGCACACGTTGACACAAGCAAATTTTTCGCACACTGTAAGGTGTCTAATGGGAGTCTATGATCACTCCCAAGTACCGCACATACGGTTGCGATGTGATGTCGTGTTCGCCCATCGTGATTGTTATATATTCTCGCACTTTTCTGTGGCTCACGAGGATAACCTCTGTTTTCTGGGCCGTCAATTGCAGTTTTGAGTCATCAAGCCAGCTTCTTATTTTGAAAATCGCATTATTGCATATCGTTTGGAGCATACCCAGTTATTTTGCTACTGCTATCACCCCGATGTCGTCGAAATAGCCTACCACCGTAGTATCTTTAGGTAGATCAGTATGTCTTTGTACATTCCATTCTATAATGTAGAGCCGAGCACAGAACCCTGAGGTACTCGGCACGTGATCTTATATTGTTTTGTACCTTCGTCCGTATCGTACAGTAGAACTCGGTTGTCAAAATAATCGGCTAAAGTTCGCAAATATTTCGGACAGCAAATATTAAGAGCGCGCTTATAATTGAGGGCCAACTCGACGAGGTGAAGGCGTTATTCACATCTAATTTTTTTATTGTGCAGTATTTTTTGCTGCCATTTATCCAATTTTTCCCGCTCAGAGCTTCTCTTGCAATATCCATCACTGCTTGGACAGCATCTACTATGGCTTCCGATCTCCGAAACCCAAATTGGGTTACGGCCAATTCTACTGGTTTTCCTAGTGAGTCTTGTAGTCTATCGCAGTTAATTTTCTCGAATATTTTACCCAGCCTATCGAGCATGCAAAGTGGTCTGTAAGAGGATGGGTATCTGGTTGTTTTCCGGCCTTAAGCACTAATACCAACCTCGTACCTTTTTCATATATCTGTACGCATTGTACACCTGCGTAAAGATTTAAGGTGTCACCTTGACCACCGTTTTTACTACATCGTTGGGTAAACCGTCTAGCCCGGGTGCCGTCAGCAATTTTCCGCAAAGTGAACAGTACCCCAACAGTAAAAATTACGGGGATTTCTGTGGTGTTTATTCATTGACCGTTGTACAGAATTCGTTCCTCCTGTGGGTGAAAGAGCGCTGTAACCACCTTTCAGTTGGTTGCGGTTCTCTTGGCATTTAAGTTTGGCCATCACAGAATTATATTTCACATTACCCCATGGAACAAGATCAGTACTCTTGTAGAGCCCCTTAAAATATGCGTTTTTGCTGATTTTAATGACTACTTTCCGTGCTTTTCTACACTTTTTATCCACTTGACTCAGCGTTTCCCAAATTAGCATATTGCGAGCTCGTTTTGCCTTGGTTACATCTTTTCCTCGCAATAGCGATTTCATTCCACCAGTGGACTGGTATCCTCACAATTCTGCTTGACACTCTTGACATGGCCACATCCCTGGACATATTGAGCAGAACTGCTGGAAGCCATCTTTTCTGCTGCGTCGTGGGGGATTTCCTCAGCTTTCCAAGCGGTATTAAAGGCTTCCACGTCAAAATCCTGCCATTTTCAAAGGAATTCTTCCTCGCTGCTCTGTACGTGTACTTCCCCATGCTGTGGACCAGACGTTGAAGCCATACAAGAGTGTCCACGTTACGAAACGCGAACAGCGCGCATGTTTTTGATTACGCTGCAATCTAATGCTCATGCATCATGATCGCATGCGATCATGGATTTCACTTCTCCTTCAAATATTTGTGTGTACTCTAGAAGTCGCCGAATTAAATTGTGCGCTAGCTCTCGCGTCGTTATACAAATCTTTGAGCCCATCATTACAAGGCGATCCTGCCAAACTGGCACTTCTGATGTCGGGTCCAGCCGAATTTAATTGATGTTTTAAAGTTGATGTCCACGATTACGCAAAATTGGCGTTGGCGAACCAACAAAATTTATGAGTCAATTTTAATGACAGGAGTTCCGATGTGAAGGAGCGACATGAGAAGTTCCTAACTGCCAAATATGGTTTCCATCAGGTGAGTGTAATACGAAAGCGACTGGCTTTGGAGATGTGGGTGCATGATGAACTGCAGAACCTTTTTGATCCACCGGGCGAGACAATCGAGGTAGACAACGATGAATTTTTAGACATGGACACAGATGACAAGAATATCTAATTTAATATTTAATTTAAAGGCCATATATAATATAAATGTTATTATTATAAATATATTAATACGCATCAGAAACTAATTGATATTTCATATACATATATGTAATGAAAGAAACATTAAACAAAAGCATTAGGAAACCAAGAAAGATCATAAAGTTAGTGGCAAAATGTTGCAAAAACAACAACAACATTTTGTTATATAAAATCTCAGATTAAATTAAAATAAATTTTGGGCTTAATTTTTAATAGTAAATTCACAAAAACAAAATTTTACATTTAAGTTCTCCCTGGTTTTCTGTAGTGTCTGTTAATTCGGGTTTTCTAGCAGAGAATCGATTATAAACTATAGACTCTTCCCCCAATTTCTGTAACGTTTGTCAATTTGGGTTTCTAGCAGAGAATCGATTTTAGGCCATAAACTCTTTTAGATTCTCCCTAGAAAAATCGTGCGTTGTTGTATATTCGTGGACTGCTGATGACTGAAATAGCTTAGTGCGCTGTGTCTTGGTTGCTTGATGCTGAAGTTGTTGATACGTCTTCGACTAGCGATGTTGAAGGAAAGAGGCTGACCTATCGGCTGCTGCTGCTTTTATGGCTTCAGTGTATGACCTCCAAGAAGTGTTGTTGTACGGGAACCGTTGGTTGTAGCATCTGTCTACCAACTTGTGCTGCTCCCTGCACTGTTCTTGTTGTACGGATTTGACCTTGGGCCACCTGCAGCACTTTGTTGGTGCTTTTCCCAGAGATTATCCTTGAGCCACCTTCAATGCTGTTTTATAGTTGTGGCGATTTGCCTTGGGCCACCTTCGGCTTTTTGTTTTTTTTTTCATCAGATAAAGTAAATTAAATATTTTAAACAGCATTTGGTTTTTGTTCGTCTCCTCTCTATGCTTTGTCCGTACTGGCGGCACATGTAGCGATCGATCTGTTGTCGTCCGGTTTCATTACAATAGTAGCTGTCGTTGTAATGCGAATTATTTGTTTTTACTGCGGTCAGTCGTTTGCAAAGCTGTTGGTGTAGCATTTTCCTTTGTTCCAGTGTTGTTTAATGTATTCGTCGTTCAGTACGGGGTTTCACTATGTCACTTGATCTTGTTGTTATTAGGGTTTTTTAAGCACATGGCCCCTATGTTAAATATACAGGTTTGGATGTGTTATGGCAAAATTAATATGTAGAGGAAAATTTCAGCATAAAATTTGCTCCTGACAGCATAGCAAGAGATAAAGTACACATATTTTATTTCGCCCATGTGAAACCATTTTACGCCATAGTCATCTTCTGCTGAATCGAGCAATGGTTAAGTACCCATATAGCAGCTTTATCATAGGCATCCTTTATCCAGTTATGGCAATTTAAATTTCGATGTTGTTCACACAGCTGTGACACGTCCCATTTTTTTCGAACACAGTTTGCAATAGGAGATCCTCGTCCCCCACGGATCGGTTTAAGTTCAGTTGCACGATTCCCATTAATTACTATATTTTCGGGACTTCAGATATTACGGACTTGTAGCTGTCAGCTACCTGATTGCCTTCGCAAAGAGCGCACCTCCCTTTGTTCTTACAATCTTCTGCCAGGTGGCTGCTTTCGCAGCACTTTCTACACATGTCTTTTTTATCTCTGGGTTCATTACAGTGATACGCCAAATGACCGTAGCCCCAGCATTTGACGCAACGTTTGAGTGATACTGTTTCCCGAATTATACAGTTCACCTATCCGATTTCGATATTACCAGTAATTTTTTGGTATCATTCGCGCTGTCCGTGTTCGATCATAGCACTTTCGCATATTATGTATTGCCGAGGCGTCAGGCCGACTAATGTTACTCTTCTCCTTCAAGGTCACCAAATCTCCTCGGGGGTAATTATTATTATTATTATTATTATTATTGCCCTGGGTAGACTGTTATGAATGTCTAGGAAAGCTAACAATCTATATTCTTTGTCCCCTATTGATTTCTCAATTTCTGTCACTATCGACTTTACAGCTGTTCCGTTGGATGTACCTTTACAGTACGCTTGTTGGGAAATCGCCATTTGAGATGGAATTATATATATATATATATATCAATATATATATATATATATATATATATATATATATATATATATATATATATATATATATATATACATATATATATATATATATATATATATATATATATATATATACATATATATATATATATATATATATATATATATATATATATATATATATATATATATATATTTATTTTTTGTTTTTTCATTTATTTTTTTTTATAACTCCATTTTATTTCATTGCAATCTATCCTAGAACATTAAGCAATTATTATATCTAAAAACTAGATTTGAATCTAAAACTTTCTTGAATATAAATTTAAATCTAAACAATTAGAATATTAGCCAATGCTAAAATTCACAAAAATGTTAACACATTAGGTAATTATTGGTTATTCTACTTTTAATAATTTGTATTATTATTTTTGGTTATTTCTTTTAATTTGAATTTTGAATTTTTTCTTTTTCTTTATTTTACCTTTTTTAGTTATATTTTAATTACAATTATTATTAGTTAACTTAAATTTTAATAAAAATATGAAGGCAGCTGTTTCTAGAGGAAATCGTCCGTTGAGTCTGCGATTGGTTGGGTTATTATTGAGAAGGGCTGAAGCAAGTATGTTAGGGTGTCTTGAGAGGCGTTCACTATATCTTAAGTTATATCGAAGTATATTTTCACTTATATTTGGAATCTCTAGATCTAAGATCTAAGAGTTGGTTTGTTACATAACAAGGGGCATTTGCTAACATACGTAGTACCTTTGATTGGTATCTTTGCAGAAGCGCAATATTCGATTTTGACACTGATCCCCATAACTGGATGCCATAGGTCCATATAGGCTTCAATATTACTTTGTAAACTAGAATTTTAGTTTCAATGGAAAGCTAGGAGTTTCGACCCATGAGCCAGTTCAACGAGTTTAGTATTTGGCCCAATTGTTTTCATTTAGGAAATATATGCTTCTGCCAGATCATTCGACGATCCAAATGGAAGCCAAGGTACTTAGTGTCTATTGACTGTCATAGTTCCTTATTGTTAAAAAGTACCGGACTTGGTCGCATTTGCGTTCATTATCCACTTTTGTAGCCATGCTTCTATCTTGTAGAGGCGTAATTGCAGATCAGGCGCTGCTGTCAGATGGTTGGGGGGAGTTACCATAACCACTGTATCGTCAGCAAAGCTAGCAGTTGGCGTATATGCTGTTTGTTGGTAAATGAGCTGTAAATATTGTGTAGAGCACATAACCTGGAACGCTTCCTTGTGGCACTGCGGATTTTAGTGGATATAATTTTGTGGCTTCATCAATCATGAAATTTCATGAAATGTCTATCTACAAGATAGCATTTCAGAATATAGTAATAATTAGAAGGTAAAATTTGTTTTAGTTTATAAAGTAATCCAAGGTACCATACATTAACAAACGCCTGGGTGATGTCCAGAAATGCTGCAGTACAATACTTTTACCTTTAAAGCTTCGCTAATAGCCTTGTATGCTCGATGTACCTGATCCGTGCTCGTGTGCTGTCTTCTAAACCTAAATTGAAGGTTCGGTATTAGGCGTTTTTCATCAAGATGGCATTTGTTTTTGGAGGAGGAGTTATTCTAACTAATGCGTCTGTCGGATTCCTTCGGTTTCCCAGATTTTGGTATAATGACTATTTGTGCTACTTTCCACTGTAGAGGGCCGCAACCAAGAGTTAAAACACCATTATAGAGTTGCGTGAGGTACTGCAATCCAGTTTCAGGTAGTTCCTTTTGTATTTTGCCTGTGATGAGATCGTATCCCGGCGCTTTGTTTACTTTCAGCATCACACATATTCTTTTTACGCCTTTTGGAATAAATCGTGATATTGGTGGCTCTAATTCACCTGAAGACTGTAAAAAACTCTAAATTTCGCTTTCGCCGTGATGCGAGACAGTTGGAAATGGTTCGAATATATGGCCCACCCATTCTTCATTCTTATTGGGGGAACATATATGGTTGGTCGCTTTAATAATTGAGTAGCTTTCCATAGTGAGTAGTCCGTTGCTTCTGTGGATGAAAGGTCTGCCAAAAAGCTCTGAAATTTATTGTTATTTCTGTTGTAGCTGTTTTAGTGCCTATGTTGCCTTGTTAAAATTAGTTTTATCACTTGGATACCTCGAAGTTTGCCATGTTTTCGTAGTTTAGGATTCTCAACCAGTATTTTTTTAATATCTGCGTCCGTTTTCAAACATGGTTTCGATAGGTGTAACTCTGGAGTAGACATCCATGCTGATTACGGAGTAGTCCGTATAAACATTTCTACAGTTTCATCTATGTTTTTTTTACATTTGCGACGAACGTTAAGTGGCAATGTTTCATTTAATATTTACCTGAATTGCAGCCACTTCTTTAGTTTGATGTGCAAAGATAGGAGACGTTGTTTCATCACTGGTTTGGAGCTCATGTATATAAAAAAATGTGAATGATCAGAAGATAGATCTAAACACGATTCTGCTGTGACATTATTAATGCAACATTACGCAAAAATCTATGAATTAAGGAAATTTCTTTGGAGATTGGAGGCACTTTCGAAATAAGAAATGTTAGGAAGACCAACTGATCGATATATAACTTTTACTTAGAGCAAAATATTGCGTGCCTTAGTGAAAAAATAAGTAACTCTCAGGAACTAGATCTTGAAGTTAACAAATTATATAATATAATAATCGATGCTTTTGAATGTAGTTGCAATTTAGTTGTGAAGAAACTTTCAAGGAACGTACCCTGGTGGAGTGGGGAGCTAAATATTTTGAGCAAAAAAGCCCGTCAACTTTTTAATAGAGCCAAGTCTAATAGTGACTGGGCATCCTATAGAAGTGCCTTAACGGCCTATAATAATGAGTTGAGAAGATCTAAGAGAGACTCATGGAAAAAGTACTGTGAGGAGATTGAAACCCTCCCAGCAGCTACCCGACTCCAGAAATCACTCAATAAAGATCACTCAAATGGCCTTTCTACACTAAAGAAGAGACGGGACAGCTTTTGTTGGACACTCACTTTCCAGGCTGTGCCACTAGCGGAGAGGATAGTGAAATCATCGAGAATACTCGTTTCTTGATGCCTACACGGAGGGAACTCTCACTGGCTCGCAGAATCTTCATCGTCAACAAAACCAAATGGGCTATCTCCACTTTTAGACCATTCAAATCCCCAGGTGTCGATAATATACAACCGTGCCTACTTCGGCAAGGTGTTGATGTATTGGCAACTGTGCTAACAAACATTTTCAGAATAAGCCTGGAACTAGGCACACTGCCTAAACCTTGGACGAAGGCTAGGGTGGCTTTCATACCGAAAGCAGGCAAAAAGGCGGGCAATACGCCAAAAGCCTATCGGCCCATTAGCCTAACGCCATTCCTGCTAAAAGTTATGGAAAAAATTCTGGACCAATATATCAGGGAAACTTATCTTAAAGATTCTCATCTTCATATTGAACAATATGCTTACCAATCAGGCAAATCGACTGAGACAGCCATACATAGCTTAGCGAGCAAAATTGAAAAGACGTTTTAGGGTAAAGAAATAGCTCTCTGTACATCGGTTGACATTACGGGAGCTTTTGACAATGCTACTTTCAGATCAATTGAGGTGGGGATGAACAGGAAAGGTATACATAGACTGATCATAACATGGGTTCTCAATATGCTGAAAAACAGAACAACAATCTTTGAAACAGGGACAGCAAAGCTAATTGTCAGGTCAACCAAAGGATGTCCCCAGGGGGACGTCCTATCGCCACTCCTATGGTTATTGGTTATCGACGAGCTCTTAAAAACTCCCAATTACCTCGGATACGAAGTTCAGGGATTTGCGGATGATTTGGTAATTATGGTCAGAGGCAAGTTTGACTCTACCATAACAGATCGCATGCAACTAGCTGTTGACATCACTCAAAACTGGTGTCGGGAGAAAGGACAATCGATAAATCCGAATAAAACAAACGTGGTACCCTTCACCAAAAGAAGGAAACTTAATCTGGGGACCATAAATTTGGCGACCACGAACTTAACAATGTCCAATGAAATGAATTATCTGGGAGTAATCCTTGAGAAAACTCTAACTTGGAAATCCCACTTATCATACATAACGAGTAAAGCCTTAAGAGCAACCTTCGCCTGCCAGAGGTTAGACGATACAACATGGGAACTACGGCCAAAAATGATGGCGTGGTCATATAAAGCAATAATAGTACCAATGATTACATACGCGTCGTTGGTATGGTGGCCAAAAGTAAACCAAACAAGAGCTAAGATGACTCTTAACAAGATTCACCGTATAGCCTGTTTGCATGTGACGGGAGCAATGAGAACGTGCCCCACACTAGCTTTGGGAGTGATCACTGGACTGACTCCTCTACACCTTCTAGTTAAAAGGATGGCGGCCAGCGCGGCACTATGGCTGCCTAATATCCAACCCAACACACAACATTATCTTGCCAACAAGGCGGGAATGGGAAGTAGGGACATCCATTGAGGAAAATTACCTGACCATTTTCACTGACAAGTCAAATCTGACCATGGCTATAGGTGCGGGAGTCTATTCGGACAAACTAGAAATTGAACAGCCATTTAGACTATCAAATTTGTGTAGCGTCTTCCAGGCTGAGATCTGTACCATTGACAAAGCTGCACAAATGATTAGAGCCAAGGAGCTTAACACCTCGACAATAACCATCTGTGTAGACAGTCAAGCAGCGATCAAAGCGCTAGACACTAATATTATAAAATCTAAGTGGGCAAATCGGAACTGCCGGAAGAGAGGTAGCTGGAGGACATCTTTCCACCTTTCGTGGAGTTCACAACCAAGATCGGAACCACTGTAAAAATATTAAAGAATGAACGACGGTTCTTAACCGCTGAGTGTCGAATATCTCGATACATGCGGCCAAAACTAAGCCAAAATATGACTGAAGTACATCTTCGGCTCAGTAGAGGAGAACTCAGGGGTTTCGAAGGGTTCTGACAAGGCACTGCATCATAGGGTGAATGGAAGCCAGGTACGGTGTTCCCTTCAGAGTTTATTGTAGGTGCTGTGGAAATAAGCAATAGGAATCTGTAAAACATTTGATCTGTGATTGCCCGCGTCTTCAGAGGAGGCGGGCCAAGTATATGGGCTCGGCCTTCTTTGAAGAACTACAAGAATTAGAAGGGAGAGGGGAGTGGCTCCCCATAAAACCAGGTATCACAATAGACCAATGGGCCTCCGAGTGCTACTTGCGTAGCTCGCTAGCTACTTGGTTAACCTAACCTAACCTTGTAAAGAACTTAATATATAGCTTGCCACAATCTTCCAGTTTATATGGCCGTTTAAAGTCCACATTTAACGATTTATTTCTTATATACTCTATATGCTCTTAATACAGATATTGGTGATCTTCCAATAAAATTTTATTTTTTTTAAACAGTTTATTTATTAAATTCACTCATTTCGAAGCTAACAATAAGTAAGAGTTAAATTAACTATATTAATCCCGCACCAGTGTTTGGGCTTAGTATTCAATTTCAGTACAGCATAATCTCTGTGAGCTCACTTTTAACAAGAGGAATGTTGAGGTCCTTATGGATGTCAGCATTTCTAATGAACCCAGGCGCAAGATTTTCGATTTCACGCAAGATTTTCGATTGCACTCGTTATATCTGCTCGACGTTCGATGAGGTAGCATTCCCCCAAAGCTCAGCTCTGTATGCCCAAATTGGTTTGATTACTGCTCTATACAATAGAAGTTTATGTTCTAAGCGAACTCTTGACTTGCAGTTGAGTAGCCAATTTATTTTATGGGCCTTTAGCTTTATCTGCGTTCTTTTTGCCCCAATATGGTTCCGCCAAGTTAGTCGTCTGTCTAGATGAACTCCTAGGTATATTACAGTATTCGATTGAGGAATAGCAACATTCACAGGGACTGTTCTTTCCTAAGTAACATGAATGCTCTCGGTCTCATTTACCTTAATGGGCCAATTTGCCAGCTACACTTCCATTTTCTTCAAATGCTCCTCAAAGCGATTTGAAGCCACTATTGGATTGGTATGCATACTAAGAATAGTAGTTTCTTCAGCGAATGTTGAAGTGACTAGATGATCATCAGTTGGGAGGTCTGCAGTGAATAATATATATAATACAGGACCTAGAACACTACCTTGTGGAACCCCAGCATTAATATCAAAGTCGTTTGTGGTGTATTATCCATATTTTACTCTGAACTTTCGGTTATCCAAATACGATTCGAGTAGCATGTGCACATTAACTGGTAAGAGTTTTTGAATTCTATATATTAATCCTGCATGCCAAAGTCTGTCAAACGCCTGTGCAATATCTAAGAATATAGCAGAGCAGTATTTTTTGTCTTCAAAAGTATTTCGAATTGCACTAGTAATGCGGTTAATTTGCTCTATGGTTCTGTGATTCTTACGAAATCCAAATTAATGGTGGGTAATATTATTGGATTTGTATATGTGCGGCTGCAGCTTTAGAAGAAGCAGTTTCTCAACGAATTTAGAAATCACAGGGAGCAAGCTTATGGGCCGATAAGATGACGGTTGAGTTGCGTTTTTTCCGGGTTTTGGTATCATTGTATTTTGTGATATTTTCCAGGGTTGTGGAAAATACCCAATCCTAAATATTGCATTAAATAACTGCGTCACTATTTTGATGGCTATTTCAGGCAATTCCACAATCATTTTTGGGGTAATTAATTCAAATCCTGGTGCTTTTTTCGGGTTTAGCTGAGTTTTAATTGCATGTTGCACTTCCTTCATTTTAACCACATCGGGATTAGTGGTATTTTAGGGGCCAAAAATGGAATTTCAAAACTGTTGGTTGGTTGGTTAAGTTGGAATACGGTTTTGAGATTATTTGCAAATGCTGAAGCTTTCTCTTCGCCACTTCTTCCCAAGTTCCATTATTTTGCCTGAGTGGTGGATGAGAGTTTTTAGGAGTCTTTATATTTTTATAGGCTTTCCATAAAGAGTAGTTAGTGTTTTGTGTTGGAGTTAGCGTCTCAGTATACTTTTTCAAACTGTTCTCTAGTTCAGTGCTTCTCGGAAGCGTTTTTTTGCTAATGCTAATTTCTGCTGGCGTAGGGTGATCTATTTTGTTGCCACTCTCTTCTTAAGCGCCTTTTCTCCTTAACGAGACTATCGATAACTGCAGATGTTGTACAAGTTGTTGCGGAGCGGGATAATGAGGCTACTGGAGATGAGTGTGTGGCTGCAGATGTAAGAACTGAGTTGATGGGCAAAAGTGCCGAGTCAATATCGCTTGCACTCTTTAGTCGAGGACCAATGTTTATATGACTACTTATATAATGACGGTACCTAAGCCAGTTTGTTCTTTTTTTGGTTAGGTGACTTGTTTTATTACCCACTTGAGCTTGTTTATGTAGACATATAATAACTGATGAATGATCAGAAGCGAGCTCTAAGCACGATTCTGCAGATAACAAGTCACGATCAATACCACTGGTTATTCCAACATCAATAAGGTCGGGCACTTTTTGAAGTCTAGGTTAGAACACCGATTTAGTAGTGCAGAGAACAGTTGTTTGCCTTTTGGATTTAGTAACCTGGAGCCCCAAAAGATATGTTTCGTATTGTAATCACCTGCTGCCAAAAATTTTGTCCCCAATGATGTGAAGAATTGTGTGAATTGTAATTCAGTCACTGAGTATCTTGGAGGACAATAGACTGCGCTTAGTGCAATTATTTCCTCCCAGCATTGAAGACATATTGATGTTGCTTTCAGATAGTCCTTTTAGTGCATGGTGCTTAAATATATCTCTTTTTAATATACCCGTACCGTTATGTGCTTTATTATCAGGATGGTTTGTCTTGTAGAATTTATATCCTGGTATTACAAAACAATTTTTGTTTGTCAAGTGCGTTTCTGATAAAAGCATAATGTCAATTTGCCTAGTATGAAGAAAGTGTTGAATTTCAAGTTTGTGTTGGCTAATGCCGTTTGTATTCCAATGACATATCTTAATATAGTTCATTTTTTAGATATCAACAATTGCATAAGTTGGTTTTGAGTTTTCAACAAGTCGTGCAAATGAAGCAAATTTTCATCTTCTTCCATATTGCACATAATCCACGTTGAGGTATTAGTGGTTCACAAGTTGTTAGATTTTAACGGTAGCCCACCACAGCGCGCTTTGAATATTGTTGTTATATAGTGTGGTGGTAGAGGCTTTCAAGAATCTAGAATCTACAGTTACTTGTACCAGCATTCCCATGTGCTTCTTCAATAAACTGTGTTTTCAGTAGTAGATTTGCTTACCCATGCCACTCTTCGTCTCTCATGTCTAGGCTCTTTGCTTTTCTTGCTAGCAACAAATATTTTCTTAGTTGTAAATTGGACAGCCCATGTGGAAGTATCTCCTCCTTCTATAAATAAAGCGCTTTGTAGATGTATTGAAAGTGTTGCTCAGGGGTGTAAAGCGTTTTTTCTTCCGTAGCAGGTGTTAGGGCATAATTTGGTGTAAAGAGATTTAGTTTGCAGTTTTAGCAATCTCTTTAAAAATATCTTTGTAATTTGTTAACTTCCTCATGTAAAGCATAACCCCAAACTTGCGCTGCCGGTGTCTGTGTACATCGACACACTACTTGAAATATTCTCCATTTATCTGTCAGCGATACTTTATTTTTACTTAATGGACTATGGCACGTTGCATTTATGCTATTTTGTGCTGCGGTATTTCCTGCATTGATATATTTTCCAAAAGTCATTCTGGATATTAGCATTACTCCCAAATAACAGTATTTGCGAGTGATTCTCTCTGGGCCCATATTGTAGATCCAGCTTTCTTTGGTTGATATATTGCCACCCTTGCGTAGCTTTGTAATTTCAGATTTGAGGAGATTAACCTCCATATTCCATTTTCGACATTAGTTTTCTAGTTGGTACATCATATGCTGTAAGGTTTCTGGTTTATCAGATAACAACACTATGTCATCTGCATATAGCAGTAGCCTGCCATTTGAATTGCTAACGTGAACACCCGCTCCAACATAATCATACAAATCGTTTAGATATAGTCTAAATAACAGTGGGGATAGTAAGCAACCTTGTTTATTATTTGATTTCCTTATTGCTCTTATTGTACTCATAGTTGCTCTGCTGTTGGTTCGTTCTTCTAAACTCTTCTAAAACAGTAATTGATTGCTTTTTGGTATCCATAGTTAAACCATTTTTGCTTATAGGTAGTTTTTTTGCTTTTTGAAGTCTTTGGTGCAGAGATATTAACAACTTCTGCAAAGTCAGACAGTTTGGGCTTATTTAAAATTTCTTTCAATGCATTTATATTTTTATTCAGATTTCTCTGATATTGTTGCAAATTTGAGTCTAACCATATAAGTTTTACCAATAAGTTTTCAGTATTAGCTTTATTCCCTCCAGGTTTTATTTGTAACTCGACTTTGGATGATGGTCCGACTATACTCTGCTTTCTACGTTAAACTTCCGGATAACATTCATGCAACTTTGGCTTCGTTGTGTATTCAAAAGTATTTATTCTCCATGCGAGTCTCCGGCTGTTCTGCCATTAGGAATGCATAACCCAGTCTTAGTCACCACTAAACTAATTAAATTCGTTACCGTAAATGTTTAGTATCGAGTCCTTGGAGTTCCGCGTATCTAGCCAAGCTGCGAATAAGTCATTGTAAAAGCCTCCTATTGGATTCTGTAGGAGCCTTTTTCTTACATTCAGGACTTCCATAATTCCTGGATTTATGTGAACACTTAATTTAAGCGGAAATACTAAAACTTTAACAGAAAATTAGTTGCCGCCAATACAATTGGAAAATAATTATGTATGCGGATTAGTAGATTTCCATACATATCATTCAATTACGTATGTCGATCATCATAAGAATTTGTTTCAAATTGGTGAACATATTATTGAGATTCTGATTGTATCATATGAATTTGATGATATTACAAATTACATATTGATTGAAGAGGAACTAATTATACTCTAAATTTTAAAGAAAATAATAATAAAAAGCAATCGGAAATATATTCATCTGCAGATGACATATACTTCAATAAATAGGGAAGTATAGGTGCACTATTCGGTTTTAAGAAAACTGTGCTCTCCGCAGGATAAGAGCATGCATCAGATGAGAATCTGATGATACTAATGTAATCCGTATCGTATGCAATATTAGCTGTGTGTTTCAACGCGAGTGTGAATAAAATACCCGCTTATCCATACATATGGACCGCTTAGTTAAGACAAGGTGCTTGTATCCGCTTATGGTTTAGCGCCTCAAACAGAAGTGCTGCCAAGACATTTTTGATATCTATTGTGATCGAGAATAGGAGTAAACCAAGAATTAACCGTTGTAATTACATAAAAAGCTGTAATTCTATAAAATATATAGTATATTATCATGTATTAATTAATATGTACACATTTAAAGTTAAATTACCAACGCTAGCTCATAAGTTTCCAATTTCAATTTTCCCTTTACCACTTTAAAATTTGTTTGCAATTGTGTATGTTCAAGCATTTTAAATGTCAAAACCAGTGCTGGCAAATCCTAAACTGTTTAGCGGCGGGTAGCGTTTTATTCACACTCGCGTTGAAAGAAACACAGCTAATGTTACTGGATCACATGTAAATGATGCACCAGCACATACACTACACGAGTTTGAATTCTTAATCACTACTACGTTCTGAATAAGATGCAATAGGTTTCTACTCCACTGCTGCAGGGGAATGACATTAAATTTAAACCACAACTTACAAATACTAGCTGGAAAGTACCACATATTCTGTTCGCAGATTCAAAAAACTATAGATATTCATAATAACTGAAGGTGGAAAGGTTTTACGCACTATCATTTAAAACTTGGCGCTGTCATTTTAATCCAACAATAGCTCAGGGGACAACTAACTTGTGGAATATTAAACTATCACCCCTAAAAGAAAGGCTACGATTCGCGCTGATTGCCTTTCAAAGAGAAAACGATTTTCAACATACTCGTAAATGTGACATAAATGATGTAAAAGTTCATCTAAACTCTGAAGCATAACTTTACGATAATGTTTAAACGTGATCGTTACGCTCTTCTTTACGATATGTATTCAAAGTTGTAACTAAGCTATTACATACGTGAATATAAACACCAATCTGCTATATATTATATGATTATTCATGGACGTGTTAAAGAGTACATACTTGACATTAGGAGAACAATTAAATTTGTATATGTAATTTGTATACAATTGTCGTAAAAAAGGTTAATCAGTAGTTTAATTCACTCTGTTTGTGATTAAGTGGAAAGATGAGTAAAATTGTTTTTATTGATGTGCAGGGTTCCAAAAGTTCTAATAATCAATTCATAGTGAAAGAATTAGCAATTTGTTTTGATTCAACCTATTATCGAAACTTTTTAATCAAGCTAGCACTCAGTCTAGAATTGTTCAATGAAAAATATCAAAAACGAAACAATTGGTTGAAAGATAATCATCGTGGATACTAGAATGACGTTAGCACCTCATTCAGCGAAGTGAGAGAGTTTATTAGACCACTTTTAAGGAGAGACAATGTTGTGATCTATGCAAAGGGAGCAGAAAAAATGAAATGGATTACAGAAATTTTTAATGTTAAGAATGTATACTCGTATAATTTATAAGATTTGAATTGTAAAAATTTAACAAGAATACATGAAAAATATGATATATATTAGATTTGTTCTGCACATGTGATTACTAATCTAGAACGTCGATGCGCATTAAAAAAATGCTATATTCGAAGTACATATACAGAAATTGAAATGAAAAACAATTTATAACATTTTTTTCACACCTTCCAATTTTTGTATTGGCTTTCTTCCAACAGTATCTACTTAATGCATATTGGGCCGAAAACCAATGAATTGTCTCATTATCCTCCAATTGTTTTCGTCTTTCATCATACCCAATACCTTTTTATTTATTAATGGAAAATTTAATATAATGTTTTTCGGGTACTCTTATGTATCAAAGTTCAGATGAAGATCTTTGTGAATGTGTCCATAAAAATCTCCAGACTCAATACTATAGATAAATTAGCCGGTATTCAAATAATTTAATTAAATTTTTCAAGACAGTTGCTTTTATATATTGATAATGGAAGCCATACATTTTAAATTTGGATTATTCAAGAACCTCGAAGCCAATGTCTTTTTATTCTTTCGTAGCCTAATGACAGAATCTGCGAAACAACCCGCACCTTTTACAATAAGTTGCAGTTACGCATTACTTTTGTAGTCTATAGGATTTTGTTTACAACCCTGTGGACTTGTTGCAGAGTTGAGTGTTGTCTTCTAAATCCAAACGGATGATTGGGTATTGAATTTTTTGTTGTTATGATTGGCTCTAATCTGTCCGGTAGTATCCTTTCAAATACTTTCGATAGGATTGGCAATACACTAACGGATCGCTAAGAAGTTGTTTTGGTGGCATCTTTTCCTGGCTTGCTGATGGGTGTTATTGGTGCAACTTTCCATAAGCATGAGAAATTTTCTTGTCTCCTTTAAATGATACTGTTTTTTAAAGAAATGTTTATAAGATTCTTGTCTTAATTAAACAATGCCCGGAGTTTTTTTTTACTTTTTATTATAAGAGTCTTGTCTTCATAAAACAATGTCCGGTATTTAAAAAAAACATTGTTTATAAGACTATTGTCTTCATTAAAACATGCCCGATATTTAAAAAGAACTGTTTATAATATTAACCTTACTACATAAGTTTTTTGTTCTTTGCACACCCATTATGAGCTGCAAAATTTTGGCTGATTTGAATACTTTGATAACTTCTAATTCCTTGTGTCCGCCTTTATTATTTATATATATTTACATATAAAGGGTGTTTTTTTTTAGACGTGTGGTTTTCAAGCAGAAATAAAACGCATATAATTTAATGTTATGGCCAAGAATTTAGCTTTATTATAAAGATAAGGGTTTGCCATTATGTCTTAAAAATGATTTCGGGCAAGTGGCGACCGCGGCTGCCTCGAATAAATTCCAGCCGAGAGGCCCAATTTTCGACCAATTTTTTCCACAATTGGCGCCGTATGTCAGCAATAATGCGCCGAATATTCTTTTCCAAGGCGTCAATCGTCTCGGGCTTATCTGCGTAGACAAGCGACTTCACATAACCCCACAAAAAATAGTCCAGCGGTGTTAAATCGCTCGATTTTGGAGGCCACGCCACAGGCCCACGATGCGAGATAATGCGCTCACACAAAGTTTCCTTCAATAAATTTATTGTTTCGTTGGCTGAATAACATGTAGCGCCGTCTTGTTGGAACCAAATGTCGTCCACATCAACATCCTCCAATTCAGGCACGAAAAAGTCATTAATCATGGCTCTATAGCGTTCTCCATTAAGTAACAGTATAGCCGGCTTCATTTTTGCTGAAATATGGACCAATGATTCCCTCTGCCCATAGACCACACCAAATAGTGACTTTTTGAGGATGTAACGGCGTCTCAATAATGGCTTGTGGATTATCGTCACTCCAAATGCGACAATTTAGCTTATTAACGTACTCATTCAATCAAAAGTGAGCTTCATTGCTGAACAAAATTTTCTTGTGAAAATCGGGATCTGTGGCCATCTCGTTTTGGGCCAATTCACCGAACGGGCGACGCGCTTGATGGTCGTTCGGCCATGAATTTATGAAATGGCAAACCAAACTGAGCATAAATCAAATGACAGCTGTCAAAAAGACCAACTCCGAAATAATTACTGCCAGATTGAAAACCACACGTCTAAAAAAAACACCCTATATATATATACTCGTATATATATATATATATATATATATATATATATATATATATATATATATATATATATATATATATATATATATATATATATATGTATATATATATATATATATATATATATATATATATATATATATATATATATATATATATATATGTATATATATATATATATATATATATATATATATATATTTGCATTCCGTTGACAGATCTTAAGCACGTTCATTTCGGAGATACCAGAATAAAAAAAAATGTAAATAATTAATAATATATTTTTATATATAAACAATAAAATATACATACATACATACATACATATATATATATATATATATATATATATATATATATATATATATATATATATATATATATATTTATATTTATTTATTTATTTATTTATTATTATTTTATTTTTTTATTGGTTTGGAGATGGAAATCTCCAAACAGACACTGGGCGCTCTCGCACCAGTAGTGTGGGGCTCTTACCCACTAAAACCACCTCCTCACACGCCTCCCAAACGGTACATAGCCATTAAGCAATACTTCGTCTGGGAGTGGGTTGGTCAACGGACCCCTCCTATTGATTCCCTGAACGTCGCCGCCACTCCAAGTGGCGGAGGTCTCGCATAATTGCGACCGAGGTGTCACACACCACGTCCCATTTCTCCGGGCACTCGAGCATATAGTGAACGAGGTTGTCCGGTGTCACAGGTTCTCCGCAGCCTCTTGGCAGTACCGCTCTGGCACCGCTGTATCGTGGACATGAAAAAAGGACATGTTCCAAATCAGGGATCAACCTCCTCGTCCAACGGCCCTTTTCGGATGCATCCCATCAGGCTTGCCACTCCTGTATGGTGCTTTGCCTAATGCCTGCTACGCGATCTTCCGCACTCAGCTCGTGCGTACTTTCGCCGTAGTATAGGCTCGACGCCTCCTTGGCCAGCAGGTCCAGCGGGATCATACCGGCTATCACCAGCGCGGCGTCTGCAGACACAGTACGGTGTGCTGAGATCGTGCGCAGCGCACATCTCCTATACGCCGCTTCTATGGTGCGAACGTAGGCCTTTACGCTCGACTTCTCAGCCCATATGGGCGCTCCATACAGGATTATGGATTTGACGACCCCTGAGATGAGCCGTTTTTTCCAGTGCCGTGGCCCTCCGAGGTTTGGCATTATTCGGCAGAGCTGGAGACAGGTCCGCGCTGCCTTCTCACCTAATCGCCGAAAGTGCTCCTTGAACGTCAGTCTTGCGTCAATCCAGACGCCTAGATATTTGAGATGTGGGGTCGTGGTAATGGTGCAGTCACCAACCCTTATCTCCACCACCTCCTGTACCTTTCGACCTGACACAAGGATAGCCTCCGTTTTGTGTTCTGCCAGCTTCAGTCCAACATCCGCCAGCCATCTTCCAACAGTGGCCACTGTGTGATTGGCCTCTGCTATTACCTCCTCCAGGTGTTTCGCCGTGATCACTAGCGTTATGTCGTCCGCATATCCGATTATTTTAACGTAATCGGGCACCCGTATGCGGAGAATGCCATCGTACATAACGTTCCAGAGAAGTGGTCCCAGTACAGACCACTGGGGAACTCCTCCGGTGATCTTGGTGAGCATATAATCCGCTCCAAGACCTTCCCTACTGTGTCCAACATGCACAGGGGACGGTAGGCCGATGGGTCCTCTGCTGGCTTATCGGCCTTAGGTATCAATACCAACCGGTATCAATACCAATTCCCTACGACAGGCCTCGTAAAGTGACCTTAATGTTTCTGGGTGTAGTGCAGCTGCGGTTTTCAGCACTAGGTTGGGAATTCCATCTGGGCCAGGTGCCTTCAGGTCCCCAAATTTTCCAACCGCCCGCAACACCTCCTCTGTCATTACACTGGGTACTTCTTCGCCCAGCTCGGGAGAGAACTGATCAGGCACATAATTTTGCACTGGGAAGAGCTCTCCCACAATGCGTTTGAGCAAGTTTGGGCAGCTTGGGGCTGGCTGCCTGTAGCAGGGGAGCTTTTTCATCACGAGCCTATATGCCGTGCCCCACGAGTTGTCTTCAACCTGTGCACATAGCTCGGTGAAACTCCTGCGCTTGCTCGCCTTTATGGCCGTCTTCAGCCTTCTTTTAGCCTCTTTGTACAACTGACGCAGTTGCAGGCAGTCTGGGTTGCCTATTGCACGCTGGTGCCTTCGCCTTGCTGCGTGGCATTCCTTGCCTAGGCCGGCGATCTCGTCCGTCCACCAATAAACGGATTTATAGCTTTCACCATAGGCCCGCCTGGGCATCGCCTCATAGCAGGCGCTCTCTAGCTGGCTCGCTAGCTGGTTCGCCATTTCCGCCGCACTGCCTTGCAGCTCAAAGTCCTCCAACATGACTTCGAGTGCGCCGTCGTCGAGGGCGTCCGCTCTCAAGCCTTTCGGCCACGGGCCTGTCCTCCGCCGTTGCTTGTTCCTTTCCAAGTCAAAGCAAATGTCATTGTGGTCGCTGTGGGTGTACGCGGAACTCACAATCCACCTGGCTCCTCTGACTAAACCGCTGCTGAGGAACGTAAGGTCGATCACAGATGTGGCTTCTCCTCTCACAAAAGTCGCCTCTCCCGCGTTCATGACGACTACGTCAAGAGCCGCAAACGCGTCCATGAGGATATGACCTCTCGGTGTGGTCCGGTCGCAACCCCATTCAGTTGCCCATGCGTTGAAGTCGCCGGCAATCACTACGGGGTTCCTGCCTTGCGCGTCCACAGCAAGTCTGTCTAACACTGACTCGAACTTGTCCGCAGTTTGGCTTGGCGGCATGTAGCAACTGTACACCGTGGTCCCTCCAATGGTCGCTCTGACGTAGCAATCGCTTCTCTCTATGTTGCTTAGTTGTATAGGTTTGGTTCCGCACACCCACAGTGCGGCACCACCAGTGGTGTCTTCGGCCCATACTCCTTGGTGCTTGCGCCTATACGGCTCGCTAAGCACTGCAACATCGACCATCTGTTCCCTAACGGCCTGCTCCAGGATATCCTGTGCAGCCTCGCAGTGGTTGAGATTGAGTTGGAACAACCTCATTTCCTGCTCCTGGACCTCTTCTCCACGGCTCGCTTGTAGGATGGGCATGAGCTGCATCCTGTCGGATGCTCCACATCCTTGCGGCCGCTGGCCTTACATTCGGCACAGGTGGGGGCCTTGTCGCACTCCCGTGCGTTCTGGCCCTCTGTGCCGCATCTGTAGCACTTGTGCCGCCAATCGTCCTTGCTACCGCATTTCTGCGCGGTGTGGCCGAACTCAGTTTCCCTGATGACGCTGGCATCGGGATGCGCTGGCTTAGGCTTCGGGCCCTTCCGCTTCGCTTGGGGTCTGGAACAAACTGTGGTCCACTCAACTTTTGCACCCTCCGCCTTTCCAGCCATAGGCTTATTGGTCTTAGGATTTGGCCGCGTTACCGTTTTCTCGGCCGCCAGTGTCTGGGCATCCCCCTCCTCCTCTTAGCTACCACTCGGCTAGTCGGACTTACTTGCACCGGATCCCCCTTCTCACGGGGGCGCTTTGGCGTTGCGACTGCGGCCGCGTAGCTCTTCGCCTGGGCAGGGGCTGCCCACGTGCTTTGCCTTGGTTGTCCACAGGAGGGCCGCCAATCTACACTTCCTTGTCCACCTTCTCCGTCCGCCCTTGCCTGACTGGTTCCCCCCTGACCCCTAAATATATATATATATATATATATATATATATATATATATATATATATATATATATATATATATGTATGTATGTATATTTTATTGTTTATATATATTTTATATATACAGGGTGGCCCAAATGAGACCTAGTGATGTTAAACACGTGTAACTCTTGTAATAACGGATTTTTTTAAATGATTATTTTAATATGTTAAATACATTTTATGGAAATTTAACGTGACTATGTGTGAAATATGACATCAGACAAATGACCACCATTTTGCTCGATACAGGCATTGGCTCTTTTTAGCGCATTTTGCATTACACGGCGTAATGTTTCTGGTTGCAGGCGCCGTATTTCGTCTCGAATATTCTGCTTGAGCTGTCCAAGTGTCTGTGGTTTGTTAACATCCACTTTGTCTTTTAAATATTACCATAAAAAAAATCGGGCGCAGTTAAATCTGGTGAACGAGGAGGCCAAGGGAAATCTGAGTTTCTTGAAATTATGCGTTCACAAAAAATTTCACGCAGCATGTCAATAGTTTGCCTAGCAGTATGCGCAGTGGCTCCATCTTGTTGAAACCACAAATTAGGATGTTGCTCCATCATTGGCCGCAAAAAGTTGTCGATCATTCTGTAAGAAGCCCCGGAGACCGTTTCTGGCGTTTCATCCTGATTCTCAAAGAAATATGGGCCGATGATTTTTGTGGTCATAACACCGCACCAAACAGTGCATCTGATTGGGTGTGACTGATGCTGATGTATTGCCCTTGGATTTTCGGAGCCCCACAACGACGAAGTAAACTTGTAATCATGGAAGATGTGGGCGCTGATCTTACGTTAAAAAAACGGTGATAATTTCGCTGCGTCAGAACAATTGATCGTTGAGAAGAATGATAAAATTCGATAATTTTAATGCGTTGTTGTGGACTGTACGTATTCATTTTAAATTTCCAAGAGTTCAGTTATAATCTGCAAAAAGAAAAACTAAATTATGTTAAAAAATAAAAAAGTTATCTGTGTTTCACATCAGCTGGTCTTATTTGGGCCACCCTGTAAAAATATATTATTAATTCTTTTAATCTTTTTTTATTCTGCTATCTCCGAAATGAACGTACTTAAGATCTGCCAATGGAATGCAAATATTTATATGAACGTACTTAAGATCTGTCAATGGAATGCAAACGGTTTAAGTCAGCACAAGTTAGAAATCAATAAATTTTTACTCACTAATGAAATCGACATACTTCTAATATCTGAAGCCCATCTAACCGAAAACACACAATTTTTACACACCGGGATATAAATTCTATGATACAAAGCATCTCACTGGTAAAGCCCATGGTGGCACTGCAATCCTAATCAAACAAAGGATAAGACACTTCGCTATGGAAGAATACAACAAAGAGTACCTACAAGCAACATCAATTAGTCTGGACGGATGGGAGGATAACCTGACAATATCCACTGTGAACTACCCACCTAGATTTAAAATAAAAAGTAACCAGTTCTCAGATATCTTGTCCACACTTGGAACAAGTTTTCTAGCCCCGGCTGACTACAATGCCAATCACACTCACTGGGGCTCAAGGCTGACAACACCAAAAGGAAAACAATTATATATAACTTCATGGTCTCTGGTACCAATATTAATATTATCTCTTCAGGGCAACCATCATACTGGCCGACAGACCCACGCAAGGTCCCTGACTTTATTGATTTTGGTGTTGCTAGAAACCAAAAACGAGAGCAACTCAAAGTAGAATACCTTAACGACGTCTCTGCAGATCAATCTCCTATTATAATACATCTGAACAAAAAGTTACGCCCTACCTACGATTTCACACCCACTAAAACTAACTGGCTAAAATACAGAAAATACATCAGTAGTCATCTCAGCTCAAACCCACGTCTCAAAACAAGGACATTTCTGGATCAATTCACCTCGATCCTAAGATTAGCTGTGTTCCACTCTGCGCACAAGCGTGACAACAACTGCAACTGCATCCGGCACCTCAACCTAAATCGATATTCTCCTTAATGAAAAGTCGTGAATGGCAAAAATCCAGGTCCCCTTTCCTAAAACGGAAATTATCTATTGCCAGTGAAAATTTGAGAAAAGCCTTGCGTCTAGAATCAGATCGTTGCCTGGACCAATATATCCAAAACCTTTCTCCGACTGACGTCACCAATTACTCTCTGTGGAAAGCTGTCAGAGAAATGAAAGCACCTACATGCGGAATTCTACCGATTCGTACAAAAAACGGAAACTGGGCAAGAAGCGATGATGAAAAGTCTGCTGTTTTCGCAGAACACTTAAGAGATGTTTAACCACAAACCCACCTTGCAATACTAATAACCTAATATCAATCCCCTCGCCAGATACAACATGCTCGCCTATTAAATTAAAAACGAAAGAAGTAAGTAATGCAATTAGTAACCATGGACTTAACAAAGCCCCAGGACATGACCTCATTACTGGGAAAATGAGCAAGGAGTTTCCCCAAATGCCCATCATCTAACTTACTTCACTATTTAATGGCTTGTTACGCTTAGGATATTTTCCTAATGCCTGGAAAGTTTCAGTAATCTCAATGATCCCGAAACCAGGCAAAGACCCCTCCCAATCGTCATCAAGTGAACGAGATAAAAAATGCATTCGACAAAAAGCAAAATTGTGCAGCCATCTTTTTAGATGTGGCGCAGGCGTTTGACAAGGTCTGGCACGAGGGGCTTATTTACAAAATAAAAAAACTGTTGCCCACAAAAGTACACGACATATTGGAATCGTATCTAAGGGGCAGAAAGTCCAAGGTAAGGTACAATAATGCTTACTCTAAATGCTATAACATCAAAGTTGGCGTACCACAAGGAAGCGTGCTAGGTCCGGTGTTGTGTCTACTATATACCTCATATCTGCCTACCAATAAGTACTTAACAACAGCAACTTTCGCAGACGATACAGCTATCCTTAGCATTCATCCAAATTCCAAAATCGCATCCCGTGACTTAGAAGATCATCTGGTCCTAGTAACAAATTGGTTGGCTGACAGCCGAATTAATGTTTAAGGAATCAAAAAGTACGTATATTACCTTTACTATAAAAAAGGTACATGTGCAGCCATAAAACTAAATAACGTTCCTATTCCACAAGCATAGGAGGTGAAGTACCTAGGAATTCATCTTGACTCACGTTTGACCTGGAAGCGCCACATCGAAGCCAAAAAAAACAAATGACTTTGAAAGCAAATAGTCTACACTGGCTCATGCACAAAAATTCCAGGTTGAACTTAGAATACAAAACACTCCTGTACAAATTTATCATAAAGCCAATTTGGACTTACGGTAGCCAGTTGTGGGGCGGAGCAAGTAACTCTAATATAGAATTGATACAAAGAGTACAGTCCAAAATTCTAAGAACCATTACTGGCGCACCTTGGTTCATAAAGAATACCAACATTCAAAAAGATCTGAACATTCCGCTCGTAAAAAAGGAAAACTTTGACGCCAACTTAAAATATGTACAAAAAATCAAAGAGCATCCAAATCATCTAGCTAGAATACTAGCATGTAATAGGGTTCGAAGTCGCCTAAAACGTACGCAATCACCAGCACAACTAACAACGACACCTTAAACATGTAGAAACACTAATATAACATTTATTACAGTAACTAACATATAACATTGTGATTACTAAAAAGCACTAAATATTGGCAAGGTATATTATTATTAATTATTTACTTTGTAAGATATGCTTACTTATTGTTAGTCTGAGCTTAGAAGATACAATGAAAAAATATATGGAGGAAAAAATAATATATATATATTTTTTTTTATATAAGACTCTTGCCTTTTTTCTCAAGGTTCCCCGGTCAAGATTTAAAAATCACTATTTTTATTGATCTGTTCAATAAAAATAGCCGGGATCCCATCCTCGTCGCCAGTTTTGTTTTTATAGTAAATGTGGATGAATTAGAGGGATGAGGATGATATCCCATCCTCGTCGCCAGTTTTGTTTATTAAAGAAAATAATTAATTTATTTATTAATATTTTATTGATTTAGCATTTCCTCCTTCATCGACTTCCAATACCCTCCAGCAATTTCAAAATGCTGCCCTTTTATAGCTTAAATTATTTCTTAATTTCGTTATTGCCGTTTTGACAACATTTCATAGGATATTTTCTCAACTAAATAATTCCTAATTTTCTGTGAAATGCCGTCTTGACAATTTCATAGGAAATACTCCCTAATATTTGTTTTGCAATTCCTATGAAATATTGTCGTGACATTTCACAGGAATTGTTTATACATAACTGTTCACATCACATCTATTGAGTTATTTATTAAGAAAGTCTTGTATTGTATATAGATAACTATTCTCATCACATCTATTGAGTTATTTATTAAGAAAGTCTTCAGTTCTATTTCTTGGAGCGACTGTCTATTTGCTTTCCATATTGGAAAATTTATTTACTGCGTTCATCTATTTTGCATACAAGCATAGTTAATATATTCATCATATTGGTCATTTGATTTATTAGTAGTTTCATCATTTTTTTTATTTCGGATAGATCGTTATTGTTTGATATTTTTTCAGAATTGCTATTGCTTTTTATTTGATTTGGCTCCTATGATATTGTTTCCATTTGTGCAGCTTGAGCGTATGATATACCAGAAATGATTTTGTGGCCATTTTTTTTTTTTTTTTGTATGTGTTTGTTTTGGTGTTTCAATATTTGTTCCTTTGTTTTTTTCTTGCGAAGTGTAGGGTGTCTCTGTACTTGTAAAGCTTTATATATCGCACATCCTCTGTAGTTTGCCGTGTGGGTTTCACTGCAATGTACGCATTTAATATTTAGTCGTTTCAATTGTGCACATATTTTTCTTGTGTTTTCGAGCACATTTGATACACACCGGGTCTAGTTATGGTGTTCTGATTGACATTATTGTTGAGTTCCAGCCAAAACTCGTTTTCGTTGTTATTGCTCATTTTCAGTTGCTATTGTTGTTCCTGAAGTAGTAACAGGTGAATGAAATTCTGTAGTGGGAGTCGTGCATTGTCCAATCGAAGATAGAGAAAGGCTGACACCTAATAGAGCGGGAGAGCAAGATCCTGTTCTACTCTCTGACGTTTCAATGGGCAATTTGGAGTCGCCGTTGTTTTCGTTTGAGACGAAAGAGAAATATGCGTTTCTTTTTGTTGTTTGGTTGATTGGTTCTAGTCCATCACTGCACTATTGCACTATTGCACTTTCGTCGAAATTTCGTCATGATCCTCTATAATTACTACAAAAACCAAGTACTTTTGAATGACAAGAATATTGGATTTTTATTTTCCGTTTCTAAAACCACTTGTGAATGACACAACCACCGAAATTAGGAAATGTGAATAAGGAAAAATACCAATGTGATTAGGTGTAGCGAACCCGAAAATTAATTTGGGAAAATTGAAACCGTTGGTTCCAAAACTTCGAACCTGCAGTTCACATGTACATATGTATGTTTGCACGTAAATTATAATATGTATTATGTGTTATATTCTCATGCCACTTGCACTATTTACACTTTGTTGAAATCAAATGTTGTTTTAATCAGCGAAATTATTATTTTCAGCGAGATTTTTTTATATTTTTTGTTATATAGTTGAATATATATGAAATTAACTTTAGAAACCGAATGCTGGACTTCTTCAATTGTATGTATACGAACCTAAAGTCACGATAAAATCATAAGAACACCGAATATGTGCAGGCACAGCTCCAAGCTAACGAACAAAGACGCGACCAATATGAATACAGCGTCACTAAATGTTCCGGGGATGGTAAGCATTTTTACCAACCACTTTAATCAATATTATATTTTCAATAAAGCACTACCGACAGGTGTCAAGGTTCGTTATCAACATACAGAGTTTATTTTATTCAAACACCTTGAGGGGTAAAATATACTAATGAGAGAGGTTAATTGTGATTCTAAAGATAAAGAATAAGAAATTAAGAAAAATAGGAATTAAAGAGAGAAATTAAATCTATATATATATATATATATATATATATATATATATATATATATATATATATATATATATATATATATATATATATATATATATATATATATATATATATATATATATATATATATATATATATATATATATATGTATATATATATATCTATATATATATATATATATATATATATATATATATATATATATATATTTCAACAAAGAATGTGTCTATAGAATCGTTGAATTTTAACACAATCATTCGTAAGTTTGGAAACGGAACTTCGTAAACAATTGTAATATTGTGAATTTAATTGAAAATGTGGAGAATCGTAAGAATTACCATAATGAATATAACAATTTACAACTGAAACGAAGAAAATAAAATATTTGAATTGGTAAATATTTGAATTCGCTTCTGGGAATAAGATTGCGTACGGCAACTGGAGATGTTGCACCGGTTACACTTAAAATCACTGTCGTTACCACAGCAGTGCCTCATGAGATGTCAAAGAAGCCATTGTATCGCGGAAGACAAAAATCCCATCAAAGTCAGATGCAGTTATATGGGCCAAAATATACGCAGATGATAAAAAAAGAAGTTGTGGAGGTGGAGGCTGACAACAAATGTTTAATAGAGGATATCATAATTTGAAAAAGTCTCGTGGAAGAACAGCAGAGCAGAATAGTGCCAGTAAGAGTGGTCAATACTGCAAAAACCGCTAGAACCATAAAGAGAGGAGAGGTAATTGGAAATTGCCAGGAAATTTCCGCATTTGTAAATTGTGGGAACCAACCGCGAGTCACGGAAAGCAAGATAACAGTTGACAAAAAGCTATTCGACGATCTGATGAAAGAATTGACTAAAGAGTTGCCCAGGCGGAACAAAGATGGGTAAACAAACAATCAATAGTGGTTTTTGCCCCCAGCAAATATTATATCTGAACAACCCAAATGTTTAATAAATTTCTAATATCTTCATTTCCAAACACCTCGTAGAAATAATGTAGAGTTAATGTAGCTTTTCCAATTCGTAAGCTTCTCCTCATGTACATATCGACATGAAAGGTACCGTTTAATTTGAACATATGTACACGAAGACGCACGCCTAAATCGAGAAAATAAACAAGTTCTGCTTTCTTTCGAATAGTGACAGCCGAGGAGCAGCAACAATATTTTTTGAAAGTGGCTCAGAACACATTAAAATTATTAAATAAAATAAAATGATTGCTTAATAATGGTTTTCTATTAGTTTATATTAATGCGTGTACTCGTGTACCTCTCGCCCAAAAAATAATCACAATTCTTGAAAAAAAATTTTCGTTATTAAAATAGTCTGGTCTAGTGCGAGTAAATACCAAATAAACAAAAATAGCTGAAATTGCAAGCACAACTCAGCAATGTCGATGAATGGTGATTTCCACTGCCGGAAGTACGCGGCATAGTACAATCGGGACATAATCCAGTGCGACAAGTGCGACATGAGGTTCCACTCCAATAGCAAATATGAGCTGGAGTGACAACGAGTGCAACCGTCAGCATGAAAAAACCTAATCAAAAGAGGCTACAGCTCCTGCGATAGCAGAGTTAAGGCCCCGAACCATTGCTCCTCATCATCGTCACCGGTAAGCTTTTCCATAAATGATTTACCATTAACGCAATCCCTTGCCAGGATCACGGAATCCTATTTTATAGCAAACATAATTTCGCCTTTCGTCTTGCCGTATTCCACGTTGTCGATCAAAAATTCAGCGTTTCCTACAGCAATGCTTCCAGGGACTAATAAGGCGTTACTGATATCAGCCATGTTCGCAACCTCTAACACAGCGAATTCAGCACGAGTACCATAAACAACAATACTTCCAACTACATCAGATATTATGAGCCAAGATGCAATATGGTCACCCAAACAAAATACAAGCTTGCCAATGCAGGCATTTGCAAAATATATATGCAGCAAAACCTCAATGGGTTATAACGCCACCCAGCCGCAACAAGAGTCGCCAGTAGAGTTATTAATAAGTCAACAAAATGCAAATGTACATACGAAGGCTGCAGTTGTAAAGACTGGAGAACGAAAGACAGGCCGAGCATTTTCTTTGATATTTGTCTGGTTTACAAACAACAATCAGAGTACGACCTTCAGCTGCACAAATGGCAGCTACACAGGCTATTTCAAAAAAACTTCCACATATTCATGGACACCCAGAAGAGTGGCCGCGTTTCAGTAGCAGTTTCGGAAAATGTGATGCGCTTACAATCCTGCTTGAAAGGTAAAGCACGAGAGGTTGTCAAGAATAACTTTTTCTTACCAGCAATAGTCCTTGAAATAATGCACACTCTAAAAATGTGCTTTGGAAGCCCTGAATACCTCTTAGATTCGATGATAAATGCTATGAAAAAATACAACTACTGAAGGAAAAATTAGAGCCACTAATTGAATTCGCATTGTGCGCACGCAAGATATACTCCACAATAGAGTCGTGTCAAATGCAAGCACACCTAAATAATCCTATGTTAGTCATGGAATTAGTAGATAAACTACCCAGCCAATACAAGCTCAGTTGGGCGATGCAGGAAAAAGATGAGCGGATATCTGCGATTAAAGTTTTAAGTGATAGGTTGTATCAAATGGCGGAAGCAGCCAGCATGGCAGTGCAACCAATTTCAAGAAGAAATTTCACAATCAATAGAGATACCCTTCATGAAAACATTTCGCAGAGCCACTAAAATGTCTGCATCTATTGGAAATGTTTTAAAATGTGAGTCTTTAAAAAATTTAACAAATGAAGGTTTTACGGAGAAACCAATTTGGAACTCCCAACGCAGTCATTGGATATGGAAAAATTACGACAAGCTTATCAGTATTTGGAAAACCTATATATTCGTATCGGCATGGAAAGCCCAAGCTACTTATAGGGTCTGATAACTGGCGGTTAGCCGTTCCTCTGAAAATAAAAGAAGGCACATGGAGTCAACCAATTGCGTCTAAAATACATCTGGGATGGGCTCTGCAAGGCGGGACGCTTACTAAAAGTAATATACAACTATTAAATATACACAAGTGCGAGTGCAGTCGAAAATTGTGAACCAGTTAAGAATTTCTTTACCATCGAGGCAAGCCCGGTACGAAGCACACAGTCCATTCAAGTTACGAAGGCACTGCAGACCCTTCGTAAGACATGCAAGAAAGTAGGCGATCGATATGAAGTCGGCCTCTTATGGCGAGGAACCGATATATAACTACTAAACAGCTTTTATACAGCGAAGAAGCGGCTAACCTGTTTCATATAAAGTTTCGAAAAAATCCCGGACTGAAGTTAATGCTTCAGTAACAAATCAACAACTTATTCAGCAAACACTATGCAAGAAAACTCTCCGCAGAAGAATTACAGTCTCCAATAGCAAAAGTGGTACCTTCCAATATTCACAACTGTGAACCACAATAAGCCAAGGAAGGTTCGATTGGTTTGGGACGCAGCTGCTAAAACCAATGGATTAACATTTAATGACTTCCTGATGACCGGACCAGATTTATTGAAATCGCTGCCTAACATTCTCTTTCCATTCCGAGTGGGACGATTCGCATGTGCAATGTTTCATCATATAAATGGGAGGGAGGAAGATATGCATGTGCAGCGTTTCTTCTGATGAAAGCCTTGACGTTCGGTATAAGTTGCGCTCCATGCATTGCGCACTATGTTCGCAATAAAAAATCCCGAGAAATTCCGAGCTGAATATCCCCGAGCAGAAGACGCCACTCAACAATGCCATTTCGTTGACGATTTCATAGATAGTGTCGACACGGACGAGGCAGCTATTGAATTCACTAACCATGACAAAAGAATCCATGCCGCAGGAGGGCTTCATATTCGAGGCTGGGTATTGAATGCACCCAAGCTGGTAAATATCTAAACGGCGCCCCACAGACGAAGCATACTCCTAAACAACTAAGTCCCACATCACAAATATTGGGTATGAATTGGAACCCTAACGAAGACGCGTTTACGTTTATTTTCAGGTTTACTGGGCTATCTCGTAACGTTATGCAAGAATAGATCACACTAACCAAAAGAGAAGTATTACAAGTGTTGATGTCTATGTTAGACTTCCTAGGTTACCTCTCGTGTTATACGGTTGTCCTTATCCAGGTTGATCCAGGACATTTGGCATTCTGGTATCGATTGGATCGATAACATCCCCGAAGCTCTATTTTCAAAGTGGTTGGGATGGAAAAATTTCATGCCACAGCTGTCGCAATTGACAATATCACGATTCTACTCCAGCAAACTACACGAGGCAGAGGACATCAAAATACACACGTTCGTGGATGCCGGGAATGCACGTTCGCTGCCGTTTGCTGCATTCGAGTGCTGTGCAATAGCCAAGTTACGATTAGCTTGGTCGCAGCAAGATCCAAAGTGACACCGCTACGACCCATATCCATCCCACGATTGGAGCTACAGGCCGCAGTATTGGGAGTGAGGTTATCTACCTAGATAGGAAGCGTGAGTAAAATCCGCTTCAAGGAGCAATACTTCTGGGCAGATTGCAATACCGTTTTGAAGTGGCTCCGAATACATCCATGCAACTTCCAACAATTTTTTATGCACCCCGTCAGAGACATACTGGAGTACACAGATGTATCGCAGTGGAGGTGGGTGCCTTCGAAGATAAATCTCGCCGACTTGGCGACAAAACCAATTCCAACTGCAGGCATGCACCATTGGTTCACCCAGCCAAAGTTCTTGGAGTGGGAGCAAACCAACTGGCCGAACCGTAAAGATATGTGCTTAATTGTCAGTGGATAATTAAAACAACGCCTACTTACTATAGACATAGTGTCAAACAATAAGCTTGGTATTCGTTTTGATTAGTATTCAAAATGGAACCGATTGTACCACAATGTAGCCAATTTCATGTACAATACAGTAAAGAGATCCATAGTTTACTTCGGACTAAACCGAAAGATATAACCAGTAGTTTGGCGCCTCTTAACATATATCTCGATTAAGTACATCTACTGTGCAGTAGATTGACTTTATATATTCGGCAGAGCCGAATATATAAAAAACTTCGACGCAATTATACTAAGACGCAATCACCATCTGACAATACTATTAGTCTGACATCATGAATTATTTCACCATATGGCTCATGAAACGATTATTACTACGCTGAGAGCACATTACTATATTCAAAAATTGCGAGGCTTGTACAAACGTGTGAAAGCCTCCTGTCAACGCTGTAAAATTGAAAATGCCTACCCTCAACCCCTACAAATGGCACCTTTGACAATAGCTAGGCTTGCTTGCTTTGAACGGCCATTCACCTACGTGAGAACTGATTTTTGCTGTCCGATCAGTACAACAGATGGTAGGAGGCGTGAAAAGCGCTGTGGCGATATATTCACATACTTAATAGTACGAGCAATACATATAGAGGTAGCGTACAGACTGGATACAAACTCGTGCGTTATATGTATTAATAACTTCATTGCGAGAACAGGGCATGCCAAGACAGATTTTCACCGATAATGGCACCAACATCGAAAGCTTTGAAAAACATATTGAGGTCAAATACTCCGGTATTATAGTTAATTCGACAACACCAAATTTTTTAAAATCTTTAACTTTCCTGCAGCTCCTCATTTGGGCGGTGCCTGGGAGAGGCTTATACGGTCAATTAAATCAGTTATTATCAAGATATGCCCACATATGAAATTTACTGATGAGAAGTTCATGAGCGTCATGCACAATATCGAATTTATTATAAATTCGCATCCGTTTACATTCGTCTCGATAGAGCACGACGATGACGAAGTACTCAAGCCCAACCATCTACTTCTAGGCTAATCCAGCGGATACAAGCCAGTATGCTCAATCGTTTGTAGACCAGTTCTGGCGTCGATGGCTGTATGCATAAATACCAACATTGACAAAGAGGAATAGGTGGTTAGTCAAACAGCCACCAATAGCTAAAGGAGACATCGTAATTATAGCAGATGAATGCTTACCCCGAAGCCAATGACTAAGCTGTCGAATTGTCCGCCAAGCAGCTGTGCAGACACAACATGGCATATTACAATTACCGGCGGTGAGGATTGCGCTGCTTGATGTCTCCACAAAATAACTTTGTAAACCAAGTCAAAAAGATTTGCTTACGAGGGGTAGAACTGTTGTCGTCAGCTAATATCTTATTTAACCAAATGTTTACTAAATTTCTAATATCTTCGTTTCCATGCACCTCGTACAACACACCATATTATCGTTAATATTGCTTTTCTAATTTGTAAACGCCTCATCGTGTACACATCTTCATGAAAGGTACCGTTTGATTTATACATATGTACACGAAGACGCACGCCGAAAGCGCGAAAATAAAATAGTTCTGCTTTCTTTCCAATAGTGACAGCCGAGGAGGGCCATCTGCTGGATTCCGGATCCCGATCTGACGACGATGCAGATGTCGTTTCCTGACTGCGTGCTCAGAACCCTGGCAACAACATGAGGCTTTGGCGAGTTCTTTCGCACACCAGGGGTAGCAACCGGGATGTTAAAGAAGGTGATAGTCTTCTGGTGCGAGTGGATGAGGCCACTGTTGATGTCATGGTTTCTCGGTACCGGAGCCGTCTGAGTCTCTTCTTTGGGACTCTCACTTTTCATGTCTTTCCCAGATGAGTGGCTCGGACGATTCTCGTAGCTATCGTCCTTGGACGGTAACGCAGATCAACTTGCAGCATTCTAAAGACGCTACTGTACTCCTAAGTGGACAACTCACCCTGCCGCACACATCACCCCACATAACAGCAGTACAAGAGCCATGGGTCTTTAGGGGTCGCCTCTGTGGCCTTGGCTCGTTGAAAGGGGCCACGATATTATATGACAGAAACTCGATTAGACCTAGAGCCGGTCTTATAATATCATCCCATCTCGCAGCGACCTGCCTTGTCCTATTTTGTTGTCAGGATCTGGTTGCGGCAGAGATTAGTTTTAAGAGTATGCACGGATGGTCGAGGTTCGTGATTGCATCTGCTGTAGGCTTTCCTTACGATGCTTTGGAGGCGCCACCACCTGGGAGGGTCGCTACTCTCTTAGGGTTCTGTGAGCGGCGCAATCTTGGTCTCGTTCTTTGTTGCGATGCTAATGCCCAGCATACGATCTAGGGCAGCAGCAAGTGCAATGAGCGGGGCTCCCGACTTTTCGAGTATATTGCCTCCTCCAGCCTGAACATCCACAATGTAGGCAAGCAGCCTACTTTTGTGACTACGAGATGGCAGGAGGTAATTGACGTCACCCTGTCAAAACCAAGATTTGGATGGTCGATCAACAACTGGAGGGTCCTCGCCGAGGACTCGTGCTCGGACCACAGATACATTGAGTTTCAGTGTGGCGAGCGGGCGCAGATGCCATTGCCCACCAGAAACCCAAGAAAAACAGACTGGCCAGAGTTCAGGGAGGCACTGCGTAGCAATTGCGTGACGCCACTGAAACTTCGTAAGGAGCAGAACATTGAGGCGGCTGTTGAACATCTCAACACCGCTCTAACAAACAGCTTCGAGCTAGCCGGTCCAACTAGACCTCCTCTTAGCCGGACTCCTGTTCCATGGTGGAATCGAGAGCTTCAGGTGCTGAGGCGTGAGTCTAGAAAACTCCTCAACCGGGCCCTCAAGACGAATCTTGATGAGGACTGGGAACGATATCGACGTGTTCAGAGGGACTACAAGAAGCTAATTCGGGACTCGAAAAGGACTTCTTTTAGAGACATCTGCAGTGATATCGAATCCCTGAGTGACACGGCAAAACTGGTGAAAGTCCTGAAAAAGGACCAAATCGCTGGGGTCGCTCAGGAAACCTGATGGCTCCTATACGGAGAGGCAAAGTGAGACACTCAGCTTACTGTTGGAGTCACACTTTCCAGGAAATCAGGTAAGCATAGCGCTTCAACAACCACCTTTGGTGGGAACTGTTGTCAGGGCAGATACACCCTCTCGACATGATTGGTATGTCGCCAGAACTGTGGCGAATGAGACTGCTATTAGATTTGCTATCAAATCCTTTGACAGCTTCAAGTCGCTGGATGTCGTATATCCGATTGTGTTGAAGGAAGGCATTGAGTTAGTGTTGGCAGCACTGAAGAATATCTTCACTGCATGTCTCGCACTGGCCTATGTACGACGCGCTTGGAGGATGTTGAGGGTTGCTTTCATTCCTAAGGTTGGAAGAGACAACTACACCAATCCCAAGAGCTTCAGACCTATTAGTATGACCTCGTTCATGCTAAAGAGTTTAGAACGGCTGGTGGAGCTTCGCATGCGTAGGGAGTCTCTGAAGACGCATCCACTCTCTCCATTTCAGCATGCCTATCAAAGCGGAAAATCCTGCGAGACGGCTCTGCAAAAGCTTGTTGGAAGGATAGAGCGAGCCATCGACAGGAAAGAATACGCAATAGGCATCTTTGTGGACATAGAGAGTGCGTTTGACAATGCTACTTTCGACAGTATGTGCGGCTCTGCTAGGCGGCATGGCGTAGACCGGGCTCTAGTAAATTGGATACGTTCAATGCTGGCCCAGAGAATCATAACGGTGCGGGTGGAGGAAGATATACTTGTGTCGTCTGGGGTAAATAGAGGCTGTCCCCAAGGTGGCGTACTGTCTCCATTGCTCTGGTGCATGGTAATCGATCCCCTGCTTAACGCCATTAATGACTCGGGTGTATACGCTATAGGCATATGCGGATGATGTTGGCTGTCTTGTGACAGGTCCATCCCTTATGATTGTCTGCAGAAGAGAGCAGAGAACTCTGGATATGATTGACACTTGGTGCAGTGCGAATGGGCTATCGGCTAATCCTGTCAAGACTGGTATTGTCCTCTTTACCAGAAGGAGAAAGCTTGATGGACTTATTCTGCCCACACTAAAAGGAGTCACTAGCCAGCTATCCAAGGAAATCAAATATCTTGGAGTCATCCTTGATAACAAACTTCTTTGGAAATCGCATGTCGAACGAAGCTATCCAAAGCACTGTCAGTTTTCTGGCAGTGTAAGGGTTTTTTTGGTAAGATATGGGGTGTTCCCCTAGTAAGGTCCTATGGATCTATACAGCTATGGTAAGACCTATTATCACCTATGCATCGATTGTTTGGATGAGCAGACTCTCTCTTGTAGGGATCAAAAAAGGTCTATCAAAACTACAACGTGCTTTGGCCATATGTTGTACCGGAGCATTTCCGACTACTCCAGGCCCGGCACTTGATGAATCTGCCGCCACTAGATGTCTTCATCCGCGGAGAGGCCGTTAAGGCCATCTGCAGAGTGAAACATAGTGGTCACTGGTATGGGGTGTACTCGATATTGGACGACGGCGCAGGCATTGACATCGATTCTGCAATCCTGTCTACGCCCCCGGTGTAGATCGCATCCTTATGGTGAGAAATGTCAGAAAAAACTGAAAGTGGTTCATCTGGAGAGGAGAGCTCCATACAAATGTGGCAGCATTATCCTTGTTCGAGACGAACAAGATTTTGTCGAGGGCAGATAAACATAAATGGATGCATACTTCAAGGGAATACTGTATTCGTCGTCTTCCACCCCTAAATAAAAAAGCGCGGGGGCATGCTTTGGCAACTTTTTGAAACGTTGTTCACAGTTTGGTTAATATTCTGGCACACGAGCGGTATATAAGGCACAACACAATTGAAGTCGAGGCAGTTGAACAGTGGTCGTAGCAGTGTGTACATTCTGATAGTAACAGTAAAAGTATGAAGTGCTTAAATAAATAAGTGTAGTGCAAAATTGTATAAAGTGAAATTCAAGCCAAGATTAAGTGTGTGAATATTAATAATTTAACAAAGCGATGAATATAAGCATAAATGTTTAATGTTCCGATGAGGTAAGCAATAAAATTGCCGGTACATACTCGTATAATAAGACAAGCATTGAAAAATATATCACATAAATCTACTTTTCGTTGAAGATGGTGATAACTCACATAATGCCTGGATAGAAAATATGAGCCGATCGTTAAGAAAAAAAATTACAAAAAATCAACATACTATTCACTTTGCGATTTTTGTTTACAGTACAGTTTTTTTTACAGTTGTCATTAAAAAAGTGTGACACCACTTGAAAAAAATATTTTAAGGTTTGCAAATTACAAAAAAAGCAAATAGATGTCCTATTTGTTATTTTTCCTGATTTCGAATGCATTTAAAGGAATATAAATAGCAGAAATTCGGAGGATGTTACAAACATTCATAAGCATATACCGACAACTTTTGACCTTTTATATTAAATTATCCTTCGATTTTAATATGAATACATTTAAGGCGTATTCAGGGGATGATGTAGTTAAAGTTTTTATTGAAATTTTTGTAACCGATAGACAATCTCTGTATACAGATCATTCAATGAAAATTATACCAATTACCTCAAAAACAACAAAGACAAAATGTTTGAAACTAATCTCATATTTGCAATGAGTTTTTAGTTAGTACTAGTTTTAATAGTGTGGAGTAGCAGATCATTGCCATCTAACTGGTAAATATCGTGGACCAATACATAACAAATGGAATTTAAACTATAAATTACCAAATTACATTCATATTATTTTTTGTACTATTTTTCCAAATATGATTGCCATTTATTTGTTAAGGCTCTGTGGGAGTATTTAGTATTTTTCTTCGATTTATCTTTAAAAAAGGTAAATAGGGTATACTTATTTTGTGCTTTTGAGAAGCGTTGCAATTTCAAGAAGGAGACAGAGCAGGTATGCACATATATATACAGATATGAGCAATACCAAGCAATTTTTATTTTGTCTGTCCGTCTGTTTGTCCGTCTGTGGCCACTTTTTTTCTACACCGTTAGAGCTATCTTAATGAAATTTTGCAAAAGTATAGTCTGGACAAAGATACAGAACCAGATTACTATATGGGCCGAGTTGGACAAAGACCACGTGTACCTCCATATAAGGAACTTTTCTCACCTTTCTTAAAATGACTATAACTTCTGTCGAATTGATGGAATAGTGACGCAATTTGACAGCTATGGAGATGTGGGTCCTTCTAAACACCATGCAAAAAGTGGGCGGTATATATAACTACTATTAGAGAGTATTCATAACTTAAAATCTGGTGGAGTTTTCGGACGAAATTTAACTGGAAGGAACATGTGGACATTATAAAGTTTTCTGCATTAAATGCTCGTATTTGTAAGAGATGAGCAAAATTTCACTGCCGGTGATTTTTTCACTGTTATTTAAAAACTGTTATCGAATATACAAAGTAACAGCGATTTGATCAAAAGAGTGATTTTTAACAGTCCGTTCTTTTTTCACATTGATTGAAAATCGCTACTTTTAATAAAAGCGTGAAGTAAATCAAAAGAGTGATTTTTAACAGTCCGTTCTTTCTTCATAGTGATTGAAAATCGCTACTTTTAATAAAACGTGAAATAACAGCCGCGATTGATTTCACGCTTTGATAGAAATCACTGTTTCTGTGGCGCTTTTTAAGTGAATACAGAAAGAGAGAGAATGGTATTATGTGAATTTTGGCTACATCCATGCACACTTACACATTTAATATTAGATAAAGTTTATGCTAATCAAAAGAGAGGGACAGTTTGCTATTTTTTCACTAGTCATTATAAAGTACAACGAAAAAGAACATACTGTAAAACGTTAGTTTGTTTCTTGATTGCTGTTATAAATTTCATGTAATGGGAAATTTTTCATTTGAATTTTTTTTAATAATTAATAATGTTTTGAATTTAATTATACAGGGTACCTGAGAATAATGGAATTTCTCAACGGTGTTATACATTTTGTAGTTATGTTATTATAAAATTTATTTTATTGAATAAGTAAATTTCGTATATTGGCATTGTAGAAATTGAACAAACTCTTCTTAAAATGTGAATTAAAACTAATCAATTGAACGATTGGTGCATTGCTACTGACATATCTCACTCAATAACCTAAAAGTAGTCGTTTTTATATCTTATCGTCTAATAATTAAATTATGATATTCAGTTGGAGAAATACATTTTATTAGTAATAATATAATATTTATAAATAATAAAAAATATTAATAAATAATCTTTAAGTACAGTATTTATAGTTACAATTTAAAAATAATAACAATATATATAATTATAATATATAATAAAAGATCGGAATTTCGCGGAACTACGTCATCTTCCAAATATCTATCAACTTCTCTATTATATATGCGCAAATGTTAACAAATATAAAGCAATACATATGAATATTCAAACTTTGCATAAATTGTCACTCTCTCCAGCAATGGGATAATTTAACAAGCACAACTACATATATACATACATAAATTTACTTAACTAATATGATAAAAACAGTGATTGATATATTCATTCGTTACCAAAGTAGTGAAATCACCACTCACTGTTATTTCAAGCTTTTATTAAAAGTAGCGCTTTTCTGTTGAAAATCGCGCTTTTCGCTGTTACTTTGCATATTTGATAACAGTTTGGGTGACTGCTTACATACATATCTATATGCATGAACGCAATGGAAACAGCGACCGCAGTCACTGTTTAAAATCACGGTGATTGAAAAATAGTAATCACTGGTAACTGCGATACTCAAAAATCACTGGATCGCTCATCACTAGTATTGATGCCATCGGAATAAAAATTTGCAGAAATATACATGGGGTCGATAATAGTGTGTGTGCAGAATATGGAGTTCGTAATGTTACTGCCACGCCCATAATTAACCGAAAATCATTACTAGGCTCCTATTAAAGATTTATGAACAAAATTCGACAGGAAGGTTGCGGGTACCAACATTAAACACCACACAAAAAATGGGTGTTATTTTTCCAGCCACAGCCACTATTGACATATTATTATAACTTACGATCCATACAATATTTTTGATCGAAATTTTATATTAGTACGTATATGGGCCGTACAAAGCCACATAAACGAAAGTACAATCCTTCCGGTTCATAATGGAAAATAATTTCATTCAAATGGCTGCCTCGGCTGGCCATGTAGTAGCCTACACGATCGGTCCAATTTTTAAGCACATTATCGATTGTGTGCAGCTGTAATTCACCAATGGCTTCTCGAATATTGTCCTTTAAAGCGTCAATTGTATCTGGCTTGTCGGCGTAAGACTTATCTTTGAGTGCACCCCACAAATAATAGTCCAACGGTGTCAAATCACAGCTCCGAGGTGGCCAAACGACATCAGCTCTGCGGCTGATAATGCGATCTTCAAAAACAGGGCGCAAAACATCGACTGTAGCTTCGGCTGTGTGGCACGTAGCGCCGTCCTGTTGAAACCAAATGTTGCCACTATCCTCCCCTTCAATTTTTGTAAACAAAAATTCGTTCAACATGGCCCGATAACGATCGCCATTGACTGTAACGGCCACTCCTTGCTCATTTTCGAAGAAAAATGGCACAATTATGCCTCTGGACCAAAATCCGCACCAAACAGTGACTCGTTTTAGGTGCATCGGCTTTTCAATGTATGCGTGCGGGTTTTCTGTGCCCCAAATGCGACAATTTTGCTTGTTTACATACCCGCCAAGATCAAAATGAGCTTCATCTGAAAAGATGATTTTTTTGGCAAATGATTTTTTTGGCATTCTGCAACATTACCATGATTTTCAAAGTAATGTCGCAATATTTCCCAGCGTTGTTCAAGCGTATAAACAACTATATTCGCTCAGTGGAAGGATAAAACTAATTATCTTTCAAATCAGACATGAGCTAAGTGTTACCATTCACGAAATAAGCACTAGTTGATAAAAAAAAAAAAACGTTAGATGGCGGACCCGTTATGATCAAAACAGTGATTGATATATTCATTCGTTACCAAAGTAGTGAAATCACCACTCACTGTTATTTCAAGCTTTTATTAAAAGTAGCGCTTTTCTGTTGAAAATCGCGCTTTTCGCTGTTACTTTGCATATTTGATAACAGTTTGGTTGACTGCTTACATACATATCTATATGCATGAACGCAATGGAAACAGCGACCGCAGTCACTGTTTAAAATCACGGTGATTGAAAAATAGTAATCACTGGTAACTGCGATACTCAAAAATCACTGGATCGCTCATCACTAGTATTGATGCCATCGGAATAAAAATTTGCAGAAATATACATGGGGTCGATAATAGTGTGTGTGCAGAATATGGAGTTCGTAATGTTACTGCCACGCCCATAATTAACCGAAAATCATTACTAGGCTCCTATTAAAGATTTATGAACAAAATTCGACAGGAAGGTTGCGGGTACCAACATTAAACACCACACAAAAAATGGGTGTTATTTTTCCAGCCACAGCCAGTATTGACATATTATTATAACTTACGATCCATACAATATTTTTGATCGAAATTTTATATTAGTACGTATATGGGCCGTACAAAGCCACATAAAAGATGCAGGATACGCCTCCTTCCCATATAATGAACTTTGGGGACCCCACTTAAATATAACTACCCTATCTATGCTTCTAGTGACGATATATGAATACAAATTGGTAGCTGTATACATTGGGTACGTACTAAATGCAATCCATATATGGAAAGATTATTACTGCTGCCACGCCCACAATTAACCAAAAATCATTACTAGGTTCCCATTTAAGATTTATGAACGAAATATTAGTAGTTATATTGACACTACAAAGCCATACGCAAGAAATGGGTTTGATATTATCAATTCAAGGTACCCGACCGAAAATTACCGTAGATATTCTCCTAATGATGATTTATGAAGAAAACATCCCCATTGTTTAAATCGCACGCACAAGAAAATGTAAAGGGTATTTCGAAGTCGGTCTAACCCGACTTCAGACTTCTTTATTCGTTTCTAATACTTTTATTTATTTATTGACTTCTCTTATAATAAAACTAACTAGGATTGTACAAATCTTAAACCTAACACAAAGATTTAACCCGCTACCAATTTAACTAAACTCAGGTGTTTAAATATGCAAGAAAGCATTTAAATATGAAGAGCGTATCATCGTATTTCCATCAGGATGATTCGTCACATGCAGCTTGTAACCCGGAAAGAAAAAATTAAATTTGCTCGTAAGATGTGTTTCCGAAACAAGTATCACATCAATTTTATTGGCGGATAAAATATGTTCTTTTTCTAGGTTATGCTTGCGGATGCCATTAGCATTCCAGTGGCAATTGAACAGAAGCTCTAAGCGCAGGGTACAATATGATCTCATATGCCCATATTCCTGGCAATTGGGGAATTGCACAGGGCGTTTTTTCTGAGGTTCCTATACATGCGATGTTACTAAAATCGCATATCATAAATTGAGTGAGTTTCAGAATTTTTCATTTGCTTAGTTCAAGCTCGACTCGAAATAATGGTTGTGGCACTTCGTCTTTATTTTTCATATTATATATTGATATTACTTTATATTCACCTTCTTCCGGATACACTCTGATTTTCTCCTGATCAACATCAGATTCAACGTCACTCAACAACCACCAGTCGCTTACTTTGCATTAGTTGGTAAGTATAGAAAGTTTTAGTATATTTATCGGATTACGATACTACTGCACGGTAGTCGCATTCATCATAAATTTGTATTTTTGTTTCCACTATGTTTCCTTTCTCTTAAAGGAATGATATAGAAATTATTACTACCGATTTGATGGGTCATATTTTGCACCAATGCGTTCGAGCTGTGTTCACATAAATATATAAGTGGAGGCATAAAAGTCCTATCGATTTTTTATTTTTGTTATTCAGAAACTGAAGAATCAATTGTCCATAATATTGCAAAAGGATTATGGTTACTGCAAATATTTTCGTATGCAACTTGTACAATTCATATCGACACTGGGAACAAGTAGCGGGTGTGCTCAAGAACAAACGACAACACAGGACATTAGTTGCATTCATATAACTAGGTGATAAGTATAATGCAAAAGTGCCACAAATTCAATGAACACAATTTTTATAACGTTGAACTGAGAAGACATATTTTACTAAAGCAAACTTGCCAGTAGTTAGGCAACTAAAATAAATTTTATGGCTAGAACGAAGTGATACACATAAGTAACGCGTCTTCTCTAATTCATTATCCCAAGAGTGGTTATGGATTCCTAGACTTGGTCCTTCTGTCGGAGGCATGGTCCTCCTCTACGCCGCTCACTGGGGTAATTGATATTGATTTTGGATTAAGCTTGCAAGCCATTTTAGATCATACCGCTGAGCGCATAGCTTTAGCCAAAAAAAAATGTGATTGCAACATTGAACGATGAGGAAAAGTGGAATTTTTTCCTGCACGCTAAGTAGGGATTCGATGGAAACTCTGGAGACAGCTCATTTAAACAAGCGTGCCATAAGCCAGATGCAAACGATTCAAATGTTTTCATCACCTCTTCTGTTCCACTCAGGATGATTTGTGGAAGTAAATTTGTAAGGCAAAATCCTCGTCCAGCATCTACCAGGTTCTGCAGGCTTTTAAAAATTGAATTTGTGAAAGAGTCCACAGCTGTTTCTAGAAATGAAAACGAAGGAGTTGGTATAGAAATACAAAATCTCGTTAATTCGATTGTACCTTATAAAAATAAATATTTGGAAGTTAAGTACAATTTGATTTTATCTATGGTTGATGGAAAAGTTTTCAACGCATTAACCGAAACAACATCCCCACATAAATCTGACTTAGTGGAGCTAGCCCGAAAGACTTTAATAAAATTGATGAAATGGTGAATAGAGTTGTAAAAACAGAAAATTTACAATTCGGTTTTTCAATACTTGATTTGGTTCTTTGAAAATCTGCTCTACTTATCGTACAAATTGTCGATAAAAAAAGTGGCAAGCTCGATCGGAAAATTAAATACGCAATCAAAAAGAATTCAAGGATAAAATTGGTCTGATTGTTGACCAACTGAAGCCTGGATTCGGGATTTCTAACGATGGCAATACCGGCAGGCGTGTCTTTAAAAATCGCGAGATTCACATACATTCAATTAAAAAGATGCATACAATACTCACAGTTGTTTCTAGTGGTTACGATATTGAGGAAGAAAAGTTTCGCCATTTCCCTTTAAATACAGCAAAATATTTTGTTGAATGTTATCCATGATAACTCCAACACTTCACAAATATTTCATCCATGGACCAGAGATAATATCCTACGCCCTGTTACCAATCAGACAATTATAAGAAGAAGCTCAGGAGACTCGAAACGAAGATTTAAAGATTTTAAAAGTTTCAGAGAGCATTTTTCTTGCAAATGCAGCAGGTAATAAGCAAACGAATACATATTCAATAGACTTGTAATCAGAAGTAGCAGATTATATTTTTAAATAAAATTTTTAGCTTCAATAAATAAAAAATGTTAAAAAACGATTATAACCATATATTTATTTTTTATGATATAAAAAAAAAAAATTAAAAACTCTAATTGCACTAATTTTTTACTTCTTTATGATTAATAAACTAAAAAAAATAATTTTTACTTAATTAGAAAACCTGGGGGAACTAATCTCCATTTTTAGCACCATTTACCCCACTTTCCGTCGTTGTCCATGGTCGTCCGCTTTGAACACCTTTTTCGCTGGAGCTTCTTCGTCCATACGCACAAAATGTCCAAGCCATCGCAGACGTTGTATAGTGATGCGTCTGACTACGCCAGTATCAGCGTAAAGCTCTTACAGTTCATGGTTCATCCGAATACGGTGGTCGTCGCCGACACGAATATGACCGAAGTTTTAACGCCGAATTTTCTCCTCCAACACCCCAATCACAGCTGCATAAGTCTGAGGCACAACCCATGCTTCTGCACCATAGAGCAGCGCGGGTAAGATGAGCGATTTGTAGATTATCAGTTTGTCGGTCGTGAAAGGGCTCTACTAAACATTTGCTTACTGAGCCCATAGTAATACCTATTAAATAGTGTGATTCTTCGTTTAATCTCCAGGCTAACATTGTTTTCGGTGTTAATGGCGGAGCCAAGCTATATAAATTCCATGACGACTTCAAAAGCACAGTTGTCCGCTTTAGAGTGGGATCTTAAACGCCGATTATCCCTCCTGGTGGACCGCATATACTTTGTCTTGCCCTCGTTCACTGTCATTCCCAGTTTTGTTGATTCTTTTTCAATGGCAGAAAATTCAGCAGCAACATCTCGCTTGCAACGTCCAATGATGTCGATGTCATCAGCATATACGAGGAACTTGTCACTTTTGTAGAAAATATAGCCATCCTGATGTAAACCGGCCTTCCGCAGTACCCCCTCCTTGATGAAATTGAAGCGATTGCACGACAGAGGAAACCTTGCATGGTATTGAAACCTCGCATGGTATTGAATGGGTCGGAGAGGTCACTTGACAGAGCTGGAAGAACTACTCAATGTCATTCTACCGAGCCGTAATAGTTTTGCATTAATACCGAACTCAGACATGATGTCATATAGGCAATTCCTTGTCGGGCTATAGAAAGTAGCGTCATAATCGACACCCTTCGAAGGGTGTCGACTTTATTCTCGAGGGTTTTCTCCAGCATTTGGCGCCGCGTGAAGATCTGGTCAATGGTGGACTTTCCAGGTCTAAAACGGCACTGATAAAATCCAACCAGTGTGTTGGCATATGGTGTTAATCTATCGCACAATACGCTAGACAGAACCTTATATGAGATGGCAATAAGACTGATTCCCCAGGAGTTGGCGTATTTCGTCGGGTCACCACTCTTCAATACAGGACAGAGACCACGGAGATTTCAATCGTCGGGCATACTTTCTTCTAGTCATATTTTACTGATGAGCTGATGCATGCACTTTATCAGTTCATCGACGCCAGCCTTGAACAATTCAGCAGGCAGTCCATCGGCACCACATTGTTTCTGGTTCTTTAGTCGTTGAATAGCAGCTCAGAACTCATCGTGACTAGGTGGTGGAAGAACCACTCCGTCATCGTAAAGTGCTGGTGTCCGGTGGTGTGGCTTTGTAGATATCGAGATGTAGGAATCTGGTGCTACTAACTACAAGGCTAATGCTGACGAATTTAACCTTGATGCGGATCGTGACAATCCTCGCGTTCACGGCCGTGAATCTGGGGACCATCGTTCCAAGCCTGGCGCGTTCCACAAATCCACATTCGAATTCGTGCCCAAGTAAATAGGTTTATTACGCGTCACATTATCTGCATTCATTTGAACAGCAATCATATTATCTGTGAAACTCTTTGAAGTATGAAAATTTGTTTTTGAAATTAGAGCTCAAGCACCTAAACGTTTACCATTGCTCTCCCTCTCAATAATGATTTTAAAATTTTTGCATTTTTTTACATTTTCCATAGTTTTTCCAGATACAACATTATTCAAACGTTTAAACAGATTTTATTCGAAATCATTGTTTGCAATAATTCGATGTCATATATTTAAATCAATATAAATTTTTAACCATAGTGATGTTTAAATTTGAATATTCTAACTAACATTATTATGCAGATTGCGGAAATGTATTATATAATTAAGATTATTATTTAAATCAGGAATTAGTTTCCTCATATTGTGAATTTAGGTTGGCGATTTCTTGATTTACGCACAGAACGGTAGATCATTGTGATCATCGTGAAGTTCTTATATGATTTAGGATAAGTTAGATCAACTTCTGAAACACAGCAATAACAGTCGGTTTCGCTGATTTCTAAAACATTAGATTTATCAACATCTTCACCCTCTAACCATTCAAAATCGATATGGGACAAATATTCAGCTATTATCCTCCCATATAAATTATTTGCATCTAAATACATCAAATAGTCAGAAGGTTTATTACAATTGTGTGACTCAACATATTTATTGCTTCGTACACTGAAATATATCACCTCTAATTCCGTTCTTAATGAAATTATATATATTTATATCAGTGAACAATTCTAAATTAATTTTAGTCATTTTAAGCATGGCATCCCATGATGAGCCCGGAGTTTGTGGAATAATAGCACGGATCAACTTTGTATATAGATTTACAAACTTTACGAAAATTTTCAAATACATCACTCAACAGGATATAAGAAAATATTATCATTTAATGTTTGTCAATTAAATATACATTTAATATAACATTTATCGTTTGTTCATTATCTTCAACAGACCATTCTTTACTATCTAAGATTGAAAATAATTGTTCATGAGGGGTTAAGACGTTTTCTTTGAATTTTTCAGTGGAATATAGAAATATACTCTTTCTTTTTAAAATATTATTTTCGCAAGGATTTGAATTTAATGAGTTTAATATTATAAAATCATCATCGATTAGGTAACTAAAGTATCTAAACTTGTTGGCATGAACCAAAAAAAGTCAAGAAAGCGAAAATGTAATATATGATCTTTTCAATTGGAATAATTTTAGTGAGAGAAATGTAAGTTCGCTTATTAAGTATTATAACGTGAATATCACCTGGTTAAGAAAACCACTGTAGAGTGCGGAACCATTTTTTTTGCTCCTCACTTTGTTGAAATTTTGCAATGCAAAATCTAATTCCTTAAATAAAAAACTACCAAAGAGACGCATAAAACGTGATTAAAAGAATCAGTTTAGTGAAACAAAATTTTAAGTGGATTTAAATTTTTATTTTAATTTGTGTTAGAACTTTCCACAGAGGATGAGTGTATTACGCTCTCCCTCTCAGCCGACGCGATCTCCGACACGGCGCATGCTCACAAAGTATAACAGAACTAGCGCCAGGGACGTCAACATTATTGGCGATGCTCTCTAAGCAGCCTCCCGTGATCAAGCATATAAATGATTTAAATATGTTTCCCTCCCTTCCGGAAGCAAAGACTTGTAACAAACAGCCCTGGATTACAAGGGCTAACTTACGCTTATACCAACCATCCTAAGGCAACGAAAGCAGCAGAGCCAATTACAACTGCAGCAACGGACCGTGCTCCCACTTAGGTCGAGGGCAGATAAACATAAATGGTTGCATACTTCAAGGGAATACTGTATTCGTCGTCTTCAAGCCTTAAATACAAAAGCGCGGAAGCATGCTCTGGCAACTTCTCGAAACGGTGTTCACAGTTTGGTTAATATTCTGGCACACGAGCGGTATATAAGGCACAACACAATTGAACTCGAGGCAGGTAAACAGTGATCTTAGCAGTGTGTGCATTCTGCTAGTAACAGTAAAAGTATGAAGTGCTTAAATAAATAAGCTTAGTGCAAAATTGTATAAAGTGAAATCCAAGCCAAGATTAAGTGTGTAAATATTAATAAATGTATTACCAAGCGATTATTTGATTATTACACACTCCAGCGGCACGAATCCAAGTATTGAGAGTGGTATAAATTGTCAGTAGGGCAATTTCGTAACAGTATTTACTTATGTTAGTATTTTTAAAACAAGAAGAAAATTCATTAGATAAAATCAATATTAAAAACTAATATCATTAATCGAATCAGAAGATTTTGAAAAAGAACCGTCATCGTCAACCAACACCAACAATCACACCAACACTAAAAATAAATAGTATTATTATACTCATTTGAATATAAGCACCAATGTTTTATGTTCCGATGAGGTAAGCAAGAAAATTGCCGGTACATATAATAAGAAAAGCGTTTAAAAATATATCACATAAATCTACTTTTCATTGAAGATGGTGATAATTCACATAATGCCTGGATAGAAAATATGAGCCGATCGTTAAGAAAAAAAATTACAAAAAATCAACATACAATTCATCTTTGCGATTTTTGTTTACAGTACAGTTTTTTTTTTTTACAGTTGTCATTAAAAAAAGTGTGACACCACTTGAAAAAAATATTTTAAAGTTTGCAAATTACAAAAAAAGCAAATAGATGTCCTATTTGTTATTTTTCCTGATTTCGAAAGCATTTAAAGAAATATAAATAGCAGAAATTCGGAGGATGTTACAAACATTCATAAGCATATACCGACAACTTTTGACCTTTTATATTAAAATATCCTTCGATTTTAATATGAATACATTTAAGGCGTATTCAGGGGATGATGTAGTTAAAGTTTTTATTGAAATTTTTGTAACCGATAGACAATCTCTGTATACAGATCATTCAATGAAAATTATACCAATTACCTCAAAAACAACAAAGACAAAATGTTTGAAACTAATCTCATATTTGCAATGAGTTTTTAGTTAGTACTAGTATTAATAGTGTGGAGTAGCAGATCATTGCCATCTAACTGGTAAATATCGTGGACCAACACATAACAAATGGAATTTAAACTATAAATTACCAAATTACATTATTATTAATTTTTGCACTATTTTTCCAGATATGATTGCCATTTATTTGTTAAGGCTCTGTGGGAGTATTTAGTATTTTTCTTCGATTTATCTTTAAAAAAGGTAAATAGGGTATACTTATTTTGTGCTTTTGAGAAGCGTTGCAATTTCAAGAAGGAGACAGAGCAGGTATGCACATATATATACAGATATGAGCAATACCAAGCAATTTTTATTTTGTCTGTCCGTCTGTTTGTCCGTCTGTGGCCACTTTTTTTCTACACCGTTAGAGCTATCTTAATGAAATTTTGCAAAAGTATAGTCTGGACAAAGATACAGAACCAGATTACTATATGGGCCGAGTTGGACAAAGACCACGTGTACCTCCATATAAGGAACTTTTCTCACCTTTCTTAAAATGACTATAACTTCTGTCGAATTGATGGAATAGTGACGCAATTTGACAGCTATGGAGATGTGGGTCCTTCTAAACACCATGCAAAAAGTGGGCGGTATATATAACTACTATTAGAGAGTATTCATAACTTAAAATCTGGTGGAGTTTTCGGACGAAATTTAACTTGAAGGAACATGTGGACATTATAAAGTTTTCTGCTTTAAATGCTCGTATTTGTTAGAGATGAGCAAAATTTCACTGCCGGTGATTTTTTCACTGTTATTTAAAAACTGTTATCGAATATACAAAGTAACAGCGATTTGATCAAAAGAGTGATTTTTAACAGTCCGTTCTTTTTTCACATTGATTGAAAATCGCTACTTTTAATAAAAGCGTGAAGTAAATCAAAAGAGTGATTTTTAACAGTCCGTTCTTTCTTCACAGTGATTGAAAATCGCTACTTTTAATAAAACGTGAAATAACAGCCGCGATTGATTTCACGCTTTGATAGAAATCACTGTTTCTGTGGCGCTTTTTAAGTGAATACAGAAAGAGAGAGAATGGTATTATGTGAATTTTGGCTACATCCATGTACACTTACACATTTAATATTAGATAAAGTTTATGCTAATCAAAAGAGAGGGACAGTTTGCTATTTTTTCACTAGTCATTATAAACTACAACGAAAAAGAACATACTGTAAAACGTTAGTTTGTTTCTTGATTGCTGTTATAAATTTCATGTAATGGGAAATTTTTCATTTGAATTTTTTTAAATAATTAATAAAGTTTTGAATTTAATTATACAGGGTACCTGAGAATAATGGAATTTCTCAACGGTGTTATACATTTTGTAGTTATGTTATTATAAAATTTATTTTATTGAATAAGTAAATTTCGTATATTGGCATTGTAGAAATTGAACAAACTCTTCTTAAAATGTAAATTAAAACTAATCAATTGAACGATTGGTGCATTGCTACTGACATATCTCACTCAATAACTTACAAGTAGTCGTTTTAATATCTTATCGTCTAATAATTAAATTATGATATTCAGTTGGAAAAATACATTTTATTAGTAATAATATAATATTTATAAATAATAAAAAATATTAATAAATAATCTTTAAGTACAGTATTTATAGTTACAATTTAAAAATAATAACAATATATATAATTATAATATATAATAAAAGATCGGAATTTCGCGGAACTACGTCATCTTCCAAATATCTATCAACTTCTCTATTATATATGCGCAAATGTTAACAAATATAAAGCAATACATATGAATATTCAAACTTTGCATAAATTGTCACTCTCTCCAGCAATGGGATAATTTAACAAGCACAACTACATATATACATACATAAATTTACTTAACTAATATGATAAAAACAGTGATTGATATATTCATTCGTTACCAAAGTAGTGAAATCACCACTCACTGTTATTTCAAGCTTTTATTAAAAGTAGCGCTTTTCTGTTGAAAATCGCGCTTTTCGCTGTTACTTTGCATATTTGATAACAGTTTGGGTGACTGCTTACATACATATCTATATGCATGAACGCAATGGAAACAGCGACCGCAGTCACTGTTTAAAATCACGGTGATTGAAAAATAGTAATCACTGGTAACTGCGATACTCAAAAATCACTGGATCGCTCATCACTAGTATTGATGCCATCGGAATAAAAATTTGCAGAAATATACATGGGGTCGATAATAGTGTGTGTGCAGAATATGGAGTTCGTAATGTTACTGCCACGCCCATAATTAACCGAAAATCATTACTAGGCTCCTATTAAAGATTTATGAACAAAATTCGACAGGAAGGTTGCGGGTACCAACATTAAACACCACACAAAAAATGGGTGTTATTTTTCCAGCCACAGCCACTATTGACATATTATTATAACTTACGATCCATACAATATTTTGGATCGAAATTTTATATTAGTACGTATATGGGCCGTACAAAGCCACATAAACGATGAAGGATACGCCTCCTTCTCATATAATGAACTTTGGGGACCCCACTTAAAAATAACTACCCTATATATGCTTCTAGTGACGATATATGAATACAAATTGGTAGCTGTATACATTGGGTCCGTACAAATACAATCCATATATGGAAAGATTATTACTGCTGCCACGCCCACAATTAACCAAAAATCATTACTAGGTTCCCATTTAAGATTTATGAACGAAATATTAATAGTTATATTGACACTACAAAGCCATACGCAAGAAATGGGTTTGATATTATCAATTCAAGGTACCCGACCGAAAATTACCGTAGATATTCTCCTAATGATGATTTATAAAGAAAACATCCCCATTGTTTAAATCGCACGCACAAGAAAATGTAAAGGGTATTTCGAAGTCGGTCTAACCCGACTTCAGACTTCTTTACTCCTTTCTAATACTTTTATTTATTTATTGACTTCTCTTATAATAAAACTAACTAGGATTGTACAAATCTTAAACCTAACACAAACCCGCTAGCAATGTAACTAAACTCAGGCATTTAAATATGCAAGAAGGCATTTAAATATGAAGAGCGTATCATCGTCTTTCCTTCAGGATGATTCGTCACATGCAGCTTGTAACCCGGAAAGAAAAAATTAAATTTGCTCGTAAGATGTGTTTCCGAAACAAGTATCACATCAATTTTATTGGCGGATTAAACATGTTCTTTTTCTAGTTTATGCTGGCGGATGCCATTAGCATTCCAGTGGCAAATTGAAAAGAAGCTCTGAGCGCAGGGTACAATATGATCTTATATGCCCATATTCCTGGCAATTGGGGCATTGCATTGGGCGTTTTTTCTGAGGTTCCTCTACATGGGATGTTACTAAAATCGCATATCATAAATTGAGTGAGTTTCATAATTTTTTATATGCGTAGTTCAAGCTCGACTCGAAATAATGGTTGTGGCACTTCGTCTTTATTTTTCATATTATATATTAATTTTGCTTTAAATTCACCTTCTTCCGGATGCACTCTGAATTCCTCCTAATCAACATCAGATTCAACGCCACGCAACAACCACCAGTCCCTTACTTTATTTTATTTGGTAAGTGTAGTAAGTTTTAGTATTTTTATCGGATTATGATACTACTGCACGGTAGTTGCATTCATCATAAATTTGTATTTTTGTTTCCACTATGTTTCTTTTCTATTAAAGGAATGATATAGAAATTATTACTACCGATTTGATGGGTCATATTTTGCACCAATGCGTTCGAGCTGTGTTCACATAAATATATAAGTGGAGGCATAAAAGTCCTATTGATTTTTTATTTTTGTTATTCAGAAACGATTTTGGTTATTGCAACTATTTTCGTACGCATTTTTGCTACTCGATTACCCAGTTTACTTTGAGGGCTTAGTTTTCGTTTTACATGCATATAGCCATCAAATCCTATCTGAAGTGTTGCCTTAGTTGATATTTTCTCACACGAAAGACAAAGCTGGAAGAAAAAATTAAAATGGTGAATAAAGTTCCGATTAACTTTTATTTGGCATGGAGACTGAGAGGTAAGGACGAAAAGGTTAAATGATAATTCATCAATTCCGGTACATAACACAACTTTTGACAAAATGGAATATGCAAGATGGTAAAGGCGCGTCTACCCCTTTTGCCAGTGGCACAGTATTAGAAAAATGCACTGACCCTATGAAGCCTTACCTATTTAGCGATAGTGTCGAGACCAGATATAGCACATGTTGTAGCAAAATTATCGCAATTTAACTCACATCCGCTTAGAGAACATTTTATGGCAACGAAACGGGTGCTCAGATATTTTCGAGCGAGACCCAAAGGTGTGTTAACATATAACGCTAATTGCAATAGTTTAATTTGTTTTACAGACGCGGATTGGGCTTTCGACAACATTGACCGTAGATCATATAGTAGATCCTACTCACTGTATAGATGGGTGAAAATTTAGTAGCATGGGAATCCAAAAAGCAAAGTATCGTGGCTCTCAGTACGATGGAGGCCGAATATGTCTCTATGTGCGCGGGAGTGAAAGAGGTGACCATCCACCGAAGTTTACTGCTGGAGATGGGATTAGAGACCTGGTGAGCGAGTCAACAATAGTTTTTTATGACAATCAGTGCGCTCAATTTGCAGTTAAAAATCCAGTGGTAACCAAGCGAAGTAAATATATAGACATTCGGTACCACTATCTGCGAGACAAATATATGAACAACGAGATTGATATCCACTACGTTCCGTCACCAGATAAATGTGGCTGATATTTTAACTTCAAGTTTACCTAAGGAACGTCATGAAAAACTATGTAATGATATTAAATTGAAATTTATTGTAAAAACCTAACATTTGACTTAATATTTGATTTGAAGGAACGTCATGAAAAACTATGTAATGAAATTAAATTGAAATTTATGGTAAAAACCTAACATTTGACTTAACATTTCCTCAACCTCATATGCAATTTATTCTAAATGAAAGTAGTCGTGTTGAGTTGGAGTTTGTCAGAATACTAACAAATGCAACTCTACCTACTTTGCATTAATATAAGGTATATTACGATATTATGCTTATATTTAGACTAAGCAACCGAAGATATGTTTATGTACTTTTCTTTTCTATTACTTGCATTAAATCTTCTGAATCGAATGGACGTGTTCTTTTAATTTCGCTAACAAGCGGAATATTCAATATCTGGCTCGTACTCGAATGGGAGGAGAAGGAACTAAGCGGATATAAATGCTGGATGTACTTATTGGCGTTGCCGGCCATTTGCTCTTTGTGTGTCAATAACGAACCGGTGCGCTTGTCTCCGTTCCAATTGTCGTTGTTGATTCAGTTCAGCTCGTGCGTCTTATGATTTAGATGCACGCAATTGCGACATGCTCCCACGAACATTTTCGTTATCTTGTTTGATTTGTCCGTTCTAATATTTCGCATGTTTGTTGCTGTATTCGTTCAGCGGTCCAACCTACCCCCTTGCGTCTTGCTGGCACTGTTCACTGTACACACACACAAATAGACCAAATTGCTGTACTTACTGATGAAAAACGGTATGCCGATAACGTATTTGTTCTTTTAGTATTTTACAAACCTTTTAAAGTCACAAAACACTTACATATATATTTCTATAAAATAAATTAAAACAAATCGAGCGAAATTTTGCACGCAGTTCGTTGTGGTTCATAACAAATACAGAATGAAATGTGAAAATAACGCGTACCTTCACGGCAATAGGTCCGTAAACTCGCCCGGACGTTTTTTTCGTGTAACTTTGTAAAAACTGTCAAACGATCAGCTGTTCTGAATTTGTGAAGATGAAAACATTTTTTTGTTTAAAATAAATCACAAAAATGGAGGATGAATGTAAAATAAGAAAAAAGTGTTACAAGAAAGTTATAGTTAAAGCAGTGGTTGAAAAACGATCGTCGCAGAGCGCACAACGTGTTTGCAATGGACAGTTGAGCAGTGATCGTCGCAGGGCGGACATAGTGTTAGCAGCGGGCAGTTGAGCAGTGATCGTCGCAGAGCGGACATTGTGTTAACAACGGTCAGTTGAGCCGTGAGTGTCGCAAAGCGGACATCGTGGGAGTAGCGACAGTAGCATAAAGCGGAAGTAAATAGAAAAGTGAAGTGCAACAACTGAAGTTCATATGACGTGGATTGCCTACTTACGATGATTGTAGAATGACGAACTTACCAAGTTCGGCGGTGTCACCGTTGAAGATAGCATCTCGCAAGTGAATGTATTTTTCCGCACGCAGCTTCTTTTGATTGTGTCCTAGGAATCGCAGTCGTTCGCTCTCTACCTTCGCGTACATGTCGACCATGTATATGTTGGCACAGCTCACAACATCGTAGAATGACGTTGTTCTGACCTCGTCGAATGTACATACGATAAGTATAAAAATCGATTGAGCTCACTTTCTTGTTTGTTTCAGCTCCTGTAACAACATATTCATAAATATTAATTCAAAATAAGTAATGATGTTCATAATGAATGAAGTGCCTGTTGCGGCATCTCGTTGTTTAATGTTTATACAATATCCGTCTTGTCCCTTCCAGAAAATTTGCGGATATTGGAGATCGTCGTATGAAATGTATGGGCGATGAACTCCAGATTATTGTTTCTTCTTCGAATCACAATTTCTCGAGTCACTGTGTGGTCGCCAAGCATTATTTCAGCAACGTCGTCAATAATAGGCGCATTTAATCTACGCACGTGCTCTCTAGATGGTGTTTTATCAGGAGTGATGACAATAACGTGATTGTCACTTTGCAATTCATCCATATGTGATTTGAAGAATTTTAATAATTCATTGTGCTCATTTAATAGGGCGTCCAGGTCGCCGACGATGCACCTGACTTTAAGCGAATTGAGGTTATAATAGCCGCAACGTGCATCCACGCTATTGGCGAGTCCGCGTTCGGGGTATAAACGGTTGATGTCCTCACCGCCCATAAAGTATATTTGTAAAAATATATGTTGTTCGTTTGACATTGGCAGCAATGAGCCCACTTTGTGGTACACTTGGCCTCTGATTTTGAACGTTGAATTGAATTGTTTACAATTTTCCACAGTACTATGAACTATTTCTGCTGCTCCAAACGACGTCATTTCGAAGCATGAATTGAATGTGTGAATGGACTTCAGGAACAGGTTTGAATTTGGATCCGTGCCGATGAGCAAGCCGTTCAATGGTTCTGATGGTGTTTCAATTTCTGGTAGTTGCACTTTTTCTGATGCGCAACACATGCCAGCTGACTCATGTTTGAATTTGAGCGCATGACAATTACGAACCGGTGCCGTTCCAATTGTCGTTGTTGATTCAGTTCAGCTCGTGCGTCTTGTGACTAGATGCACGCAATGGCGACATGCTCACACGAACATTTTCGTTATCTTGTTTGATTTGTTCGTTTGTTCTGTTCATTCTAATATTTCGCATGTTTGTTGCTGTGTTCGTTCAGCGGTCCAACCTGCCCCCTTCCGTCTTGCTGGCACTATTCACTGTAACACACACACAAAATATATACTCGTATATATATATATATATATATATATATATATATATATATATATATATATATATATATATATACATATATATATATATATATATATATATATATATATATATATATATATATATATATATATATATATATATATATATATATATATATATATATACATATACTCGTATATATATATATATATATATATATATATATATATATATATATATATATATATATATATATATATATATATATATATATATATATATATATATATATATATATATATATATAGAGTACAATCCCGATAATTCGCAATCCCGATACCTCGAAAATCCCGCTAACTCGTAAAAAATATTCGGTCACTTGCGATAATTCGTATAAGATTTATGCATTTTGGTCCTCTTAGTAAATTGTAATATATTCGTAAAGAAATCAATCAAAAACGTCTTAAAACTCGTAATACAAAAAAAAAAAAATGAACTGAGAAAACAGAAAGAAACAAGAGAATGCTCTCGTAGTAAATATTTACTGTAATGTTTTGCCATTATTGTTTTTGATGCGCTTTTTTCATGTTAATTTTTCATGTTACTAATTTCATTCGGTTAAAATGTCGAAGCGGGGTTGCAACACTTTGTCTGTAAAAACAAAGCAGAAAATTATTAATGCCGTATCAAACTGCGAAAAAAAAAATGAAGTGGCTGCTAGATATAAAAATGCTCCATCAACTTTGACATCGATTTAAAAAAAAAGTGACTTTTACTTAGATCTTTCATCAAAAACAAAGTTGAAGGGACAAAAGCTATGTGAATTCCAGGAATTGGAGCGCGCGTTGATGAAATGGTTCGAGCAGTGTCGTCATTCTAACATACCACTTGGTGGAGCACTGATGCGGGAAAAGGCAAAGATTTATGCAGTTAAATTAATCCTAACTGAATTTAAAGCGAGCGATGGGTGGTTTGATCGGTTTAAAAAAAGGAATAACATAAGTTTTCGGAAAATTTGTGGTGAAAGTGCTTCTGTGGATGATGGTGTGTGTTCAGACTGGTATGATAAACTTCAGAAACTCACAGAGGGCTATGAGCCTAAAAATATTTTTAATTAGATGAAACAGGTCTATTTTTAAAATGCCTTTTTGACCGTAGAATGAGTTTAAAAGGTGAAAAGTGTCACGGCGGTAAACATAGTAAAGATCGCATTACAATAATGCTTCCTGTTAACATGGATGGCACAGAAAAACTAAAGCCATTTATTATTGGAAAATCAGCGAAGCCTAGATGTTTTAAGAATGTGAAGACAATACCCGTAACTTACCGTTCAAATAAGGAAGCATGTATGACTGGTCATTTGTTCACTGAATGGCTCCAAACCTTGAATAGACAAATGTAAAGACAACACCGTCAAATTTTACTGTTTGTTGACAATTGCCCAACACACAATGTTAAAGAAGATTTAAGTCATGTGCGTATACAATTTTTGCCTGCAAACTCTACTTCCAAACTTCAGCCACACGACAAAGGCATTATTCAAAATTTTAAGAGTTTATACCGGAAATGAATAGTATTGCAAATGCTTTAAAGTCTAGAAGATAAAAAACAGCATACTATCACTTTATATACTGCAATAAACATTGCTTATATTGGCAAAATATTTCGAAATCAACTATAAAAAATTGTTATCGAGCTTGCGGTTTTATCGACGATTCAAACGCAATATTAGTGAGCAGTGAACTTAACATAGCGGAGTGGGATAAAATTCCACAAAATCAAAAATGGCGTATAACCTTCAATGACTACATTCATTTTGATGATTATTTGGCTACAGAAGGAATTTTCACCGGTGCTGATATGTTAGGGCTAAAAGCTGCTGACGAAAATGATTCTGAAAATGATGACAACGATCCGGAAATTTCCCAGGTAAATGTGCCAAATCTAGCATGGCAAACATTCGTGAAATGCTTTTGCAATCTGAAACTGACGATACTGCGTTTGAAGTTCTTGTAAAATTGGATGATATAATTGATAACATTCGTGTAAAAGAAGCACAGCAAAGACAAATAACTGATTTTTATGATAAACAATAAACGTCAAATAAAAAATTTAATTTATCTTTTAATTTATACTTCAAAAACGAAATTCCCTTTAACTCGTATTTTTTTCAATTTTGCTTCCGATAACTCGTAATTCCGCTAACTCGAAAAGCCTGCTAATTCGTAATAATTGCTCAGTCCCTTGGATTACGAATTATCGGGATTGTACTGTATATATATATATATATATATATATATATATATATATGTATATATATATATATATATATATATATATATATATATATATATATCTATATATGTATATATATATATATATATATATATATATAAACATATATATATATATATATATATATATATATATATATATATATATACTCGTATATAAATATATATATTTTTTTAATTTTTTTAATTTTTTTTTTCTCATTTCTTATTTATTGTATCTTCAATATAACTTGGACTAACAATAAGTAATCAAATCTTAACTCTAAAACTGTTTATTATTAAGTCCAGCCAATGCTAGACGAGAAGAGTAAAAAAGTCTGAAGTCGGGTTAGACCGACTACGAAGTACCCTTTACCTTTTCTTGTGCGTGCGAGTTCAATAATTGGGATGTTTTCTTCATAAATCATCATTAGGAGCATATCTACGGTAATTTTCTGTAGGTTACCTTGAATTGATTACATCGATCCCATTTTTTGTGTATGGCTTTGTAGTTTCAATATAACCACTACTATATAATTTCGTCCAAAAATATTGTATAGGTCGTAAGTTATAATAATATGTCAATAGTGGGCGTGGCTGTATAAATAACACGCCCCTTTTTTGTGTGGTATTTAATGTTAGTACCCGGAACATTCCTGTGAAATTTCGTTGATAAATCTTTAATAGGAACTTAGTAACGATTTTTGGTGAATTGTGGGAGTGGCAGTAATAATAATCTGCCCATATTTGAAATGCATGTTAGTACAGACCCTTTGCATACAACTATCAATTTGCATTCATGTATCATTACTGGAAGCATAGATAATTGTCTTTAAGTCGGGTCCCCAAAGTTCATTATATGGGAGGGAGGCGTATCCTTTCTCTGATCGACCCCGAATCTTGTATGCGGATTTTTAGGGTCCATATACATACCAATAAACCAAAGAACACACCCATTTTTGTGTTGTGTTTATTGTTGGTACCCGCAACCTTTCTGTGAAATTTCGTTGATAAATATTCAATAGGAGCCTAGTAACGATTTTTGGTGAATTGTGGGCGTGGAAATAATAATAATCTGCCCATATTTGAAATGCATGTTAGTACAGACCCTTTGCATTAAACTATCAATTTGCATTCATGTATCATTATTGGAAGCATAGATAGGGTAATTGTCTTTAAGTCGGGTCCCCAAAGTTCATTATATGGGAGAGAGGCGTATACTTCCTCTGATCGACCCCGAATCTTGTATATGGCATTGCAGGGTCCATATACGTACTAATATATAATTTCGTCCAAAAATATTGTATAGGTCGTAAGCTATAATAATATGTCTATAGTGGGCGTGGCTGTAGAAATAACACGCCCATTTTTTGTGTGGTGTTTAATGTTAGAACCCGGAACCTTCCTGTGAATTTTCGTTGATAAATATTTAATAGGAAGACAGTAGTGATTTTTGGCTAATTGTGGGCGTGGCAGTTCTAGTATGATCTCCATATTCTGCACACACACTATTATGGACCCCATGTATATTTCTGCAAATTTTTATTCCGCTGGCATCAATACGAGCATAGGTAGGCTAATTTTAATTTTAGACCCGAAAGTTCCCTATATCAAAAGTCGGCGTGTCTTTTCTCTGATCTGCCTCATTTGTTGATGTTAGCTTTGTAATGTCCACATGTTCGTTCCCGTAAAATTTCGTCCGTAAATCTCTACCAGATCTTAAGTTATTAATATTTGTTAATAGTGGGCGTGGCAGTTAATATATACCGCCCACTTTCTGCACAATGTTTGGTGGGACGCACATCTCCATAACTGCCAAATAACATCACGATTCCGCCAATTGGACAGAAGTTATAGTCATTTTAAAAAAGGTGAAAAAGTTCCTTATATGGGAGGTAGGTGTGGTCTTTGTCCAAATCGGCCCATATAGCAATCTGGTTCTGTATCTTTGTCCAGACTATACTTTTGCAAAATTTCATTAAGATAGCTCTAACGGTGTAGAAAAAAAGTGGCCACAGACGGACACACGGACGGACAAAATAAAAATTGCTTAGAAAGTGATTCTGATCATATCTGTATATATACGAGTATGTCCATACCTACCACGCCTCTTCTTGAATTTGCAAGCCCTCTCAAAAGCACAATGTCAGTATACCCTATTTACCTTTTTTAAAGGTAAAGGGTATAAAAATATAGTTTCTACGATTGCTTCTGTGAATATCTTTCACGTCTCGCGTAATCGGCTGTGAGCAAGGGTGTCTCTCCTTCTCAGCCGAGTGACCTCTATAATTTAGAATATTGCAAGCTTCTTAATATACGTTGTCACATGTTGTGAAAACAAATTTTTTACCATCGTGACGTTTAGATCTTTGTGAATGCTCGAATTTTTGACATACCACGGAGCGGCTGTAATCATTCGGAGGATTTTATTTTGTCGCCTTTGAATTTTCTCTATATTTGACGCTGAGGCAGTTCCCCATAGCTGAATCCCGTAGCACCATATTGGTTTTAGAATCGAGTCGTATAGTAGAAGTTTACAGTCCAGGCTTAGTGTACAATTTCTCCTAATAAGCCAGTTAATTTGAACTGTTTTTAGTTTCATTTGCATCAACTTTGCTTCTATGTGGGTTTTCCATGTTAATCGACGATCAAGATGAATACCGAGGTATTTTTTTTTTTTTTTTTTATTAATTTCAATATAAATATATATGTATTACAATTTTTCTACTTATGCCTCAGCGCTAAAAAGCTTGATAGAGGCTAGAAGGCAACCTATTGACTAACAAGAAATTTAAATTTTAGTTAATTCATTTAATTTTAAACTTTTAGATAATTCACTCAATTTATACAATTTTAATTAAGTTATAATAATTAAGAAACTAATAATAATAAAAAAAAAAAAAAATTAATAAATTCATTGGATGTATATTTATGCATATTGCTAATTAATGCTTGTTGGATGTCTCAAAACGCAAGAAGTAAATCGGTGTTTTGCAATAAATACTTTTTAAATTTAATTTGAAAGCAGACAGAGATTCAAGGCTCTTCAAGGTGTTAGGTAGCTTGTTAAACTCGTTTGGTCCAGCAAAACAGATACGTTGCTTTGTTAATTCTAACCGACATCTGACTACCTGTAGATGCCGCGCTTGCCTAGTAACTCGATTTGTGTGCACCATGTTTTGCTGAAATTGTAGGGTATGGGTTCCTATACCACGTAAGGTTTTAAAAACCTGTACCAATAGTTGTATCTTATATAGACCTTTCACTGGGAGTACATTTTTAGCAAAATCTTTATATAAACTCGTCGTGCTATGTCTCAAGGGAAGATCAGAAACAATTTTGAGGGCTTTGTTCTGTGCTATTTGCAATTATTTCAAATAACAATTAGTTTTACTACCATAAACTATAGGTAGGTAAGATATATGAGAGTGAACCAGAGACTGATAAAGCATCATTTTTGTTTCTATATTTAGCTTATTCTTAAATTTGTACAAGATACCAATTCCTGATGATATCCTACTCTTCAATCTCTTGATGTGACAATCCCACATCATATTTTGAGTGAAAGTCATTCCTAAGTATTTTACACTTTCCGACTCTTGTATTATATTTCGGTCAATTTGTACAGTAAATATATCATCATTTCTGTAATTTGATGGTTTAAATCTAACCAAATTCGTTTTCTCTTTGTTTAAAGCCAATAAGTTAATTCTTGCAAATTCAGAAAGAATTGCAGAATCATACTCAATCTGTGTTCTTAGAACCTCTAGATGTTTGTATTTGTAAAAAAGATATACGTCATCAGCAAACATGAACAGCTTACCATTGAAATTTATGTTTTTTAATTCATTAATATAAATTTTGAAAAGTAATGGTCCAAGGACACTACCTTGTGGGACACCACATGTCACAGACAACATACTGCTTTTAGCCACACCGATTTGTACAATTTAACCTCGCTGTGTTGCGGTATAGTCTAATAGTGAATGTAATCTGTACACATTTTTGTTCGTTCACCTTTATCCTCCATTGTTGTAGCCATTTTTCCAACAGAGATATATATTCCTGTAATTTGCGGGATGCTTCTTGAGGGTTTTGGTGTCCGCTTAGGAACGCTGTATCATCAGCGAATGTTGATAAGTGGATATAATTGCTTATTGGCATATCAGAGGCGTATATCAAATATAAGATAGGACCCAAGATGCTGCCTTGGGGAACTCCGGCTAGAATCGGTTGAGGTGTGCTCAGCAAATTACCTTCTTTGATGATACATTTTCGTCCAGTTAAATAGTTTTTAAATAGCTTATGAGTGTTTGCGGGTAAGTTTTGCTTTAATTTCAAAATTAAACCTTCATGCCACACTTTAGCAAAAGCCTGGGAAACGTCAATGAAGAGGACAGAACAATATTTATTTTCTTCGAACGTTTTTCTAACTATGTTTACAAGTCTATGTGTTTGTTCAATAGTGCTATGTTTTCTTCTGAATCCAAATTGATGATCTGGAATTCATCCATTCTCATTTAGTATGGGGGTCAGCTTGCTTATAAGTAGTATTTCAAATAGTTTTGACATGTTAGATAATAGGCTAATAGATGTATAAGATTCTGCTTTCGTATGGTCTTTCCCGGGCTTAGGAATTATGATAATCAACGAAACCTTCCATTCAGTAGGATACTGTTGGAGGCGTACAATAGCATTAAAAATGAAAAGAATTATTTTTCTTACTATACGGGGCAGTTCTAAAAGCATCTTATTACTGATTTTGTCATTACCTGGGGCTTTTCTCGGGTTTAAGCTAGCAATAGCCGTTTCAATATCCCGAATATTAAATCTCAGAGAAATCGCTGCTTCCGCGACCACTGTTGGCAGCTCAAGTATATCAGCAGATATACTTGAGCTGATATACTTGGAGTGAAAACTTTTTTCAAATGGTTTACAAAAAGATTCCCTTTTTCAGTATCAGTTCTTGCCAAAGCTCCGCCCAAAGTTCTTCGGGGAGGCTTATAGATCTCAGGTTTTTTAAGTCCTCTGGTTGCTCGCCATAGCGAATAATCTGTTTGTGGCGTTGCATCGAGATCTTGGAGAAATTTCTGCAGAGATGCTGAATTTTTATATTCTAATAATTTTCGAAGCTGTTTGGTACATTCTTTGAGCTTAATTTTTACCTGCGGGGACCTGTGTCGTTGCCATTCTCTTCGAACTCTTCTTTTTTCTGACAATAGCTATTCTACATTTACAGAGTGAGTATATATTCTCTGGTATCTGACCTGTCGATTGGTAGAAGTAGCATGTTCAACAGCTTGCTTGAGGATTTCATCTAGCTTTCTAATAGAGCCATCTATGTCTGCAAGCGTTCTTAACAGCATACTATCCGTGTAATGGGCACTGAGGTATTTCTTGTATTTCAACCAGTTAATATGTGTAACTGTCGTCGCCAACTCACCAGTTTCTCGGGGTTCCGTATGGTAACAATAGTGGGAGAATGATCTGAAGATAATTCTAGTAAGGCCTCAACTAGAAACATTTCGCTGGGAATGCCCTTTACCACTCCAAAATCAATAACATCTGGAGTCTTTTTTCGATCTGAAGGCCAGTAGGTTGGTTGTCCGCATGAAATTACTTTTAACCCAATTTTAGTAATTGTATCAAACAGAACACGTCCCTTCGGGGTGATTAGCCGTGATCCCCAGAAAGTATGATTTGCGTTGTAATCACCAGCTGCCAGAATACGTGGTCCTAGTGATTTATAAAGTTTACTGTATAGACTTTCTGTGATTGAAAATCTGGGAGGAGAATAGATCGATGAAATCACCAAGTCCTGGTGGAAATTTTCGTCGCAAATATTTGTTACCAGAAGGTAATCCTCACGAGTGTCTCCCAGAGAATAGTGTTTGAATCGCGACTTTATAAGTATTGCCGAGCCACCACAAGCTCTTCCTCGGGGGTCCTTGGTGTCGTATAAAGTGTAGCCATTTATTTTAAAAAAGCTTCTAGACGTCAAATGTGTCTCAGAGATCAGCATTACGTCAATTTGTTTATCCAATAGGAAATATTCCAGTTCGTTTTTATGTTGGCGGATGCCGTTTCCGTTCCAGAAACAGATTTTTAGGTTCATGGTTTGTTTAATACCACCTGCAGCAGTGTAGATTGTATTTTCAACATTTCCTGCATCATGCAGGTTATGTTGGTTGTAAAACTATTTACTGACTGAATTAAAGTCTCTATTAAAGCTTGAAGACTACTAAAATTAAAGCTATGGATATCGTTTGCTGGTAGCTCTTTTTGCACTATAGTCTGGCTAGACTTTAAAACATTTGCGTAAGAAAATTGACTGGTAGATGGTTGGGCTGCCTATGGGAAATTTGAGTTAAGCAGATTCATAGGCTGATTGGATGTAGGAATAGATTTGTTGGTCAAAGATCGATTTACGTGCGCGTAAACAGGGCAGCCCCTATAGTTGGCAGTATGGTTACCACCGCAATTGCTAAATTTTTTTTTTTTTTTTGTCATCTTTTGGTTGGACACATTTGGCGGTACCATGTAGGTCCCCACACACTACGCAAACGGAGGGTAACTTGCAGTAAGTCTTAGTATGGCCAAATTCTTGGCAGTTCAGGCATTGAACGGGTCCTGCACGTTCATTCGGTTCTTCTACAGTAACTCTACGGTGCAACAAATTTAGGTTATAAATGGGGTGAGGCTCGTTCTTCTGCAGTTTCATGTCGCCTGGTTCTAGTTCCACCCGAAATAGTGGTTGTGGGACTCTGTCTCTGTTTCTGATGTTTCTGATGTTGGTAACATTTTTAACTTTAAAGCCATTGATTTGCAAGCACCCTTTACCTCCTCTGGAGGCACGCAGGAGAAAATGCCTTTTACAACAATCTGTACACCCTTAGCGCTTTTTAGCTGGTAAGTGAAGAAGTTTTTGTTTTCTTCTTAGAGTACTGACACAGGTGGCAACTCCTGCTAGTTGTTTTTTGGCGCGCACTTTTCTTTTTAATGATGTGGTTTTTAGAATGTTTTATGAATTTTACATTTCACTTTTAATCTGTTTTTGCAGAATCAATCAAGTATTATTAAATTATGTAAATTAACTGCACTTTTGTATTAGCGTCCAAATCGCGTCCGCACAGTTCAAACAAACTTGTATTATATATATATATATATATATATATATATATATATATATATATATATATATATATATATTATATATATATATATATATATATATATATATATATATATATATATATATATATATATATATATATATATATATATTTATATATATATATATATATATATTTATATATATATATATATATATATATATATATATATATATATATATATAAATATATATATATATATATATATATATATATATGTATATATATATATATATATGTATATATATATATATATATATATATATATATATATATATATATATATATATATATATATATATATATATATATATATATATATATATATATATATATATATATATGTATATATATATATATATATATATATGTATATATATATATATATATATATATATATATATATATATATATATATATATAATACAAGTTTGTTTGAACTGTGCGGACGCGATTTGGACGCTAATACAAAAGTGCAGTTTATTTACATAATTTAATAATACTTGATTGATTCTGCAAGAACAGATTAAAAGTGAAATGTAAAATTCATAAAACATTCTAAAAACCACATCATTAAAAAGAAAAGTGCGCGCCAAAAAACAACTAGCAGGAGTTGCCACCTGTGTCAGTACTCTAAGAAGATTGGTGATGCCACTTAATTTTAAATTTTTTAAATTTTAAATTCCTCAGAATTGCATTTGAGCCATTTATTAATTTTTCATTTTCTCAATTCTTAATGAGTTTCCCGAATATAAACAAACTTACAAACATCAGAAATGCTTATGTGACGGTGGTTGCTGAAGACTGCTGCAAAAACAAACAAGAAATAACTAAGGATAACTTGTACCTAACAACCAAGCCAATAAGTCGGGCTCGTTCATGATCTCCTGCATTAATATTAAACAGCGAATCTACACCTACAATTGCGCCAGTAAGTAAGTTAGTCATGCCAGCCCCACAAGCAAACGAAAAAACAACAAAAATTTATCTAACTAACCCCACAACTGGAGTATCGCTTAAAATTACAACCCCAGTGAATTGTCCGGAAAAATCAAAAATTCAAGTGGGATTGGACAGATATCCGTGCTAAAACGGGGACGAAGCCCAACATTTTCGAAGATCGCTTCAATGGCAAAAGAACCCAAAGATGGAAATGCAGACATCCCAAGTTCCCAAAATCGTTTCGCAATTCTAGAAGATGATACGAATGATTCTAACACTCTGAAAAGGTCGAGTAAACCACCCCCGATTTTTTGAGGGAGCGTAACTCTAACGAGCTAATAAAGAGCTTAATATCATTTATTGGTGAAAAGGCATTCTACGTAACTCCAATAAAACGTGGTAACAATTTAGAAACGAAAATCCAGGTAAACCAGGAAAATGATTACCATAAAATTGTGTCAGATTTTGAAGAACAAAACAAAAACTTCTTCACTTACCAGCTAAAAAGCGCTAAGGGTCTACAGATTGTTGTAAAAGGCATTGACTCCTGCGTGCCTCCAGAGGAGGTAAAGGGTGCTTGCAAATCAATGGCTTTAAAGTTAAAAATGTTACCAACATCAGAAACATCAGAAACAGAGACAGAGTCCCACAACCACTATTTCGGGTGGAACTAGAACCAGGCGACATGAAACTGAAGAAGAACGAGCCTCACCCCATTTATAACCTAAATTTGTTGCACCGTAGAGTTACTGTAGAAGAACCGCATGAACGTGCAGGACCCGTTCAATGCCTGAACTGCCAAGAATTTGGCCATACTAAGACTTACTGCAAGTTACCCTCCGTTTGCGTAGTGTGTGGGGACCTACATGGTACCGCCAAATGTGTCCAACCAAAAGATGACAAAAAAAAAAAAAAAATGTTTGCAATTGCGGTGGTAACCATACTGCCAACTATAGGGGCTGCCCTGTTTACGCGCACGTAAATCGATCTTTGACCAAAAAATCTATTCCTACATCCAAACAGCCTATGAATCTGCTTAACTCAAATTTCCCATAGGCAGCCCAACCATCTACCAGTCAATTTTCTTACGCAAATGTTTTAAAGTCTAGCCAGACTATAGTGCAAAAAGAGCTACCAGCAAACGATATCCATAGCTTTAATTTTAGTAGTCTTCAAGCTTTAATAGAGACTTTAATTCAGTCAGTAAATAGTTTTACAACCAACATAACCTGCATGATGCAGGAAATGTTGAAAATACAATCTACACTGCTGCAGGTGGTATTAAACAAACCATGAACCTAAAAATCTGTTTCTGGAACAGAAACGGCATCCGCCAACATAAAAACGAACTGGAATATTTCCTATTGGATAAACAAATTGACTTAATGCTGATCTCTGAGACACATTTGACGTCTAGAAGCTTTTTTAAAATAAATGGCTACACTTTATACGACACCAAGGACCCCCGAGGAAGAGCTTGTGGTGGCTCGGCAATACTTATAAAGTCGCGATTCAAACACTATTCTCTGGGAGACACTCGTGAGGATTACCTTCTGGTAACAAATATTTGCGTCGAAAATTTCCACCAGGACTTGGTGATTTCATCGATCTATTCTCCTCCCAGATTTTCAATCACAGAAAGTCTATACAGTAAACTTTATAAATCACTAGGACCACGTATTCTGGCAGCTGGTGATTACAACGCAAAGCATACTTTCTGGGGATCACGGCTAATCACCCCGAAGGGACGTGTTCTGTTTGATACAATTACTAAAATGCAAGTATTATTAAATTATGTAATTAAACTGCACTTTTGTATTAGCGTCCAAATCGCGTCCGCACAGTTCAAACAAACTTGTATTATATATATATATATATATATATATATATATATATATATATATATATATATATATATATATATATATTTATATATATATATATATATATATACATATATATATATATATATATATATATATATATATATATATATATATATATATATATATATATATATATATATATAAGTATGTTTATTATGTATGTTCTGGACCAAAAACGCGTGTATTTTCTTATGAAGGTCCAAATTCACAAAAAACCGTCACGTTTTATTATCGAAAGCTCGAAAGCTTTTAGAGAAGCCATCTGGCGGTGAATTTTTTGTTGGAAGCTTTTGTTGAAAGCTGTGTTTTGGTTTGTGTCTTTGCTATGATGGAGGCAGCTTTTGGGGAAAGCTGTGTTTTGGTTTGTGTCTTTGCTATGATAGGTCCAAATCGCGTCCGCACAGTTCAAACAAACTTGTATTATATATATATATATATATATATATATATATATATATATATATATATATATATATATATATATTTATATATATATATATATATATATACATATATATATATATATATATATATATATATATATATATATATATATATATATATATATATATATATATATATAAGTATGTTTATTATGTATGTTCTGGACCAAAAACGCGTGTATTTTCTTATGAAGGTCCAAATTCACAAAAAACCGTCACGTTTTATTATCGAAAGCTCGAAAGCTTTTAGAGAAGCCATCTGGCGGTGAATTTTTTGTTGGAAGCTTTTGTTGAAAGCTGTGTTTTGGTTTGTGTCTTTGCTATGATGGAGGCAGCTTTTGGGGAAAGCTGTGTTTTGGTTTGTGTTTTTGCTATGATAGGGGAAATTTTGTGAAAGCTGTGTTTTGGTTTGTATCTTTGCTGGAAGGAAAAGTTCACGTGGAGTTTAATGTGAGCAATAATAAGTTTCATGAAATTTTTTCATACCCCCTTTTTGCTTTTGATCAGCACAAGTCTCTTATAAGCTAAAAATTCAACTCAGTTTGGTATTTACTGATACAATGCATCTGCGTTCTTTTTAAATAAAAGCTTATTCAACTCGGATGCGTGTTAACTGATAAAAATGCAGCTGCTTTCTCGAATTCAACATATAAATAGTTTGCTAATAAATGAGTTTATATTAGTGTTTCATTTCTCATTGAAAACAAAGTGAAAATGGAAGCGAAGAGAGTAATAGTTATGGATGTTCAAGGATTTTATAGTGAAACTAAATTTATTCCGAAATTATTCAGTATCTCAGGAGCAGATATAGGGATAAAATCGTTTATTATTGGACCACCTTTTGAATATTCGAGGTTATCGAAGGAAGAAAGGAAGGCAATTGATTAGTTGAGTCATCATCATCATGAATTAAGCTGGCACGATGGTAACACAACGCTAAAGGATCTCTATGAATATATTTTTCTAAACAAAAAGAAAGAAGAAAATCCAACTATATATGTAAAATGTTTGGAAAAAGCAAAATGGGTACAAAATTTGATAGGAGAAGAAATAATAAGCAATTTAGATGATTTTGGTTGTCCTAGTTTAAAAAATTTATGTAAAACTAATATCAATATAAATGTTTGTGAATATCATACAAAACGTTGCAAATGTATAATTAAAAATGGAAGAAATATGTGTATTTGCACATAGAAAAATCTAATTGTATTAGGAAATTTTATACTTACTAGAAAAAATACTTACTTTTAAAAATATAAATTACAAAATTAAATAAAATTCAAAATATGTATTATTATTATTAATTAATAACCTTTTGGTTTTTTATTTTTTAAGTATCATTGTACATTTGAGTTTTCCAAATTAACTTAAATTTAAAAAAATATCTGTATATTTCTTTTTTTTGATTTGTTTCTTATATTTTTTTTTACAGTTTTACAAATATTGTTACTTTTCTATTTTTTATTTCTACAAGAGCATATGTACATAAATTCTTTTGGTAAGAAAATAGTGTTAGTTTTTTTCAGTAATTTCACGAGCGCTGAGAGTCCAAACTCCTTTTTCAATTGGACGAGCAAAATTTATCATCTTGGGAATTAACTCAAATTCTTCATCCGGATGTTCTAATGCATATTTTTTCTCTAATTTGAAAATGATATCCTGCTCTACGCATTCTGTAAGCGCATTCATGAATAAATCGTCTGTGTTCCTTACATCACTAAAACCTTGATCTAATTCAGCATCATTTAAATTATTTCCGAAGTAACTCGGATCTTCCAAAATTGACTTTTCATCATTAAATTTTAAATGATTCATTTTTTCCTTACATAGAAGGTTCACAACAGTTCTCATACTAAATTTAAAATTTTCCTCGGATTGATATTTAGTGAGAAAAAAAGGCAGCTGCATCCTGTTTAGATAAAAGCCTATTCAACTCGAATGTGTGTTTAAAATGCAGCTGCTTCCTCGAACTCAACATATAAATAGTTTGCTAATGAGCGAGTTTACACTAGTCTTTCTTTTCTAATCGAAAACAAAGTGAAACATATTCATATTTTAAAAATGGATAGTACTTTAAGTGCTCTAAACCACATTTCCCAAATAAAGGAATACAAAAAACCAGTTCTAAGCCTTAGAATCTTTCTATTCAACACCCTCATAAGGATAATTAAGGCTAGCAGGAAACATACACCGTATGGAGAAAGAGGAACATGTATTATTCTTACCACGAAAATTTAATAGTTTAACATATGAAGATATTTTAAACTAATCAAGTGGAGAATATTTCATTAAAAAAAAAAAATGTAATTAATAATAACTATAAATTTGTTTTCGAAACTAAAAATAAAAAATAAGAGAAAAATCTGTAAAGAATTTTTAATTAATTGTTTATTTTTTAATCTATATACATAATTCTAAAGTGGCCCCACGCTTTCGTTTTATTAGTACCCGACACTAAAAATAGTTTTCCATCAAATGGATTCAAAGCGAACTTAGCTTGAGTGATGCTGTTAACTTCATGTTTCCGCGATTGAATTAAATTGTGTTCGATTAGTTTATCAATATTATTTTGAAGACAATCAACATAGTTTCCGCGATTAAATTAAATTGTGTGAGATTAGTTTATCAATATAATTTTGAAGACAATCAACATAATCATCAAATGTTATCCTATTTTTTATTATATGTCCTTTCACACCTTTACACTTTTTATCTTCATCTTTACCCTCTACCCGTATTGAATACATTTTTGATCTGAGACCAACAAATGCAGTCATTATGTGACCATTATTCGCCTGTATCAAAACGTTTAACACAACAACGCTTAATGATTTGATACAAGTCGTGGCAAATTAATTCATATACAATCTGTGGGAATCTGTACCAGACTACAATTGGATCCAAATTTAGGAACCATATAACCATAATGAAAATCGTAAATGGTTATTTTAGCTACGTCGAGGATACACATACCAACATATATGGGCTTACTAAAGAAAACTTCTGTCTTGTTTAGCCCTATAGCAACAAGATTTTCATTGAATATGGTGGAAACTTTAAATTCCGGCTTGGAAATAAGAGCTTCCGCTCCATGTCGACCCAACCATTTTGTTACCAGTTTGGCAATACTATACTTTTGGATATTCTCTATAATTTTACCAAAGATGTTATTTATCATGAGTTTGAAAAGATTTTTTCAAATTCATTTTTGGCTCATTTTCGAAGATTCATCTTTAAATCAATATATGATTTGAGCCAAAGAGATTGTTTAAATTGAAGAATTTTATGAATTTTAGTTAATCTAAGGCCATATTTTAAAGCCTGCTTAAGACTGCGGTAATGGATTATGTACTTTGTTTTGTTAAAAAACGCATTAATTTCCTCTGTTTTGAGCCTCTAGGTATAGCATGCTCGGGGCATAAAGGGAGATCATTATGTTGATCGTGAAGATTATTTGGATATTCTAAGTCTATTTTAAGGATATACTCTATATCTGAATCATCAGATATATCCTCAACTTTGAAGTTTTCTAAATCTTCTACCCAATTAAAATCACTATGGGGGAGATATTGAGACATTGCCCAAGTATATTGATTATTTACATCGAAGTACATCAAGTATTTTGATGGTTGAGCAGCATCATAATTGGACATGTACTTGTTGTTTGTATTAGTATACCGTTTACTACATTGACTAAGACCCCACGAATACCTCACTCTACAAACATGAGCATATCAACATCTGCCAATTGTTCGAGAGTTATGTTAGTATGTTTAACCATAGCCCGTATTATTATACCCGGTAAAGTGAAATATTGTGCGGGATCTAAACCGTATGTTTGATAGCAACTTGAACGAAATTGTTCAAAAACATCTGCTAGTAAAAGAACATCAGTCTTTAAGTACATATCTGAATATTACCCAAATTATTTATATTCAATTTAGTCCAAACATTGCAGGCATGTGCATACTCATCCTGACTGATATTACAATTATTCAATTTATTTTAAAATGGAGAAACATTAGGCAAAGAGGTTTCGGACAATTTGGAAGCATCTTCACAATAATCGTAAGGAAATACACACTTACGAGTTAACAGACTTGACTGATCATCGGACAAATCTTTAAATTGGGATTTTAAAACTGGAAATGAGGAAAGGGATGATGCTAAAGTATCCCAACTACTTCCCATAAATTTGAATGAATCAAAAAAGCGGAATTTTATTAAAAATTCATCGAAATTCTTTGTAAATGAAATATAGTGTTCTTTATTTATAGGGAGGAGATTGATACGTCCTTTTAAATCTGAAGCCAAATTTTCAATTATTAAATGAGAGTCATAACCACTGAGGTTATGAAAAATAATAGGAATCGTATGGGAATCCCTGAAATTTATGTCACATTCCTCATGAGCCGCTCCACGATAAATACCCGTTAAATGACAATGGCCACGCATTTTTTTATTCTGATCACTAAATGATTTTTTACATATATGACATGTAGTAGCTAATTCAAAATATTGATTTAGTTCAATGGATAATTTATTCATTGGAAGAGGGCAAAGGAATACTGTTTCAACATCTTCAGCGAATTGTTTAAGTTCGCTTGCACACCATTGAATCCAGTAGCCACCCCGATAGCCTTTATAAAACGAAAGTGTGGGGTCGTACATACACTGAGCATAAAAGCCAATGCTTTTGATATGAATTTCGTGAAGTTGTCTTCTCCAAAATACATTCCAAATCAACATAAATCATAAATGGAGACATTATCTTATATTTATAGTTTTTGAAGCTTACAAATTTTTCCTCATATGTTGACATTCTGATTTTGCAGTTGTTCACTTTACCACAATCTTCAACATGCTGCTGCAGTCGTATTTGTGTCTGGAAGTAGCGGAGGCACCGGTCGCAGAAATATTTGATTTTTGTGTTTGCAGACATCTGAGTGGATAGAAGCCTGCTAAAATTTTTTCTCCACACAAAATGGCTTCTGATCGGTTTCTCATTATCAGCAACGTTAAAATCATTACCATCCTTTTCCTCATTATAATACTTTCCTTTTTATTCTTCGTTAAATATGTAGGGAGCACAAGGAGTTCCTTCCATATCTTTTGATGGATGTAGACGTTGACAGAGATGGTATTTTGTTTCTCGAAGCGTGGGACTTGTTTAAATGTCATTGGAAATTGGATCCCCTTCAAATTCAAAATATCTTTGTAATGAGGATAGGATGATACTCGATCAGAATGTTGTTCAACAGGATGGAGGGCTGATATCATCTCCCAGACAAGCATGCATTACTGTTTTTTACATTGATGCATGCTTTCTTCCTCTCAATTTCCTTCGGCAACGATATGTACGTTAAACCAAGCTGTGGAGTAAACTGGTTTAAGTTAACAATCAAGTTTAAGATGGCTGACAATGCCCAACCACTATCACGTTCCTGGAATTCTTCCAACTTTTTCAGTACAACATCTCGAATGTTTTCCTCAAATAATATTTTCAGATAAGTTTCTTGATAAACTGCGACATTTTTTGTATTCATATATTTTAAATCCCAAGCTTTTATAATTAGAAACTATCCGCAGAATATGCCATTTATTTTAAGGGAAGGTGTATCCCTTAAGATTTTCTTTATCTGATGGTTGAAAACTTTACAGCAATCTGCCAAGAAACTTTTAATATCCTTTTGAGTAAGGTTTATAATGACTGCACTTCAAATTCTATGAATAAAAACATTTCTTAGTTAAGGACATTTTATAATAGTAATAAAATTAATTTTACCGTCTACAAAAGGTTGACTTAACATCTTTCCATTTAACTGTAATAGAGGTCCAATTTTTCCTTTCTTTCAAAAGGTTAGCAGTCACATATGCATAATAAAGTTACATATGCGTTGGCAAAGTGCGCATTAAAAAATTTACGCATTTGAAAAATGTCCAAATAGCGGTTTTGCGCACTCAAAGAGTGAACTCCTTCGAAATTCACTTTTTGCGCATAAAACATGCATTTGAACATTTTTGAATGCGTATTTTATTTTACGCATTCATAAACGATCCAACGGATCCGTATCTACGAATTAAAATATGTTCCCACGGAATATATTTTAATGCGTAGATGAAGTAGAATGAAGAAAATATAAAAAGAGCCAGAAAAATGGCAATAGCGTTCTGTCATAAAAGGTTGCTCAACAGAGTAAGTAAAACATAACTTAATGTGTTAATAAATTATTATTATCAAAATAAAGTCATTTGTTTAAATATAATAATCAAACATAAGTCAAACATAACTTAATGTGTTAATAAATTATTATTATCAAAAATAAAGTGCTTTGTTTAAATATAATAATCAAATATAAGTCAAACATAACTTAATGTGTTAATAAATTATTATTATCAAAAATAAAGTGATTTGTTTAAATATAATAATCAAACATAAGTCAAACATAACTTAATGTGTTAATAAATTATTATTTTCAAAAATAAAGAGATTTGTTTAAATATAATAATCAAACATAACTGTTAGCATCAGTATGCAAATGTAGATGCACCGAGCGCGATAACTTTTTACTACTCCTATAGCATCCATTAATTGATGTTTGACGCCTACAGTTTTTGCTCTAGCAAGCTGCATTTTAAGAGCACGCAAATCTTTAGTGCAAGCCTTAAATCCTTCATTTGCCATTAAATGGTTTTGTTGAACATTTTCAAAAGCCAATTTGGAATTTTTAATAAATCTATTTTTACTCTGTTCCATTTTTTGCTCGTTTCATGATTGAAAATTATATGAAAAATATTCCAACTATGGTGAACTTTCTTACTTTTATACTAAAACTAGTATATACTATATGCTTGAAAACAACAAAAAGGTCTTTATATATTTCTATTTACTGATTGGAATTAATTGCAAATTAGTAGCTTCCTGTTTGTGAATAAAAATTTTCTACTTCCCTTTTTAAATAATTAAAACACATTTTGTTTTTTATTTTAAATTGTATTTTTGAAAAAGAAATTTTAAACATAAATGTCCACAGTTGAAAATATTGAATTTTTGGTTTTGTTTATAATTATATTCAATAGGTGCTTTTAAATAATTAACTATTTCAAGTGGTTGTTGGAAGTCTCCAAAACTATCAAAATATTCTTCATAGTTGTGATTTTTGTAGTACGCTACCCAATGTGTACCAGGACCGCTTGAGTCATCTAAATTAACAATACTACATTCTTGAGGTAATGGTTTTTTACGTACACAATCACGCATAAAATCACCTCTAAAATGATTGAGTTGTTTACCATATTTATTCATCTATATCTGTTAGTGGTCGTTTGGGTAGGTTCTTTAAAAGTTTTTTGAATGTTGATTGCAATAAAATCCAAATCCTTTTTTATATGGTTTAAAATATAAGCCTTTACCCATAGCAATTGACTCCATGTATATATTATGACGCGTAGCCTCTGCTAGGTGTTCCTTTCCATTTTTTTTTATATTATTTATAGCTTTAGCAATAGCTGATCCACCAGTAGCTAAACCACCAAGTGCAGACAACGCTGTTAAAACTGGAATTAATGGAAGAAATCCACCACTTTTTGATACTGGAGTAATTCTCGGTATAGCAATAATAGATTTGTTTTCCTTTCTGAAACTTGAATGTACAGCTTTTTGAGCAATTTTAATAGCAGCATTTATATTATCAGGTTTTTTTAAAAAGATTTTCAGGGTGTTTTTGACAGTAGTTGAAAATATTTTTTTTTATATCCATTTGAATTTGTCTTTCTTCTTTTCTTCTTTAATTTTCTTGATTTGTTAATAGTTTACAATGGTGATAATGTGTTCTGCTCTATCTCATATTTTGTGCGCACAGAAGTGCGAAGGTTTTCGTACCAGACTATCTTAATTTTCTACGCGATTTAAAATATTATAAACAGTTAGCTGGTCAAAGGAAACATCTCAGACAATTCTTGGTCACTTTTTCAGATGCGTTGGCTATAGTAAACAAACTGAGTCATATCAAAATTCTCAATATTTTGCTAAAAATGCTGTATTCGATAAGAAAGAACAACTATTTTTGATTAATTTGCGTCTAAAATGCGCACAAAGCATAGTGAAGCATCAATCCCATAACGGTAAATGCATTGCGTAGGCAAATTAGTTCCAAAGAGAATTGTAAAAACATATTCTTGACAGCAAATTTTTTTACTACTTTTGTTTTGTTGTTTTTTGTTTCTTAATTTAAATTTTAGTTTTTTTTGTTAGGAAATACATTAATTAAATGAAATCATGCAAAAAAATAAGGAAGTACTATATTATATAGGGGAGAAATCAAATTAACGAATTTTTTACCTTGTCAAAACACTTTCTTGACAAAATGTATATGTATGTAAGCACATATGCCACCTTGTTTGTGCATGTTACATTTTTCAATTAACAAAATCAACTTACATACATATGAGGGGATACTGGTGCTGCGTAAAATTAGTTTTTACCTAGTAAAAGGGTTGATATGCCACTAGACTTCAAATGTTTTTTTCCAGTACATGATCGGTCGAAGTGGCGACTACAGATTCGCGTATTACTTTTTAAATTGCCTGGTTCAATTTTTGTATTTTGGCACCAAGCCCTTAGAAGATTGGCATTACAATCTGGATATCGGAAAAGTTGAATTTCTGAGGAATTTCTCCCAACACAATTCGGCATTATACATTCCTGCAAATGCTTATAATGTTTGCTTGACATACTCCGTTAAAAAAACAATATAAAAAATGAAAACTTTTTGCGCACTTCAAAAATTCGCCTAAGCAACAATTATCACACTTGTATATTAAACTTTGTTCTATTTCCTACGCAAGATCAACCAAATTGTTATCATGTTCATATAAATGCAAATTCGGCTTGGAAATAAGAGATTCTGCTCCATGTCGACCCAACCATTTTGTTACCAGTTTGGCAATACTATACTTTCGGATATTCTCTATAATTTTACCAAAGATGTTATTTATCATGAGTTTGAAAAGATTTTTTTAAATTCATTTTTGGCTCATTTTCGAAGATTCATGTTTAAATCAATATATGATTTGAGCCCAAGAGATTGCTTAAATTGAAGAATTTTATGAATTTTAGTTATCTAAGGCCATATTTTAAAGCCTGCTTGCATAATCCATTACCGCAATCCATTGCGGTAATTGATTATGTACTTGGTTTTGTTAAGAAACGCATTAATTTCCTCTGTTTTGAGCCTCTAGGTATAGCATGGTCGGGGCATAAAGGGTGATCATTATGTTGATCGTGAAGATTATTTGGATATTCTAAGTCTATTTTAAGGATATACCCTATCTGAATCATCAGATATATCCTCAACTTTGAAGTTTTCTAAATCTTCTACCCAATTAAAATCACTATGGGGGAGATATTGAGACATTGCCCAAGTATATTGATTATTTACATCGAAGTACATCAAGTACTTTGATGGTTGAGCAGCATCATAATTGGACATGTACTTGTTGTTTGTATTAGTATACCGTTTACTACATTGACTAAGACCCCACGAATACCTCATTCTACAAACATGAGCATATCAACATCTGCCAATTGTTCGAGAGTTATGTTAGTATGTTTAACCATAGCCCGTATTATTATACCCGGTAAAGTGAAATATTGTGCGGGATCTAAACCGTATGTTTGATAGCAACTTGAACGAAATTGTTCAAAAACATCTGCTAGTAAAAGAACATCAGTCTTTAAGTACATATCTGAATATTACCCAAATTATTTATATTCAATTTAGTCCAAACATTGCAGGCATGTGCATACTCATCCTGACTGATATTACAATTATTCAATTTATTTTAAAATGGAAAAACATTAGGCAAAGAGGTTTCGGACAATTTGGAAGCATCTTCACAATAATCGTAAGGAAATACACACTTACGAGTTAACAGACTTGACTGATCATCGGACAAATCTTTAAATTGGGATTTTAAAACTGGAAATGCGGAAAGGGATGATGCTAAAGTATCCCAACTACTTCCCATAAATTTGAATGAATCAAAAAAGCGGAATTTTATTAAAAATTCATCGAAAGTCTTTGTAAATGAAATATAGTGTTCTTTATTTATAGGGAGGAGATTGATACGTCCTTTTAAATCTGAAGCCAAATTTTCAATTATTAAATGAGAGTCATAACCACTGAGGTTATGAAAAATAATAGGAATCGTATGGGAATCCCTGAAATTTATGTCACATTCCTCATGAGCCGCTTCACGATAAATACCCGTTAAATGACAATGGCCACGCATTTTTTTATTCTGATCACTAAATGATTTTTTACATATATGACATGTAGTAGCTAATTCAAAATATTGATTTTGTTCAATGGATAATTTATTCATTGGAAGAGGGCAAAGGAATACTGTTTCAACATCTTCAGCGAATTGTTTAAGTTCGCTTGCACACCATTGAATCCAGTAGCCACCCCGATAGCCTTTATAAAACGAAAGTGTGGGGTCGTACATACACTGAGCATAAAAGCCAATGCTTTTGATGTGAATTTCGTGAAGTTGTCTTCTCCAAAATACATTCCAAATCAACATAAATCATAAATGGAGACATTATCTTATATTTATAGTTTTTGAAGCTTACAAATTTTTCCTCATATGTTGACATTCTGATTTTGCAGTTGTTCACTTTACCACAATCTTCAACATGCTGCTGCAGTCGTATTTGTGTCTGGAAGTAGCGGAGGCACCGGTCGCAGAAATATTTGATTTTTGTGTTTGCAGACATCTGAGTGGATAGAAGCCTGCTAAAATTTTTTCTCCACACAAAATGGCTTCTGATCGGTTTCTCATTATCAGCAACGTTAAAATCATTACCATCCTTTTCCTCATTATAATACTTTCCTTTTTATTCTTCGTTAAATATGTAGGGAGCACAAGGAGTTCCTTCCTTATCTTTTGATGGATGTAGACGTTGACAGAGATGGTATTTTGTTTCTCGAAGCGTGGGATTTGTTTAAATGTCATTGGAAATTGGATCCCCTTCAAATTCAAAATATCTTTGTAATGAGGATAGGATGATACTCGATCAGAATGTTGTTCAACAGGATGGAGGGCAGATATCATCTCCCAGACAAGCATGCATTACTGTTTTTTACATTGATGCATGCTTTCTTCCTCTCAATTTCCTTCGGCAACGATATGTACGTTAAACCAAGCTGTGGAGTAAACTTGTTTAAGTTAACAATCAAGTTTAAGATGGCTGACAATGCCCAACCACTATCACGTTCCTGGAATTCTTCCAACTTTTTCAGTACAACATCTCGAATGTTTTCCTCAGATAATATTTTCAGATAAGTTTCTTGATAAACTGCGACATTTTTTGTATTCATATACATATTTTAAATCCCAAGCTTTTATAATTAGAAACTATCCGCAGAATATGCCATTTATTTTAAGGGAAGGTGTATCCCTTAAGATTTTCTTTATCTGATGGTTGAAAACTTTACAGCAATCTGCCAAGAAACTTTTAATATCCTTTTGAGTAAGGTTTATAATGACTGCACTTCAAATTCTATGAATAAAAACATTTCTTAGTTAAGGACATTTTATAATAGTAATAAAATTAATTTTACCGTCTACAAAAGGTTGACTTAACATCTTTCCATTTAACTGTAATAGAGGTCCAATTTTTCCTTTCTTTCAAAAGGTTAGCAGTCACATATGCATAATAAAGTTACATATGCGTTGGCAAAGTGCGCATTAAAAAATTTACGCATTTGAAAAATGTCCAAATAGCGGTTTTGCGCACTCAAAGAGTGAACTCCTTCGAAATTCACTTTTTGCGCATAAAACATGCATTTGAACATTTTTGAATGCGTATTTTATTTTACGCATTCATAAACGATCCAACGGATCCGTATCTACGAATTAAAATATGTTCCCACGGAATATATTTTAGTGCGTAGATGAAGTAGAATGAAGAAAATATAAAAAGAGCCAGAAAAATGGCAATAGCGTTCTGTCATAAAAGGTTGCTCAACAGAGTAAGTAAAACATAACTTAATGTGTTAATAAATTATTATTATCAAAATAAAGTCATTTGTTTAAATATAATAATCAAACATAAGTCAAACATAACTTAATGTGTTAATAAATTATTATTATCAAAAATAAAGTGCTTTGTTTAAATATAATAATCAAATATAAGTCAAACATAACTTAATGTGTTAATAAATTATTATTATCAAAAATAAAGTGATTTGTTTAAATATAATAATCAAACATAAGTCAAACATAACTTAATGTGTTAATAAATTATTATTTTCAAAAATAAAGAGATTTGTTTAAATATAATAATCAAACATAACTGTTAGCATCAGTATGCAAATGTAGATGCACCGAGCGCGATAACTTTTTACTACTCCTATAGCATCCATTAATTGATGTTTGACGCCTACAGTTTTTGCTCTAGCAAGCTGCATTTTAAGAGCACGCAAATCTTTAGTGCAAGCCTTAAATCCTTCATTTGCCATTAAATGGTTTTGTTGAACATTTTCAAAAGCCAATTTGGAATTTTTAATAAATCTATTTTTACTCTGTTCCATTTTTTGCTCGTTTCATGATTGAAAATTATATGAAAAATATTCCAACTATGGTGAACTTTCTTACTTTTATACTAAAACTAGTATATACTATATGCTTGAAAACAACAAAAAGGTCTTTATATATTTCTATTTACTGATTGGAATTAATTGCAAATTAGTAGCTTCCTGTTTGTGAATAAAAATTTTCTACTTCCCTTTTTAAATAATTAAAACACATTTTGTTTTTTATTTTAAATTGTATTTTTGAAAAAGAAATTTTAAACATAAATGTCCACAGTTGAAAATATTGAATTTTTGGTTTTGTTTATAATTATATTCAATAGGTGCTTTTAAATAATTAACTATTTCAAGTGGTTGTTGGAAGTCTCCAAAACTATCAAAATATTCTTCATAGTTGTGATTTTTGTAGTACGCTACCCAATGTGTACCAGGACCGCTTGAGTCATCTAAATTAACAATACTACATTCTTGAGGTAATGGTTTTTTACGTACACAATCACGCATAAAATCACCTCTAAAATGATTGAGTTGTTTACCATATTTATTCATCTATATCTGTTAGTGGTCGTTTGGGTAGGTTCTTTAAAAGTTTTTTGAATGTTGATTGCAATAAAATCCAAATCCTTTTTTATATGGTTTAAAATATAAGCCTTTACCCATAGCAATTGACTCCATGTATATATTATGACGCGTAGCCTCTGCTAGGTGTTCCTTTCCATTTTTTTTTATATTATTTATAGCTTTAGCAATAGCTGATCCACCAGTAGCTAAACCACCAAGTGCAGACAACGCTGTTAAAACTGGAATTAATGGAAGAAATCCACCACTTTTTGATACTGGAGTAATTCTCGGTATAGCAATAATAGATTTGTTTTCCTTTCTGAAACTTGAATGTACAGCTTTTTGAGCAATTTTAATAGCAGCATTTATATTATCAGGTTTTTTTAAAAAGATTTTCAGGGTGTTTTTGACAGTAGTTGAAAATATTTTTTTTTATATCCATTTGAATTTGTCTTTCTTCTTTTCTTCTTTAATTTTCTTGATTTGTTAATAGTTTACAATGGTGATAATGTGTTCTGCTCTATCTCATATTTTGTGCGCACAGAAGTGCGAAGGTTTTCGTACCAGACTATCTTAATTTTCTACGCGATTTAAAATATTATAAACAGTTAGCTGGTCAAAGGAAACATCTCAGACAATTCTTGGTCACTTTTTCAGATGCGTTGGCTATAGTAAACAAACTGAGTCATATCAAAATTCTCAATATTTTGCTAAAAATGCTGTATTCGATAAGAAAGAACAACTATTTTTGATTAATTTGCGTCTAAAATGCGCACAAAGCATAGTGAAGCATCAATCCCATAACGGTAAATGCATTGCGTAGGCAAATTAGTTCCAAAGAGAATTGTAAAAACATATTCTTGACAGCAAATTTTTTTACTACTTTTGTTTTGTTGTTTTTTGTTTCTTAATTTAAATTTTAGTTTTTTTTGTTAGGAAATACATTAATTAAATGAAATCATGCAAAAAAATAAGGAAGTACTATATTATATAGGGGAGAAATCAAATTAACGAATTTTTTACCTTGTCAAAACACTTTCTTGACAAAATGTATATGTATGTAAGCACATATGCCACCTTGTTTGTGCATGTTACATTTTTCAATTAACAAAATCAACTTACATACATATGAGGGGATACTGGTGCTGCGTAAAATTAGTTTTTACCTAGTAAAAGGGTTGATATGCCACTAGACTTCAAATGTTTTTTTCCAGTACATGATCGGTCGAAGTGGCGACTACAGATTCGCGTATTACTTTTTAAATTGCCTGGTTCAATTTTTGTATTTTGGCACCAAGCCCTTAGAAGATTGGCATTACAATCTGGATATCGGAAAAGTTGAATTTCTGAGGAATTTCTCCCAACACAATTCGGCATTATACATTCCTGCAAATGCTTATAATGTTTGCTTGACATACTCCGTTAAAAAAACAATATAAAAAATGAAAACTTTTTGCGCACTTCAAAAATTCGCCTAAGCAACAATTATCACACTTGTATATTAAACTTTGTTCTATTTCCTACGCAAGATCAACCAAATTGTTATCATGTTCATATAAATGCAAATTCGGCTTGGAAATAAGAGATTCTGCTCCATGTCGACCCAACCATTTTGTTACCAGTTTGGCAATACTATACTTTCGGATATTCTCTATAATTTTACCAAAGATGTTATTTATCATGAGTTTGAAAAGATTTTTTTAAATTCATTTTTGGCTCATTTTCGAAGATTCATGTTTAAATCAATATATGATTTGAGCCCAAGAGATTGCTTAAATTGAAGAATTTTATGAATTTTAGTTATCTAAGGCCATATTTTAAAGCCTGCTTGCATAATCCATTACCGCAATCCATTGCGGTAATTGATTATGTACTTGGTTTTGTTAAGAAACGCATTAATTTCCTCTGTTTTGAGCCTCTAGGTATAGCATGGTCGGGGCATAAAGGGTGATCATTATGTTGATCGTGAAGATTATTTGGATATTCTAAGTCTATTTTAAGGATATACCCTATCTGAATCATCAGATATATCCTCAACTTTGAAGTTTTCTAAATCTTCTACCCAATTAAAATCACTATGGGGGAGATATTGAGACATTGCCCAAGTATATTGATTATTTACATCGAAGTACATCAAGTACTTTGATGGTTGAGCAGCATCATAATTGGACATGTACTTGTTGTTTGTATTAGTATACCGTTTACTACATTGACTAAGACCCCACGAATACCTCATTCTACAAACATGAGCATATCAACATCTGCCAATTGTTCGAGAGTTATGTTAGTATGTTTAACCATAGCCCGTATTATTATACCCGGTAAAGTGAAATATTGTGCGGGATCTAAACCGTATGTTTGATAGCAACTTGAACGAAATTGTTCAAAAACATCTGCTAGTAAAAGAACATCAGTCTTTAAGTACATATCTGAATATTACCCAAATTATTTATATTCAATTTAGTCCAAACATTGCAGGCATGTGCATACTCATCCTGACTGATATTACAATTATTCAATTTATTTTAAAATGGAAAAACATTAGGCAAAGAGGTTTCGGACAATTTGGAAGCATCTTCACAATAATCGTAAGGAAATACACACTTACGAGTTAACAGACTTGACTGATCATCGGACAAATCTTTAAATTGGGATTTTAAAACTGGAAATGCGGAAAGGGATGATGCTAAAGTATCCCAACTACTTCCCATAAATTTGAATGAATCAAAAAAGCGGAATTTTATTAAAAATTCATCGAAAGTCTTTGTAAATGAAATATAGTGTTCTTTATTTATAGGGAGGAGATTGATACGTCCTTTTAAATCTGAAGCCAAATTTTCAATTATTAAATGAGAGTCATAACCACTGAGGTTATGAAAAATAATAGGAATCGTATGGGAATCCCTGAAATTTATGTCACATTCCTCATGAGCCGCTTCACGATAAATACCCGTTAAATGACAATGGCCACGCATTTTTTTATTCTGATCACTAAATGATTTTTTACATATATGACATGTAGTAGCTAATTCAAAATATTGATTTTGTTCAATGGATAATTTATTCATTGGAAGAGGGCAAAGGAATACTGTTTCAACATCTTCAGCGAATTGTTTAAGTTCGCTTGCACACCATTGAATCCAGTAGCCACCCCGATAGCCTTTATAAAACGAAAGTGTGGGGTCGTACATACACTGAGCATAAAAGCCAATGCTTTTGATGTGAATTTCGTGAAGTTGTCTTCTCCAAAATACATTCCAAATCAACATAAATCATAAATGGAGACATTATCTTATATTTATAGTTTTTGAAGCTTACAAATTTTTCCTCATATGTTGACATTCTGATTTTGCAGTTGTTCACTTTACCACAATCTTCAACATGCTGCTGCAGTCGTATTTGTGTCTGGAAGTAGCGGAGGCACCGGTCGCAGAAATATTTGATTTTTGTGTTTGCAGACATCTGAGTGGATAGAAGCCTGCTAAAATTTTTTCTCCACACAAAATGGCTTCTGATCGGTTTCTCATTATCAACAACGTTAAAATCATTACCATCCTTTTCCTCATTATAATACTTTCCTTTTTATTCTTCGTTAAATATGTAGGGAGCACAAGGAGTTCCTTCCTTATCTTTTGATGGATGTAGACGTTGACAGAGATGGTATTTTGTTTCTCGAAGCGTGGGATTTGTTTAAATGTCATTGGAAATTGGATCCCCTTCAAATTCAAAATATCTTTGTAATGAGGATAGGATGATACTCCATCAGAATGTTGTTCAACAGGATGGAGGGCAGATATCATCTCCCAGACAAGCATGCATTACTGTTTTTTACATTGATGCATGCTTTCTTCCTCTCAATTTCCTTCGGCAACGATATGTACGTTAAACCAAGCTGTGGAGTAAACTTGTTTAAGTTAACAATCAAGTTTAAGATGGCTGACAATGCCCAACCACTATCACGTTCCTGGAATTCTTCCAACTTTTTCAGTACAACATCTCGAATGTTTTCCTCAGATAATATTTTCAGATAAGTTTCTTGATAAACTGCGACATTTTTTGTATTCATATACATATTTTAAATCCCAAGCTTTTATAATTAGAAACTATCCGCAGAATATGCCATTTATTTTAAGGGAAGGTGTATCCCTTAAGATTTTCTTTATCTGATGGTTGAAAACTTTACAGCAATCTGCCAAGAAACTTTTAATATCCTTTTGAGTAAGGTTTATAATGACTGCACTTCAAATTCTATGAATAAAAACATTTCTTAGTTAAGGACATTTTATAATAGTAATAAAATTAATTTTACCGTCTACAAAAGGTTGACTTAACATCTTTCCATTTAACTGTAATAGAGGTCCAATTTTTCCTTTCTTTCAAAAGGTTAGCAGTCACATATGCATAATAAAGTTACATATGCGTTGGCAAAGTGCGCATTAAAAAATTTACGCATTTGAAAAATGTCCAAATAGCGGTTTTGCGCACTCAAAGAGTGAACTCCTTCGAAATTCACTTTTTGCGCATAAAACATGCATTTGAACATTTTTGAATGCGTATTTTATTTTACGCATTCATAAACGATCCAACGGATCCGTATCTACGAATTAAAATATGTTCCCACGGAATATATTTTAATGCGTAGATGAAGTAGAATGAAGAAAATATAAAAAGAGCCAGAAAAATGGCAATAGCGTTCTGTCATAAAAGGTTGCTCAACAGAGTAAGTAAAACATAACTTAATGTGTTAATAAATTATTATTATCAAAATAAAGTCATTTGTTTAAATATAATAATCAAACATAAGTCAAACATAACTTAATGTGTTAATAAATTATTATTATCAAAAATAAAGTGCTTTGTTTAAATATAATAATCAAATATAAGTCAAACATAACTTAATGTGTTAATAAATTATTATTATCAAAAATAAAGTGATTTGTTTAAATATAATAATCAAACATAAGTCAAACATAACTTAATGTGTTAATAAATTATTATTTTCAAAAATAAAGAGATTTGTTTAAATATAATAATCAAACATAACTGTTAGCATCAGTATGCAAATGTAGATGCACCGAGCGCGATAACTTTTTACTACTCCTATAGCATCCATTAATTGATGTTTGACGCCTACAGTTTTTGCTCTAGCAAGCTGCATTTTAAGAGCACGCAAATCTTTAGTGCAAGCCTTAAATCCTTCATTTGCCATTAAATGGTTTTGTTGAACATTTTCAAAAGCCAATTTGGAATTTTTAATAAATCTATTTTTACTCTGTTCCATTTTTTGCTCGTTTCATGATTGAAAATTATATGAAAAATATTCCAACTATGGTGAACTTTCTTACTTTTATACTAAAACTAGTATATACTATATGCTTGAAAACAACAAAAAGGTCTTTATATATTTCTATTTACTGATTGGAATTAATTGCAAATTAGTAGCTTCCTGTTTGTGAATAAAAATTTTCTACTTCCCTTTTTAAATAATTAAAACACATTTTGTTTTTTATTTTAAATTGTATTTTTGAAAAAGAAATTTTAAACATAAATGTCCACAGTTGAAAATATTGAATTTTTGGTTTTGTTTATAATTATATTCAATAGGTGCTTTTAAATAATTAACTATTTCAAGTGGTTGTTGGAAGTCTCCAAAACTATCAAAATATTCTTCATAGTTGTGATTTTTGTAGTACGCTACCCAATGTGTACCAGGACCGCTTGAGTCATCTAAATTAACAATACTACATTCTTGAGGTAATGGTTTTTTACGTACACAATCACGCATAAAATCACCTCTAAAATGATTGAGTTGTTTACCATATTTATTCATCTATATCTGTTAGTGGTCGTTTGGGTAGGTTCTTTAAAAGTTTTTTGAATGTTGATTGCAATAAAATCCAAATCCTTTTTTATATGGTTTAAGATATAAGCCTTTACCCATAGCAATTGACTCCATGTATATATTATGACGCGTAGCCTCTGCTAGGTGTTCCTTTCCATTTTTTTTTTTATATTATTTATAGCTTTAGCAATAGCTGATCCACCAGTAGCTAAACCACCAAGTGCAGACAACGCTGTTAAAACTGGAATTAATGGAAGAAATCCACCAATTTTTGATACTGGAGTAATTCTCGGTATAGCAATAATAGATTTGTTTTCCTTTCTGAAACTTGAATGTACAGCTTTTTGAGCAATTTTAATAGCAGCATTTATATTATCAGGTTTTTTTAAAAAGATTTTCAGGGTGTTTTTGACAGTAGTTGAAAATATTTTTTTTTATATCCATTTGAATTTGTCTTTCTTCTTTTCTTCTTTAATTTTCTTGATTTGTTAATAGTTTACAATGGTGATAATGTGTTCTGCTCTATCTCATATTTTGTGCGCACAGAAGTGCGAAGGTTTTCGTACCAGACTATCTTAATTTTCTACGCGATTTAAAATATTATAAGCAGTTAGCTGGTCAAAGGAAACATCTCAGACAATTCTTGGTCACTTTTTCAGATGCGTTGGCTATAGTAAACAAACTGAGTCATATCAAAATTCTCAATATTTTGCTAAAAATGCTGTATTCGATAAGAAAGAACAACTATTTTTGATTAATTTGCGTCTAAAATGCGCACAAAGCATAGTGAAGCATCAATCCCATAACGGTAAATGCATTGCGTAGGCAAATTAGTTCCAAAGAGAATTGTAAAAACATATTCTTGACAGCAAATTTTTTTACTACTTTTGTTTTGTTGTTTTTTGTTTCTTAATTTAAAATTTAGTTTTTTTTGTTAGGAAATACATTAATTAAATGAAATCATGCAAAAAAATAAGGAAGTACTATATTATATAGGGGAGAAATCAAATTAACGAATTTTTTACCTTGTCAAAACATTTTCTTGACAAAATGTATATGTATGTAAGGACATATGCCACCTTGTTTGTGCATGTTACATTTTTCAATTAACAAAATCAACTTACATACATATGAGGGGATACTGGTGCTGCGTAAAATTAGTTTTTACCTAGTAAAAGGGTTGATATGCCACTAGACTTCAAATGTTTTTTTCCAGTACATGATCGGTCGAAGTGGCGACTACAGATTCGCGTATTACTTTTTAAATTGCCTGGTTCAATTTTTGTATTTTGGCACCAAGCCCTTAGAAGATTGGCATTACAATCTGGATACCGGAAAAGTTGAATTTCTGAGGAATTTCTCCCAACACAATTCGGCATTATACATTCCTGCAAATGCTTATAATGTTTGCTTGACATACTCCGTTAAAAAAACAATATAAAAAATGAAAACTTTTTGCGCACTTCAAAAATTCGCCTAAGCAACAATTATCACACTTGTATATTAAACTTTGTTCTATATCCTACGCAAGATCAACCAAATTGTTATCATGTTCATATAAATGCAAATTCGGCTTGGAAATAAGAGATTCTGCTCCATGTCGACCCAACCATTTTGTTACCAGTTTGGCAATACTATACTTTCGGATATTCTCTATAATTTTACCAAAGATGTTATTTATCATGAGTTTGAAAAGATTTTTTTAAATTCATTTTTGGCTCATTTTCGAAGATTCATGTTTAAATCAATATATGATTTGAGCCTAAGAGATTGCTTAAATTGAAGAATTTTATGAATTTTAGTTATCTAAGGCCATATTTTAAAGCCTGCTTGCATAATCCATTATCGCAATCCATTGCGGTAATTGATTATGTACTTGGTTTTGTTAAGAAACGCATTAATTTCCTCTGTTTTGAGCCTCTAGGTATAGCATGGTCGGGGCATAAAGGGTGATCATTATGTTGATCGTGAAGATTATTTGGATATTCTAAGTCTATTTTAAGGATATACCCTATATCTGAATCATCAGATATATCCTCAACTTTGAAGTTTTCTAAATCTTCTACCCAATTAAAATCACTATGGGGGAGATATTGAGACATTGCCCAAGTATATTGATTATTTACATCGAAGTACATCAAGTATTTTGATGGTTGAGCAGCATCATAATTGGACATGTACTTGTTGTTTGTATTAGTATACCGTTTACTACATTGACTAAGACCCCACGAATACCTCACTCTACAAACATGAGCATATCAACATCTGCCAATTGTTCGAGAGTTATGTTAGTATGTTTAACCATAGCCCGTATTATTATACCCGGTAAAGTGAAATATTGTGCGGGATCTAAACCGTATGTTTGATAGCAACTTGAACGAAATTGTTCAAAAACATCTGCTAGTAAAAGAACATCAGTCTTTAATTACATATCTGAATATTACCCAAATTATTTATATTCAATTTAGTCCAAACATTGCAGGCATGTGCATACTCATCCTGACTGATATTACAATTATTCAATTTATTTTAAAATGGAAAAACATTAGGCAAAGAGGTTTCGGACAATTTGGAAGCATCTTCACAATAATCGTAAGGAAATACACACTTACGAGTTAACAGACTTGACTGATCATCGGACAAATCTTTAAATTGGGATTTTAAAACTGGAAATGAGGAAAGGGATGATGCTAAGGTATCCCAACTACTTCCCATAAATTTGAATGAATCAAAAAAGCGGAATTTTATTAAAAATTCATCGAAATTCTTTGTAAATGAAATATAGTGTTCTTTATTTATAGGGAGGAGATTGATACGTCCTTTTAAATCTGAAGCCAAATTTTTAATTATGAAATGAGAGTCATAACCACTGAGGTTATGAAAATAATAGGAATCGTATGGGAAGCCTAGAAATTTATGTCACATTCCTCATGAGCCGCTTCACGATAAATACCCGTTAAATGACAATGGCCACGCATTTTTTTATTCTGATCACTAAATGATTTTTTACATATATGAAATATAGTAGCTAATTCAAAATATTGATTTTGTTCAATGGATAATCTATCCACTGGAAGAGGGCAAAGGAATACTGTTTCAACATCTTCAGCGAATTGTTTAAGTTCGCTTGCAAACCCTTGAATCCAGTAGCCACCCTGATAGCCTTTATAAAACGAAAGTGTGGGGTCGTACATACACTGAGCATAAAAGCCAATGCTTTTGATATGAATTTCGTGAAGTTGTCTTCTCCAAAATACATTCCAAATCAACATAAATCATAAATGGAGACATTATCTTATATTTATAGTTTTTGAAGCTTACAAATTTTTCCTCATATGTTGACATTCTGATTTTGCAGTTGTTCACTTTACCACAATCTTCAACATGCTGCTGCAGTCGTATTTGTGTCTGGAAGTAGCGGAGGTACCGGTCGCAGAAATATTTGATTTTTGTGTTTGCAGACATCTGAGTGGATAGAAGCCTGCTAAAATTTTTTCTCCACAAAAAGTGGTTTCTGATCGGTTTCTCATTATCAGCAACGCTAAAATCATTACCATCCTTTTCCTCATTATAATATTTATTCTGCACTATCAACAGATTTACGTGCTGCTCCTTTTTATTCTTCGTTAAATATGTAGGGAGCACAAGGAGTTCCTTCCATATCTTTTGATGGATGTAGACGTTGACAGAGATGGTATTTTGTTTCTCGAAGCGTGGGATTTGTTTAAATGTCATTGGAAATTGGATCCCCTTCAAATTCAAAATATCTTTGTAATGAGGATAGGATGATACTCGATCAGAATGTTGTTCAACAGGATGGAGGGCTGATATCATCTCCCAGACAAGCATGCATTACTGTTTTTTACATTGATGCATGCTTTCTTCCTCTCAATTTCCTTCGGCAACGATATGTACGTTAAACCAAGCTGTGGAGTAAACTTGTTTAAGTTAACAATCAAGTTTAAGATGGCTGACAATGTCCAACCACTATCACGTTCCTGGAATTCTTCCAACTTTTTCAGTACAACATCTCGAATGTTTTCCTCAAATAATATTTTCAGATAAGTTTCTTGATAAACTGCGACATTTTTTGTATTCATATATTTTAAATCCCAAGCTTTTATAATTAGAAACTATCCGCAGAATATGCCATTTATTTTAAGGGAAGGTGTATCCCTTAAGATTTTCTTTATCTGATGGTTGAAAAATTTACAGCAATCTGCCAAGAAACTTTCAATATCCTTTTGAGTAAGGTTTATAATGACTGCACTTCGAATTCTATGAATAAAAACATTTCTTAGTTAAGGACATTTGATAATAGAAATAAAATTAAACTTACCGTCTACGAAAGGTTGACTTAACATCTTTCCATTTAACTGTAATAGAGGTCCAATTTTTCCTTTGTTTCAAAAAGTTAGCAGTCACATATGCATAGTAAAGTTACATATGCGTTGGCAAAGTGCGCATTAAAAAATTTACGCATTTGAAAAATGTCCAAATAGCGGTTTTGCGCACTCAAAGAGTGAACTCCTTCGTAATTTACTTTTTGCGCATAAAACATGCATTTGAACATTTTTGAATGCGTATTTTATTTTACGCATTCATAAACAATGCAACGGATCTGTATCTACGAATTAAAATATGTTCCCACGGAATATATTTTAATGCGTAGATGAAGTAGAATGAAGAAAATATAAAAAGAGCCAGAAAAATGGCAATAGCGTTCAGTCATAAAAGGTTGCTCAACAGAGTAAGTAAAACATAACTTAATGTGTTAATAAATTATTATTATCAAAATAAAGTCATTTGTTTAAATATAATAATCAAACATAAGTCAAACATAACTTAATGTGTTAATAAATTATTATTATCAAAAATAAAGAGATTTGTTTAAATATAATAATCAAACATAACTGTTAGCATCAGTATGCAAATGTAGATGCACCGAGCGCGATAACTTTTTACTACTCCTATAGCATCCATTAATTGATGTTTGACGCCTACAGCTTTTGCTCTAGCAAGCTGCATTTTAAGAGCACGCAAATCTTTAGTGCAAGCCTTAAATTTAAGATATAAGCCTTTACCCATAGCAATTGACTCCATGTATCTATTATGACGCGTAGCCTCTGCTAGTTGTTCCTTTCCATTTTTTTTTATTTATTATTTATAGCTTTAGCAATAGCTGATCCACCAGTAGCTAAACCACAAAGTGCAGACAACGCTGTTAAAACTGGAATTAATGGAAGAAATCCACCAATTTTTGATACTGGAGTAATTCTCGGTATAGCAATAATAGATTTGTTTTTCTTTCTGAAACTTGAATGTACAGCTTTTTGAGCAATTTTAATAGCAGCATTTATATTATCAGGTTTTTTTTTCAGGGTGTTTTTGACAGTAGTTGAAAATATTTTTTTTTTATATCCATTTGAATTTCTCTTTCTTCTTTTCTTCTTTAATTTTCTTGATTTGTTAATAGTTTACAATGGTGATAATGTGTTCTGCTCTATCTCATATTTTTTGTGCGCACAGAAGTGCGAAGGTTTTGGTACCAGACTATCTTAATTTTCTACACGATTTAAAATATTATAAACAGTTAGCTGGTCAAAGGAAACATCTCAGACAATTCTTGGTCACTTTTTCGGATGCGTTGGCTATAGTAAACAAACTGAGTCATATCAAAATTCTCAATATTTTGCTAAAAATGCTGTATTCGATAAGAAAGAACAACTATTTTTGATTAATTTGCGTCTAAAATGCGCACAAAGCATAGTGAAGCATCAATCCCATAACGGTAAATGCATTGCGTAGGCAAATTAGTTCCAAAGAGAATTGTAAAAACATATTCTTGACAGCAAATTTTTTTACTACTTTTGTTTTGTTGTTTTTTGTTTCTTAATTTTAATTTTAGTTTTTTTTGTTAGGAAATACATTAATTAAATGAAATCAAGCAAAAAAATTTACCAAAACAATAAGGAAGTACTATATTATATAGGGGAGAAATCAAATTAACGAATTTTTTACCTTGTCAAAACACTTTCTTGACAAAATGTATATGTATGTATGCACATATGCCACCTTGTTTGTGCATGTTACATTTTTCAATTAACAAAATCAACTTACATACATACTTATACATATGAGGGGATACTGGTGTTGGGTATAATAAAAATGCATAAAATTAGTTTTTACCTAGTAAAAGGGTTGATATGCCACTAGACTTCAAATATTTTTTTTCCAATACATGATCGGTCGAAGTGGCGACTACAGATTCGCGTATTACTTTTTAATTGCCTGGTTCAATTTTTGTATTTTGGCACCAAGCCCTTAGAAGATTGGCATTACAATCTGGATACCGGAAAAGTTGAATTTCTCAGGAATTTGTCCCAACACAATTCGGCATTATGTATTCCTGCAAATGCTTATAATGTTTGTTTGACATACTCCGTTAAAAAAACAAAATAAAAAATGAAAACTTTTTGCGCACTTCAAAAATTCGCCTAAGCAACAATTATCACACTTGTATATTAAACTTTGTTCTATATCCTACGCAAGATCAACCAAGTTGTTATCATATTCATATAAATGCAAATTCAAAGTATATGTAAGTCGCAGAATACCTACTTAAATATTTCTCATGAATTATACAATTAATGTTTGAAATAAGCTTCATTGGTGTGATGCTATGACTACGTTCGGTTGAAACCTGCTTACCTGTTAAGCTCAAACTTCAATTAAAGTTTGAATCGAACAAATGGTTGGATCCTACTACACTTCCCGTGGTTTTATAACTGTGCATTTTTGGTGAGCGAATTGCAAGCTCTTATTCTTTGCCATATGTTAAAAAAATACCCAGAATTTGTCAATAAAACGATCCACGCATGAGTAATTGTCAACATTTTTTTGTTAACGATAGTCTACGGGGACTGGACAATATCGAAAACACAAGCATAATAGGGGTACAAAGAGTTTAAAGAGGGCCGTACTGTGGTTGATGATTTGCCTCATTCCGGTCGTCCATCTACCTCTGTGAGTGCCGAAAACATCGAGAAAGTTAAGAAAATTGTGGAGAAACTACTCGTATTCACCACAACAATGCACCGGCCCACTTTCGCAACTTGGACGGGACTATTTGACCAAAAAACAACATTAATACCGTTCCGCAAGGTTCATCTGACATGGCCCCTTGTGACTTTCTACTGTTCCCACAAAATTTCAGACAGCCACCTTGCTCAACTAAATGCGGCATAGCGAAATTGACAGAATACATGAAAAAGCTAATACGCACACTTTATTTGACAGATTTTTGTCTAAATAGTTAAGTACACAACTGACAGAACAAATTTCACTGTCGGTTCGTTTTATATTATTAAAAATTTTCATTAGAATTAATTTGCCATTAATGTCACTAGTATATTTTCAATCTAAAATTTTAGAGGGATTTTATATATTATATTTGAAGGTCAGTATAAATGACGGCCTATTTTAATAGTTGGTTTTCAGGGATTCAACATTCTTAATAGATATCTTCAGAATATTTCGCCATTTATATATTGTTTGGCAGTAACAGAATTTTGTTTTACACATTATATATAATATTCTTTGATAAGAAAATTTTATGTCCTGTGTATCACAGAACTATAACTTTTCACAATTTTTGAAAAAGATAAAAGTGGATATAAGATAAAATATCAGAAAAGTGGAAAAATCGGAAGCAGGGCTCTTTTAAATTGAATTGCGGGCACACAACTCGTTCTTCTTGCCAATGGATTTCTTTAAAAAGTATTACATTTGTAACAGATAGTAATTGTTGGTTTAAGAGCATAGGAGGAGAAGTAAAAGAATATATCCAAAATATACAAAAAGTGTACTTTAAGTAGTGTCAGCAAAATCCAATGGCACAACCATATATCGGCTTTGAAAGCGATTTGCAAATTTCGGCCAAGCCGAAGAACATATAATCTCATGTTTTAACTTTATTCATTACTTTCAGATGTAATACTTGTAAGCATGCCGTTGGCAAATTATATGTGAACAATATTTTAGACAAGGCTGCAAAGGACTTACAATCTATGGAAAAATCTGTTTGCAATTATATAAAGTATGTAAATAAATATGTAAGGAAATAATTTAAATAATATTATATAAGTCATAAAAACTTATCATTTGCGTGGAAGTTTGATAAATTATCAGCATATATGCATTGCTTGTGTTGTAAAATAATTTTTTGTAATGCTATATGGAATAATACTACCGATGCAGTGAACCCTCTAGACGGCTAACTTTTGTTGACAGCTTTCATTAAGAGCTTTCTGTCTTGTGGATCGAATTTATCAAGTGGATTTTAATTCCTTCTTCATTTTGATTATTATTATCTTAATTGTTTTCTTATCATTCGTTGTGCTTTATATTGATTTCAAATGATGTGCAAGCAATTAAAGGACAATTTTATACGTACACACATATATCAATTATATACGTACATTCGCTTATTCGGTGGCATTTATGGTATAGTATATTAATATAAGCCCGTGGCCGAAATTCGGCATTCCCCTGAAGAATGTTTCATTTTCCCACATGCCAACAAAATCGCAAAAGTTGTTTTAAATTTGTAATTCTATATATATTAATGATAAATATTTTTACAATAAGCACTTCAGTGCTGACTAACATTTAAGTTAACTTAAATTTTTTAATTACTTTTATTTTGCATGTGCTTTTAGTTTGCCATTGACTAAAGCAACCTTAGCATTGAAATTTCTATTGAGAAGTACAATACAATTGACTTTCAATGCAAAGCTATGTGGTGGTAAACCACTATTAACAAAGAATTCAAAAATTCTACAGGATAATTGTTAATTACTGAATCGTTGTTACAAATAATTTTATCATAGCTATAATAAACATTTTTTGCACCAGACGAACGGTTCAAAATAACAGATTTGATTAATTAACAATCATAAATTTTTGGATCTAAAATAAATGATTTAAACATGCGATCTATTAAAATGTTCACAGAGCTATTTCCAAAATTTGCCTCATCGCCGATAAAATGCTGCGGAATTTGTATAATTGAAATTGTTGAAATTGTGGTGCTACTCCATTCCCAATCGATGTTAAAAATTCAACAAACTGAACTTCATCATGCGATGCTCTCATATTTTGTGTCAATGAAACACGGCGAAATAAAGCAAATTCACTCCAATTTGTGATAGAATTTGCAATGAAAGTATATATATATATATATATATATATATATATATATATATATATATATATATATATATATATATATATATATATATATATATATATATATATATATATATATATATATATATATATATATATATATATATATATATATAATATTCTTTGATTTAAAAAATAAATATACTATTTTTATAAAATGTATATACTCTTATAGACTTTTGTGATTTTTATATATTTTTAAAATGTCAATTATATTTGATATTTCATAAATTTGATGTTTCATAAATTATTGTACGCTATCAAAAAGTAAAGTTTATCGTATTCAAATTGTAAAAGCCATTACATAATATTAAAAAAAAAAGAAAAGATTCACAACATTCATACTCAAATTAAATTAAATAAAATAAAAAGTTCTTATTTCACTGAGGGGATTCGAACACACTACCCAGGAATTCTAAGTCCGACAACTGTAGCACCAAGCCACAGAAGCAGATTAATTCAATTAACAAACAGCAGCCCAAAAATGAAACTTACATGCACTAAGCGAAAGGCATTCAATTTCAAATTAAAGTTTTTTGAGCGTCTCAGCTTGTGGACTAGCACTGTATTTGTGCGGTAGGAGGATGCACATACTCGTACATATACATATTCTATATTTGCTTCATATTTCATATTTTGAAGCACCAATGAAAAGGAATAACCTTTTTTGTGTACGTACGAAACAATAGGCAGCGCTTTCTAAGCTTGAAGCTTAGCCACAAGTGCGAAAACTTGCAAATATGTAAGCTTTCTTTAAGAGGGCTGCAATTTTGTGAGTTGGGGACCTCTGGTTAAAAGTGGCCTAATTTGCAATTGAAGAATAATTTCAAATTGCAATTGAAAATTGTAAATCCCTACTGCTTTCGTTTTCTGTTCGCCTGGTATGAGTGGCGAACATACTCAATACAAATAAGAATTTTTTTTTTTCTATTATTATTATAGTACAACAAATCCTACAAAATCACAACAAATATGAGTCCCAATAATTCAATTTTTACACAAGATCAGTAAAAATTAAATCAAATAAATTCTAAATTTCTTAATCACACATATTCATGTAAGTGTAAAATTGAGAAAGTATTTGATTTCATAAAATAGTGTATGTTTTTTATGTGAAATGTGACAATTTTGCGCAAATTGTCAAACTCCAAAATAATAACAAATTGTAAATATATAAAAAAAACACACTATGTGAAACCATTTGACCTACATTCGTGTAGAAGAAAAGCATATGCAAAATTGACAATACAAACAAGAAGTTTATGCTTTAGGAATATTTCTTCCGCACACTGGACCAACATGTTTTCGTTATCATTTTTCCATTATATTTCTGTTCTTAATCCGCGGCGGAGCGACAAAGAACCTGCCTCGTCAAAGAACAATGAAATTCTAAATAGTCAGTTGCAAAATTCGATCCACATCAAATACTCTCTATGAAGATATCCGACAACCTCCCTTCTGTTCTAAATTGTGTTGCTGGTGCGAGGATGGGAACATTTTGATATTGCAGAGCTTTTTACCTTATGTTAATTAATTAAATCTGATATTTTGAACCGTTCGTCTGGTGCAAAAAATGTTTATTATAGCTATGATAAAATTATTTGTAACAACGATTCAGTAATTAACAATTATCCTGTAGAATTTTTGAATTCTGTGTCAATAGTGGTTTACCACCACATAGCTTAGCATTGAAGGTCAATTGTATTGTACTTCTCATTAGAAATTTCAATGCTAAGGTTGCATTAGTCAATGGGATCAGAATGATAGTGAAATTTAGCACAGGCAAAATAAAAGTAATTTAAAAATTTCTAGTTGACCTAAGTGTTAGTCAGCACTGAAGTGCTTATTGTAAAAAATTTTATCATTAAAATATATTTGTGTACGTATAAAATTGCCCTTTAATTGCTTTCATATCATATGAAATCAATATAAAGCACAACGAATGATAAGAAAACGACCAAGATAATAATAACCAAAATGAAGAAGGAATTAAAATCCACTTGATAAATTCGGTCCACAAGACACAAAGCTCTTAATGAAAGCTGTCAACAAAAGTTGGCCGTCTAGAATTTAAGCAACATTTCAAGGTTTTTTTTACTAACTGGAAGGTTGTCGCATATTCTCTATAGAGAGTATTTGTCCACATAAGGTAAAATGCTCTGCAATATCGAAATGGTCCCATCCTCCCACACAAGTAACTAAAAAAGCAAGTCTTCTCTCCCAGTTTCTCTTTTAAATAAAGACTCCATTCCAGTAGGGAAAAAAGTAAGTGCTTCGACAATTAAGCGATGTATATACTCGTACATACATATTTGTATAAAATATTCTTGATAATTTAAACAAGCACTCTAGTTTAACGTTATTAATTTTATTCCATTTAACTAAAGAAAAATTAATTATAATTAACAACTATATAAGAATTACTATTATTACTACCTCTACAACGCCATGTATGCTTTGTAAAATACACAGCTTATTAGTTGAAGAATCTGCAATTTATTTTATCGAACTGGTTCTTCAACTGCAATTCTTTCTTAACAATACGTTGATTGTGAATTCTAATATTGCCTCCCAATGGGCCCTGCAATCTCCTTCAACATTATACCATTCTTTCGACATATCTTGAGCTATTGAGATAATTTTTTTTCTTATATTATTTGTGTGCGGGGTAGTTGCAAGAATCTGATTAAAATACTTGTACTCCAGATTTAATTGTTTGATATGAATAGTCTGTGGGAGCTTTTAGAGACCCGAAATCAGAAAACTCCGAGTAATTTTTATAAAATAAAAATAGATCAATAATGCTTTTTATTTCTTTGTCTTTACTTACTATTTTATCTTTGCATTTTTCACAATGTTTTATTATTTTTCAACAAAATAAGTTGTGGCGTTATGAAATAAGTTCCCTTCGTCTTGTGTGAAATTTTGACTCGTAGCATTTCGAAACCCACTAATTATATTTATCCGAACCCTCTGGAGGTAATTTGAAAAACCTCATTTTTTCAGACCAATAAGAAATAAAAAAAATTTCAAATCAATTCGAGCCAAATAAAAATCAATCGCATTTGAATGCATAAAATTTACTGTTGCATTCTATGCTTACGATCAAAATAGTTGTCAGTATAAAAATGAAAATTGATGCTCTTCCAACTAGTCGTATTTTTCACTCTTAAGTTTTTATTACGATCGGAAAAAGCAAAAAAACACATATTTTTATCATGCTTGCTTGTTCGAAAGTACTCATGTACATTTAGCGTACCGAAGCAAACAACTAACATCGGGAGGCTGCAAAGCTTTTGCCAGATCGCAGAGATATTGCTTTTTTTGTACCGTATTGTTGTGTATTTTGCACACTCTCACGTTTCTCTGCTTCTCTGGCGCTCATATGTGTTTGGGGGATAAGTCGACAAAAGCTAACTTTAGTCGACAAATTTTGAAATACTTATTTTCAAAGCATTTAGAAATCTATGTGACTACATGAGGTATGAGTTTCTGATTAAAATCCATTTAGATCTATTGCTTTTGTATACAACATGATATTCCATTAAAAATGTGCTTTTTTTGCTTTATCCAAAGCAGAAAGTTTGCTATAAATTTTTCTATTAGTTTATTAGCACAGCAAAGCAGGGATACTAATCGATACCTTTCAAGTAAATGTGGAGGTTTCTGTGGTTTTGGGATTAGAATGATTGTTGTGGGATGATGTTGGTGTTTAAGATAATATTGTGAAAATTCAGAAGGTAAAGATTGGCTATATATGGTTGGTGTTTAAAGATTTTGTAGTTAATTTTATGATACCCAGGTGTTTTGCCTTTAAGTGTGATCATTACTGTGTTTAGTTTGGAGAGAGTCATGTTGCGTTCTGTTTTCAGTGCATATTTCGTGGTTGGGTTCATACCTAGATTTATTTTGTATGAGTATTTATTGTTTATTGTGGCAGTTTGTGTCGATTCGGTAACGGTGTTGTTAACGTTTTTATTACAATTTTAATAATTTGATGTTTTAATGCTTGGTAGCCATCAGAGACATCGACTTAATGCAAACGATGTTTATTGCAGTCTGAAGACCCTCCATACATATTACGAAATTGCACTCCTGACAATTTAATCAATAAACGAATTCATACCATTGGATTGTACCATAATTAAACAATAGCTTTATGAAATTAAACTAATTAACTTTATTTAATTATTGCAATTTACGCTCTGAATCTTAGGCTTAAAATTACTTTTAATAGTTCTATGGAGAGTAAAAATGAATGGAGTATACCCATAAACGATTGCATACTTTTAGGGTCTCAATTATGTTTCTTTGCCCCCCACTTAATCTTGTTCGTACCGAAAAAGGATAGTACTGCAACCTTTATAAGGAACTAGTCTCTCCGGTTGATCAACTTTCATTTTATTCCTGACATTTCTCGCCAACTGGGGCTGTATACTACATCGTTGATTCGCTGTATCACCCTATAAAGACTTTACCAGTATTTTTGCAGTTTTGGCGATAATTCCTCTGTCCTTCTCGAAATCCCTTGCTCGTACATTATATCTGGCTTTATTTTATCACTCATCTGTTGGGTGCATCCTTACGCTGTTTACAAGAATTTCAATCAACTGTTTTTGATTTCCAGCTATGTATATAACTGCTTCATGAAAGTTCTGTTGTTGAGTAGGCACCGAATTTCAGATCTGCAGTTTATCTTATATAACAACTGAAAATAGCTCTGTCTGGTGTTGTAGACGGTGTATCGTCAGTTGCAGATCTATATGCCATTAGGAATCAAAGTTTTCCACGACTTTCCCCTGGTGTTCCTCGATTAAATCTTTCCACCATTCCATCGCATTGCGGGTGTAAACGGTTTGTTCTAGTTTGGAGTAGGCCAATTACTCATTTCCCTGAAAATCGCGAACTCGAAACTTCTGCCTTGATCCCATTGGAAATCAAGTGGAACTCCGAATCTGCTGACCACATTATTGATAAATGCATCTGCAAGAGTCTTAACCTATTGATTGGAAATAGATTATATTTTTGGCTATTTGCTAAATTAGGCGATTACGACGAGAACATATTGCTTGCCGGAATCACTCATTTTAAACGTAACTGCGGTGTCCATTGAAATACGCTCAATTGGCGCTCCCATATTGCATAAATGCATTTTCCCTTGATTGCGATGACTCGGTAATTGGCATCTACACACTTTTCACAAGCACTAATCCAGTCAACTACTGTTTGCTGGCACCCAATAAAATCGTGTTTTAATTTTCTCGACTGTTTTAGTTATTCCTAAAGGTCCTCCGTTAGGCCCACTATGGTACTCCTTGAGAATTTGGCATATTCTTGGCTTATGAACCACAATCTAGTTTTTTGTGGTTTTTCCATGTACGGAATAAGAATTCATCTTGCTTTTGTTACGGGACTCTCGGTCGAGATTTCGTTCCATGCTGGTCGTTTTTTTTCTTTCTAACTTGACACTATTTTTGCCAATTCGAGGTAGTTTCCTTCTTTTGCTTTTATTTTCTCCCCTGTCCATTCTTCTCAAAAAGACAACTTTCGCTGGTTAATTCTACTACCAGCAACGCCTGTGAATCTTGGAACAATGCGTCTGTAATATGTCCAAGCTGCGCAGCTCATGCAAACTAGTTAATCTTGGCCGTTCACTTACTGAGTCTATATTATCTTAATTTGTGTGTACTCCATCAGGTGTAACTTTATGTCCAAGGTACTTGACTTCTTTCCTGTATAACGCTCAGCTTCATCCGTGAAGCTCCTAATCGCATCAATACATCTTCCAAATTCTTCAAGTGGTCTTCGAAGTTGAACGATGAGGTAAACCAGATATGTGTAACTCATCGTTATGGGAAAGGTAAGAAAATCTACAAAGAAATGTGTGGAACCTTTCTTTTTTTGGCTCATACCAAAGGGGCTTGCTGATGGCTCCATGACGTTGATCTGATGCATTTCCGTCAGCAACACCTTCACCCCTTCGCCAGAGGTACTCTTCTTGACGTTTAATGAATGGGCTTGTCATTACCAGTGTTGATTGTGTTTATTACTTCTTTTTCTATTTTCAGCAAATACTGACCATTGTTTTGCCAAAAGTTGGCTGGGTGCTTTGCTCTGCTCTATACATTCGGTTGCGGTATTTCGGTGTTCGCATATTTCAACATTCAGCTTTTCATATCTAGTGTGAATCCATTCCATATCATAAAAACCACACTTTATATCATCTCGACCACAATATCCGATAGTACAAATTCCTGGGCCACTTTTGTGGTGCCGATAGTGATTTTTCGTGTAACTTTCGCAAGTACGGGTGCATCATCTCCAGTTACCATACGCTATATTATTCCCAGAAGCAGCTCGATTCCCTGAATAGATACCTTCAGATAATTGCATGGGATGCATCGGTATCCAATGTTACTACTATTTTGGTCAAAAATATCCACTCCGGCTGGTAATAGATACCATAGTAAGATTCTGCACGTTGTCAGGAGGTATCTAGCTAAGATGAGGATGTAGAGTCGGGTGCTAATTTATCCTTAATAGCATAGCTTTTGAATTTGCACTCTTGTCATGGTCGGGGGCAGGATCCACGTGTTATGCGATTCGTGCCGAGGATCAGCCTGACTGGGGCCTTTTGTCAAAAAAATTGCCAATGCTCTCCTGACTCCCTCCGTTATAATAATGCTTACCTTTATAGTTCGGAGCTATGCGCAGGCGGACATCTTTTGTCAGACACTCTTGGGTCCAAAAACTAACAAAAAACTCAACGGACGCGGTCCTCCGTTTAATAGACCGGGACGGACAATTCGTCGCGTGTAGAGGACAACGGTGTTTCTGATCTCTAAATTTGTCTCTACAAGGACAATGCTGAAGCCTGATCAAAGTAGTACAACAACCAGTACTGGTGCTAGAGATAAGACTATGACTATCTCTTGTCCAGTGTTGCCCTCTGAGGGTGCCGGAGCAGGCATAAATTTCGAAAGCCAGCGAACAGCGGTGTTAACATCTCTGAACCAGCAAAAGCGGACAATCACGAGAGACAGTACTGCCGCAACGATTTTAACTCACAAAAGACGTGAAGAATTCTATCGAATGGGCAATGTCGTATCTGCCAGACTTATAAATCGACCGCGTACTTTAACCAAAAAGAAGAGATCCTTCGAGGAAACAAAGTCGGCAATAAGGATGAAATGGAAGGCGTCACCCCAAGAAAAAATTTCGTGGAGGTCCAAAGAAACCTCATACTTGGGAAGTCCTGAAGGAAAAATCCCACGGTCGTAATGGAAATGGGTACAAGCCGCCTTAGCTACGGTTCTCCTGAAAATATTTGCAAGAAATCCCGTTCCTCCACCATATTAAAATGGAAGCTTGCGATGATTGGAAAACGGCGGAGCTGTATAAGCGTACCATCTCAGAAGTAGGGAAATAAATGTCCACCATAGTAAGGCACTGATAAATCGTCTGGCAGAGCTCCAGCTAGACTTGAAGAGTCTGTGGACTGAGGAGTCTATGCTATAAGGAATTCACCGACTTACACCGAGTTACATTAGAGCCTGTATAATGGGTAAATTTCAATTAAATGCATTTATGATCCATAATTACAGTAATGAAGACGTTATAATGGTCAGTTGGGGAGCTAGCGGAAGCAACTATAAACTGACTTCAATATAACACGCCCATGAAGTTCCAGGGCCATTACCATCGTAAGTGATAAGGGAGTTGATAACGAAAACGCTTCCAGCGTGAGTCTCAGACAAAATGAAGTAGCTCTAATATCAATGAACTGGAAGAGTTATTTTTCAACTATATTATTAGTAAGAAATTACTAATTTGTAATGGGGAAATGAATCCTCGTTTCTCACACGCAATCGTCCGGAGGTTCTTGATATTACGTTGGTCTCCGACGTCTTATTCAAAAAGGTGGTACATTGGAGGGTATTATCGGAGCACTCATTGTCTGACCATCCTTATATGGACGTCGCCTTCCACAACGAAACGACCATACCAATTGCAGATAGGAATCACAGGAAGACCAACTAGCAGAAATATAGTCCAGAGTTAGAGAAGAATCTTCCTATGTATCTACTTTAAATTCCTGATAATGCTGAGTCCTTAGATAATCCTGTCAGGTTATTTAATACCTCATGCATAGAAGCACTAAATAAAACGTGTCCTGAAAACTATGATAGAGGTAACAGGCAACCCCCTGGTTGTCCTCGGAGCTTAAGAATGAACTCTAGAGAACAGTTCAATAAAGCGAAATCCTCTCGTGACATAAGCGATTGGAACTGTTATCGCGACAAGCTAAAAGCATACAAAAAGAAATTGAGAAAAGCGAAAAGAACTTCTTGGATCTCCGTGGTCTGTGGTGATATGGAGAGCACCACAGCGAGATCTTGTTTACGTAAAATTCTCTCAAGTTCAACTTCATCAATACGATACCTCCAGAAACCAGACAAGAATGGCCGGTATCAAGTGAGGAGTCTTTAAATCTGTTGATAAATAAGCACTTTCCTGACAACCCAACAACGGGTATAACGAAAATTGCTTACAACGCAAGGGCAAAGTCCAAAATTCTCATTATCATTTCGGAGGAAAGTATCATGTTGACCGCAAAAACCTTTAACCCTTTTAAGTCGCCGGGACCAGAAGGGATCTTCCCAGCTCAGCTTTAGTATTCAATTAACAACATCATGGAATGGTTAGTAACAGACACTTCCAGCGCTGGATAGTTTTTTTGTATTATTTTATTGAGACATTATAATAAGTATACAATGTTTCTTTCCACAACGACTGGTCAGTTATGACAAAAGAGCTGCTTACATCTAATAAATTATATAATATCAATACATTCTAGGAAATTTATATATAAAATTATTACATGATATTTCTTTGCACAGCCCCACAGCTGCGCGCCATACAACCAGACAGGTTTCAGAACTTGTTTGTAAACAGCTAACTTACAGTGAATGGACAGAAAAGAGTTTCTGCCAATGAGCCATTGTAGTTTTTGCAACTTAATTTCTAATTCGGCTATTTTAATTTTAATCTGCTCTTTCCATTTACGTTTTGTGTCTAGGTTAATTTCAAAACACTTTGTTGTATTTGAATACGGCATCTGGATTCCAAATATCTTAATCGGCAGTATTGATATATTTTTTGTTGTGAAGTGGATGCGTGTAGTTTTTGAATTATTTAAAGCGATTTTTCATTTTGTTGCCCAATTAGCTATAAGTTGCTATAATGGTGCTAGAATGGTATTTTCTGATGTTGGTAAATCAGATATATATAGTAGGTATAAGATAGGCCCAAGAATACTGCTTTGATGGGCTAGAGCTCGTTTCACACTTAACATGGAAGAATCGATCACACAAGTCTGGTTCTAGAATGTCGCAGTAGTCGGCTGGGAGTATGCCCCTAAGTATTTTGATTAAGGCTGCATTCCAAACTTTATCAAAAGCCTGAGCCACGTCAAGAAATATGGCTGAGCAAACTTTTTTTCTTCGAAATATTTTTCAATTGCGCTTGTTATTCTGTCTTAATTGTTCGGTTGTTGAGTGTTTATCCCTAAAGCCAAACTGATGCGATGGAATAAGACTCGATCTTTCAATGATTGGTCTAAGGCGTTTTAGTAACAATTTTTCAAATACCTTCGATATTGTTGGCAGTAATGATATTGGTCTGTATAATGAAGCTTGATGCTGTAGCTTGCCTGGTTTGGAAATCAGTAGCTTGCCTGGCGAAACAAGCATTAATTATATCGGTTAATCTAGCTGTAGCTTTACACGCTAACTTCTTAATGATTTCGGCTGTGACGAGATCAAATCCGGGAGTTTTAGTGTTTAACCTGTTTTGGATTAGATCGTTTATTTCTTGAATAGAAACTGGAGCAAATTGTTCGTTGCTTGTATTATCAGAGCTATGATTTATAGTTATATCTACTTTGGCATTTGTGGAATCAGTAAATATATTTGCTTTCTCAAGAGCACTTCTAGCCCATTTACCATCAGGTTTTTTATTGGCGGAATATATTTGATTGGTCGTTTTAGTCGTTTTGTACATTTCCACAGTGTACATGCGGTTCTATGTTCGGTACTAACACTGCAAACGTACAAATGATTGATTTTGAATTCACGAACATATTTCCAAAATTTGCCTCATCGCCGATAAAATGCTGCGGAATTTGTATAATCTAAATTGTTGAAATTGTGGTGCTACTCCATTCCCAATCGATTTTAAAAATTCAACAAACTGAACTTCATCATGCGATGCTCTCATATTTTGTGTCAATGAAACACGGCGAAATAAAGCAAATTCACTCCAACTTGTGATAGAATTTGCAATGAAAGTATATATATATATATATATATATATATATATATATATATATATATATATATATATATATATATATATATATATATATATATATATATATATATATATATATATATATATATATATATATATATATATATATATATATATATATATATATATATATATATATATATATATATATATATATATATATATATATATATATATATATATATATATATATATATATATATATATATATATATATATATAATATTTATATATAGTATATAATATTCTTTCCTTTTAAAAAATAAATATACTATTTTTATAAAAAGTATATACTCTTATAGACTTTTGTGATTTTTATATATTTTTAAAATGTCAATTATATTTGATATTTCATAAATTTGATGTTTCATAAATTATTGTACGCTATCAAAAAGTAAAGTTTATCGTATTCAAATTGTAAAAGCCATTACATAATATTAAAAAAAAAGAAAAGATTCACAACATTCATACTCAAATTAAATTAAATAAAATAAAAAGTTCTTATTTCACTGAGGGGATTCGAACACACTACCCAGGGATTCTAAGTCCGACAACTTTAGCACCAAGCCACAGAAGCAGATTAATTCAATTAGCAAACAGCAGCCCAAAAATGAAACTTACATGCACTAAGCGAAAGGCATTCAATTTCAAATTAAAGTTTTTTGAGCGTCTCAGCTTGTGGACTAGCACTGTATTTGTGCGGTAGGAGGATGCACATACTCGTACATATACATATTCTATATTTGCTTCAGATTTCATATTTTGAAGCACCAATGAAAAGGAATAACCTTTTTTGTGTACGTACTAAACAATAGGCAGCGCTTTCTAAGCTTGAAGCTTAGCCACAAGTGCGAAAACTTGCAAATATGTAAGCTTTCTTTAAGAGGGCTGCAATTTTGTGAGTTGGGGACCTCTGGTTAAAAATGGCCCAATTTGAAATTGAAGAATAATTTCAAATTGCAATTGAAAATTGTAAATCCCTACTGCTTTCGTTTTCTGTTCGCCTGGTATGAGTGGCGAACATACTCAATACAAATAAGAATTTTTTTTTTTCTATTATTATTATAGTACAACAAATCCTACAAAATCACAACAAATATTAGTCCCAATAATTCAATTTTTACACAAGATCAGTAAAAATTAAATCAAATAAATTCTAAATTTCTTAATCACACATATTCATGTACGTGTAAAATTGAGAAAGTATTTGATTTCATAAAATAGTGTATGTTTTTTATGTGAAATGTGACAATTTTGCGCAAATTGTCAAACTCCAAAATAATAACAAATTGTAAATATATAAAAAAAAACACACTATGTGAAACCATTTGACCTACATTCGTGTAGAAGAAAAGCATATGCAAAATTGACAATACAAACAAGAAGTTTATGCTTGCATTAACAATTGTGTATGCTTTAGGAATATTTCTTCCGCACACTGGTCCAACATGTTTTCGTTATCATTCTTCCATTATATTTCTGTTCTTAATCCGAGGCGGAGCGACGAAGAACCTGCCTCGTCAAAGAACAATGAAATTCTAAATAGTCAGTTGCAAAAGTCGATCCACATCAAATACTCTCTATGAAGATATCCGACAACCTCCCTTCTGTTCTAAATTGTGTTGCTGGTGCGGGGATGGGAACATTTTGATATTGCAGAGCTTTTTACCTTATGTTAATTAATTAAATCTGATATTTTGAACCGTTCGTCTGGTGCAAAAAATGTTTATTATAGCTATGATAAAATTATTTGTAACAACGATTCAGTAATTAACAATTATCCTGTAGAATTTTTGAATTCTGTGTCAATAGTGGTTTACCACCACATAGCTTAGCATTGAAGGTCAATTGTATTGTACTTCTCATTAGAAATTTCAATGCTAAGGTTGCATTAGTCAATGGGATAAGATAATAATAACCAAAATGAAGAAGGAATTAAAATCCACTTGATAAATTCGGTCCACAAGACACAAAGCTCTTAATGAAAGCTGTCAACAAAAGTTGGCCGTCTAGAATTCAAGCAACATTTCAAGATTTTTTACTAACTGGAAGGTTGTCGCATATTCTCTATAGAGAGTATTTGTCCACACAAGTAACGAAAAAAGCAAGTCTTCTCTCCCAGTTTCTCTTTTAAATAAAGACTCCATTCCAGTAGGGAAAAAAGTAAGTGCTTCGACAATTAAGCGATGTATATACCCGTACATACATATTTGTATAAAATATTCTTGATAATTTAAACAAGCACTCTAGTTTAACGTTATTAATTTTATTCCATTTAACTAAAGAAAAATTAATTATAATTAACAACTATATAATAATTACTATTATTACTACCTCTACAACGCCATGTTTGCTTTGTAAAATACGCAGCTTATTAGTTGAAGAATCTGCAATTTATTTTATCGAACTGGTTCTTCAACTGCAATTCTTTCTTAACAATACGTTGATTGCGAATTCTAATATTGCCTCCCAATGGCCTCTGCAATCTCCTTCAACATTATACCATTCTTTCAACATATCTTGAGCTATTGAAATAATTTTTTTTCTTATATTATTTGTGTGCGGGGTAGTTGCAAAAATCTGATTAAAATACTTGTACTGCAGATTTAATTGTTTGATATGAATAGTCTGTGGGATCTTTTAGAGACCCGAAATCAGAAAACTCCGAATAATTTTTATAAAATAAAAACAGATCAATAATGCTTTTTATTTCTTTGTCTTTACTTACTATTTTATCTTTGCATTTTTCACAATGTTTTATTATTTTTCAACAAAATAAGTTGTGGCGTTATGAAATAAGTTCCCTTCGTCTTGTGTGAAATTTTGACTCGTAGCATTTCGAAACCCACTAATTATATTTATCAGAACCCTCTGGAGGTAATTTGAAAAACCTCATTTTTTCAGACCAATAAGAAATAAAAAAAATTTCAAATCAATTCGAGCCAAATAAAAATCAATCGCATTTGAATGCATAAAATTTACTGTTGCATTCTATGCTTACGATCAAAATAGTTGTCAGTATAAAAATGAAAATTGATGCTCTTCCAACTGGTCGTATTTTTCACTCTTAAGTTTTTATTACGATCGGAAAAAGCAAAAAAACACACATTTTTATCATGCTTGCTTGTTCGAAAGTACTCATGTACATTTAGCGTACCGAAGCAAACAACTAACATCGGGAGGCTGCAAAGCTTTTGCCAGATCGCAAAGATATTGCTTTTTTTTACCGTATTGTTGTGTATTTTGGACACTCTCACGTTTCTCTGCTTCTCTGGCGCTCATATGTGTTTGGGCGATAAGTCGACAAAAGCTAACTTTAGTCGACAAATTTTGAAATACTTATTTTCAAAGCATTTGGAAATCTATGTGACTACAGTGTCTGTGGTATGAGTTTCTGACTAAAATCTATTTAGATCTATTGCTTTTGTATACAACATGATATTCCATTAAAAATGTGCTTTTTTTGCTTTATCCAAAGCAGAAAGTTTGCTATAAATTTTTCTCTTAGTTTATTAGCACAGCGAAGCAGGGATACTAATCGATACCTTTCAAGTAAATGTGGAGGTTTCTGTGGTTTTGGGATTAGAATGATTGTTGTGGGATTATGCAGGTGTTTAAGATAATATTGTGAAAATTCAGAAGGTAAAGATTGGCTATATATGGTTGGTGTTTAAGGATTTTGTAGTTAATTTTATGATACCCAGGTGTTTTGCCTTTAAGTGTGATCATTACTGTGTTTAGTTCGCTTTTAATAGTTCTATGGAGAGGAAAAATGAATGGATTATACCCATAAACGATTGCATACTTTTAGGGTCTCAATTATGTTTCTTTGCCCTCCACTTAATCTTGTTCGTACCGAAGAAGGATAGTACTGCAACCTCTATAAGGAACTAGTCTCTCCGGTTGAGCAACTTTCATTTTATTCCTGACATTTCTCGCCAACTGGGGCTGTATACTACATCTTTGATTCGCTGTATCACCCTATAAAGACTTTACCAGTATTTTTGCAGTTTTGGCGATAATTCCTCTTTCCCTTGCCGATTATGAAGCATGACTGACCTTCTTGAAATCCCTTGCTCGTACATTATATCTGGCTTTATTTTATCACTCATCAATCAACTGTTTTCGATTTCCAGCTATATAACTGTTTCATGAAAGTTCTGTTGTTGAGTAAGCACCGAATTTCAGATCTGCAGTTTATCTTATATAACAACTGAAAATAGCTCTGTCTGGTGTTGTAGACGGTGTATCGTCAGTTGCAGATCTATATGCCATTAGGAATCAAAGTTTTCCACGACTTTCCCCTGGTGTTCCTCGATTAAATCTTTCCACCATTCCATCGCATTGCGGGTGTAAACGGTTTGTTCTAGTTTGGAGTAGGCCAATTACTCATTTCCCTGAAAATCGCGAACTCGAAACTTCTGCCTTGATCCCATTGGAAATCAAGTGGAACTCCGAATCTGCTGACCACATTATTGATAAATGCATCTGCAAGAGTCTTAACCTATTGATTGGAAATAGATTATATTTTTGGCTATTTGCTAAATTAGGCGATTACGACGAGAACATATTGCTTGCCGGAATCACTCATTTTAAACGTAACTGCGGTGTCCATTGAAATACGCTCAATTGGCGCTCCCATATTGCATAAATGCATTTTCCCTTGATTGCGATGACTCGGTAATTGGCATCTACACACTTTTCACAAGCACTAATCCAGTCAACTACTGTTTGCTGGCACCCAATAAAATCGTGTTTTAATTTTCTCGACTGTTTTAGTTATTCCTAAAGGTCCTCCGTTAGGCCCACTATGGTACTCCTTGAGAATTTGGCATATTCTTGGCTTATGAACCACAATCTAGTTTTTTGTGGTTTTTCCATGTACGGAATAAGAATTCATCTTGCTTTTGTTACGGGGCTCTCGGTCGAGATTTCGTTCCATGCTGGTCGTTTTTTTTCTTTCTAACTTGACACGATTTTTGTCAATTCTAGGTAATTTCCTTCTTCTGCTTTTATTTTCTCCCCTGTCCATTCTTCTCAAAAAGACAACGTTTGCCGGTTAATTCTAATACCAGCTACGTCTGCGAATCTTGGAACAATGCGTCTGTAATATGTCCAAGCTGCGCAGCTCATGCAAACTAGTTAATCTTGGCCATTCACTTACTGAGTCTATATTATCTTTATTTGTGTTTACTCCATCAGGTGTAACTTTATGTCCAAGGTACTTGACTTCTTTCCTGTTTAACGCTCAGCTTCATCCGTGAAGCTCCTAATCGCATCAATACTTCTTCCAAATTCTTCAAGTGGTCTTCGAATTTGAACGATGAGGTAAACCAGATATGTGTAACTCATCGTTATGGGAAAGGTAAGAAAATCTACAAAGAAATGTGTGGAACCTTTCTTTTTTTGGCTCATACCAAAGGGGCTTGCTGATGGCTCCATGACGTTGATCTGATGCATTTCCGTCAGCAACAGCTTCACCCCATCGCCAGAGGTACTCTTCTTGACGTTTAATGAATGGGCTTGTCATTACCAGTGTTGATTGTGTTTATTACTTCTTTTTCTATTTTCAGCAAATACTGACCATTGTTTTGCCAAAAGTTGGCTGGGTGCTTTGCTCTGCTCTGTTGTGGTGCCGATAGTGATTTTTCGTGGAACTTTCGCAAGTACGGATGCTTCATCTCCAGTTACCATACGCTATATTATTCCCAGAAGCAGCACGATTCCCCGAATAGATACCTTCTGATAATTGAATGGGATGCATCGGTATCCAATGTTACTACTATTTTGGTCAAAAATATCCACTCCGGCTGGTAATAGATACCATAGTAAGATTCTGCACGTTGTCAGGAGGTATCTAGCTAAGATGAGGATGTAGAGTCGGGTGTTAATTTCTGCTCAATAGCATAGCTTTTGAATTTGCACTCTTGTCATGGTCGGGGGCAGGATCCAGGTGTTATGCGATTCGTGCCGAGGATCAGCCTGACTGGGGCCTTTTGTCATAAATTGCCAATGCTCTCCTGACTCCCTCCGTAACAATAATGCTTACCTTTATAGTTCGGAGCAATGCGCAGGCGGACATTTTTTGTCAGACATTCTTGGGTCCAAAAACTGAACACATCTCCTAAGAAACTAAGTAACAAAAAACTCAACGGACGCGGTCCTCCGTTTAATATACCGGGACGGACATTTCGTCGCGTGTAGCGGACAACGGTGTTTCTGATCTATAAAATTGTCTCTACAAGGACAATGCTGAAGCCTGATCAAAGTAGTGCAACAACCAGTACTGGTGCTAGAGATAAGACTATGACTATCTCTTATCCAGTGGTGCCCTCTGATGGTGCCGGAGCAGGCATAAATTTCGAAAGCCAGCGAACAGCGGTGGAGTAGTCAGACCAGTACTCTTGGTAGCATAGGGCCAAAAGTTAACATCTCTGAACCAGCAAAAGCGGACTATCACGAGAGACAGTACTGCCGCAACGATTTTAACTCACAAAAGACGTGAAGAATTCTATCGAATGGGAGATGTCGTACCTGCCAGACTTATAAATCGACCGCGTACTTTATCCAAAAAGAAGAGATCCTTCGAGGAAACAAAGTCGGCAATAAGAATGAAATGGAAGGCGTCACCCCAAGAAAAAATTTCGTGGAGGTTCAAAGAAACCTCATACTTGGGAAGTCCTGAAGGAAAAATCCCACGGTCGCAATGGAAATGGGTACAAGCCGCCTTAGCTACGGTTCTCCTGAAAATATTTGCAAGAAATCCCGTTCCTCCACCATATTAAAATGGAAGCTTGCGATGATTGGAAAACGGCGGAGCTGTATAAGCGTACTATCTCAGAAGTAGGGAAATAAATTTCCACCATAGTAAGGCACTGATAAATCGTCTGGCAGAGCTCCAGCTAGACTTGAAGAGTCTGTGGACTGAGGAGTCTGTGCTATAAGGAATTCACCGAATTACACCGAGTTACATTAGAGCCTGTATAATGGGTAAATTGCAATTAAATGCATTTATGATCCATAATTACAGTAATGAAGACGTTATAATGGTCAGTTGGGGAGCTAGCGGAAGCAACTATAAACTGACTTCAATATAACCCGCCCATGAAGTCCCAGGGCCATCTCCATCGTAAGTGATAAGGGAGTTGATAACGAAAACGCTTCCAGCGTGGGTCTCATACAAAATGAGGTAGCTGTAATCAACGAACTGGAAGAGTTATTTTTCAACTATATTATTAGTAAGAAATTACTAATTTGTAATGGGGAAATGAATCCTCGTTTCTCCCACGCAATCGTCCGGAGGTTCTTGATATTACGTTGGTCTCCGACGTCTTATTCAAAAAGGTGGTACATTGGAGGGTATTATCGGAGCACTCATTGTCTGACCATCCTTATATGGACGTCGCCTACCACAACGAAACGACCATACCAATTGCAGATAGGAATCACAGGAAGACCAACTAGCAGAAATATAGTCCAGAGTTAGAGAAGAATCTTCCTATGTGTCTACTTTAAATTCCTGATAATGCTGAGTCCTTAGATAATCCTGTCAGGTTATTTAATACCTCATGCATAGAAGCACTAAATAAAACGTGTCCTGAAAACTATGATAGAGGTAACAGGCAACCCCCTGGTTGTCCTCGGAGCTTAAGAATGAACTCTAGAGAACAGTTCAATAAAGCGAAATCCTCTCGTGACATAAGCGATTGGAACTGTTATCGCGACAAGCTAAAAGCATACAAAAAGAAATTGAGAAAAGCGAAAAGAACTTCTTGGATCTCCGTGGTCTGTGGTGATATGGAGAGCACCACAGCGAGATCTTGTTTACGTAAAATTCTCTCAAGTTCAACTTCATCAATACGATACCTCCAGAAGCCAGACAAGAATGGCCGGTATCAAGTGAGGAGTCTTTAAATCTGTTGATAAATAAGCACTTTCCTGACAACCCAACAACGGGTATAACGAAAATTGCTTACAACGCAAGGGCAAAGTCCAAAATTCTCAGTATCATGTTGTCGGCAAAAACCTTTAACCCTTTTAAGTCGCCGGGACCAGAAGGGATCTTCCCAGCTCAGCTTTAGTATTCAATTAACAACATCATGGAATGGTTAATAACAGACACTTCCAGCGCTGGATAGTTTTTTTTTATTATTTTATTGAGACATTATAATAAGTATACAATGTTTCTTTCCAGAACGACTGGTCAGTTATGACAAAAGAGCTGCTTACATCTAATAAATTATATAATATCAATACATTCTAGGAAATTTATATATAAAATTATTACATGACATTTCTTTGCACAGCCCCACAGCTGCGTGCCATACAACCAGACAGGTTTCAGAACTTGTTTGTAAACAGCTAACTTACAGTGAATGGACAGAAAAGAGTTTCTGCCAATGAGCCATTGTAGTTTTTGCAACTTAATTTCTAATTCGGCTATTTTAATTTTAATCTGCTCTTTCCATTTACGTTTTGTGTCTAGGTTAATTTCAAAACACTTTGTTGTATTTGAATACGGCATCTGGATTCCAAATATCTTAATCGGCAGTATTGATATATTTTTTGTTGTGAAGTTGATGCGTGTAGTTTTTGAATTATTTAAAGCGATTTTTCATTTTGTTGTCCAATTAGCTATAAGTTGCTATAATGGTGCTAGAATGGTATTTTCTGATGTTGGTAAATCAGATGTATATAGTAGGTATAAGATAGGCCCAAGAATACTGCTTTGATGGGCTAGAGCTCGTTTCACACTTAACATGGAAGAATCGATCACACAAGTCTGGTTCTAGAATGTCGCAGTAGTCGGCTGGGAGTATGCCCCTAAGTATTTTGATTAAGGCTGCATTCCAAACTTTATCAAAAGCCTGAGCCATGTCAAGAAATATGGCTGAGCAAACTTTTTTTCTTCGAAATATTTTTCAATTGCGCTTGTTATTCTGTCTTAATTGTTCGGTTGTTGAGTGTTTATCCCTAAAGCCAAACTGATGCGATGGAATAAGACTCGATCTTTCAATGATTGGTCTAAGGCGTTTTAGTAACAATTTTTCAAATACCTTCGATATTGTTGGCAGTAATGATATTGGTCTGTATAATGAAGCTTGATGCTGTAGCTTGCCTGGTTTGGAAATCAGTAGCTTGCCTGGCGAAACAAGCATTAATTATATCGGTTAATCTAGCTGTAGCTTTACACGCTAACTTCTTAATGATTTCGGCTGTGACGAGATCAAATCCGAGAGTTTTGTTGTTCTTTAACCTGTTTTGGATTAGATCGTTTATTTCTTGAATAGAAACTGGAGCAAATTGTTCGTTGCTTGTATTATCAGAGCTATGATTTATAGTTATATCTACTTTGGCATTTGTGGAATCAGTAAATATATTTGCTTTCTCAAGAGCACTTCTAGCCCATTTACCATCAGGTTTTTTATTGGCGGAATATATTTGATTGGTCGTTTTAGTCGTTTTGTACATTTCCACAGTGTACATGCGGTTCTATGTTCGGTACTAAGACTGCAAACGTACAAATGATTGATTTTGAATTCACGAACATATTTCCAAAATTTGCCTCATCGCCGATAAAATGCTGCGGAATTTGTATAATCTAAATTGTTGAAATTGTGGTGCTACTCCATTCCCAATCGATTTTAGAAATTCAACAAACTGAACTTCATCATGCGATGCTCTCATATTTTGTATCAATGAAACACGGCGAAATAAAGCAAATTCACTCCAACTTGTGATAGAATTTGCAATGAAAGTATATATATATATATATATATATATATATATATATATATATATATATATATATATATATATATATATATATATATATATATATATATATATATATATATATAATATTCTTTGATTTAAAAAATAAATATACTATTTTTACAAAAAGTATATACTCTTATAGACTTTTGTGATTTTTATATATTTTTAAAATGTCAATTATATTTGATATTTCATAAATTTCAGTTTCAGTTGGCAACAGTTCACAGTTTCAGTTGGCAACTCTTACAAAGTGAAAAACTAATCCGATAGTGATAATAAAATTTAACAAAAATCGAGGTATTTAATGAGAAAATAATAACAATTTCGCACAAGCGTGAAAGTGCAAAATTTTCTGCGTCGGAAGAGTGCCGAGTGCAGTGATTCTGAAAACAACTAACTTAAAATTCTTTAATTTTTAAATAAAGTGTAAAAACAAAAACAAAATATACAAAAATAAAAACAACAAAATTATAAAGTGAGAAACAACAAATAATCACAAAGTGAGACAACCGCAAAATAGCACTGCTATTATACGGTTATGTATGTACACAAATACGTTAAATTAAAAGCGGCTTAGCAAGTATCTAGTGTAGAGTTGCCAAAGTTAATTTTAAACAAAAATAAATAATAAAGAAAAAAAAATGGGTGTAGACCGTACCCCACCTAGAGGGGAAGGTCAACAACAAGAAGAGCAGCAACAACAACAACAACAGCAGCAGCAACAACAACAACAACAACAGCAACACCGAGAAAAACAACATCAGGAACAACAACAGCAGCATCAACAACTGCAAACACAAAAGAAACCCCTTCTTCAGAATCCGCTCCAAAATTCCTGGAGTCCTCAATGCCCCTCGCCACAATCAAGCTCGACTTTTCCAAATAAAAACAGCTCTCAACAAACTGTCGAACAACAAATTGATCAGCTTCAACGCCAGCTTCAGCTGCTATACAAACAACAGCAACCAGTTGCCTCTCCACAAGTCACAGTAAGTGTACCCTCCCACGACGAGGACTGGAAAACGGTTCTAAACAAGAAAAGGCAGAGAGAGAGTCCAGGTAAGACAAAGACCACTCAAAAACAAGCTAAACTTGAAAAATACTGGCTAGGAGATCCGAAAGGAACCGAAAATCGATTTTCGTCCCTAGAAGAAATTGAAGAATGTGACCAAAAAAACACAGAACATAAAGAAAAAATCTCTAAGCCCCCACCAATATTTGTTGACAGAGTTACCAATATAGCTCCTCTAATGAAACTATTGTCTGAAGCTGCTCCAAATTCATACGAATTAAAGCTCATAAACAATGAGCAAGTTAAAATCCAGGCATTTTCTCCAGAAGCCTACAAGACAATAGTCAACCAGCTTGAGCTAAAAAACACCGAATTTTTCACCTATAAGCCAAAACAAGAAAGAGGCTTCAAAGTAGTACTGAAAAATATGCACCCATCTATAGGCACAGATGAAATAATCCAAGCCCTGCAAAACGTCGGTCACTCTGTCACGAATATTTGGAACATAAAGCGAAGAAACACAAAAAAGCCTCTGCCAATGTTTATCATTGAACTTCAAACAAACTCAAACAATAAAGAAATTTATGAAGTCAAATACCTGCTTCATACAAAAATTGTTTTTGAGCCCCCCCGACCGACTCGCGATATTCCCCAATGCGCTAACTGTCAGCAGTATGGGCATACAAAAACGTACTGTCGCAGGAAACCAATGTGCATTAAATGCGCCGGAAGCCACACGTCTTCAGATTGTGTACGTAAAAGCAGATCAGATGAAGTCAAATGCGCCTTGTGTGAAGGTAATCACCCAGCAAATTACAAAGGTTGTGTAGTCTATAAAAATCTTCAGAAAATGAAATACCCACAATTAAGGAAAAACGACAATTTACCCATGAATCCTACTCAACAACAGGAAGTTCTGGTAAATCCCAGTACATCAAAACAAACTCAAAATGTACTTTCATACGCTCAGGCACTGAAACACTCAACACAAGCAACTAATGAAAACACAACGGCCCTACCAATTAATACTGTTCCTGCAGAAACCCAAGCTCCGAACGAAATGCGAGAAATGATAATGCTACTCCGGCAAGTCATGCAACAAATCACAACAATGATGAACTTATTAGTGACCCTCACGACTAAGAATTGCTCATCCTCAATCCCATAAAAATCATTCTATGGAACGCTAATGGGCTGTCAAAACATTTATTAGAAATTAAAAAATTCCTTAAAACATACGAAATAGATATACTCTAAATATCTGAAACCCATTTCACCAACAAAAGCCATTTTCAGATTCCGAACTTTAAGTTTTATCACACCCTGCACCCAGATAATAAGGCTCATGCAGGTTCAGCAATATTAATACGCAATAACATAAACCACTGTGAGAGCACATCTTATCGCACAGAAGCTATACAAGCCACGAATATAATTGTTGATGACTGGAAAGGGCCAATTACAATTTCCGCTGTCTACAGCCCACCTAAACACACAATAAAAATGGAGGAGTATGAGAAATTCTTTAAGACCCTTGGCAATAGATTCCTAGCTGGAGGAGACTATAACGCAAAGCACACATACTGGGGTTCCCGTCTCACTACACCAAAAGGTCGACAGCTTTATGCGGCCATTGGAAAATTAAATTTACTCCCTGTCTCTTCAGGTACACCAACATACTGGCCAACAGATGTAAGAAAACTTCCCCACTTGATTGACTTCTGTGTGACGAAAGGTATCATGCTTAGTGATCTTAAATGTAGCCCATGTTTTGAGCTATCTTCTGACCACTCTCCAGTTCTCGTCGAGCTTAACAACAATCTTGCCCTTCTTCCCAGTCAATGTAGCTTACATAATCACAAAACTGATATGGTATCTTCCACAATTGATTTAAAACTATCACTGAAATCTGAAGAAGATATCATTGCGGCTGTTGAACACTTCAACAACTGCCTGCAACAAGCTGCGTGGGACTCCACCCCCCCACTAAATGAACGAAAATCAACGAACATCTCCAAAACTATAAAAGAAAAACTGAGAGAGAAGCGATATGCAAGAAAAAAGTGGCAACAAACTAGACATCCTGAGGACAAGAAAAAATTAAATGCGCTTACAAAAGAACTTAAAGAGATCCTTAATAACGAACGAAACACCCAACTCCATCATTACTTCAGTAATCTCGATGCAACAGCTGCTACAGAATACTCTCTCTGGAAAGCAACTAGGAATCTAAAGAGACCCAGAATGTTCAAATCCGCTTTACGAATGGAAAATAACGAATGGGCTAAAAGTGACCTTGAAAGAGCAGTCACATTTGCCCGACACTTAAAAAAAGTATTTACCCCACATGAAATCGAGCCCCCAGCATGTGTAACAGAAGAAGTGAAAAGTGTTCTGAGTAATACCCATCAGATGGACCTACCCATACGTAAATTTTCCAAATCTGAAGTGAAAGCAGCTATTGATAAGCTAAATATTAAAAAAGCCACTGGGTACGACCTTATCACTGGGAAAATAGTAAAACAACTTCCAGAAGAAGGAGTGACATATCTTACCTACTTATTTAACGCGGTACTAACATCTGGCTTTATACCTCGCCAATGGAAAGTGTCACAATTAAAAATGATTCTCAAACCCGGAAAAAGCGCTGATAAAGTTGAATCGTATCGCCCAATTAGCTTGTTACCGATTGCTTCTAAACTCATGGAAACCCTTTTCCTGAAAAGACTACTCCCAATTATAGAAGAGCGAAATCTAATTCCAAATCATCAATTTGGATTCAGGAAAAAACACAGCACAATCGAACAGGTTCATAGGATTGTTGAGTATATACACACTGCATTCGAACATAAAAAATATTGTACAGCAGCGTTTCTTGACATCTCGCAAGCATTTGATCGCGTTTGGCCCGATGGCTTGCTTTACAAAATAAAAACTACACTCCCCATTAACTACTATGTGTTAATCAAGTCCTATCTTACAAATAGATATTTTTTCGTAAAGCAAGGTGAGGAACAATCTGAGCTCCATGAAAGCTCAGCAGGCGTACCCCAAGGAAGTGTCATGGGCCCAATACTTTATCTACTTCACACGTACGACTTACCATCAGCTGAAGGAGTCACCATAGGTACCTTTGCAGATGACACTGCTGTCTTAGCTGTTGACACTCTCCCACACTTAGCTTCCTCTAAAATCCAGAGTGGGCTAAACAAAATTACTGACTGGCTAAAAAAATGGAAAATCAAGTTGAACGAAACAAAATCAGTCCAGGTTACATTCACTCTCAAACGAAACACCTGTCGACCCGTTAAACTCAACGGCATAAATATACCCCAATGTAATGAGGCTAGATACCTTGGGATGCACCTCGACAGAAGATTAACTTGGAAAACACATATATTTACAAAACGAAAATCACTCGGTATAAAGCTCAGAAATCTACACTGGCTCTTGAATCGAAACTCCAAAGTCTCAATCGATAGCAAATTGCTCTTGTACTCAGCAATTTTAAAACCAGTTTGGACATACGGTATTCAGCTGTGGGGCACTGCGGCAACTTCCAATGTTGAAATACTTCAAAGATTCCAATCAAAGACCCTAAGAATGATTGTAAACGCGCCCTATTATGTCACAAACAACCAAATCCATCGTGACCTCAAAGTTCCTACAGTCGCTCAAGAAATAAAAAAACTCTCTACTTCGCACAATCTGAGACTCCTAGTCCACCCAAATCCACTGATATCGGAACTCACTTCCAACCCCTTCACTTTCATCCGACTGAAGAGAAAATCCACAACAGATCTCCTGTGCTAATAGGCAATGGCTGCACCACTGGGTGTAGTCCATAAAAGACAGTAAATACAAAAATTAGTCTTAAGTTATTAAATATTGCTGAATGTGATTGAATGTAACAGATTGCAATAAAATATATGGATATTAAAAAAAAAAAAAATAAATAAATAAATAAATTTGATGTTTCATAAATTATTGTACGCTATCAAAAAGTAAAGTTTATCGTATTCAAATTGTAAAAGCAATTACATAATATTAAAAAAAAAAGAAAAGATTCACAACATTCATACTCAAATTAATATAAATAAAATAAAAAGTTCTTATTTCACTGAGGGGATTCGAACACACTACCCAGGGATTCTAAGTCCGACAACTTTAGCACCAAGCCACAGAAGCAGATTAATTCAATTAACAAACAGCAGCCCAAAAATGAAACTTACATGCACTAAGCGAAATGCATTCAATTTCAAATTAAAGTTTTTTGAGCGTCTCAGCTTGTGGACTAGCACTGTATTTGTGCGGTAGGAGGATGCACATACTCGTACATATACATATTCTATATTTGCTTCATATTTCATATTTTGAAGCACCAATGCAAAGGAATAACCTTTTTTGTGTACGTACGAAACAATAGGCAGCGCTTTCTAAGCTTAAAGCTTAGCCACAAGTGCGAAAACTTGCAAATATGTAAGCTTTCTTTAAGAGGGCTGCAATTTTGTGAGTTGGGGACCTCTGGTTAAAACTGGACTAATTTGCAATTGAAGAATAATTTCAAATTGCAATTGAAAATTGTAAATCCCTACTGCTTTCGTTTTCTGTTCGCCTGGTATGAGTGGCGAACATACTCAATACAAATAAAACTTTTTTTATCTATTATTATTATAGTACAACAAATCCTACAAAATCACAACAAATATGAGTCCCAATAATTCAATTTTTACACAAGATCAGTAAAAATTAAATCAAATAAATTCTAAATTTCTTAATCACACATATTCATGTACGTGTAAAATTGAGAAAGTATTTGATTTCATAAAATAGTGTATGTTTTTTATGTGAAATGTGACAATTTTACGCAAATTGTCAAACTCCAAAATAATTACAAATTGTAAATATATAAAAAAATATATGTATGACTCCACACTATGTGAAACCATTTGACCTACATTCGTGTAGAAGAAAAGCATATGCAAAATTGACAATACAAACAAGAAGTTTATGCTTGCATTAACAATTGTGTATGCTTTAGGAATATTTCTTCCGCACACTGGTCCAACTTGTTTTCGTTATCATTCTTCCATTATATTTCTGTTCTTAATCCGAGTCGGAGCGACGAAGATCCTGCCTCGTCAAAGAACAATGAAATTCTAAATAGTCAGTTGCAAAAGTCGATCCACATCAAATACTCTCTATGAAGATATCCGACAACCTCCCTTCTGTTCTAAATTGTGTTGCTGGTGCGAGGATGGGAACATTTTGATATTGCAGAGCTTTTTACCTTATGTTAATTAATTAAATCTGATATTTTGAACCGTTCGTCTGGTGCAAAAAATGTTTATTATAGCTATAATAAAATTATTTGTAACAACGATTCAGTAATTAACAATTATCCTGTAGAATTTTTGAATTCTGTGTCAATAGTGGTTTACCACCACATAGTCTAGCATTGAAGGTCAATTGTATTGTACTTCTCATTGGAAATTTCAATGCTAAGGTTGCATTAGTCAATGGGATCAGAATGATAGTGAAATTTAGCACAGGCAAAATAAAAGTAATTTAAAAATTTCAAGTTGACTTAAGTGTTAGTCAGCACTGAAGTGCTTATTGTAAAAAATTTTATCATTAAAATATATTTGTGTACATATAAAATTGCCCTTTAATTGCTTTCATATCATATGAAATCAATATAAAGCACAACGAATGATAAGAAAACGACCAAGATAATAATAACCGAAATGAAGAAGGAATTAAAATCCACTTGATAAATTCGGTCCACAAGACACAAAGCTCTTAATGAAAGCTGTCAACAAAAGTTGGCCGTCTAGAATTCAAACAACATTTCAAGATTTTTTACTAACTGGAAGGTTGTCGCATATTCTCTATAGAGAGTATTTGTCCACATAAGGTAAAATGCTCTGCAATATCAAAATGTTCCCATCCTCCCACACAAGTAACGAAAAAAGCAAGTCTTCTCTCCCAGTTTCTCTTTTAAATAAAGATTCCATTCCAGTAGGGAAAAAAGTAAGTGCTTCGACAATTAAGCGATGTATATACTCGTACATACATATTTGTATAAAATATTCTTGATAATTTAAACAAGCACTCTAGTTTAACGTTATTAATTTTATTCCATTTAGCTAAAGAAAAATTAATTATAATTAACAACTATATAAGAATTACTATTATTACTTCCTCTAGAACGCCATGTTTGCTTTGTAAAATACGCAGCTTATTAGTTGAAGAATCTGCAATTTATTTTATCGAACTGGTTCTTCAACTGCAATTCTTTCTTAACAATACGTTGATTGCGAATTCTAATATTGCCTCCCAATGGCCTCTGCAATCTCCTTCAACATTATACCATTCTTTCGACATATCTTGAGCTATTGAAATAATTGTTTTTCTTATATTATTTGTGTGCGGGGTAGTTGCAAAAATCTGATTAAAATACTTGTACTCCAGATTTAATTGTTTGATAAGAATAGTCTGTGGGAGCTTTTAGAGACCCGAAATCAGAAAACTCCGAGTAATTTTTATAAAATAAAAATAGATCAATAATGCTTTTTATTTCTTTGTCTTTACTTACTATTTTATCTTTGCATTTTTCACAATGTTTTATTATTTTTCAACAAAATAAGTTGTGGCGTTATGAAATAAGTTCCCTTCGTCTTGTGTGAAATTTTGACTCGTAGCATTTCGAAACCCACTAATTATATTTATCCGAACCCTCTGGAGGTAATTTGAAAAACCTCATTTTTTCAGACCAATAAGAAATAAAAAAAATTTCAAATCAATTCGAGCCAAATAAAAATCAATCGCGTTTGAATGCATAAAATTTACTGTTGCGTTCTATGCTTACGATCAAAATAGTTGCCAGTATAAAAATGAAAATTGATGCTCTTCCAACTGGTCGTATTTTTCACTCTTAAGTTTTTATTACGATCGGAAAAAGCAAAAAAACACACATTTTTATAATGCTTGCTTGTTCGAAAGTACTCATGTACATTTAGCGTACCGAAGCAAACAACTAACATCGGGAGGCTGCAAAGCTTTTGCCAGATCGCAAACATATTGCTTTTTTTACCGTATTGTTGTGTATTTTGTACACTCCCACGTTTCTTTGCTTCTCTGGCGCTCATATGTGTTTGGGCGATAAGTCGACAAAAGCTAACTTTAGTCGACAAATTTTGAAATATTTATTTTCAAAGCATTTGGAAATCTATGTGACTACATTGTCTGTGGTATGAGTTTCTGATTAAAATCTATTTAGATCTATTGCTTTTGTATACAACATGATATTCCATTAAAAATGTGCTTTTTTTGCTTTATCCAAAGCAGAAAGTTTGCTATAAATTTTTCTATTAGTTTATTAGCACAGCGAAGCAGGGATACTAATCGATACCTTTCAAGTAAATGTGGAGGTTTCTGTGGTTTTGGGATTAGAATGATTGTTTTGGGATGATGCTGGTGTTTAAGATAATATTGTGAAAATTCAGAAGGTAAAGATTGGCTATATATGGTTGGTGTTTAAGGATTTTGTAGTTAATTTTATGATACCCAGGTGTTTTGCCTTTAAGTGTGATCATTACTGTGTTTAGTTCGGAGAGAGTCATGTTGCGTTCTGTTTTCAGTGCATATTTCGTGGTTGGGTTCATACCTAGATTTATTTTGTATGAGTATTTATTGTTTATTGTGGCAGTTTGTGTCGATTCGGTAAGGTTGTTGTCACCGTTTTTATTACAATTTTAATAATTTGATGTTTTAATGCTTGGTAGCCATCAGAGACATCGACTTAATGCAAACGATGTTTATTGCAGTCTGAAGACCCTCCCTACATATTACGAAATTGCACTCCTGACAATTTAATCAATAAACGAATTCATACCATTGGATTGTACCATAATTAAACAATAGCTTTATGAAATTAAACTAATTAACTTTATTTAATTATTGCAATTTACGCTCTGAATCTTAAGCTTAAAATTACTTTTAATAGTTCTATGGAGAGTAAAAATGAATGGAGTATACCCATAAACGATTGTATACTTTTAGGGTCTCAATTATGTTTCTTTGCCCCCCACTTAATCTTGTTCGTACCGAAAAAGGATAGTACTGCAACCTTTATAAGGAACTAGTCTCTCCGGTTGATCAACTTTCATTTTATTCCTGACATTTCTCGCCAACTGGGGCTGTATACTACATCTTTGATTCGCTGTATCACCCTATAAAGACTTTACCAGTATTTTTGCAGTTTTGGCGATAATTCCTCTTTCCCTTGCCGATTATGAAGCATAACTGACCTTCTTGAAATCCCTTGCTCGTACATTATATCTGGCTTTATTTTATCACTCTTCAGTTGGGTGCATCCTTACGCTGTTTACAAGAATTTCAATCAACTGTTTTCGATTTCCAGCTATGTATATAACTGCTTCATGAAAGTTCTGTTGTTGAGTAGGCGCCGAATTTCAGATCTGCAGTTTATCTTATATAACAACTGAAAATAGCTCTGCCTGGTGTTGTAGACGGTGTATCGTCAGTTGCAGATCTATATGCCATTAGGAATCAAAGTTTTCTGATTTTTCCACGACTTTCCCCTGGTGTTCCTCGATTAAATCTTTCCACCATTCCATCGCATTGCGGGTGTAAACGGTTTGTTCTAGTTTGGAGTAGGCCAATTACTCATTTCCCTGAAAATCGAGAACTCGAAACTTCTGCCTTGATCCCATTGGAAATCAAGGGGAACTCCGAATCTGCTGACCACATTATTGATAAATGCATCTGCAAGAGTCTTAGCCTATTGATTGGAAATAGATTATATTTTTGGCTATTTGCTTAATTAGGCGATTACGACGAGAACATATTGCTTGCCGGAATCACTCATTTTAAACGTAACTGCGGTGTCCATTGAAATACGCTCAATTGGCGCTCCCATATTGCATAAATGCATTTTCCCTTGATTGCGATGACTCGGTAATTGGCAACTACACACTTTTCACAAGTACTAATCCAGTCAACTACTGTTTGCTGGCACCCAATAAAATCGTGTTTTAATTTTCTCGATTGTTTTAGTTATTCCTAAAGGTCCTCCGATAGGCCCACTATGGTACTCCTTGAGAATTTGGCATATTCTTGGCTTATGAACCACAATCAAGTTTTTTATGGTTTTTGCATGTACGGAATAAGAATTCATCTTGCTTTAGTTACGGGACTCTCGGTCGAGATTTCGTTCCATGCTGGTCGTTTTTTTTCTTTCTGACTTGACACTATTTTTGCCAATTCGAGGTAGTTTCCTTCTTTTGCTTTTATTTTCTCCCCTGTCCATTCTTCTCAAAAAGACAACTTTTGCTGGTTAATTCTACTACCAGCTACGCCTGCGAATCTTGGAACAATGCGTCTGTAATATGTCCAAGCTGCGCAGCTCATGCAAACTAGTTAATCTTGGCCGTTCACTTACTGAGTTTATATTATCTTAATTTGTGTGTACTCCATCAGGTGTAACTTTATGTCCAAGGTACTTGACTTCTTTCCTGTATAACGCTCAGCTTCATCCGTGAAGCTCCTAATCGCATCAATACTTCTTCCAAATTCTTCAGGTGGTCTTCGAAGTTGAACGATGAGGTAAACCAGATATGTGCAACTCATCGTTATGGGAAAGGTAAGAAAATCTACAAAGAAATGTGTGGAACCTTTCTTTTTTTGGCTCATACCAAAGGGGCTTGCTGATGGCTCCATGACGTTGATCTGACGCATTTCCGTCAGCAACACCTTCACCCCTTCGCCAGAGGTACTCTTCTTGACGTTTGATGAATGGGCTTGTCATTGCTTTGCTCTGCTCTATACATTCGGTTACGGTATTTCGGTGTTCGCATATTTCAACATTCAGCTTTTCATATCTAGTGTGAATCCATTCCATATCATAAAAACCACACTTTATATCATCTCGACCACAATATCCGATACTACAAATTCCTGGGCCACTGTTGTGGTGCCGATAGTGATTTTTCGTGTAACTTTCGCAAGTACGGGTGCATCATCTCCAGTTACCATACGCTATATTATTCCCAGAAGCAGCTCGATTCCCTGAATAGATACCTTCTGATAATTGCATGGGATGCATCGGTATCCAATGTTACTACTATTTTGGTCAAAAATATCCACTCCGGCTGGTAATAGATACCATAGTAAGCTTCTGCACGTTGTCAGGAGGTATCTAGCTAAGATGAGGATGTAGAGTCGGGTGCTAATTTCTGCTCAATAGCATAGCTTTTGAATTTGCACTCTTGTCATGGTCGGGGGCAGGATCCAGGTGTTATGCGATTCGTGCCGAGGATCAGCCTGACTGGGGCCTTTTGTCAAAAAAATTGCCAATGCTCTCCTGACTCCCTCCGTTATAATAATGCTTACCTTTATAGTTCGGAGCTATGCGCAGGCGGACATCTTTTGTCAGACACTCTTGGGTCCAAAAACTGAACACATCTCCTAAGAAAGCAAGTAACAAAAAACTCAACGGACGCGGTCCTCCGCTTTATAGACCGGGACGGACAATTCGTCGCGTGTAGAGGACAAAGGTGTTTCTGATCTCTAAATTTGTCTCTACAAGGACAATGCTGAAGCCTGATCAAAGTAGTGCAACAACCAGTACTGGTGCTAGAGATAAGACTATGACTATCTCTTGTCCAGTGGTGCCCTCTGAGGGTGCCGGTGCAGGCATACATTTCGAAAACCAGCGAACAGCGGTGGAGTGGTCAGACCAGTGCTCTTGGTAGCATAGAGCCAAAAGTTAACATCTCTGAACCAGCAAAAGCGGAATATCACGAGAGACAGTACTGCCGCAACGATTTTAACTCACAAAAGACGTGAAGAATTCTATCGAATGGGCAATGTCGTACCTGCCAGACTTATAAATCGACTGCGTACTTTATCCAAAAAGAAGAGATCCTTCGAGGAAACAAAGCCGGCAATAAGAATGAAATGGAAGGCGTCACCCCAAGAAAAAATTTCGTGGAGGTCCAAAGAAACCTCATACTTGGGAAGTCCTGAAGGAAAAATCCCACGGTCGCAATGGAAATGGGTACAAGCCGCCTTAGCTGCGGTTCTCCTGAAAATATTTGCAAGAAATCCCGTTCCTCCACCATATTAAAATGGAAGCTTGCGATGATTGGAAAACGGCGGAGCTGTATAAGCGTACCATCTCAGAAGTAGGGAAATAAATTTCCACCATAGTAAGGCACTGATAAATCGTCTGGCAGAGCTCCAGCTAGACTTGAAGAGTCTCTGGACTGAGGAGTCTATGCTATAAGGAATTCACCGACTTACACCGAGTTACATTAGAGCCTGTATAATGGGTAAATTTCAATTAAATGCATTTATGATCCATAATTACAGTAATGAAGACGTTATAATGGTCAGTTGGGGAGCTAGCGGAAGCAACTATAAACTGACTTCAATATAACACGCCCATGAAGTTCCAGGGCCATTACCATCGTAAGTGATAAGGGAGTTGATAACGAAAACGCTTCCAGCGTGAGTCTCAGACAAAATGAAGTAGCTCTAATATCAATGAACTGGAAGAGTTATTTTTCAACTATATTATTAGTAAGAAATTACTAATTTGTAATGGGGAAATGAATCCTCGTTTCTCACACGCAATCGTCCGGAGGTTCTTGATATTACGTTGGTCTCCGACGTCTTATTCAAAAAGGTGGTACATTGGAGGGTATTATCGGAGCACTCATTGTCTGACCATCCTTATATGGACGTCGCCTTCCACAACGAAACGACCATACCAATTGCAGATAGGAATCACAGGAAGACCAACTAGCAGAAATATAGTCCTGAGTTAGAGAAGAATCTTCCTATGTATCTACTTTAAATTCCTGATAATGCTGAGTCCTTAGATAATCCTGTCAGGTTATTTAATACCTCACGCATAAAAGCACTAAATAAAACGTGTCCTGAAAACTATGATAGAGGTAACAGGCAACCCCCTGGTTGTCCTCGGAGCTTAAGAATGAACTCTAGAGAACAGTTCAATAAAGCGAAATCCTCTCGTGATATAAGCGATTGGAACTATTATCGCGACAAGCTAAAAGCATACAAAAAGAAATTGAGAAAAGCGAAAAGAACTTCTTGGATCTCCGTGGTCTGTGGTGATATGGAGAGCACCACAGCGAGATATTGTTTACGTAAAATTCTCTCAAGTTCAACTTCATCAATACGATACCTCCAGAAGCCAGACAAGAATGGCCGGTATCAAGTGAGGAGTCTTTAAATCTGTTGATAAATAAGCACTTTCCTGACAACCCAACAACGGGTATAACGAAAATTGCTTACAACGCAAGGGCAAAGTCCAAAATTCTCATTATCATTTCGGAGGAAAGTATCATGTTGACCGCAAAAACCTTTAACCCTTTTAAGTCGCCGGGACCAGAAGGGATCTTCCCAGCTCAGCTTTAGTATTCAATTAACAACATCATGGAATGGTTAGTAACAGACACTTCCAGCGCTGGATAGTTTTTTTTTATTATTTTATTGAGACATTATAATAAGTATACAATGTTTCTTTCCACAACGACTGGTCAGTTATGACAAAAGAGCTGCTTACATCTAATAAATTATATAATATCAATACATTCTAGGAAATTTATATATAAAATTATTACATGATATTTCTTTGCACAGCCCCACAGCTGCGCGCCATACAACCAGACAGGTTTCAGAACTTGTTTGTAAACAGCTAACTTACAGTGAATGGACAGAAAAGAGTTTCTGCCAATGAGCCATTGTAGTTTTTGCAACTTAATTTCTAGTTCGGCTATTTTAATTTTAATCTGCTCTTTCCATTTACGTTTTGTGTCTAGGTTAATTTCAAAACACTTTGCTGTATTTGAATACGGCATCTGTTTTCCAAATATCTTAATCGGCAGTATTGATATATTTTTTGTGAAATTGATGCGTGTAGTTTTCGAATTATTTAAAGCAATTTTTGATTTTGTTGTCCAATTAGCTATTTCGTCCACAACTTAATAGAGTTGTAGCGTCGATTCAGTTTCTGTATTCGCAACAGTCCGTATTGCTGTATCATCTGCAAAAGTTGCTGTAATGGTATTTTCTGATGTTGGTAAATCAGATGTATATAGTAGGTATAAGATAGGCCCAAGAATACTGCTTTGATGGGCTAGAGCTCGTTTCACACTTAACATGGAAGAATCGATCACACAAGTCTGGTTCTAGAATGTCGCAGTAGTCGGCTGGGAGTATGCCCCTAAGTATTTTGTTTAAGGCTGCATTCCAAACTTTATCAAAAGCCTCAGCCACGTCAAGAAATATGGCTGAGCAAACTTTTTTTCTTCGAAATATTTTTCAATTGCGCTTGTTATTCTGTCTAATTGTTCGGTTGTTGAGTGTTTATCTCTAAAGCCAAACTGATGCGATGGAATAAGACTCGATCTTTCAATGATTGGCCTAAGGCGTTTTAGTAACAATTTTTCAAATACCTTCGATATTGTTGGCAGTAATAATATTGGTCTGTATAATGAAGCTTGATGCTGTAGCTTGCCTGGTTTGGAAAACATAACGACTTCAGCTCTTTTCTAGCAGGTGGGCACATATTTTAGGGCGAAACAAGCATTAATTATATCGGTTAATCTAGCTGTAGCTTTACACGCTAACTTCTTAATGATTTCGGCTGTGACGAGATCAAATCCGGGAGTTTTGTTGTTCTGGAGCAAACTGTTCGTTGCTTGTATTATCAGAGCTATGATTTATAATTATATCTACTTTGGCATTTGTGGAATCAGTAAATATATTTGCTTTCTCAAGAGCACTTCTAGCCCATTTACCATCAGGTTTTTTATTGGCGGAATATGTTTGATTGGTCGTTGTAGTCGTTTTGTACATTTCCACAGTGTGTATGCTGTTCTATGTTCGGTACTAAGACTGCAAACGTACAAATGATTGATTTTGAATTCACGAACGGATCGCTTCAGCCTTTGAGCTGCATTGTTAAAGTTGCATTTGTCATTAGGATACCGGGTTTGGTGACATTTCTTCTTCAATCTACATTTTTGTGCTATGAGATCTCTTAGTACTTAGTGCTCCACTTTGGGTATTATTTGCAAACGACGATGGAGCCGGGGTGCATAGCGACCGTTTTGGAGTTGGTGTCCTCTTGTGTTAAGCTGTTTTTTATGTTGATCTCTAAGCTTTTACAACCCTTTAGCAACTGTGCAGCCACGGTAGTTAGCAGGATGTTATTCACCACAATTGCAGCATCTTGATTTTTGAGGGGTTTTCAGAGTGCATTTTGCAATTTCATGCCTGCCTGTGCATTTCACGCATCTTGCTTGCTTAGAGCAATCATTTTTAGTATTTTAGTTGAGTTACTTCTGCATGAACTTTATTGCATAAAGTTTTTAGCTCTGACATTTTTTCCAACAAAAAGTCATTATTTTCGCCACTAGTGTGGCTCTTACTCCGACAGTGTGCCATTCAATTATATCGTGGTATTCTTTTAGGCAGTATCAATAATAGTTTTTTGGCGTTCTCTAATTCGGAGCTTGACAGCTCCATATTTCGTTGCTCTCAGCTCTTTATTTGTTTTTCACAGCAAAGCAGCTGATTTTATCAACAAATAATTTATTAAACATGGTTACCGGCTTAATTTAATTGCAATTACACTAAAGAAAACAGCAGACCTCACCGTTCACACGCACAACTTTTGTAGAGCTTTATGTTGATGCGCACAGCACTTTTCAATACTAGCTTAAGGTTTTGAAATTCAAATTAAATGATCCGCACTTTTGCTTTGATTAGTTTACGTCAAGAACCTGACATGCAGGATCTTCAGGAAACACCAAAGAGTCAACAGAGGAAACAGAAGTCATTCTTCCACGAATATAAGATCAAGAAGTCTATCCCTTTTGTTATAGATTGAAGTAATCTGCTTGATGCCTAAACTGAAAAGAGATTTTATAAACTAAGTATCATTGGAAAACGGAAAGAGTCTAATGGGATCATTGTGAATGTACCCAAAACAGAGTTGGCAAATTAAAATAATCAAAAATTAAGATATTATAATATAGCTTTAGTTTCTTAGTCAATAAGGAGAGAATATCTAAGTGAAGCTGGTATCTCTCCGGAGAATATCGCGGTGGGATATACGAACTGGATACATATATATTAACGATTGCCACACTGATTTGAACGCAACATATTTCAATACAGCTTCCGGGAATACTAATTATTATAAATTACTTTAGGAGACGGGGAAAGACAAGTATCGATATAAAATCGTATCTCGTTCTCCATTGTATCTGTAGAGAATCTCGAGACAAATTTAACTTTCCTCGGCGCTACTACGCTTTTATCTTTATCAGACTAACAGAATTACTGTGACTTGCAGTCGAAACAGAGGATGAAGCAAAGCTGGCACTTTGCACACAATAGGTTTAGAAGCACTAGATCCAGGCAATGGGCTGAATACTAACGGATTATTATCAGCCGGAGTAGCCAGATTAGCCAAATTCGGAGACGTGTTTACACTAACTTGCAGATTTTCAAATAATGACAAATCCTGAATAGACTTCGTTATCGTATCGAAACAATAGGACTAAGAGAAGACGTAAGGGAAAGTCCACTCTTAGCAGCTGTTGCAATCACATTTGGATACGAAGTGTTGGTGCCGCGCAAAACATGCTTATTGTTCTTTCGTTTAGGAGAAACCACATTATATTCCATGCACTTCAACTCTGGAAAAAGTTTTTCACATTCCTCAAACTTTGCTTGAACCGATGCCATCATTGATGTTGTCGAGTAATCGACCAGTCAAGCGAAAACACTGAAGGTGCTCAGCATCGTCACACAGCCAGGACATTATAAAGAGCTATAAGAAATATGTGACGTTGGAGGCCCTTTAGGCCCTCTCCTAACAAAAAAAAAATAAATTGTTAGATTCTACAAACAGAAGAGTTTTAAAGCAATTTGAATTGCAGCCAAAGAACAGAAAAATAAATCTGAAGAAAATATTTAACCAAAAAAAGAAAATAATGTGTGCTTGGTAAGTAAGTGTGCCTAAAGTTAACATACAAAAATTTTAATAAAAAAAATAGCACAGCACCGAACGAATGACACCTGTCAAAAAATTCCAGCAGAAAAGTTTGAAAGAAACTGGGAAACGACGAACCAAAAGGTAATTAAAAGAAAATCTTTGAAAGAAAACCAAATTTTTAGAATATGGTGGAGATAATAAAAATAAACCATAGCAAGAAAATACGCAGGTACAATGCTATTGCACTACAACTTATCTGAAGAGCCGAGAATCACTAACCAACAAACTTCACCGCTCAAGTTAAACACAGTTGGAAATTAAAGGTAGAGGATAGAGTAAGGAAAGCATCAATAGCACCATATTCATGTAAAAAAACCGTAGGATTAAGATGGGGCATCGCCCCCCGATTTAGTATATTGGGTATGCACAGTAGTGGTTAGACCGATTTTGATATAAGGCATAATATTATGGTGGACGGTACTTGATAACATCTTTGTTGTGATTCGTTTGGATCGAAATCAGATAGTGACTACTGTGAAAGGAGGTTTCACAATCCCGAGTCCGCGCTCGACAAGTTTTTAAAAGAAGGGTCGATTTTCAAGTGAATAAGATTTTATTCGTAAAACTATACATTACATAAAAATTAAATAAGGTTTTAAACCGTTTTTGCCACGACTTTAAAAATTCTTGTTTATTTCTCCATATACAAACGCGAACTGACTGTACTCTTCCAAGTCTCTAAACGCGTAAGCTATTTTTTTTAAAAACGGTATTTAACAGTTATTCCAAGGCTATCAAATATAAATGCGTATAATAGAATATATAGACAAAAGGGGGGAAAAACTATATACATATGTAATGAGAAACATATCAAAAATTCTATGATAATCAAAACACCCAGTAGGAAAAAATAGAAATCAAATAATTTAAAATACTCCGTTCGGCGGTAACATTCTCCCCCTCGTAAGCGAGTCCAAACGCGCTTACTCCAGTTGATTACCGACGTCTAGGACAGCTATCTTGATTGCAGGGCGCTCTAGCAAGCCATGTTGCGTCTTCACTGTAGCTCGTCGTACCTGACCATCCTTTGCGATGACAACTTTCTGAACTATACCTTTTGGCCACTTGTTTCTCGGTTGGTTGCCGTCCACGATGACCACGACGTCGCCGACCTTTAGAGGTGGTTGCTTCGTATACCATTTCGACCGCCGAGTTAGTTCAGGCGTATACTCCTTTAGCCACCTTTGCCAAAATCGGTCGGCGTATATCCGGGTTTGATGATAACGATGTCGCAGATCGCCACCGTGTCCAATCGGCTTATAACCGTTGGTTGAGCCTAGCAATAAATGGTTAGGAGTGATAGCTTCATCATCACACGACTCCAGTGAAACGAAAGTCAACGGTCTTGAATTTATTATATATTCGACCTCGAACAGTGCACTTCGGAGCGTCTCGTCGTTGAAGTTGGGCTCAGGATACATTGCTGCTAGAACGTTTTTTATCGATCTGATTAGCCGCTCCCAAGCGCCACCCATGTGGGGGGCGGCAGGTGGGTTGAACTTCCATTGGATGTCATCGAACTTGGCTTCGATTTCCGCATAATCAACGTGCCCGGCGTCTTCTTGCAGAATCTTCGCAGATGCTTTGAAATTTGTACCATTATCCGTATAAATTTCTTTTGGTACACCTCGACGCGCTACGAAATTACGAATACACAGTATGCAGGAGCTAGTGTCCAAGGTGTGGGCTACCTCAATATGCACCGCTCGAACCGTGAGGCAGGTAAATATAACGCCCCATCGTTTTTCACGCCTTCTTCCAACCGTAGCAAACATTGGGCCGAAGTAATCAATCCCGACGTAAGTGAATGGGCGCTCGAAACTCGCAAGTCTGGCAGCTGGCAATGCGGCCATTTGAGGTGTCATCGTCATCGCATTTTTATTTTTGCAGTGTTGGCAGGTGCTTCGAACAGAACGATACAGCACGCGCAGCCGTGGTATGAAATATTGACCCTTAATATCATTAATAATGGTCTCATGGGCAAGGTGATGATATTTCCCATGCATCTCCTTGACGATCAGATAGGTGATGTTACTGTTGCTGGGCAGCACGATCACGTCGTGTGGATTTAGAAATTCTGTGCGCCCTTTAACACGAATGACATCATGATCGTCTAGAAAGATATTAAAGGAAATTAATTTGCCGTTCTTCTCAATACTCTTACCACTTTTCAAGACAATTATTTCTTGGGAATATTCGCTGAGTTGCGCTTGCTTGATGAGGATCGTCTTCGCTGCTTGGATCATTTCGAACGTGGGCTTTTCGGGGAGAGCACTCACTGATCTGATTCTTGCTCTCAGCTTCTCCACGTAAAGAATGAACATCCCTAATGCGCGATACAAGCGGCGCCAGGATGAAAAATATTCAACGTTGATGGGCAGCTTATGTTTATCCATCTTTTGAATGTGAAGCAGGTGATGTCTAACTTCGGCGGTGTTCGTGGGTCCGAAGTCGTCGCGATATGGCCACTCGTTTTCAGCATTCATTAAAAAAGCAGGTCCATTGTACCACAAATGATCTGACGTTTTGGGTTCGGATTTTGTTGCAAGATCTGCCGGGTTAGATATTGATGGGACCCACTTCCACTGGTCTGGGTTGGTGTGCTCGAGAATTTCAGCGACTCTGTACATGACGAATTGCTGGAACTGCCTGGGATCCATGCGGAGCCATTTTAAAACCGTAGCTGAGTCAGTCCAAAACACTTTTCTGCAAATACGTAATCGAGGAACGCTTTGTATTTGGTTTTCCAGGCGCACACCTGTGATTGCTGCCTGTAGCTCGAGCCGTGGAATCGATACAGGCTTAAGTGGTGTTACCTTGGACTTTGCTGCCACCAATGAAATATTCATGCTGCTGCCACATCGAACTCGAAGGTAGCATACCGCTGCATAGCCATACTCCCCTGCATCCACAAAGGTATGCAGTTCGACGTCATCAGCTTCATTTAAAGAATGTGAGAAGCATCGTGGAATTTCAACCGCTGCTATTTGCTTTAGCATCGTCTTCCACTGGCACCACTTCCGAGCCAGTTCGTCAGGAAGAGTTTCATCCCAATCGATGCTCGATCGCCAGACTTCCTGAAGAAGAATCTTTAGTGAAATAGTATATTGTGCTATGAATCCTAACGGATCAAATATAGACATCAAAACTTGAAGGAGCTCACGCTTCGTGGGTATCGCGTTGTCTGATAAAACGTTCCTTTTCAGCCTGGCAAACCTCAGCGCGTACTTGAACACGTCCTTTTTTGGGTCCCAAAATACTCCAAGTATCTTCTCGTTTGTGCTCAGCTCGACCGGTTCCTGGCTTACCGCGTGGTCGGTGCTTAAATGCGTTAGCACGAATGTGGAGTTTGAAGACCAGTTGCGTATATGAAAACCTGCTGCTGCGTGTATTTTTCTTACCGTTTCTGCCAATTGCAACGCTGCCTGCTCACTGTACTCGCTATCAAGAAAGTCGTCTACATAGTGATGTTTCTTAATCGCGTCTACAGCATGGGGAAACTGCTGCGCAAACTCATCGGCATTTTTATTGCGCACGTAATGAGCAATGCATGCGGCGCAGCTTATACCAAACGTCAGCGCGCGCATGACGTACACTCCAGGGCTGTCGATCGTATCCTTTTCACACCATAAAAATCTTTGAGCATGCATGTCACTGCTACGCACGCTTATCTGGTGGAACATTTCGGCGATATCTCCACAAATCGCCACTCGCCCAAGTCGAAAGCCAAGAAGAACTTCCACCAGTGGAGTCAGCAAATCAGGTCCGCTGAGGAGCATGTCGTTCAATGATACGCCTTTTGTTTTCGTGGCTGCGTCCCATACTAGTCGCACTCTGTCGGGCTTATTCGGATTCCTAGTGGTGAAAATTGGCAGACACCAGACGCGATCTGTGCTTGCATGCAACTCCTCGGCACTTAGTCGTCTTGCGTAGCCTTTATTCAGCAAGTTGTCGATTTGTTTTTGCATTGCTGCCTTCAGCGATGGGTCCTTACGAAATTGTCTATCCAAGCAAATCATACGTTTCAATGCAGTATCGTAGCTTTCCGGCATATCGATGTGCTCGTAGCGCCAGAGTAGCCCAGTTTCGAATCGGCTGCCCACTCTCTTACAAGTTGTATCGAGGATCTCCATAGCTCGCTTATCTTGGTGCGACAACAGCTGTGTGGGTGATGGTGCATCTAGCTTATAGTGCTCCTTGACAAGATCGTGGAGTTGCTCGTACTTCTCGCTGCAGCCACACGTGTGTATGTTTAAATACGAATTTGCTGACTGACTTGAGCAACGACCTTGTAGCGTCCAACCTAGCCTCGTTTTGGTGGCTATGGGCTGGTTCCAAGCACCTTCACGAATCTTGAGCGGCACAGCTAGATGCCAGTTGTTGGACCCGATGAGAATTGTTGGCTTTGCATCTACGTAGGATTTCATTGGCAACCCCGCCAAGTAGGGAAGTTGCGTGATGATTTTCTCCATGTGGACAGTTTGCATTGGAAGGCCCAAGTTCTTGACTGTGTGAACCCCTTGCATCGTGAAGCGATCATCGTTTTGGGGGTTGGACACCTTCAATGTGGTTCGCATGGAAAATTCTTCAGAACGAGTTTTATCCCCGGTCCAGCGCAAACACAAGGGATCCAGCACGCCTTTCAAGTTGAGATACTTGAAAACCTCTTCGTCAATCAACGTGACTGATGACCCTTCATCTAGAAATGCAAAGGTATCAAAAAATTTGTTCGCAGCATGGATACGAACCGGTAGTATGCGGAAAAATGAGCTATCCTCTTCGCGAGCCTTGTGGTGCGAATTCAGGGTCGCGATGGACGCAGCGCCTTCGCTCGTTGTGGTCGGTTGACTGGTGACTTTGCTTCTATGCAGGAGTTGATGGTGTTTCGCATTGCAGCCTTCGATTCCGCAGACCCGATTGACTAGGCAGCGCCTACGATGTGTGTTGAGGCACTGACGGCATAGTTTCAGTGATCGTATCACGTCCCACTTGCGATCAATATTCAGCTTCTTGAATTCCTCACATTGAGCAATTTTATGCCCGTTGCTTTTGCAGTTCCCGCAGACATATTTCTGCTGAACATTGAGTGCTTGCATGTGCGTGTTGACATGGCCGTTGCGTTTTGTTGTTGTAGGCGAAACCAGTTGACTGGCAGCTTCCGCGAGCGCATAAAGCCAATCACTAAACACCTTTACCAATGGCACTTCCTTTTGTTTAGGATGCATAGCCCAAGACATTTTGTACTGGTTCGAAAGCTTCTCTACTAGTTCTCTTACCAGCATAGGGTTGTTCATGTAGGCGTCCATGCGGCAAGCCTCCATCGTTGAGTAAACGTTGCGCACAGAAAGAGCGAAATCAATAAGTGTATCTAATCTGTCCTTTAATGGTGGCACTTTTCTTACCTTGTCGATGAGATTTTCAATTATATACTCTGGCCTACCAAAGCACATCCTTAGAGTGTGAATTATCTCTGGAACCATTGCCGGTAGTAGCAATTTGCTCCTCACCATTTCCCGTGCTTTTCCTTTAAGACAGGCCTGTAATCGCATTAAATTTTCGACATTCGTGTACCCGGCGACCTCAGTGCTGGTATCGAAGCTGCTTATGAACAGAGGCCACTCCTCAGGATCACCATGAAAATGCGGCAGCTCTCTTGGAATGGCTTGCCTAGCTGCCAGCTGCATTTTGGTAGGCATCGACTGGGGACAACTATCGCTTTTAATCAAGGAAATCCCTTGAGCTTGTGAGAATATTTTATATTTTTCTTCTAAATAACTTTTTTGAAGTTTTGTCTCTTCTTCCAGCATAGCTAAACGCAATTCACATGCTTTTGCACTTTCTTCTTTTTGAGAAGCTGGATGCGAATTTGATAGAAAATGTGGCTGGCTGTCAAACGTAAACAACGAATGTTGCTGAGTATTCTTAGCAAAATCTGCGTGTTTCTCAACATTATATATGTTTGTCGCAGCATTACATCCGCTTGGCGCAACATTATATTCTCTTGGCGCAACATTATAAAAGTTCGGCTCATTTGTATACATTGGCTGCGTTCGAGTTGCAGAGCGAAAACTAACCATTGCCGCCGACTGCGGCTGCTGTGCGTTTTTCTCCATTACTTCTTGTTGTGCTTCTGCTTCAACTTGGACGGCAACTTTTCCAATGTTTCCAACTGTCTGTTCGGCAACTTGTCCATTGTTCCATACGATCGTTTTAATTACTTCGGATGGATCCGATGTATTTTTTGTTTGATGTAATTGGCTGCACACGATTTGGGGGGAGGACGTCGCCTGTGGCTGAATTTGTTGGACTTTTGGTGGAACATTATTATGTGCATTTGTCGGAGGAGCATTCGAACTCGATGTGACTGCTACTGACAAGGGATTACCGCATCCGCAGCTCCAACTTATATCAGCTATGTCATGATTTACTCCGACGCAATCATGGTGGTACCACATGTCGCACTTATCACACTGCACCATACGGGAATCATCCGCTTGGTCACACTTTTTGCAGTGGTGTACGCTGTCCGACTGGTTTAGGCCATCCGTGGCGGACATATTTGCGTTTTCGAACGGATCAGTTTATAACACTTCTTTAAGTTTTTTGTTTTATTTTTCGCGAAACGCGTAAAGTTCACTTTAATTATCACGAACCGTGTTTTTACAATTTAAAAGAATTTTTAAAGATTTGTGAAAGGAGGTTTCACAATCCCGAGTCCGCGCTCGACAAGTTTTTAAAAGAAGGGTCGATTTTCAAGTGAATAAGATTTTATTCGTAAAACTATACATTACATAAAAATTAAATAAGGTTTTAAACCGTTTTTGCCACGACTTTAAAAATTCTTGTTTATTTCTCCATATACAAACGCGAACTGACTGTACTCTTCCAAGTCTCTAAACGCGTAAGCTATTTTTTTTAAAAACGGTATTTAACAGTTATTCCAAGGCTATCAAATATAAATGCGTATAATAGAATATATAGACAAAAGGGGGAAAAACTATATACATATGTAATGAGAAACATATCAAAAATTCTATGATAATCAAAACACCCAGTAGGAAAAAATAGAAATCAAATAATTTAAAATACTCCGTTCGGCGGTAACAACTACTTTAAGCGGAGTTCTCAAAAGGACAAATTAGTCAAATTAGCTATTAGACTTAGGGAACTCTCCCTTTTAACTACGATTAACATAGGTTATTAGACTATTACATAATACAGATGATTGTAATACAGTATAGCTGAATTTAATCAAACCCTTACCACTATATTCCTCTCAAAGGAGGATAGGGATAGTGGAATCATGAACTGTACGAATGATGTTTGCACTTATACTGACGGTTCAAAACTAAATGATAGGGTGGGCTTAGGTGCATATTCTGAAAAGTAGGCGTCAGTTTATCCTTCATTGTAATATACTCCAAGCAGAAGTAATAGCTCTAAGAGAGGGTATGTTGCTCATAATGAATAGTCTAATATCCACAAGAAAATATATGTCTACATCGTTAGAGTCAGTAAGCCATTCATCAAAAACGGTAGTACAATCCCATAGATCATTAAGCGAACTATCGCAATAATTTTAAATATATCTGGTCTAGGTGCCGGGCCATAGAAACGTAGAAGGGAATTTGCAAAGCTGATGAGCTTGCATTAACTATCCTCGCAGAAAAAGTGCATGTACCAAAGCCTTTAGCTACATGCAAATTGCTAATAGATGGACACTCTCGAAGAAATAAGTATCCGATGGAGACAGCTGTCATCAGTAGAATAGATAGGCAACTGACAATTACGAGCCATGTGTCGAAGCTCTCCAGAGGTAAAGCATTTTCCCGTGAAACTTTTTCCACTTTAGACTCTTACTTGACGGGTTCTGCATTCTGGCCCACACACTAATGCTGCTGTCTTTGATGTCAAAACGCTCTCAGTAATCTCTCCTGGCTGCGCAAGATGAGCCAACCGTTCCACTTCCGCCGCAAACTGTTGTAGAGACTCACCGCTCTTCTGTACACGTGTTCGTAGCTCTACTTGGTACATCTGCCTACGATGTTCACTACCTTACCGCTGAACGACATTCATTAAGCCTTTATAGCAGTCTCGCTCACTTTCTACGATAGTTTGAAGTACATCAACAGCGCACCTTTCAACGACACGGAGATATGCCGCCACTTTCTCGCGAGTACTCCAACCATTTGTGCTAGCGGTAGTCTCAAACTGCATTCTTAAGACGTTAAATGTCGTGGTTCCATCATAGGTCGGAGGCTTCAGTTTTATTGCGGATGAAGTTGGCATAGGCAATGAATCTTCCTGTAGTAAGTGCTACAGATTTTTGGAACGATTCGTGCCGTGTCTCATTTTGTTTTAATCGCTGCTGCATATTCGCATCGCATTTTTGTAACTGCATTGCCCCGATAATTGTGATTATGTCAAAGTTACCCGTATTATTTCCTTCCGGTGTTGGTTCCTGTCTAGGTGTTGTTGGATCTTCAAATTGGAATTCATCCTCATCTTAGCCTAATTTATACCTAGCGCTTCTTAACCGCACCTGGAGCTCCGCGAAAAGCCCTTGTTTTTCCAAGTAGTTTAAGCGCTTATGCTCCTTCTTGAGCTGGTCCAATTTCAGTTTTTCAAATTTAACTCTTGTTTATTACTGATACACAATGTTATTTCTATTACAAAGTTGTCCTCCTGACAATTTATTCCAACTCTCAATAACCGAAAGCGTACCACTAGATTGAGCCTTAATAAAACAATCGCTTGGTTAAATTAGAATAATAAAGTTTATATAATTCTTGCAATTTACGTTTTTAATCTTATGCTTTAAGTTTAGTTTTAATACAATTTTACGCTATATTTATTTATTCATTTATTTTTTGGTTTTAAATATGATACGATGACTATTCAGCTGTGCATTGTATTTAATTCTGTGCTGGCTTATATATCCCCTGTATGTTGAACTAGAGCAATCTGAACATTCAATACACTTCGAAAATAGATCTTATATACTAACTGTTATTACTTGGGTAATATTTAGTACCTATTTTTTAGCCATGAAGCCAAAACAGAAAATACGGCCTACTTATAGAGATAGACACAATCGTAAATAATGTACAAAGCAAGATATTTAGAGTGCAAATCAATCTTTCTTGTATGTGAAATATTATATGCTGGGCAATGGAGCATATCCTCTTCGTGAGTATTTGGTAAATATACTTGCCGTGTTCTGCATTTATGGTAATCGACAAAAAAGAAATAAAAACAAAAAAGAAATAAAACCAACAAAGAGTTAGTTTTAATAAAATGCCAGTGGAGCACTCTCCAATGCGTGAGCGACTCTATTCCCTTACAGACGTACCAAGAACTCACCTTGAAATTCTCTAGGGTACTTCGTGCGTTCCGTTCGGTTACAATAATGAAAAAACAACAAACAATTTCGACGCAAAAAATCGCATTTTGCACAGAGAGCGAGTGGCTCTCTTCCATGAATGAATTGGCGCCGAAGCTGTCATGGAGCTAACAATCTACAACTCCAAAAACAAAAAATATAACTTGCTCCGGAACATCCCCCACATCAAATACAATTTGCGATACTGCTTTCACTAGTACAACAACAATCACTGCTGGCGAGATACTGGGATGTACGAGTACAAGCGCAACTACAAAAACAACATAAACATAAAACGAGTAAAAAAGTCTGAAGTCGGGTTAGACCGACTACGAAATATCCTTTACCTTTTCTTGTTCGTGCGAGTTCAACAATTGGGATATTTTCTGTATAAATCATCATTAGAAGCATATCTACGGTAATTTTCTGTAGGGTACCTTGAAATGATTACATCGATCCCATTTATTGTGTATGGCTTTCTAGTTTCAATATAACCACTAATATATAATTTCGTCCAAAAATATTATATAGGTCGTAAGTTATAATAATATGTCAATAGTGGGCGTGGATGTATAAATAACACGCCCATTTTTTTTGTGGTGTTTAATGTTAGTACCCGCAACATTCCTGTGAAATTTCGTTGATAAATCTTTAATAGGAACTTAGTAACGATTTTTGGTGAATTGTGGGCGTGGCAGTAATAATAATAATCTGCCCATATCTGGAATCCATGTTAGTACAGACCCTTTGCATACAACTATCAATTTGCATTCATATATCATTACTGGAAGCATAGATGGGGTAATTGTCTTTAAGTGGGGTCCCCAAAGTTCATTATATGGGAGAGAGGCGTATACTTCATCTGATCCACCCCGAATCTTGTATATGGCATTGCAGGGTCCATATACGTACTAATATATAATTTCGTCCAAAAATAATGTATAGGTCGTAAGTTATAATAATATGTGAATAGTGGGCGTGGCTGTAGAAATAACACGCCCACGTTTAGTGTGGTGTTTAATGTTAGTACCCGCAACCTTCCTATGAAATTTCGTTGATAAATATTTAATAGGAACACAGTAATGATTTTTGGCTAATTGTGGGCGTGGCAGTTCTAGTATGATTCTGCACACACACTATTATGGACCCCATGTATATTTCTGCAAATTTTTATTCCGCTGGCATCAATACGAGCATAGGTAGGCTAATTTTAATTTTAGACCCGTAAGTTCCCTATATCAAAAGTGGGCGTGTCTTTTCTCTGATCAGCCCCATTTGTTGAAGATAGCTTTGTAATGTCCATATGTTCCTTCCCGTAAAATTTCGTCCGTAAATCCCTACCAGATCTTAAGTTATTAATATTTGTTAATAGTGGGCGTGGCAGTTAATATATACCGCCCACTTTTTGCACAATTTTTGGTGGGACCCACATCTCCATAACTGCCAAATAACATCCGTCAATTGGACCGAAGTTATAGTCATTTTAAAAAAGGTGAAAAAGTTCCTTATAGGTAGGCGTGGTCTTTGTGCAAATCGGCCCATATAGCAATCTGGTTCTGTATCTTTGTCCAGACTATACTTTTGCAAAATTTCATTAAGATAGGTCTAACGGTGTAGAAAAAAAGTGGCCACAGACGGACAGACGGACGGACAAAATAAAAATTGCTTAGAAAGTGATTCTGATCATATCTGTATATATATATCCATACCTACCACGCCTTCTTCTTGAAATTGCAACCCCTCTCAAAAGCACAAAGTTAGTATACCCTATTTACCTTTTTTAAAGGTAAAGGGTATAAATATCAAAGAGAGCTCGCAACTCACTTAACAAATCTGGATGAAGGCCAAATTTGATATTATAATACTACAAGAAAAATGCAAAATTATGTTAACTTAAGTTAAAATAAATTTAATTAATTTATATTGAACTGTATTGAAAGTAAATTAAAATCACTTTAACTTTAAATTAAATTGGAATCATAGGTTACGCGGTCCTAGGTTAGCTTAGGTTATATGGCTGTCCTAAGACTCACTTAGGCCTGTTCAAGGCCCATTGTGACCACTAGAGCTTTTTTCCCCTACACCTCGGGATCTTCCTTAAACCATCCAGTAGATTTAATAAAAGTAGGCATTTTCGTTAGCTTCATCCCGGAAATCTCCTCAATGCTGGCAAAAAATGCAAATCCAAAAGTGGAGAACCTTTTTCAGAGCAATGCACCCACACAGGAGGTGTTCCACTGTTTCCTCTCCTTCGACATCTTGACAGCTCCTACAAAAGTCATGGTGGGGTACACCCAGTCTACTTGCGTGTCTACCAACATAACAGTGACTTGACAATACCACTATTACAAATTTGATATCCTGCCTATTAAATATCAACAGCATTTTTGAACAGCCTCGTTTCCATTCCGGCTAAGTTCGTTGTACTTTATCCGGAAGGATAATTACTGTTGTCCCCTTCCTAGCCAGCTCGTCAGCCCTACAATTGCCCTCAATATCCCTATTGCCCATCACCCAGACCATATTTATATTAATACTTTATGGCATTGTACCCCGGTTTTCGACGACTGTGTTACTGCCCCCAGTGATTTTAGGGCCGCTTGGCCGAGTAGATATATATCCCTCATGGATATAGGAATATTCTTTATATGTAGCAGACCCTCTCTTATTGCTATTAACACACTACAATGGTCCGGCAAGCAGAAGGATAAACTCAGCTTTTCAGAATATACACCTCCACCCAACCGATCATTAAGTTTTGAATCGTCAGTGTAAATGCTAATTTCGTTCTTATTGATCATGATTACATTTGCAGAAAACCCCAGAGGCCTGGGACTCCTTTGTGGGGAATATGGGGTCTTCTTAAATTCCGATCTAATTAGTTACAGTAATCTGTAGTATTGGGAATATTAGTTAAAAGGGAGAGTTCCCTGAGTCTAACAGCCAATTTGATTGCAATTGGCAAAAGGCCTAGCATAATGTTCAATGCTGCCGTGGGAGTAGTTTTAAGAGCTCCGCTTATACATAAACTAGCTGCTCTCTAAATACGCTCCAAGTTTTTCACAATGTAGCTTTTATGAAGTGCCGGCCACCATACCAGTATAACGTACAACAAAATCGGTCTATCCATCTGCATATGGGGGGCCATACCCTATTTTAGTCCTACTGTCTTCCTACACGATTAGAGTGCTATTGATGCTTTTACAAGTCCACGCAGAAGCTATGAGAGTACCGCGGGGCTGATTGTGGTGGGGTATCTAGAGTTAGCAGCACAGTTATCTGAAAGACTGCATGTTTCTCTGTTATTGCTGCCTAAACTTCCATTAACTTGTATATCGATAGGAGGTGACCTTGATAACCTGGTGTTTGCTTTGTTGTTGACAAATGTGCAGTGATTTTTAAGATCTCATCATTAAGCGACTGTGGTGATAACAACTGAGAACAGGTGGGTCCGTGCTCAACGTTTATGATTGCTGTTTAAATACGTTGAACGTTTGATGTCATGAGGTCAAGCTGGTGTCATTTTAGTAGTTGGCAGGTGTCCAATCATTTACTGTACCAATTGGGGACGAGCTTTATTGCATCGGATAGAATGCTGAAGAGTTGATCGCGCTGCTGCTTTTCCCTTTATCGGCCAAAAACGTTGCCTTATGGTTCCCAGCAAGGCTTGAGGACCACAGTGCTTGTTCCCCTCATGCAATTTAACTTGCCAGCGGGTCGTTGTAGCTTACCACCATTTGGTACATCGAATGGTAGTGCAGCAGCTTCTAATCATCCTACCACTCGAAGAATGCTCGTTATATAAATATGGTGATAAGCTGCTGTGTGCACTGCTAATTTTGATTTCATTGTGTTGCTTCAGGTTTTGGATTTATACTCTGACCGTTCGTTTAGTGACTGCCCGTCATTAGAGAAATCTAAATTCAATTCCGGGTCATCTTGTGGAATATTTGTTAATAGTTGGGGATGATTTGCACAGCATTTTCGTAAATTAAATCTATGTGTGCTGTGTATTTGTATCAGCTGTCGTTGCATTTCTATGGCTGTAGCCAGACTGTCTGATCCTCCAAGTCCATCATCCACATAAAAATTATCAAGTAACATTTTAGCTCCCAAAGGATGACTTATTATGTTGTGCGATTTGTTGCAGACATTTGGTCGCTAGGTACTGATAGTACCCAATGTTTGCTGATGGATCCCCTCTCCATATGATGACTTGCTATCGTCGATCTTCCGGATGCATTATGATCTTCCGATACAATTTTCGATATCGGTCGTGAAGACAAAGTTGGCCGGGATTTTCCAATTTGAAGTATCAAATTGGTTTCTCGGTTGAGAGGAAAAAACTTTGTGAAACTGTGACTAGAGGATTAACTTCATATTAATTATCTGAGTTACCGTAGTTTGCGCATCGCCAATTCTCTTAATGCACAAGAAAGCTTTGGATGGAAATATGGATATTCTCTTCATGAGACTTTCTGAGATGATAATCTCTTCATGAGACGTCTTGAACCCCTGAATCCAAAATTGTTTTAAATTCACCTGAGTTTCCATTGGCCGCAGTGATTCTTATCCTTTCTGTTGATAGTAGTACGTATCCTTGAGTTGGCACGTTGCTTGCTGCTGCTGGTGGAACTGTTGCATTTCGAATTGTACTCACTGCTTCATTGTCTGATTGCCTTGCATGTGATGACGGCATTTTTGGAACTTGTTGGTTTTCATTTCCAAAATGTAACAACGAATTGTGTCTTTTATCACATTTGCTGGAACATCTCGACTTACAATTGTTTGAGTTGTGATCGTTCTTAAAACAATTGAAACACATTCGTTGCTTTTGTACTCACAAGTGGCGTTCTGTAATTGACAGCTTTAGAAATTTCTTGCAGTAGTACAACGGATGACTACCATTGTCACATAATTTGGAGCTATTGCTTTTGGTCGATGTTTCAATGGAGCGCACATCTCTGTTGGGTGTTTGTGCCATTGCAGGTTTATCCTTAGGGCCAATGGCGACGTGTAATTCCTTTGGATTTGTCAAGGACTGTTCCAATATCATATGTGTGGATCGATCTAGTTCCTTTATTAGCAGATGAAAATAAATTGTCCAGAGCCAAGATGCATTCACGTGTTGCGTCGTGCAAATTCTTAGTTGTCGAAGGAGTTGATATTCCTGATGGCTGATTCAGTAATTTTTCGATTAGCGTAGCAACTATTACCCTTCTGTTATTGTACCGCTCTTGCAATAACGTCCAAGCGTCAACATAGTTGTTTTTCGTCAGGGTCAATCCCCAAATACGCTAGAAAAGCATTTTGGTAGTGCATTAACACACGCTGCCTATATTGCAGCGTCGTATGCATATTGGACAGTGCAGTGACTTTGGCCCTGAACTTGCACTCAAAATCATTAATATTAACAAAGACGATGATTCGTCAATGAATAATATCGGTAATCCGATACTTGAGATTAATTTCGGGAATATGATTTGTAACTAGTAGAAATAAGATAGATATATTTTATGTTAGTTAGAATAAGAAAATAAAATAAATTAAATGATATAAAAGAGCCAGCGAGCCACCAAATAAACCAGAATTAATCTGAACATCTAAAACTGCAATCTTGCATTAGAATTCTTATTATTTCTCTCTGTGCTCTTAACTAGGTTTGGTTAAGAACAGCACTAAACAATAGCGTAACCAACGGCAAACTCTGCCGGTTACAAACTTTGCTGAGGGCGACATTTCACTTCGTTTATGTGTCTTTCATTCACACAGCTAATCTTGCATTCGTACATTGTTAGAATTTTCTTGATGCAAAAAGATAAAAATATAATCAACTTGTAATAAATCTGTAGTACTTTATTCGAGAGCAGGAAAAAGAAGAAGGAGAATAGAAACTTTACAAGAAATGTCAAACTTATAGAAGATAGAAAATTAATTAATAGAGAATAGAATAGTGATGCCAGACTTGCGTATTGTCGTCTTACAATAATCTTGACACGCCCCCTCAATATGCAGGTATATCAGTTTATCATTCCAGAAACCCCAGACCTTGCCGACATTTCACATGATTAACTTTTGGCAGCGATTTTGTCAATACGTCTGCAATCATTTCTTGCGTTGGTATGTACTTTAACTGGAACAGAGAGGCAGCCACGGCATCCCGAATGAAATGGTGCTTGATGTCAATATGTTTTGTTCGTGCATGAAAAACTGGATCATTAGCCAGAAATAAGGCCCCCTTATTATCGACAAAAAGCGTTATTTGTTGAACAATGTGAACAAGACCAAGCTCATGTAGCAACCCACGTAAATAGATAGCCTCTTTTCCAGCTTCAGTGTAGCTTACGTATTCCGCTTCAGTAGAAGATAGCGCAACAGTTCTTTGTTTTTGTGACTTCCAACTTATCGCAGCACCACTCAGAATGAAAACGTAGCCTGAATAGGATCTCCGGTCGAGAGTGCATCCACCCCAGTCAGCATCAGCGTATCCAACAAGTGACTCATTTGTTTTTCTGTAGATCAGTCCAAGCTCCTTTGTTTCAGCAAGGTATCTTAGAACTCTCTTGGCAGCATTCCAAATATCTTGGCTAGGTTCTTCAACAAATTGTGCAAGTCTTGAAATAATGTGTGCTATATCAGGCCTCGATGCTACGCTCAAGTACATAAGGCTTCCAATAAGTTCTCTATATGTTTCCTTTTTACATGTGCCATCAGATTGGCTGTAGTCTAAGTGCAAATTTACTTCAGCGGGAGTTGCTAAAGAATTGCATTCACTCATACCATATCTAGTGAGTAATTCTCGTATATAATTCGATTGCTTCAACTCAATTGAGGAACTCCGTTGATTTATCTGTAAACTAAGGCAATGCTTTGCTTCAACAATATCTTTTATATCAAAATCCATCATCAAATGACCTTTTATTTTTAGAAGGCTTTCATCATTGCAAGTCGCCACCAACAAATCATCGACGTATACCAAAACAAGTGTCAGAGTTTGATTGTCTTTAACATAGAATAGGCAAGGTTCACTTTTCATTGGTTTCAGTCCAATTTCAGTTCGCTTCTCACTGAGCTTAGTATACCATTGTCGCCCAGCTTGTTTAAGGCCATATAATGCCTTATTAAGTTTACATACATTGGCGCCATCATGAATGTTATGCAGAATCTCTTTGGCTCCGATATATACTGCCGAAAGTTCATCTTCATTTCTTAAAATGCGTTCGAGCATCTCATTCATCATATCTGGAATCCTCATAAAGACTGTTTCGTTTAACGTTCCATTCAGGTTAGCCGTCACTACATCAAACTGCCATATCTTTAAACCAAACTGCGCGGACAAGGCCAGAAGAAGTCGAATAGTTTCCAGTCTTGCAACTGGTGCAAAAGTTTGATGATAGTTAACACCAAATTTTTGGTTGTAACCCTTAGCTACAAGGCGTGCTTTTCGGTGATCAATTTCTCCATTATGTGAATATTTGTTAGTAAGCACTTAGGCATCCAATTATATCCACAGTGTCAGATGCTTTAATGAGATCCCAAGTCTGGTTTTTAATTAAACTTTTGACTTCGCTCTCTATTGCTTGCTTCCACTCTTCGCTTTCCTTTCCATCAAGGGCATCTCGCATGTCAACTTCAGCAGCATTAACAAAAACTTCGTTCTCAAAATCATCACATTGATCACTTGCACTTAAGATGCCATCATCTTCAGTTGCCACACTCAAAGTACGTGCTTTCCTCGGACGCAATTGGCGATCTGTGAGCAAAGGTATTGGTCGTCTCACATTCCTTTTAGTTTTCTCTTTGTTTTCAGTCTCAGGTGCGGCAACAGTTTCTATAGAGTTGGACCGCATTGGAGTATTCAACATAACCTCCAACTCACATGCGTTGTCACCTTTCTCTCCTTGATCGAGTAAATTATATTCATCGGTTGATGTGTCTGACCTGTTTTCTGGATCCTCAATAAATCGTACATCACGAGCGTATAGTATTTGTCTGCTGACCGGATTCCAGATTCGATACCCTTTTCGGTCCCTTGGATATCCAACAAAAATTCCTTCAATACCCCTGGGATCAAGTTTACTTTTGCTTGGATCTTTGTTTAGCATGACTGCTTTTGAACCAAACACTCGAAAATAATTTACATTTGGTTTTTTGTTGAATAGCCTCTCATAAGGTGTATTGCCACCAAGAGCACTTGTTGGAGAGCGATTCCGGATCTCTGCAGCCGTAGCGACCGCATCGGACCAAAAAGATGGAGGCAGTCTGGAATGCAGCAGTAAACACCTGGCCATATCTAACAGAGTACGATTCATTCGCTCAGCCAGTCCAATTTGTTCCGGGGTGTAGGGAATCGTTAATCTTCTCCGTATGCCATTATCTGAAAGAAACTTATCAAAATCATTATTACAATACTCACGTCCATTGTCGGACTGCAAAGCCTTTATTTTCTTCCCGGTCTGCCTCTCAAAATACAGCTGGTATTGTTTAAACGCCTCGAGAACACCAGATTTCTCCCTCAGAAAGTAAACTTCACACCATCTCGTACAATCATCGATGAAAGTAACAAAGTACTTTGCGCGACCAGTGCCTTCTACTCTAAATGGACCGACAACATCAGTATGCACAACTTCTAAAGGTTTCTTACAAGGAATATTTCCTTTACCAAATGGTAAAGCTGACATTTTTGCCCTTAGCATTGTTCAACGTAATAATACCACTTTTAATCAGGTGTAGAAGGTCCTTCGCGTTTAAATGACCAAAACGACAGTGCCACCTCGACAGTTCGGAACACTTCGTTTCGACGTTAGCACATTCTACGCTTTCACGAATAAAGAATAAATCGCCTCTTCTTTCAGCAAACATGGATTGGTTGCCAAATTTATCAGTGACAACTGCATCAGATTTTGTAAATGTCACAGTATAGTCCTTATCTGTGATTTTTGCCACGGACACAAGATTTAACCTCAAATCAGGGACAAAAAGCGTGTTCTTAAGCTCAACTTTTAGATTCTGGCCAGTTCGTGGAGCCACAGATAGCTGAACAGCACCTTGTCCATTCACTTTTGCAGAATTATGACTTGCTAGATTAACTTTTTTCATTCCTGATTCAATTATTGATGAAAAAACTTCTTTGTCCCCGCATAGATGGGATGTGCAACCGCTATCAAGAATCCAGCTACGCGCCCCCATCACATTTTTGTCTGCCGAACAGGCACTCTCTGCCACATGACACACAGCGAAACTCTCATAAATTTCGTCTGTTGACTGTTTTTGAGTATATGCTTGTTTCTCTAAATTTCTGCCACTATTCTTTTGACAAACGTTTGCTTTATGGCCCAATGTGCCACATTTATAGCATCTAATTTTAAAACCTCCTCTTGATGGTCTCCCAGCTGCCATTGCGATTACAGAACTTCCACTTGACTGCTTGCGCGCTTCACTTTCCTCGATAATTTTTATTTTTAGTACCTCGGCGGCTGGTAGTTTATCGCGAGATTCAATAGCACAACGAAAATTTTCATAAGTAGACGGCAAGCTGTATAGCAACATTATGGTTAGGAGATCACCATTTATTTGCACATCCATATTCTCAAGTTTGTCAACTGCATCAAAAAACCTTGCTATATGCCCACGAACATCACCATCTTCGTCCAATTTCTGCAACATCAACTGCTTAAGCAACGTTGCCTTTCGAGCTGGTCCACGTGAGGCGTAAATAGACTCCAACTTTAACCAGACATCGCGCGAAGTGTTGCAGCCTCGTACCTGTTTCACTTCTGAAGGATGGATTGATAAAATTAAGTCCGCCTTTGCTTTTCTATCGAGTTTATGCCACTCATCTGTCGCTGTTTTTTTGCTCCGCTTACAAATTCCCATAAATTATTCTTCACCAACAAGGCTTCAACTTGCATACTCCAGGTATCAAAATTATCTTTCGACAATAATTCAATGCGCGTTGATGCCGACAAAACATTTGCTGACATGTTTGACATGGTTAAAGAATTTATCGCTTCACTTGTTTCCAAAACAGGTTTATCAAGAATTGATTCGTAGTTTGTTTTTATCGATGCCTCACTCATTTAACTTTAGGTATATGCAGAGAGCTTTAGAAGTACTCTGGGCCCATAACGTGTTAGAATTTTCTTGATGCAAAAAGATAAAAATATAATCAACTTGTAATAAATCTGTAGTACTTTATTCGAGAGCAGGAAAAAGAAGAAGGAGAATAGAAACTTTACAAGAAATGTCAAACTTATAGAAGATGGAAAATTAATTAATAGAGAAAAGAATAGTGATGCCAGACTTGCGTATTGTCGTCTTACAATAATCTTGACACGTACATTGTATGAAAACTGCAATCAACATATGACGATCCTGCGTATGCACGACATATGATGATCTGAGCTGCCTAAACAGCATCCAACGATAGATGCACCACATGCCGAGCCTGCAAGGCTAACATTTCAACGTATACTACAGTCGATCATTTGGGAAAACAGATCGAAGAATTGTTGTCATTTCAAGAAATCGCCGTTGAAGTGTGGAATGGTTACCTTTGGGAATAAAACAGAACTTCGCATTGTTTGCTCTTCTCTCGCGCCTGAAATAGCGACACTGGTACCTTGGAGTTTGATAAACTAACTGGTGTTGTACTATTTCATCTAATTGATCGCACTCTGCTTGGTCAAAGCTTTCTGCTGCCGAATGTTCAAACTTTTCCCAAAGCTCGTCGTACGTCTATTCTATTTCGGTCCAAATATTGATTAATGCTGAAATATTTTGAGTTGATAAAATTGCAATGGCTAGTTTTCTTGGACTGTTTCCAGATTTTCAAGTGCTCGCCTCAACGAGGCTATTCCAGCAGTCATCTTCTTCTCTATGCCGTGTTGGAACGAGCTTCCCCCATGAACGATGTCCTTAGTGCTACAAGAGGAGCTGATGTTGGTGTATTTTCAATTTGTTGCTTCTAGTATGTCCAGTAGGCTTGCTGCTGCCGATGGTGTTGTTGCTTTTTTGCCTGGTATAATCTCACTTTCTCGTTTTTTGGAGGCGGGTAGCTTCCTAGAGATATAGGCTTTGGTAAGTATCGACTAACTTGCTGATTTGGTCGTAGCATCCGCATACGAAATATTCCTGGTAAGCCGGATGATTTGGTAAAGTTCTTAATTTGCAATCTGTTTCATCGAAGTCGTCCGGGAATTGATTCTTTTGCCGCAAATTCTCTTTATAATAGGAGGAGCTTGTTTTTCTATCTGAGGAATACATGTTGAAGTTTCGGATCATTATTGTGATTTCTTCGTCAATCTCCCTTTACCGTTCTAGAAGCTCTGATAAATTTTCCATGGTGTATGTATGTAAATAATTCAGCACTTAAATTAAAATATCACGTCGGGGTTAAAATATAAATCAAAATATTGTTTTGAATTTTTTTTATGTATTACCAGTACTTGAATTGGGAATTCACGATGATTAAATGTTAATTCAAAATTTTAATCTGAATTTGTGGTTTTGAATTTTCAGTACTTGAACTAAGAATTAACGACGAAACAAAGTTGAACTTAATTTAATCTGACCTCCGCTAGCACTTTAACCAGAAACCAGGAAAAAATGAGAATTCAATATTTGTTCTTTAGAGTTTGACCTGACTTTATTAAATAATTTCTTGCATAGCAATATTCTTCTTTGAACGTAGCAATATTGCAACTAAATACCCTAGTATAAATACAGCCAATGCTGCGCCCTCGTCTACCTCAATGACGTACGCAAACGTATTGAAGAAAGCATATACTGCAAGTCTAACTTGTTCTCCATCCGTTCAAAATGTAGAAGCAATGATCTGTAACCTAACGCATTGTATGGCCCAATTTATGTCAACCATGCAAACAATGATCATGAACTCATACAAAATTAGAATCTACTGATGAAAACACTGCTCTCTCAAAAATAAATGAATCAATTAAATTTATGCTACTCAAATGCCAACGGTATAATCCAAGACAAAAAAGAAATCAAGAAATTTTTCTACAACAGCGAAATTGACATGCTTATCTCAGAGACTCATTTAACAGATAAGTACAACTTCAATATTTCCGGTTTCAATTTCCACAAAGCCAATCACCCAGACGATAAAGCGCATGGAAGCGCAGGAATTCTCATTAATGCCCGCATAAAACATTTCATACGTGAGAAATATGCCGAAAGACACATCCAAGACAGTTCAATCACCCTTCAGTGCTGTGGCGAAAGTATCACAATTTCTGCAGTATACTGTCCACCTAGATTCCAAGAAACGTCAGAAAAATTCCTGCAGTTTTTTCAAAGACTCGGAAATAAATTTATAGTAGCTTGGAGACTATAATTCTAAGCATACCTACTGGGGCTCTCGTCTGGTAAACCCTAAAGGCAAACAGTTGTACGATGTGTTAATTGATCATCGAAATCATCTTGATTTTGTCTCAAGTGGCCAACCCACGTAATGGCCAGCGGACGAGCGTACAATCCCTGATCTTATTGATTTCGCTGTGATTACACGACTTACACGTAAAAATGCTGAATTTGTATGGAGTAATGACTGTGAAAAGGCTTTTCAATACCTGAAGAACTCATTGCTTTCACCTAAACTATTGCAAAATCCGAATTTCCAAAAAGAATTTTGTATAACCACCGATGCTAGTTAATTGGCATGCGGAGCGGTTTTGAGCCAAGCGTGCAGCGGCATTCAATTGCCTATTGCTTTCGCGTTCTCAGAATTGTATAAATTATTAGGAGTTAATCACACCACGTCAACTGCATATCACCATCAAACAGTAGGTTCAATAGACAGGTCACATCCAACATTTAATGAATATTTAAGATCATATATTTCCGTAAACAGATCAGACTGGGATAAGTAGTTGAGTTATTTCACGTATTGCTATAACACTACACACTCAACAGTTCATGGCTATTGTCCATATGAACTAGTTTATGGCAAATAAGAATGCATGGAATCTAATGGTGTAGATCCTTTGAATAATGTAGATTCATATGAGAGAGAGGTAAAATTTAGATTCCAAATAGCACAGAATAGAGCAAAAACTTTTATTGAAAGATATAAGCTTCAACAGAAAGCGACACAAGATATAAAATCGAAACCACAGACATTAAAAATAGGAGACTACGTGGTTATAGAAGACCCAGTAAGACATAAATTTGACTCGATATATTCAGGTCCATATAAAGTATCGACTTTGACGCATTTAATAATTGTACTATCAAATTACATAATAATAAAACTGTAAAAATACATAAAAATAGAATTAATTTAGCTTAACACGTTGTATTGGCCAGTGCAACAAAATAAGGTTAGAATTAATTTCAAATAATTAACAAGTGCAATAAAACAAAACTAATAGTTTAAAATAAACAACGATACAATAACACAATTAAAATTAACTCGGACAAATAACAAGAAACTAAAGTAACATATTTACAATTTATATGTTATACTTATATATATTCTCCATAATATACCTATATTATGGAAGTTTGGGATTGAATTCACATTTAATCGAATGATCCTCCACTATCTGTAGGATCATTCTCCGAAAAGGGGAGGTGTAATATATTCTGATCAACCCTCCTAAATTGATCGATACATTGTTACAATCATTTAGACTACAATATTCTAATTGCTTGTTTGCCCGCTCTTTCGCTTCAAAAGTAATTCGAGGAATATGAAGTAAAGAATTTATTAATGGGCCAGTGGAACATTCCCATTCTTTGTTATGCTTAGCTCTTCGGCGTTACAACAAAATTCCAAAGAATTTGTTGACGTAAATTTATTAATGGGCTAGTAGAGCATTTGCGTTCTCTGCCATGCTTCACTTTTCGTTGTTACTATAACTTCTTACATTGGCTCAAATTACTTTCCGGTACAATTTCTAAAAATGTCAAGCCAAGCTTTCAGTTCCTAATTCCTTAAGTCATTTATAAATTTTAGCTAAGTCTACACTTTTCTGTTATAAAAGATTTAAGTAATTCAAATAAAGACACATTCAATTCGATCATTCACGAGGACGTGTAACTGAGTTTTATTTGCGCATATAGTGAGACATTAAACATACAGCACACACAGAGTACTGGCATTTTATATAGCGAATAGGAAGTACAAAGTGAAATACAAGCAATTTGTAACCTCCGAATTTCAAATATTTGCTGGAGTACCACAAGGGAGTGTGCTTGGTCCTATTCTCTACCCAATATATTCGTCTGGCCTACCAATAAATATTAGCCTAGTTACTTCCGGATTTGCTGACCACACAGATATTCTAAGTACCCATCAAAATCCACATATCGCCTCTCGTGACCTAAATGAACACCTTATTATTATTAATTCTATGACATTTGACACAATAAAACTATACTTATGCTAACAAAGTTAACTAAAAGACATAATAAAAAAAAAAACAGAGTCAAATATCGCTACTAGTCGGAGCATAGGGCGGACACAAAAGCTCTCCAACGGTTTCTATCGAACACCTTAAAGTTGTATACATTTGTTTGGCAAACTGGCGTATTAAAGTTAACGAAGCTCAATGTACACACATAACATTCTCCCTCAGCACCAGCACCTGTCCACCTGTGTCACTAAATGACATAAAACTACCGCAAGCAACAGAAGTGAAGTATTTAGGATTCCATCTTGACCGTAGATTAACTTGGAGGAAGCACATAGAAGCGAAAAGAACTCAAATGAAACTAAAAGCTAATTCTCTGAATTGGGTAATCAACAAAAAATCAAAGATGCGCTTGGAATACAAAGTCCTGATATACAAAGCTATAATAAGAGAACCTCAGACCTAGAACTTATCAAAAGGGCACAGTCGAAAATCCTAAGAAAAATTACCGGCGCACCATGGTTTGTCAAAAATAAAAACATTCACAATGATATACATATATTTACTATAGAAGAATAAATCATAGAATTAAGGCAGAAATACCTGAATCGCCTGCAAAATCATCCGAACATACTTGCCAGAAGTCTACTCCAGCAGAATTCTGCTTCACGTCTAAAGAAACCATGTTTCTAAACTTATTTACAAATTAATCTGTAATATGTATCTATATTAAATTTTGTTTCCCTCTTCTTTTTAAAATTATAATTAATTTATATACATGAATACACTAGTAGAACCTAAATAGCTCCAAGCAATAGGCAAATAGTATATTTAATACATTAGTTTTAAGATTAGATAACTTATTGTTAGTTTCCAATGGAGTAAGATACAATAAAAAAATAAATGGTCTAATAAAAAAATAAAAAAAATTTCTTCCGTTTTTATACAAAATTAGCATGTCAAAATCCATAACAAAACATTTAACCAGCAATACTGCAGTTCGATGCAACTTGCACAACATATTTTCTAGAGTAGCATATTATCATGAGACAAAAGCAGCAAAACAAAAGAATTGTAATTGTTCTATGCAAACTGCAACGAAGTTTTGTTATTATTGCAATTAAACAAAACTAAAAAATATCGAAAATACATATAATATATATAATATAAGATATATGTACATTGGCAATACACATATGCTTATACATACATATGCTTATATATACAAACATATACATAAACATATACATATAAATATACATTTAAATACACATATACAAATATATATTACATAAAGATATACTGTTTGTGAAAAAACACAGTTTTGACCTATTTTTAGAAAACTTTTAATTAATTTTCTGGCAATTACTCCTTCTGACTCAATCAATTCAGCGCCCAACACAATCCTGTCCGTCTGTACTTGTGATGATTTTTGTTTCCCTTTTTTCTTTCATTTCATGCGTTATATATGTATGTTTTACACGATTCCAACTGATACGCTACTAAACACGTCTCTTTTGAAAATGAGGGTTGTTTTAGTAGGAAAGCGGTGATAATAAAAGTAGGTTCGTTAGTATAGAATTCTTAACATTTCCTCTCTCCTCGTCCAGGCTCTGCATCGAGTTGGTGCGTTAGAAGACCGCCTACCGTCTAATGTTCTCGAAAATAAAAGCTTACTCAAAAACCGTGTTACGAGGTGTATAGAAATTTCGATCCAGAGACTTCTTTAATTAAATTCTCTACTTCAACCATTCGAAGGGTATATAACTTAAAGCAATTCAAAGTCGAGAGCAGTTGAAAAGCAACCTTAACAGTGTGTACATCGCGAATTTTAATCGAAGCAGAAATATTTGAAACTGTAATTAAGAAGTATTAAAATGATAAATGAATTATTAAATAAAGTGCGAATTGTAATAAAGTAAACTTTAAGCCTAATATTAAGTGTGTAAAGAATAATTAAATAACGTTATATATTTTAATTTAACCAGCGATTGTTTGATTTCTACACGATCCAGTGGTATGAATGTTAGAGTAAATGGATTGAGAGTTAGAGTAAATTGTCAGGAGGGCAATATCGTAACAGTATAAATTGTCGTGATAATATTGGATACGGGCGCATCACATTCTATAATTAGAAGGGATCTCGTTCGAGGAATCGAGCCACTTCTGGGAAAAAGATTGCGTACGGCAATTTGGGATGATTCATCGGTACTGGAAAAAGTTACACGGAAAATCAATATCGGCACCACAACGAGTTTATAGTTGCGGATATTGTGGACGAATTAATCTTAGGTGTGGATTTTATGATTCGAAATGGATTCACCCTAGATTTTAAAATCCAAATGTTGATATATGCGAACACCAAAATACCGTTATCCGTTGGTGAGGATAAGTATGGAGGTGTACAACAAGCCATTGCATCGCGGCGCACAAAAATCCCACCAAAATCGGAGGCAGTTATATGGGCCAAAATGGATAAAATTACCACACATTACCACTGGAGAACTCCAGGGGCTTGCTGATGGCTCAATGATGTTGTTCTGGTGCATTTCCTTCAGCAACACATTCACCTCTTCTCACTTCACCAGAGGCACTCTTCTTGACGCTTGATGAATGGGTTTGGCATCACCAGTGTTGATTGTGTGTTTCACCATATTTGTTCTGCCTTCGTTTTTGCCCTTTTCAGCAAATATTGACCAATGTCTGGCCAAAAGTGGGCTGGCAGTCTTCCTCTGCTCTGTGGATAAGTCTTTACTCCATTCTTTCGTTAGATCCTCGATTACCTTTTTATCGGCTGGTATGTTACTTTTCGTGTCTCGAGGTGGGTCCCACAGTTTACAGTTGCCAAAATTGCATGGCAATTTCCTATTATGATTCTAGCGGAATTTGCAAGATTCACCACTCTTACTGGCACTATTCTGTTCTGATGTTCTTCTACAAGGGTTTTTCCAATTATGATGTCATCCAGCGTAAATTTTTCATCAGTCTTCACAACTCACAACTTGCTCTTCTCAACATCTCCGTCAATTTTGGCCCATATAAGTGCCTCTGACTTTGGTGGGATTTTTGTCCGCCGCGATACAATAGCTTGTCGGATACCTCCATACTTATCCTCACCAACGGATTACGGTATTTCGGTGTTAGCATATTTCAACATTCGGCTTTTCAAATATAGAATGAATCCATTCCGAATCATAAAATCCACACCTAAGAAAATCTTGTTGAATGCCAAATGGGTCGAAAAATTAAAATTATTCGAAGCGGCAACGTTCGTGAATTTTTAAGTTCCGCATTCGACAAATTTTTGAAGTTAAACGGGACAGCGCGTCAACTGACGGTTCCACATTTTTTTATTTTTATTTTTGTCGGAACAATCTAATAAGCGCAGCAATCAGACAGAGTATATATTCATTGTACTGCACTTAAGGTTCCCTTTTTACTCTGCTGTAAATCTACCCGACCTCCGAAGAAATAGAAGTAGATCCTGTGGTGCCAAGGAGCCAAGTTCGTTACTCCTCAGCAATCAGTGCCGAAAATCCGAAACCTGATTTGATCAAAGGCAGGGAAGACGCAAAGGAAATGATCCGCCGTCTCGTCATCTTCTTCACAGGCTGGGCACAGCGCACTGTCTGATATGCCAATCCTTTCCATTTGCCTAGCCCATGGAAAGTGTCCCGTCATCACGCCAACTAACAGCCTGCAGTCCCTCCTACGTAAAGATAGAAGGAACCGTGACCATTGGTGAGAGATAACGGGTAGCATAATTTTCGTCCATCCGCAGCCTCTCTCAGCCCGCCATGCTCGCTTGTGGGTCGAAACAACCCACTTGTTAGCAGTGGCTTTGATGACAGCAGAAGGGAGTGGCAGAACAGGCTCAGGGCAAATAAAAACAGCCTCAGAGTCCATCCTGGCCAATGAGTCAGAGGTCTCGTTACCCGCAATGCCACCGTGTCCCGGTACCCAAGTCAGCGTCAGACTATTATCCCAACATAATGGATTGGCAGAGCGATCGAACTGTACACTGGTCGAAATGGCCAGATCCAAACGAAATCTGGCACCGAATCAAGCTGAGCGTAGAGCATTTGAAAGGGTTCGGATGTTTAGCTATCGCATCAGACAAAACGCAAAATCGGAAGCTCCGCCCAAAAGGGAGACAATGTTTTATGGTCGGTTACTCATAGCAGTCGTAAGCTTTTCGATTGTACGATTTACGTTCACAAGAGGTAGTGAACAATCGAGACGTAAAGTTTGATGAAATTACGCTTATGGGTTCAGAAGTTTATCAACTAACGGAGTTGCTGAAATATCTGAACAACAATGCAGCCAATAATGATGATATAGTGCCAGCCGTAATAGCAGGGGACCCTGATGATGGATCAGCCGATACTATAAATGAGCCAATGACTAGGAGCCAAAGCCAATTGGGCCTGGAAGACCAAGATTAATCAGAACTGGAAAGCCAGGGCGTTCACGTAAAGAATACAATTGTGCTAATTTGGCGAGCAACAGTGACAATGTGAAGGTTCCACAATCAGTAAGTGATATAAAGGATAGTGCGTATTCTGGAGAATGGTTATCTGCAATGCAAAAAGAATACACTGAATGCACTTATTGAGAATAACGTATGGTTGTTAATCGATCTACCACTGAACCAAAAGGCATTGGCTGTAAATGGGTATTCATCATCAAAACGTACCAAAAACAGCGAAATTGAGCTATTTAAGGCGCGGCAAGTCGCCAAAAGGATGCAGCCAACAGTTCGGATTAAATTATATGGAGACATTTTCACCAGTAATAATATATGCCACCATAGGAACAATATTAGCATTGCCTGTATCACATAAAATACATCTACATCATCTTGACATCACTATGGCGTAAATCAACAGTGACTTATCTGCCGAATGTTATATGCAGCAACCAGCATGCTTCATCAGCGAAAAATATCCCCATTGTGCTCGATTAAACAAGGCAATATATGGGTTAAAGCAATCGGGGCGTGAATGCAACTCAAAACTGGATGCTGTACTAAAGAGAATCGGCTTTCATCAGTGCCAGATGGAGTCATGTGTATATAAAATGTTGTTAAAAGGCAAGTGAATTCTAAAAGCCGTGAACGTAGATGATTTAATTGTAGGTAGCGCGGTAATAGAAGACATTGAACTCATTAAGACAAAGGTGGCAAGCGAATTCAAGTTGGTGGATAAAGGGCCTCTTTCCTATTTCCTGGGTTGGGAAATTGAGCGGTGTGGTGAAACCGTCGCAATAGCGGACAGTCAGAAGCTACTTATCTGCAGTATATTGGAGAGGTACGATATGAAGACTTGTCGACAAGTTTCGACGCCTTCAGATCCCGGGATTCATATCAGAAAGAGTTGACAAGATGACTTATCAGTCAATGATTGAAGGACTAATCTATTTAGCGATCTGCAGGAAACCTGACATACTGCACCCTGTCAGCAAATTAGCACAGGGTAATTTAAATACAACAACGTCAGACTGGCGTCAAACACGTTATGAGGTATTTACTGAAAACTAGGGAGTTAAAACTATGGTATCGCCCCAGGAGTGAGCGTTATATGGCTACGCGGATGCAGATTGGGCTGGTGATTAGAAAGATAGAAACTCATATTCTATGAGTTCATGATATGTGGCGGATCCGTGGCATGGGAATCGAAGAAACAGAGCACTATATCGTTGACTACAACAGAAGCAGAGTATGTGGGATTGTATAAGAGCGCTAAAGAAGCTGTTTATTTAAAGCAATTATTAACAGAGTTTGGATTTCATGAAGGAGACATGCCTACAGCAATAAAAGACGATAATTTAAGTTTTCAATCTCTTGTTAAAAATCATGTATATCATTCAAAAACAAAATACATAGATTTAGAAAATCATTATCTACGTGAACTTGCTAAAAACAAAACATGTTGAATTTGAGTATGTCCCAAAACTTATCTAAAGATAAACATTGCAAACTTACTGAAATGATAGGTTTAAAATAAATTTTGTGAACTGAAGGTTTATTTTTGTATATAGTTTTTAGAGGATGTTCGTATTGAGACGGAGTGTTGAAATAGTAGTAGTATTAATATGAGTTGGCAACACGAATATCACGATAACCTGTTTAACATTTTCTTATTCTTATGCTATTTCTTTTGGTTACGTTAGAATTCAGTCTTGCTATGCTGTCAATATATATATACATATCCATAAAACCAATATATTAATATATATATATATATATATATATATATATATATATATATATATATATATATATATATATATATATATATATATATATATATATATATATATATATATATATATATATATATATATATATATATATATATATATATATATATATATATATATATATATATATATATATATATATATATATATATATATATATATATATATATATATATATATATATATATATATATATATATATATATATATATATATATATATATATATATATATATATATATATATATATATATATTCACATCACTGGCAGAGCCCTGGAAAAATCCCAAGTATTTCCTGCTGGTGTGCAGGAGAGCCGGACATTCTGTCAACACATGCAAAGATGTCTCCTCTTCCTCCATACAGAATATGCAGGAGCCTTTCGAGGTGACCCCCATTCTCACCATATGTGAGTTCAGCTTACAGTGTCCTGTGAGTAGGCCTGTCATCATCCTAAGAATTTTTTAGTGATTCGGCTTAGTCCTGGTCAACTTATTCAGGTCTGGAGGAATTAACACTGTTAAACTGTTTTTTCTTTCTTTTAAAATTACTCTTATATTTTCTAACTTTCTTATCTTCAAACTTAACAATAAAGTGTTCATTATTTTGGTCTGTCTAAACTATTTCAGCTCTTTTATAAGGATTGCTTTTTTTCAAGCCTTTTCCTAGAATTTTCCGTAAAAATAAATCTAGTGTCTGGGAGGTCGTCCTGTCTGTACCTATTCGTGTTATTGATACGTGTTTCCATTATAACTTGAGGATTTGCTAGAGGCTGTTTTTTATTGAAAAATAGAAGCTTCTCTAGTTCTAGAATAAACTATAGAATGATTGTAAGTGAAAAGGGTTTGCTGTAATCTAATTCTTTATCCCCTGATGTGTTAATTATTCTAAATTTTTCATTAAGTGTTTTGTGTAAGCGCTCAGTATCCGCTATACCTGTTTTCCCAGTTGTAACTTCGAGATTTATGTTAAGTTGGTCACACTAACTTTTTATATTCGCATTATTCATGGCTTGATCTTGATCAATTTTTAATGTTTTCAGAAGACCCAATCCATTAAACATTTTCAATAAAGCTCTTTTTGTTTCTAGCCAGTCTAACGAACTAACTTCTTCTAGTGTTGCGAATTTTGAATAAAGATCAATACAGTATAAATACAATTTTTTATCGCATTTCCAAACATCAGTAACAAATTTTTCGCCGGTTTCGTATACTGGTGGTGTGACTTTAAAAGGAATTTTGTATGGAATATGATCTGTTTTGCATCTGTTACATAGTTCACACTCATTAATAATTTTTGTAATTTCTTTAACATAATTCAGGTAGTAAAATGTGTTTTTGAATACGGTAACTACCTTTTCTATTTCTTGGTGTAACCCTTCCAAAATATTTCTAAAAATTTCGTTTTTAAATCAGGATACGTTTCAATCTTTTCTAGTATCTTAGTCGCTCTTACTACTTTATTATTTCTAGTTAGAATAGACATTTTGGAAAGCATTAAAATCTTCGTCTATAGGCATAAATATTGCTGTTGCTTTATTTAACAAATGGGTTTTAATTATGTCCTTTATGAGTTCAGTTTTAAATCTTTATACGTTATTGCTATTGTATTCTTATTAAATACTTTATGTAAATGGGTTTTTTTATTCGTTGACTCTAATTCATTTTATTTGATTTTGAAACAAATTAAAGATCGCTCGGATATTGCGATATATTGGTTATTATCTTCTCCTGCCGAATGAATCGTAGCTATATCTGATCTAACGGATTCATCGTCACCATTATAACATTTCTGGATTTTAATTCGGGATAATGCGTCGGCTACACAATTTTCTTTTCCGGGAACATATTTGATTTCAAAAGCAAACTCATTTAATTTGATCTTCCAGCGCTGTAATTTAGAATTAGGCTCCTTGAGATTATATAACCACTGTAGAGGTCTATGATCGCATTTTATTACGAATTTCCAGCTAAATAAGTAAGGTCGAAAATACTTAGTTGACCATACTAACGCTAACAATTTTCTGTGGTTGAATAGTCAACTTCGTGGAATTTAAATGTACGATTCGTAAAGCAAGTTGGATAACTTTGTTGAATAAGCAAGGCTCCTAACGCTATATTCCAAGCGTCTGTAGTAAGGGTAAATTCTTTTCCGAAATTTGGGTAGGCTAAAATTGGGTAATTTGCTATGTACTTTTTATCGCAAGGGTTTACTTTGTTTCCTTTTTTCAGACAACTTGTCAATGGCTTCGTTATTTGGGCAAAATTACTAATAAGCCTTCTGTAAAATCCTGCTAAACCTAGGAATTGCTTAATTTCCTTTTCTGTTTTTGGTATGGGGTAGTTAATTATGGCTTCGATTTTAGCTTTAATCCCTTCTGGAGTGATAGCATGTCCAAGAAACTCTGTTTCTCTTTTTAAGATCTCATTCATATCCAATTGCAATTTTAAATTTGCCTCTTCTAGCTTGCTAAAGACACGATCGAGCGATTGGATATGTTCTTGTAACGAGGTACTAAAGATGATTATATCATCTAAATAGACTAAATGTTTCGAATTAAATCCTATAAAATTGTGTTCATTAATGGTTGGAATGTAGCAGGGGCATTTTTGAGCCCAAACTGCATTCGCAAAAAGTCATAATGACCATTTTGCGTTGAAAAAGCCGTCTTCCTTCTACTTTCCGGATCCATCTCGCTTTAATGGAATCCTTTTGTCAAATCTAGTGGTGTGAAATACAAACAGGGGCCTAATTTGTCAAGAATTGCGTCGATATTAAGAAGAGGATATCAGTCATCATACACTGACTTCTTTCAACTTCCTGTAATCTACGACGATCCTCCATTTCTTTTTACCAGAGGCATGCGCCTTTTTTGGTACCACCCAAATTGGTGAGGAATATGGGGAGTTACTATGACAGATTATGCCTTGCTCTAGCATTTCTTGGATTTGCCTATCGACCTCTTCCCTGTGTATTTGATGATAACTGTATCATTTTGAAGATATTAGATCCACAAGTTTTATAATTGTTTTATGTTTTATGGCATTCGTAAAGGATAAATGGTCCCCTTCCGAGTGGAAAAGTTTATTATATTTTTTCAGAATTTTTTGTATTTCTCCTTTCATATGATTTATATGATCGACTCTAAATTTACTCTCTTCCTCCTCTAATTCTATGCCTTCTTGATTCATGGCATAATTATAATAATTTTCTTGAGTACTGATGGAAATATTATATATTTCATTTATAAGAGTAATAGTGTTATTACTGTAGTCTAATTTTGCTTCCAAAACTTTGAGAAAATCGGTTCCTATAAGAGCATGGTATTTTTTTGAAAAAGTGGTAACATAACAAACTGCACTAAATTTAATTCTGCTGTGCCATTGATAGTATAAATTTGCTTCTTATCCCTTTTCATTACCTAAATGGGAAAAATATTAGTATTTATTAAACTTAAAGAAGATCCAGAATCAATTAAAAATGTTAACTGACCGACTTCAGTATTTAGTTCAATGGTTGGTAATTTTGTTGTTCCAAGGCCCCTAAATGAAAATTTTTTTCCAAATCCATTGGTTTGAGTCATAACTGTGTTGCCTCTTGTTATTTTTATTAAAGTTTTGGTTTCCATTTGGGAAGTTGTTAGAATTTTGGAACGGATTGAAATTGCTATTCACGTAGTTTGGGCGGCTTTGAGAAATAGGTTGGCGTTGAAAGTTTGATTTATTTGGAAAATTTCTAAATTGATTCCTACTGGGTTGTGCAAACTCTTTATTAAACTGATATTGTAAATTTGATTGATTTTGGAAACTTGATTTTTTTGGAAAATTTCTAAATTGGTTCCTACTGGGTTGTGCAAATGCCCTAAATAAGTTGTTAAGTACAACTTCTACATTGGTGATGTAAAACGCCAAATTTTGTTTTTTCCTATCAAAACGGTCGATATTTCCGATGTTCCGATGATAAGATTACTTATGTTGCCTTTTGGTGATTTTGTATTTTCTCGATTATCGAAGGCTAGGGTACTCAACAATGTTTCTATATTGAGGCTTTCTGCACCACTGCTCATGAAGCTTTCCTTCCGTCTTTGCGCGGAATTTATTCCAGCACTTTTGCTTATAATACCTTTGCGCGGTATTAATTTAATAATGGTTTTTTATTTTTCAGCAACTTTATGTGCGGCACTAATAACATTAATTTAATTTTTTCTTTAGTACCTTTGTGCGGCACTTTTAACTTGTTTGAAAATTTCCGACTTGTTTATTAATACTTTTGCGCGATATTCTTGGCGAATTTTGAACACTTATATAAACGGCAAATTTTTTTTACTGTTTAAAGTTCTTTTTACACCGACTGCGCCAGAGAGATATAACACACAATTATGCTGTCCAAAGTGTGAATTTATTCTGACTTAAAAGAGTACATTGTGAACTTAAAGAATATGTACATAAAATGCATTTCCAACAAAATTGCTGTCGCCGTTGTTAAATTATTATTGTTGTTGTTGTTAAGCTATAAGCGCAGTGCAATATACAGTTTCGGTGGGAACGTAATGTAACGACTCTTTTTCTATAGCTGGGGTCAGCGGACCCCTCCTAGCTACTTTCCATTGCGCATTCGCCACTCCTGGTGGCGGAGGTCTTTCATAATGGCGGCGGTGGTGTCCGCAGCCCATTTCTCCGGGCTCACGAGCATATGCTGCACTATTTTATCAGGCACCATGGGCTTTCCACATACTCCTTGTAGTGCCTCTCTAGCACTTTCATAACGTGTGCAATAGAAGAAGACATGTTTGGGATCTTCTATCTCTATGGAGGTAATTTGCACAGTAGGGGGAATGCTCCACGTGGAATCTGTGCAGGTATGCCCGAAAACCTCCATGGCCTGTCAGCAATTGTGTGACGTAGTAATTCACCTCACCATGCGACCTGCTTACCCATTGCTGAATGTTGGCGATCAGCCTTCTTGTCCAGCGGCCATTTGTAGATGTGTCCCACTGGGCTTGCCACTCTTGAAGGGTCCTCCGCTTTACAATTGCCAAGAGCGCTTCTACATTTGTCGCGTGTGTCCCTTTGGCGTGGTAGAGGTTCATCGCTTCTTTCGCTAGCAGGTTCACGGGAGTCATGCTGGCTATTACCAAGGTAGCATCTGTGGATACGGTGCGGTATGCGCAGATCACTCGTAGTGCACTTCTCCTGTATTCTGCTTCAATGGTGCGGACGTAAGCCTTCACATCCGCATTTTCGGCCTATATTGGCGCCCCATAGAGAATAATGGATCTGACAACCCCGGCGATGAGTCGCCTTTTCCGCTGTATGGGCCCTCCCACGGTGGGCATTATTCTACAAAGGAGAGAACATGTGTGTGCTGCCTTATCTCCCACGCACCGCAGATGTTTTTTGGAGGTATACCGCGCGTCTATCCACACTCCTAGGTACTGGAGGTGTGGAATCGTGGTTATGGCACATCTACCAACTTTTATTTTCACTACCTCCAATACTCTTCGGCTCGAAACCAGGATTGCCTCGGTCTTATGTTCAGTCAAGCTAAGTCCAACGTTTGCAAGCCATTTTCCGACGGTAGCCACAGTTCGGTTGGCCTCTGCTACTACTTCCTCCAAGTATTTAGCTGTGATAACCAATGGTAAGTCGTCCGCGTATCCGATGATTTTGACACCATCAGGGACCTGTAAGCGGAGGATGCCGTCATACATAGCATTCCAGAGTAACGGTCCAAGCACCGATCCCTGGGAACTCCTCCGATAATCTTGTGCGACTCCACACCTTTTTCGGACTGGTAGAGCAGGATCCTATCGCTGAAGTAGCTGGCAGTCATTCGCCTCAGGTAGATGGCTAACCAAAGCTCTGCTAACGCTCTGGCTATGCGTTCCCAGCTAGCTGAGATGAAAGCGTTTTTGACATCTAGGGTGACCACAGGGCAATACCTCTTGGTTCTACCCCTCCATCGGTTCCCCTGGATCTCTGTTTTGGCCGTCTGAACAAGTTAGTTGATGGCGTCCACGGTGGATCTCGCCTTCCGGAAACCATATTGCCGTTTTGAGAGCACTCCAGATTTTGCAATGGCCTCATCAATCCTGTCGCAGATTATCTGCTCCTGAATTTTTTCCGCCGTATCTAACATGCAGAGCGGGTGGTTCGCTGAAGGGTCCTCTGTTGGTTTGTTGGCTTTCAGCGCCAGGACCAATCGTTGCCTCTTCCATCTCTTGGGGAAAATGCGTTCTCTCAGGCAAGCGTCGTACATTTTCCTCAGTGGCTCTGGGTTCAGTGCAGCTGCGGTCTTGAGCACTCGGTTGGGGATTCTATCTGGGCCAGGTGCTTTCTGGTCTCCAAACTTCCCAACCGCCCGCAAAATCTCATCTATAGACACAATGGGTATTGATTCCTCCGTTTGCTCGAGGGGGAGCTCGTATGGGACATAATTCTGTACTGGAAAGAGCTGTGCCACTATGCGCCTGAGCAGCATTGGACAGGTTGGGGCCGGCTGCCTATAGCAGGGCAATTTTCGCATGACAAGTCTATATGCCATGTCCCATGGGTCGTCCTCAACTTGTGCGCAGGCGTTTTCTACCTTTCTTGCCAGCTGATTCGCCATTTCTTCTGCATTACCTTCCAGCACCCAACCTTCAAGCATCATTTCTAGGACGTCTTCGTCAAGGCTGTTTGTCCTCCAGCCTTTCAATGTCGGACCTATCCGCTGCCGTCTCCAAGGCTTCTCCAGTTCACGGATGATAGCTTGGTGGTCGCTGTGGGTGTATATGTCACTCACCAGCCATTTTGCACCCCTCACCAGCCTGCTACTTACAAAGGTTAGGTCTATTGCAGAACTGGCACCATTTGGCGTAGTCCGGCCGCAGCCCATTCAGTTGCCCATGCGTTGAAATCGCCAGCAATTACTTCAGGGTTCCTGCTGTGTGCATCTAGAACAAGTCTATCTACCGCCGACTCAAACTCATCCGTAGTTAGGCTTGGTGCCATGTAGCAACTGTAAACCGTGTTTCCTCCTATGGATGCGCTGACATTTTTCATCCCACCTGATGTCCCCAAGTTTAGGTGTCTTGTCTCCACACACCCATATTGCAGCTCGGCAAGTATTTTCCTCGACCCAGACTCCTTGGTGCTTCCGACGATATGGTCCATTGAGCACAGCGGCGTCGATATTGTGCTCTTTCACCGTCTGCTCAAGTAGGTCTTGTGCAACTGCGCAGTGATGGAGGTTAAGCTGGCGTAACTTCCTCCTTTCCTGCTTGCTTATACGACGGGCATTTTCTGCATCGTATCGAGCGCTCCGAATCTTTGCGCCTTTGGTCTTGCTCAGGTTGGGCTTTTGCTACTCCTTGCTGCTGCACTTTTTGGCAATATGCCCAAACTTCATGCACTTGTAGCAACGTGCTAGCTTTTCACGCACCCGTCAATCTATCCGGTCCATCCGACTCTCAGTTTCCCGGCCAGCAGTGCGGCGTCTGCCAGAGGGGGCAAACTGATGCTTGCTGTTTGCGTTCCACCGTTCGCTTTCCGAATGGACCTAATCGCCGTCACGGGGAGCTTTTCGAAGGTGCTCAGCTGTTTGCACAGCGTTTCGTGGACCTCCTCTACCGTGGTGATCTCGTCCAAATCCTTCACTTCCAGCAGAGTCTTCTGGCTGACTTGACGCATCTTCACGCTAGTCCCCAGTGTATTTGCTACTGCTTCCCGCAAAGTGACCGTCTTCGGATCCGCTGTCGAGGCTAATTCGAGTAGCAACTCACCTTTCCCGGCTTTCCTTATCCCGCCCAATTCCCCAAGGCGCGGCTCCGTCTTTATCCTCCGCAAGATGTCCGCATAGGTTGTCACTCCCGTTAACTTGATGACAATCGCACCAGGCTTGGTCGGCTTCGCTTTAGCGAGTGTCTTCGGCTTCGCTTTAGCGAGGGGCGAGACCGAACCATCGTCCACTCTGGCTTTTTCACCACTGCGGCGGGTTTAGCCACTTCTGGCTTGGTGGTATTTTTAGCTGCGGCGGCCTTTGCCATAGCCATCCTTGCCGCATCCGCCTTCTGCCTTTCGGATACCGCTCGGCTCGTCGGGCAGGTTCCGTCGTCTTCTGCGTTTTCGCGGGGACGCTTCGGCATTGCAACGGAAGCCGCGTTGCTGCTTGCCAGTGGCTATACGCTGGCTTGGACCGCCTTGTCCTCCTGCGCTCTGCAGGTTTGCATCTGCTTGTCGGCTCGCTGCAGTAGTGGTGGTTGAACGGAGACTTTGCCATCGGCATCCCGGTCTTGTGCCACTTCTAGGCACATGTCACGGATCTTCGCCGCCTTGCGTTTAGTGTCCGAATGGACATTATGTCGCTCCACAATGTAGCTAATGAGTGCCTCGACATGCCACTCTGGCACAGCCATTTTCCCCTTAGCCTTCACTTCCGGCGGCGGGTAGATTGCCATCTTCCCTAGCATGTCTGACTTACATGCCACCCGCATTTGCATCTCCCCAGGATCACCAAGGGAGTTTCTTAGCACCGTCAGTCACTGGCCTTGCGCACTACTAGGCGGGGTCTTGCACAGTATGGAGCTTCTATTGAAAGGGTCCTGCTCCCTGCTTTTGTTTTTAGCTCCCTCGTTATTGTTGTCCTTGTTTTCTTTGTTATTTATCTTGTTCATGCATTTTGGGTCCCCGCTCAGAGTCGTTAACGCTGCCCTTAGTGCAGTCGCCTTCATGATCCCATGGTTGTTTATGCCGGAGCAGGGAGGCCATACAAGGGTTGACACAAGTCCTCATGGGAGCTTGCATACAGAGCCAGATCAGCGTTAGTCGGGAATGTTACATCCGAGCCTGTACCGCCAACTTAATGGCGTCAGATTTCAAGCGTTCTCCGAGACCTGCCAAGGTTTAAACGGGACGGAGGCAATTGTGACATTAAGCTGCCAGCCATTTCGATAAGATTTCACTCTTATGTACTAAAGTGACAGCATGCCACAAGTATGGTCAGCGGACCCCTCCTAGCTATTTTTCATTGCGCGTCTTCGCCACTCCTGGTGGCGGAGGTCTTTCATAATGGCGGTGGTGGTGTCACACACCGCAGCCCATTTCTCCGGGCTCTCGAGCATATGCTGCACTATGTTGTCGGGCACCACGGGCTCTCCACATACTCCTTGTAGTGCCTCTCTAGCACTTTCATAACGTGGGCAATAGAAGAAGACATGTTTGGGATCTTCTATCTCTGTACCTCCACAGTTTGCACAGTAGGGAGATTCCTCCAAGTGGAATCTGTGCAGGTATGCCACAAAACCTCCGTGGCCTGTCAGTTTTTGTGTGACGTAGAAATTCACCTCACCATGCGACCTGCTTACCCATAGCTGAATGTTGGGGATCAGCCTTCTTGTCCAGCGGCCATTTGTAGATGTGTCCCACTGAGCTTGCCACTCTTGAAGGGTCCTCCGCTTTTCAATTGCCAAGAGCGCTTCTACATTTGTCGCGTGTGTCCCTTTGGCGTAGTAGAGGTTCATCGCTTCTTTCGCTAGCAGGTTCACGGGAGTCATGCCGGCTATTACCAAGTTAGCTTCTGTGGATACGGTGCGGTATGCGCAGATCACTCGTAGTGCACTTCTCCTGTATGCTGCTTCAATGGTGCGGACGTAAGCCTTCACATCCGCATTTTCGGCCCATATTGGCGCCCCATAGAGAATAATGGATCTGACAACCCCGGTGATGAGTCGCCTTTTCCGCTGTCTGGGCCCTCCCACGGTGGGCATTATTCTACATAGGAGAGAACATATGTTTGCTGCCTTATCTCCCACGCGCCGCAGATGTTCTTTGAAGGTAAGCCGCGCGTCTATCAAGGTACTTGAGGTGTGGAATCGTGGTTATGGCACATCTACCAACTCTTATTTGCACTACCTCCAATACTCTGCGGCTCGAAACCAGGATTGCCTCGGTCTTGTGTTCAGCCAAGCTAAGTCCAACGTTTGCAAGCCATCTTCCGACGGTAGCTATAGTTCGGTTGGCCTCTGCTACCATTTTCTCCAAGTATTTAGCTGTGATTACCAATGCTATGTCGTCCGCGTATCCGATCATTTTGACACCATCAGGGACCTGTACGCGGAGGATGCCCGTCATACATAGCATTCCAGAGTAACGGTCCAAGCACCGATCCCTGGGGAACTCCTCCGATAATCTTGTGCGACTCCACACCTTTTTCGGACTGGTAGAGCAGGATCCTATCGCTGAAGTAGCTGGAAATCATTCGCCTCAGGTAGATGGGTACCCCAAACTATGCTAACGCTTTGGCTATGCGCTCCCAGCTAGCTGAGTTGAAAGCGCACTAAGTCCTCAAGTTCTGGTAGCGTTTGTGTCTTAGTGAGAAAACGATTGAAAACCAGATGTTCTCACTGAGTTCGTAGCGTATGTGTCTAGTAGAATAGATCTAATCTCGTCGGCGGTATGCAGTAAAAGAGCTCTGATCTATTCGGCGGTTTGGACTACACGAGAGGTCTGATCTCGTCGGCGGTATGCAGCAAAATAGACCTACATCTTGAACTACACAGCTTGTATAGTCTAAACGACCACCACTGCCAGTGTATAGTGCTGTTGGCGGGCCGCTGTTTCAATTTCCACTCTCGTTGGTCGGCTTCGCTTGTTGCTAAGCCATGTACGTTGTTGTCGTAGTGGTTTGTCCTTTGATCATCTTCGCCCTTTCGTTATTGTTCTTCTGTTTGTTGCTGTCCTGAGTATTTGCCCATTTGATCACCTTCATCGCTTTGTTGTTGTTCTTCTGTTTGTTGTTGTCTTGAGCATTTGTGCTTTGGCGACTTTCAATAGTGTTTTATTTTTGTGGACATTTGCCCTTCGTTCACCTTTACCGCTTTGTCAATCTTTTTCCATCACTCAACATATTCCAGTGTAACAAATTATTTTATATATAATTTTTTTCTTTTTCTCTTTGTGTTTTGTCCGTACTGGTGGTATGCGTAGCGTTCTGTCGTGCTACTTTTATGTTTTGTATTCGTTTCTACATGTCGTTGATGTATTCTTTAGCGCTCGAAAGTATTCGGCAAGCTTGGTTCCTACTGGGTACTCAACTTCTTGGCTTTGCGTGTATTTGTTGTAATAATCCATATGTATTAATTCAATGTTGCATTGCATTAGTCGTATAGACTTTTGCTATTTAGTTAAATGCCAATGTGTGTGTATAGGTTCCTAAAAGTTGTTCGTTGGTTTTATTGTGAGGCAAAATTTATGTTTGTAAATTTTGGTCCTCACACGCCCTCTGCACTTTCCGGTGGAAGTAGATGGTAGTCCTCTCCCGTATGCGTAATATACGATATGGTGGTATGTTGAAGCGGAATCTGCCCTATTTCCTCGGTGTGTGGGCCTTTAGTGCCTGCACCAGAGTTGGTGGTAGTTGATTTCGTAGTTGCATTCGTCTATTGTCTTCGGTGTGGCTGGTGACGTGTTCTGCCACTTCAAGTTCCGCCTTTCTGGAGTGGATTCTAATTTTAACCGGGAGTCTGTTGGCTTATTTAGACACAGTTGCTTGAGGATATGGATTATCTCTTGTCTCTTGTGCCGGATCGTCTCATCTGTGCACCATTTGTTCAGATCGGCTGGTACCCACTCGTCGCTGCCTATGGCTAGGGTAAAGAAACTCTCCGCATCTTGTAAGGTAAACACTCCACAGTCCGTCTGGTTATGTTGTTGTGGCGTCATTGGGACATAAACCGGTATTTTATTAGCGTCGAATGTGGCGGGTGGTATTCCTCAAATTTCCGCTCTGAATTCCTCCCGCAGGTATTGTCGGACTGCTTCTGCTTCACGTGTGTAAGATCTCTTTACCATGGAGTCGAAAATTAAAATGGTAGTGCCGTGTTGTCCTGCTGCAGCTGCACCCGGGAAACATATGATGATGTGATTCCAGTGCTTATTTTGGTGGATAGGAATCATTATGAAGTCCTTCTGGAAAATGTTGTCGTCTTTGGTCCATCGTATGACAAGTTGATGTTGTTTTTCGGGTGTGTCAGGCACTTTTGTAAGTGACGAAAAGAAATGTGCACTAAACACATACAATTTTTCCTGTTGACTGTGGGGAATGAGGTTATGTCGAATCCACTTGAGGGAGAAATTTATGATTATATCATTCAGCAACTGGCCCTCCTGTAGGCGTGCGACGTCGTTTTTCCGGATGCACAATCCTCCTACGCCGGTTGGGTACACCAGGAGTATTTCCTCTTGTGGGTCTTCGTCTTCATCTCCTGAAGTTATCTCCAGTGTAGGCAGTTCCTTGGTCCATGTTGACTCAATGTTGACACGTATTATTTTTGTGTAGGCCATTCTTGCACTGTTCATCTTTTTTTACACTAGGATTTTTTTTCAGTTTGACCTGATACTTACTTATTCCCAGCTAGTTTCTCAAAGAGGATCTTGGCTGTGTGGCTGTGGGCTTTGTACTCGAAACTAGCGTGTCGTGGTTTTCGGGAAAACGGTAGTTTGTTGTTTTTTTGGCTTCTCCCTCGTTCTTTGTCAACGTGTTCTTTTATCAGTTTTCTTTTATTAATTTTCCCCATTCCATGACCTTCGTGGAAGGGTAACTTGATATTCGTTGGTGTCAGGTGTATAGTACAGTTTTAGGTCAGTTATGTGGGCAGTTTTTCCCCGTCTACTTCCCTGCTGTGCTAACGTCGCTATTACAGGAGAAATGAAATTTTCTACTATGTATGGGCCATCGTACCGCGACGCCAACTTAGCTGCGAAATGATCCGTGGCTTTGGACCACCTGTCCACCTCATCCACCTGCTGCTTGACTAATACCATCTGCCGAATAGTAGGTTTCCATGCTCTATGTCTTAAGTTGTAATGTCTACCCTGATCCTGCGCTACTCGTTCCAAATTGAGTCTAACGAGGGTATTAAATTTCCTTTAGTTGTGCAGTTCGCTCGTAGAGACGTTAGTTGGCCAGTTCCTATGCTGACTTCGTCGTACAGTCCTCTTGGCAAACGCTGTTCCCGTCCTTGTACTAGGTACGCGGGGCTATATCCTGTAGTTACCGAGACACTAGTGTTTATTGCCAGCGTTAATTCCGGCAGTAGATCGTCCCATGTTCGCTGTTGCTCATTAGCAAACTGCCATATCATCGTCTTCACTGTACGATTTGTATGCTTAACCGCGTTCTCTTGAGCCGTGTAAGGTGCAGTGAATTGATGTCGTATACTGTAGTGTTGCGTGAACTTTCGAAACGTTTTGCTCGTGAACTGGGATCCATTATCTGTGACTAGGATCTTTGGGACCCAGAAGCATGCAATGATACGTTCCCGGATGGCCAGTTGTTAAGTCTCAGTAATGGCTTCCGGAGTGATACCATTTCTGTCCATTTAGTGAATTTATCACAAAACATCACCATCATGGTGCTCCCGTGTGTGGAACGAGGTAGTGGTCCCAATAAATCTGCGCAGAGGATTGTCCATGGGTCATCGGGTATTTCGGTTAGCATTTTCCCCGCAGGCTGCTGCTGGCTGCGTTTGTACTCTTGACAAAGTTTACATTGGCGTAAATACCGGCTAGTATCCCTAAAGAAACCTTGTCAATAGTACCTATTGGCTATCCGGGCGATAGTTTTCCAGATACCCAGATGTCTTGCTGTCGGAGCATCGTGGTTTTCTTTTAGAATGCGTTCCATCAATGGTCTGGGAACCCATAACTTCCATTGAGTGCAGTCTTCACCACCTGCTCGATTTGGGATATGTCTGTAGAGTTGTCCATCTTCGAAGGCATAATCAGCGTATTTCATGGGCTCTGCCATCACTTCCGCCTTACGTTTCCTTCACCAGTTGCAGTTGGTCTTTCAGGGGTGTGTGGTTCTAGCAAAATCAGGTACGAAGCGTCGGTACCATGATGCAATGCCGAGAATTGTCGCAGCTCTCCTATATTCTGTGGTGGTTTTAATTCCCGAATGGCCTCCACCTTATCGGGATCCGTGTGGATACCTTTCTCACTGACTATGTGGCCGAGATATTTGATCTCGCTGCTGAAGAAAGCGCACTTCTCTCGATTGAGTTTTAAATTTGCTTGTCGCAATCGCCTGAAGACTTCGGTAAGATTTTTCTGGTGTTCCTCTATAGTTTTTCTTGTGACGATTATATCGTTTAAGTAGGCGAAGGCGTAGGGCTCGAAATCGGGGCCTATTATTCTATCCAAAGCTCTCCGGAAAGTTGCCGGCGCAGAGTGTAGCACGAAGGGCATGACCTTCCATTGGTAGAGTCCCCTACCTGGTACGGTGAAGGCTTTGTATTGTTTGCTTTCCTCTTTCATGGGTATTTGCCAATACCCGTTCTTTAGGTCCAGACTGCTAGTATACTTTGCTTCGCGTAACTTTGCTTGCGGATATGCGTCTGGAATGAATCTTGCGTTCAGTTGTCGATAGTCGATATACAGTCTCTAACCTCCATCCTTCTTTCGCACGAGTACAATTGGGGCACTGAGAGGGCTGTGCAAACTTTTGCCAACAGATCATTCACTTCTTTCCTGTTGAGCTGGGTTTCTTGGATAGTATCTTTGTTTTATTGGTCTATCGTCACTCATCACAATTTTGTGGCTGGTTATGTTGGAGACGCCTGTTTCCTGGTTGAATTTACTTACCTCCGTAGTCAAGAATTGTTGAATCCTTTCCACCTTTCCACGTGCACAATGTAAAATCGCGGAGTCGCACGCCATCGGTCTGGGGTCCTAGTGTGACTTCTTGATCCCCGCATCTTATTCTTGTACCTTGTTTCATCATGAAGTCAAGAACTAGGAGTAGGTCATCTGTGGACTCGGGCATTATTAAGCAGTCCAGTTCGCAAAGTTGTCCTCCTAGCTGTATGTTCACCCAGTACTTCAGTGACTGGAGAAGTACGTGGCGCCAGGAGGAGCCATCAGTGCGCTAGCGTTTATCCCGACGGATTTGGAGACCTGTGGTCCAAAGCGGATCACGATCGAGGATTACAAGCGTAGGCAGCGTAAGCTCAAGGAACTGCAGTTAACAGCAATAGCACAAGTGACGTTACCAATAGTCAGGAAACGGCGAGGTGGTCTACAACGGAGGTAGAAAACCATATTGCCTTTCTGAAGACAGTTTTATGCGACGTTAGGAATACAGTATCTTGGGAAGTATCATCAATGAAGTGGTTGGAGATTGAGAACTGGACAGAAGTGCTCCGGCAACTGAGAAGGAAATATTTGAAGTTTTTTTTTTGTGGTAAAAAAAAGGTGTAATTAGATGTTGTTATTGGTCTGTTTTGTCGTGGCCTACTTGTTTTTATGGAGATAGACGGTGCTCAATTGACAGAAGAAAAATTGAACAGTGTTCTGGCTGAGTTGCAGTTTTCTTTGGGGATTGATTAACTCTAACGCAAATATGGAAACGCATTTATTACTCAGGGACAAGGTCGCAGGATTTGGGACGTTGTCCAGGGTGGAAGAAGCAGACGCGGTCTTCACGTTGGTAAAGCACATGGTGGTATTGGAATTTTAATAATAAATTTAATAATACATTTTGCTTTGGAGGATACAACAAAGAGTACATTCGAGCAACATCAATTTGTTTGGTCGGATGGGATGATGACATAACTTTCTCCTCTCCTGGCTACTGCAATGCTAAACACACCAAGAGGGGCCCACGGCTATCAACGACAAAAGGAAAACAACTGTATAAGTTCATGCTTCCTGACACCAAGACCCTATTATCTCTTCAGGATAACCATCGTACTGGCCAACAATTCTACGCAAGATCCCTGACCTTATAGATTTTGGAGTTACTAGAATCCTAAAACGAGAGAAATTAAAAGAGGAACCCCTCTTCACATCACTATACTATAATAATATGCCTCAACAAAAAGTTATTCCCTACATTCGATTTCACACCTCTTAGAACACAAAAAAATTCAGATCTCCTTTCCTAAAACGGAAGTTATCTGTTGCCACCGAAAACTTAAGAAACGCCTTGCGTCTAAAATCAGAGCGCAGTTTGGATCGGTATATTCCAAATCTTTCTCCAACTGACCTTTCCAACTACTACCTATGCAAAGATGTCAAGAAAATAAAATCACCTATGCGCGGAATTCCACCCATTCTAACAACAAACGGGCAAGAACTGATGAAGAAAAGTCAGCTGTTTTCGCAGCACATCTAAGGGATGTATTTACCCCAAAACCCACCTCGCAGTTACAACAGCTTAATAGTCTCATAGTGATTTTACACATGCCCGCCTATAGAATTATAACAAAAAGACTGGAAAAACTATCATGGAGTTGTCACATATAGCGATAATCGTGCTTACCTCAATATATAATAGATTGCTTCGCCTAGGATACTTTCCCAATGCCTGGAAAATGTAAACAGTATCAATGATTCCGAAGCCAGGAAAAGATCTTTCTCAATCGGCATCCTATAGACCAATTAGCCTGCTGCCTGTCATGTCAAAAATCTTCGAAAAACTTCTAAATGAAAAACGCATTATTCCTCATCACCAATTTGGCTTTCGCGATTATCATAGCGCAGTCGAGCAGGTTCATCGCATAGTTAACGAAATAAGAAATGCATTTGACAAAAAGCAATACTGTTCTGCTATCTTTTTAGACGTAGCCCAGGCGTTCGACAAAGTATCGCACGAGGGGCTTATCTTCAAAATTAAAGAAACTGTTGCCTCAAAAAGCACACGAAAATACTGGAATCGTATCTTAGGGGCAGGAAATTCAAAGTGAGAAATAATGTTTACTCTAAAAACTACGACATCAAAGCTGGCATACCACAAGGAAGCGTGCTAGGCCCTGTGCTGGTGATATACTTAATATATACTTCGGATGCGCCTACAGACAAACATTTAACCACAACAACTTTCGCCGATGAAACTGCTACCCTTAGCGCTCACCCAAATCCCAAAATTGCATCTCGGGATCTGGAAGACCATCTGATTTTAGTAGAAAATTGGTTGGCCGACTGGCAAATTAATGTTAATGAGTCGAAATGTACCCAGATCCCATTTACTCTAAAAAATTTTAATGTCCAGTTATGAAACTAAATAATGTCCTATTCCGCCAGAAAAAGAAGTGAAATATCTAGGAATTCATCTTGACAGACGATTGGCCTGGAAGCGCCGCATTGAAGCCAAGCAAAGGCATATGTTACTAAAAGCTAATAGCCTACATTGGCTTATGCACAATAAATCCAGATTGAATTTGGAATCCAAAATACGGAAGCCAGTTGTGGGGTGGCGCAAACAACTCTAATATAGAATTAATACATCAAGTCGTGTATAGGGCAACCACGTTTCCAAGCTCGATATACGCCTCTACGGTTATCCACCGACATGCGCAGATGCAGTCTGACATCAGAACCAGATCAAAATGTTAGCTTGCGATGATGTCAGATCAGAGGAGCTGTATAAGGCTGCATAAGGCTGCCTTCGGAAGTAAGGGATGTGTATCCAGGTACCTAATTAGTAGCGGTCGACAAAGTCCCTCACGACCGTGAACGAGAATTTGGTAATAAATATGCAAATCTTCATGGCTAACAACGTCCCAACGGATGAGTGGGGATTTGTCAAAAGTGGACGTGCCAAGATGCAGGTGCTGCTGCTACTAATGAAAGAAACAGTACAGCCATTAGCGAAATGCGACGTCCTGATAAAGTATGGATTCGCTAAGGTGAAGGTGAAAGCATATAAAACTGATTCCGAAGTTGTTGACTTTCTCGTTTCATCAGCCGAATTATATTCGAATAACGAGACTGATAGAGAGTAATCAAAACGTTGCAACGTTCAGTTAGGAAGCTAGAGGAAGCATCTACCGACTGGCTTCTTTGGTCTTATACTACCCCATATAATATGGGGTAGCTCTGATATCGACGAACTGGAAGAGTTAATTTTCAACTATATTATTAGTAAGAAATTACCAATTTGTAATGGGGAAATGAATAATTCTTGATATTACGTTGGTCTCCGACATCTTATTCAAAAACTGGTACAATGGAGGGTGCTATTTGAGCACTCATTCTCTGATAATCCTTATTTTGACGGCACCTTTCGCGACGAATTGACCATACCAATTGCATATAAGAATCACAGGAAATCCAACTGGCAGAATTATAATCATGAGTAAGAGAATAATCTTCCTATGCATCCACCTCAAATTCTTGAGAATGCTGAGCCTGTAGATAATCTTGTCACGTCATTTACTAACTCATGCATGAAAGCAATAAAACGCGTCCTAAAAGTTATGATACGGACCAGTTCAATAAAGCGAAATCCTCTCGTGACGTAAGCGACTGGAACTGTTATCGCGACAATCTAAAAGTAGACACAAATTAATAGATAAAAGCGAGACGCCACCATAGAGGCATCTCGACGACGTACAAATCTCTCAAGTTCCACTCCATCAATAGAAATAGGACAGTATAAAGTGCGCAGTGTTTAAGTTTGTTGATAATTACGCACATTTCTGACTGCCCAAAAACGAGTAGAATGGAAATTGCTCACACCGCAATGCAAATTCCGCCATTCTTAATATCATTTGGGAGGCTAATATCACATCAGCCGCAAAAACTTTGTAGCCCTTTAAGTGGCCAGGATGAAATTGAATTTTCCCAGCTCAATTTCAATATTCAAGTAACTATATTATTAAATGGTCAGTAGCAATTTTCAAAAGTAAGTTGTATTTAAACATATCCCCTCACTTTAGAAAGAAGTTAAAGTGGATTTTATTCCAAAAGCAGAGAAACACCCAATTTTTAGACCAAAGTAAAAATAGCATAGATAATTCGACCATAGTAGAACAATTTTCTATTATTCCCGTTACTACAGATTATTGTAATCAGTAGCGTTGAATTTAAGCGGACCCGTTATGACTATATTCGCTTCAAAGAAGGAATGGGTATAGTGGAATCATGAACTGTAAGAATCAAATTCGCATGTATACTGACGGTTCAAAATTTAATGATCGGGTGGGTGGTTTATCCGTCAGCTTACCAGATCATACCGAACATACCAGTGTAGTATATTACATACCGAAATAATAACCATAAAGGAAGGTAAGTTGGAGATAACAAATTGTCAGTTATCCACAAAAGATTTATATATATATATATATATATATATATATATATATATATATATATATATATATATATATACATATACATTATATATATATATATATATATATATATATATATATATATATATATATATATATCTACTCGGATAGCCAAGCGGATTTAAAATCGTTAGCGTCCGTAAGATATACGTCAAAAATAGTAGTACAATACCATAAATTAACGCAATATTCTAACAAACACCTGGAGTAGGTGCCGGCAAATAGAAATATATAAGGCAACTGAAAAGCTGAAGATTGTTTGTTGTTTTTTAATTATTGTAACCGGGCAGAACTCCCGAAGAACTCGAGAGAGTTCCAAGCTGTGTTTGTTGGTACGTCTGCAATGGAGAGCGCTCCAGTGGTATTTTATTAACAGTAACAATTTATTTGTTTTATTTACACTTTGTTTAATTGTTTATTTCACTTTTGATGACCACAAAAGCAGAGCACTGCAAGAAAAACGTCCACTTCGCTCTTAGTTGAAATTTTCTAGTTTTCAAAAATATTTTTTTTAATAAAAATGAAGAGCTATTACCAAAAACGTCTAATCGTTTTCACTCACGTGAGACTATATTATAAATATTTATAAACTTAATATAAGTTGCAACGAGTAAGCCGCTACATTCCTGTTGAAAAATTCTGACATTGCATCTGACTCCCTGCACGCGCATCCCCTCCAATATGGAGGGCCATAACTGTGCAGCGTGGGAATGAAGATGCAGGAGATATTGCTCGGTAAATAGATTTAGACTTAAGCTTAGAATTAGTGCAGGACAGGCTGAAGCTGGACAATGTCATATTAACTTGTGAAACCAATAAAGGGCATTATTATAAAGTATTTAAAAAATTAAAGTGAGTTTCCTTGTCGCTGTTTGGCGGGGAATATTTTTAGGTGGAGCCTTCAAGCTAACGTCTACTTCTCGGGATTCTTAAGGACCCTCCAAGATAAACCGAAAGAAAAATAAAATCTCTGTGACTCCCATACCCTCAAACTTTTAAAATAAGTAATAATGAAAAGAGAATGTGAAAATAACAATTTTTTTATTAAATATCTACATCCTGAGACTCCTAAGGGATCCGCCAGGATATAACAAGAGGTAAAAGCTCTTAGGTTCCGAGAACCCCAGTCTCTAATTATAAATTACAAAGGAAAAACCCCGCCATCTTCCAGAAATGTTCTGGAATGCAATGCATCAATGGATAGACTGGCCCCCAACCAGAAGCTACATATCTACTGGGTGTGAGACGTGAGAGTGCGGATGCCATTGCCAAAAGCGGAATCAAGTTAGTAACTGATGCCTCTGCAAATGATCAATAGCCGTATTGAAGATAACATGATGGCAACATGTAAAATAGCAAAGCTCATGTGCAAACCGTACGGCAGTCAGCCCAAATCGATACTGGCACTCCCGAGAAAGGATTGGATAACGGCGGAACAGGGTAAAAGGATGATGGTTACAAACAACAATGAATGCAGCAAATGGGGGGGCAAGGCACAAGGGAATATTTGAAGCATCTACTATGCCTATTCCCCGCAATATCGAAAAGACTCCTAACATATCTGGGGGCCCCTTGGTTTCGAGGACTAAAAGAGGCCGCACAGGTAGGGACACTTTTGCTCTTGAGATTTGCTAAGAGCGTGTCTCTATTTAACGATTTGTACTACACCTCTTAAACGGATAACCATCTGGATATGAAAACTGAAAAATATTATCAGACAACAACTAATCACACTTTGTCTCTACTTCTTTTTTAAATTTTGTGAGAAATATTTAGAAAAGGATTTAACCACAAAGAAGCTTACACCATCTATTTAATTTAAAAAAAATTGTAATAATTATTATAAAAACGTTTGTGTATTATACTTCTTTCTTCAAAAACTTCATTTCTGTTCGTTCATTTAATTTGATCTTCCAGCGCTGAAATTTAGAATTAGGCTCCTATAACCACTGTAGAGGTCTATGATCGCATTTTATTATGAATTTACTGCCAAATAAGTAAGGTCGAAAATACTTAGTTGACCATACTAACGCAGACAATTCTTTTTCTGTGGTTGAATAGTTAACTTCGTGGTCTTTTAATGTACGATTCGTAAAGCAAGCTGGATAACCTTGTTGGATAAGCAAGGCTCCTAACGCTATATTTGAAGCGTCTGTAGTAAGGGTAAATTATTTTTCGAAATTTGGGTAGGCTAAAATTGGGTCATTTGCTATGTACTTTTTATCGCAAGGGTTTACTTTGTTTCCTTTTTTCAGATAACTTGTCAATGGCTTCGTTATTTGGGCAAAATTACTAATAAGCCTTCTGTAAAATCCTGCTAAGCCTAGGAATTGCTTTTTCTGTTTTTGGTATGGGGTAGTTAATTACAGCTTCGATTTTAGCTTTAATCCCTTCTGGAGTGATAACATGTCCAAGAAACTCTGTTTCTCTTTTTAAGAACGCATTCATATCCAATTGCAATTTTAAATTTGCCTCTTCTAGCTTGCTAAAGACACGATCGAGCGATTGGATATGTTCTTGTACTAAAGATGATTATATCATCTAAATAGACTAAATGTTTCGAATATCATTTAGTCTATATGTTTCGAATTAAATCCTATAAAATTGTGTTCATTAATGGTTGGAATGTAGCAGGGGCATTTTTGAGCCCAAACTGCATTCGCAAAAATTCATAATGACCATTTTGCGTTGAAAAAGCCGTCTTCATTCTACTTTCCGGATCCATCTCGCTTTAATGGAATCCTTTTGTCAAATCTAGTGCTGTGAAATACAAACAGGGGCCTAATTTGTCAAGAATTGCGTCGATATTAAGAAGAGGATATCAGTCATCATACACTGACTTCTTTCAACTTCCTGTAATCTACGACGATCCTCCATTTCTTTTTACCAGAGGCATGCGCCTTTTTTGGTACCACCCAAATTGGTGAGGAATATGGGGAGTTACTATGACAGATTATGCCTTGCTCTAGCATTTCTTGGATTTGCCTATCGACCTCTTCCCTGTGTATTTGATGATAACTGTATCATTTTGAATATATTAGATCCACATGTTTTATAATTGTTTTATGTTTTATGGCATTCGTAAAGGATAAATGGTCCCCTTCCGAGTGGAAAAGTTTATTATATTTTTTCAGAATTTTTTGTATTTCTCCTTTCTCCTCCTGATTTATATGATCGACTCTAAATTTACTCTCTTCCTCCTCTAATTCTATGCCTTCTTGATTCATGGCATAATTATAATAATTTTCTTGAGTACTGATGGAAATATTATATATTTCATTTATAAGAGTAATAGTGTTATTACTGTAGTCTAATTTTGCTTCCAAAACTTTGAGAAAATCGGTTCCTATAAGAGCATGGTATTTTTTTGAAAAAGTGGTAACATAACAAACTGCACTAAATTTAATTCTGCTGTGCCATTGATAGTATAAATTTGCTTCTTATCCCTTTTCATTACCTAAATGGGAAAAATATTAGTATTTATTAAACTTAAAGAAGATCCAGAATCAATTAAAAATGTTAACTGACCGACTTCAGTATTTAGTTCAATGGTTGGTAATTTTGTTGTTCCAAGGCCCCTAAATGAAAATTTTGGTCCAAATCCATTGGTTTGAGTCATAACTGTGTTGCCTCTTGTTATTTTTATTAAAGTTTTGGTTTCCATTTGGGAAGTTGTTAGAATTTTGGAACGGATTGAAATTGCTATTCACGTAGTTTGGGCGGCTTTGAGAAATAGGTTGGCGTTGAAAGTTTGATTTATTTGGAAAATTTCTAAATTGATTCGTACTGGGTTGTGCAAACTCTTTATTAAACTGATATTGTAAATTTGATTGATTTTGGAAACTTGATTTTTTTGGAAAATTTCTAAATTGGTTCCTACTGGGTTGTGCAAATGCCCTAAATTAGTTGTTAAGTACAACTTCTACATTGGTGATGTAAAACGCCAAATTTTGTTGTTTCCTATCAAAACGGTCGATATTTCCGATGTTCCGATGATACGATTACTCATGTTGCCTTTTGGTGATTTTGTATTTTCTCGATTATCGAAGGCTAGGGTACTCAACAATGTTTCTATATTGAGGCTTTCTGCACCACTGCTCATGAAGCTTTCCTTCCGTCTTTGCGCGGAATTTATTCCAGCACTTTTGCTTATAATACCTTTGCGCGGTATTAATTTAATAATGGTTTTTTATTTTTCAGCAACTTTATGTGCGGCACTAATAACATTAATTTAATTTTTTCTTTAGTACCTTTGTGCGGCACTTTTAACTTGTTTGAAAATTTCCGACTTATTTATTAATACTTTTGCGCGATATTCTTGGCGAATTTTTAACACTTATATAAACGGCAAATTTTTTTTACTGTTTAAAGTTCTTTTTACACCGACTGCGCCAGAGAGATATAACACACAATTATGCTGTCCAAAGTGTGAATTTATTCTGACTTAAAAGAGTACATTGTGAACTTTAAGAATATGTACATAAAATGCATTTCCAACAAAATTGCTGTCGCCGTTGTTAAATTATTATTGTTGTTGTTGTTAAGCTATAAGCGCAGTGCAATATACAGTTTCGGTGGGAACGTAATGTAACGACTCTTTTTCTATAGCTGGGGTCAGCGGACCCCTCCTAGCTACTTTCCATTGCGCATTCGCCACTCCTGGTGGCGGAGGTCTTTCATAATGGCGGCGGTGGTGTCCGCAGCCCATTTCTCCGGGCTCACGAGCATATGCTGCACTATTTTATCAGGCACCATGGGCTTTCCACATACTCCTTGTAGTGCCTCTCTAGCACTTTCATAACGTGTGCAATAGAAGAAGACATGTTTGGGATCTTCTATCTCTATGGAGGTAATTTGCACAGTAGGGGGAATGCTCCACGTGGAATCTGTGCAGGTATGCCCGAAAACCTCCATGGCCTGTCAGCAATTGTGTGACGTAGTAATTCACCTCACCATGCGACCTGCTTACCCATTGCTGAATGTTGGCGATCAGCCTTCTTGTCCAGCGGCCATTTGTAGATGTGTCCCACTGGGCTTGCCACTCTTGAAGGGTCCTCCGCTTTACAATTGCCAAGAGCGCTTCTACATTTGTCGCGTGTATCCCTTTGGCGTGGTAGAGGTTCATCGCTTCTTTCGCTAGCAGGTTCACGGGAGTCATGCTGGCTATTACCAAGGTAGCATCTGTGGATACGGTGCGGTATGCGCAGATCACTCGTAGTGCACTTCTCCTGTATGCTGCTTCAATGGTGCGGACGTAAGCCTTCACATCCGCATTTTCGGCCCATATTGGCGCCCCATAGAGAATAATGGATCTGACAACCCCGGTGATGAGTCGCCTTTTCCGCTGTCTGGGCCCTCCCACGGTGGGCATTATTCTACATAGGAGAGAACATATGTTTGCTGCCTTATCTCCCACGCGCCGCAGATGTTCTTTGAAGGTAAACCGCGCGTCTATCCACACGCCTAGGTACTTGAGGTGTGGAATCGTGGTTATGGCACATCTACCAACTGTTATTTTCACTACCTCCAATACTCTTCGGCTCGAAACCAGGATTGCCTCGGTCTTCTGTTCAGTCAAGCTAAGTCCAACGTTTGCAAGCCATTTCCCGACGGTAGCCACAGTTCGGTTGGCCTCTGCTACTACTTTCTCCAAGTATTTAGCTGTGATTACCAATGGTAAGTCGTCCGCGTATCCGATGATTTTGACACCTTTGTACATAGCATTCCAGAGTAACGGTCCAAGCTTCCGATTTTCTTGTGCGACTCCACACCTTTTTCGGACTGGTAGAGCAGGATCCTGTCGCTGAAGTAGCTGGCAGTCATTCGCCTCAGGTGGATGGGTAACCCAAACTCTGCTAACCCTCTGGCTATGCGTTCCCAGCTAGCTGAGATGAAAGCGTTTTTGACATCTAGGGTGACCACAAGGCAATACCTCTTGGTTCTACCCCTCCATCGGTTCCCCTGGATCTCTGTTTTGGCCGTCTGAACAAGTCAGTTGATGGCGTCCACGGTGGATCTCGCCTTCCGGGAACCATATTGCCGTTTTGAGAGCACTCCAGATTTTGCAATGGCCTCATCAATCCTGTCGCAGATTATCCGCTCCAGAATTTTTTCCGCCGTATCTAACATGCAGAGCGGGTGGTTCGCTGAAGGGTCCTCTGTTGGTTTGTTGGCTTCCAGCGCCAGGATCAATCGTTGCCTCTTCCATCTCTTGGGGAAAATGCGTTCTCTCAGGCAAGCGTCGTACATTTTCCTCAGTGGCTTTGGGTTCAATGCAGCTGCTGTCTTGAGCACTCGGTTGGGGATTCCATCTGGGCCAGGTGCTTTCTGGTCTCCAAACTTCCCAACCGCCCGCAAAATCTCATCTATAGACACACTGGGTATTGATTCCTCCGTTTGCTCGAGGGGGAGCTCGTATGGGACATAATTCTGTACTGGAAAGAGCTGTGCTACTATGCGCCTGAGCAATATTGGACAGGTTGGGGCCGGCTGCCTATAGCAGGGCAATTTTCGCATGACAAGTCTATATGCCATGTCCCATGGGTCATCCTCAACTTGTGCGCAGGTGTTTTCTACCTTTCTTGCCAGCTGATTCGCCACTTCTTCTGCATTGCCTTCCAGCACCCAACCTTCAAGCATCATTTCTAGGACGTCTTCGTCAAGGCTGTTTGTCCTCCAGCCTTTCAATGTCGGACCTATCCGCTGCCGTTTCCAGGGCTTCTCCAGTTCGCAGATGATAGCTTGGTGGTCGCTGTGGGTGTATATGTCACTCACCAGCCATTTTGCACCCCTCACCAGCCTGCTACTTACAAAGGTTAGGTCTATTGCAGAACTGGCACCTACTTTGGCAAAAGTCATCTCGCCGGTATTCAAGAGTATCACGTCAAGTGCTGCGAGTGCATCCATGAGGATATGTCCATTTGGCGTAGTCCGGCCGCAGCACATTCAGTTGCCCATGCGTTGAAATCGCCAGTAATTACTTCAGGGTTCCTGCTGTGTGCATCTAGAACAAGTCTATCTACCGCCGACTCAAACTCATCCGTAGTTAGGCTTGGTGCCATGTAGCAACTGTTAACCGTGGTTCCTCCTATGTTTGCGCTGATATTTTTCATCCCTCCTGATGTCCCCAAGTTTAGGTGGCTTGTCTCCACACACCCATATTGCAGCTCGGCAAGTATTTTCCTCGACCCAGGCTGCTTGGTGCTTCCGATGATATGGTCCATTGAGCACAACGGCGTCGATATTGTGCTCTTTCACCGTCTGCTCAAGTAGGTCTTGTGCAACTGCGCAGTGATTGAGGTTCAGCTGGCGTAACTTTCTCCTTTCCAGCTTACTTATGCGACGGGCATATTCTGCATCGTGTCGAGCGCTCCGTATCTTTGCGGTCTTTGGTCTTGCTCAGGTTGGGCTTTTGCTGCTCCTTGCTGCTGCACTTTTTGGCAATATGCCCAAACTTCATGCACTTGTAGCAACGTTTGGGTACTAGCTTTTCGCGCACCCGTCAAGAGGTCCATCCGACTCTCAGTTTCCCGGCCAGCAGTGCGGCGTCTGCCAGAGGGGGCAAACTGATGCTTGCTGTTTGCGTTCCACCGTTCGATTTCCGAATGGACCTAATCGCCGTCACGGGGAGCTTTTCGAAGGTGCTCAGCTGTTTGCACAGCGCTTCGTGGACTTCGTCTACCGTGGTGATCTCGTCCAAATCCTTCACTTCCAGCAGAGTCTTCTGGCTGACTTGACGCATCTTCACGCTAGTCCCCAGTGTATTTGCTACTGCTTCCCGCAAAGTGACCGTCTTCGGATCCGCTGTCGAGGCTAATTCGAGTAGCAACTCACCTTTCCCGGCTTTCCTTATCCCGCCCAATTCCCCAAGGCGCGGCTCCGTCTTTATCCTCCGCAAGATGTCCGCATAGGTTGTCACTCCCGTTAGCTTGATGACAATCGCACCAGGCTTGGTCGGCTTCGCTTTAGCGAGTGTCTTCGGCTTCGCTTTAGCGAGGGGCGAGACCGAACCATCGTCCACTCTGGCTTTTTCACCACTGCGGCGGGTTTAGCCACTTCTGGCTTGGTGGTATTTTTAGCTGCGGCGGCCTTCGCCATAGCCATCCTTGCCGCATCCGCCTTCTGCCTTTCGGATACCGCTCGGCTCGTCGGGCAGGTTCCGTCGTCTTCTGCGTTTTCGCGGGGACGCTTCGGCATTGCAACGGAAGCCGCGTTGCTCCTTGCCAGTGGCTATACGCTGGCTTGGACCGCCTTGTCCTCCTGCGCTTTGCAGGTTTGCATCTGCTTGTCGGCTCGCTGCAGTAGTGGTGGTTGAACGGAGACTATGCCATCGGCATCCCGGGTCTTGTGCCACTTCTAGGCACATGTCGCGGATCTTCGCCGCCTTGCGTTTAGTGTCCGAATGGACATTATGTCGCTCCACAATGTAGCTAATGAGTGCCTCGACATGCCACTCTGGCACAGCCATTTTCCCCTTAGCCTTCACTTCCGGCGGCGGGTAGATTGCCATCTTCCCTAGCATGTCTGACTTACATGCCACCCGCATTTGCATCTCCCCAGGATCACCAAGGGAGTTTCTTAGCACCGTCAGTCACTGGCCTTGCGCACTACTTGGCGGGGTCTTACACAGTATGGAGCTTCTATTGAAAGGGTCCTGCTCCCTGCTTTTGTTTTTAGCTCCCTCGTTATTGTTGTCGTTGTTTTCTTTGTTATTTATCTTGTTCATGCATTTTGGGTCCCCGCTCAGAGTCGTTATCGCTGCCCTTAGTGCAGTCGCCTTCATGATCCCATGGTTGTCTATGCCGGAGCAGGGAGGCCATACAAGGGTTGACACAAGTCCTCATGGGAGCTTGCATACAGAGCCAGATCAGCGTTAGTCGGGAATGTTACATCCGAGCCTGTACCGCCAACTTAATGGCGTCAGATATCAAGCGTTCTCCGAGACCTGCCAAGGTTTAAACGGGACGGAGGCAATTGTGACATTAAGCTGCCAGCCATTTCGATAAGATTTCACTCCTATGTACTAAAGTGACAGCATGCCACAATCGTCAGCCCATATCAATAATTCCCAAAAAATGTCCGGTATCACCAACTTAAGGGCTTACCGGTTTCGACCTTAGTAGCGCTAAGCGTAACGTAAGCCTTCACATCCGCATTTTCGGCCCATATTGGCGCCCCATAGAGAATAATGGATCTGACAACCCCGACGACGGTGGGCATTATTCTACATAGGAGAGAACATGAGTTTGCTGCCTTATCTCCCACGCACCGCAGATGTTCTTTGAAGGTAAGCCGCGCGTCTATCCAGGTACTTGAGGTGTGGAATCGTGGTTATGGCACATCTACCAACTCTTATTTCCACTACCTCCAATACTCTGCGGCTCGAAACCAGGATTGCCTCGGTCTTGTGTTCAGCCAAGCTAAGCCCAACGTTTGCAAGCCATCTTCCGATGGTAGCCACAGTTCGGTTGGCCTCTGCTACCACTTCCTCCAAGTATTTAGCTGTGATTACCAATGCTATGTCGTCCGCGTATCCGATGATTTTGACTCCATCAGGGACCTGTACGCGGCGGATGCCGTCGTACATAGCATTCCAGAGTAACGGTCCAAGCACCGATCCCTGGGGAACTCCTCCGATAATCTTGTGCGACTCCACGCCTTTTTCGGACTGGTAGAGCAGGAACCTATCGCTGAAGTAGCTGGCAATCATTCGCCTCAGGTAGATGGGTACCCCAAACTATGCTAACGCTTTGGCTATGCGCTCCCAGCTAGCTGAGTTGAAAGCGCTCTAAGTCCTCAAGTTGGCGTAGCGTATGTGTCTTAGTGAGAAAACGGTCGAAAACCAGATGTTCTCACTAAGTCACTAAGTCTCTGTATCGTATATATCTCAGTGAGAAAAGAAAAGTTGGTCAAGCCAACTGACCTACTTCAAAAGTGGCGACGGTGCATTACGCTGCCCTCGTCGACTCGACTGCGGAACTGTAATACCCAAAAATTTACATAGTTATATTTCACAAACCATTTTCGCTTAAAATACTTAGACCCTAAAAGTATGTCCTATTGTAAAACAATTTTAGCACATGCTAATCCCACAGAGTGTGGCATCTATTAGGAGTCGATGCTGTGAGTCAACTACACGTAGGTAGCTTCGTTCTAACTCACAACATCCCTCCCCTCTTTCTAAAAGAAGTTAGTGCAACTAACTTCTAATGAATTTTTACAATATTTTTTTCTTTTTCCTGCACTTCAGATAACCTGTGTATTTTCTTAAACCTATAGTATATAAATATATTGTGTTTTAGTTTTTTTTTTCAAATCGCCTTTTTTATTTTGGGTTCTTTTTATTTCATTTTTTATTTTTTTCTTTATGCTATTGTGTTTTTTTTTTACTTCTTCCTTTATAGTTTTTTCTTTTCTCTTTTTTTTAATTTGTTTTTTTTTCATCTATATTTTTTTCCTTTTTTTCTTCTTTTTAGGTATATCCCCCTTTTTATGTTTGGTCTTTCATCGACTCTTTTCTCACTGGCGTATATACAAACAAAATTACAAACTAATTACATATTTAGCTACGCTTCTTATAAATACGGTCCTCTGCAGCTGTTGGTCCTGGTAACGTCCGTGCTGCGAGAGTGAAGTCCCTCGATGGACTCTGCATACCCCTCCCTTCTTTCTGGATCGGTACGTACAAAGATGTTATAGGTTGGCGATCTCGTTTGCCATTAAAACTTTGCTTTTAGTGGCCTTCTTCGTTCCATTCATATAGTGTGCCCCACGGCTGTAGGTGGTACTGCCTCTGCTTATAGTATTCAACTTGTAAAAATCATTTGGAATACATGAGAGATTACAATACACCTTCTTACTTTGCAGCAATGCGTTTTATGGTGGAAGTGTTTCTCTTGAGCTTCCTCATAATGGTATTTGACATCGTTAGGCTTTGATGTGGAGACAATCGGTATTTTTCTGAGATACACGTTTAATGATGTAATTTGTGTACTCTGGTCGGTTACCAGTCTCTGTGTCCTCTTGTATTAAATCATATGTAAATCACATTTCATATGTTCATACTCTAGATTGGACATATAATTCAATGAAGCAATTAACTTCCGTGAGCCAAATCTCCTCTGCTTATTTTATTTAGTGGTGGTTTCAGTCACCCACCTTAAGCTTTTACCCATCTTCAAATTATCCAAAATCGATTTGTTGAGATTGTGATACAATGGGTGGACATTGTAATATAAAATTGTCCAATTCAAAACATGACTCCGCAAGGAAACTTGCTTATTTTTCGTTACTTGTCAATTACTCATCCACAACGCGTTCAAGGCCATATGCCGTTTCGCAAAGAAAAACAAATCCGTCACCATTCATCCCCAATCCAATATATTGGCATCCTTGCGGTCACAACCGGATTCCCAAACCTTGGATAGCTGCGAGAAACCCCTGATTTTCCAAAACACATCTTCCCGAATACTATGTTGGTCCCTTAGAACGCACCGTATTCCAATATCCGTTCTTCCCGGAACTTCCTGCTTCGCTTCACATCACCAGAGCTATTTAGAGAACACCTATAATAATTTTCTGAATTTTCTAAAATTCATTTTAGTTTGATATTTCTTCTATGTTTAATTTTTGTCGAACATTTCATAAGTCAATTTAATAGATGAATTTCAAAATTATATAATATTTAAATAAATGCACTATACTTACTATATATACTCTTGGGTATAATTTTCCGATTTAGTTTGATTTGTATTTTTTTATCATAACACTTATTTCATTATAAAGTTAGATTTTAAATAATTAATTTTTGTAACTCTAATTATTTTCTAAACTACCTTTAATTTTAATCTGAACTTTTACACAGATTATAATTTTTTTAATCTTTAACTTTTCTTAAACAAACGCTATTCCTGAATATGTAAACAAAAAATATTTCTACAACATGCTTTTTCTATAATTGAATGCTATATCATTAAATTTGCATCCAATCGTCTTTTCCCCTTACATTATCGGATTCGCTACAGTATCCTAGAGGAAAAGAGGACTGGACTATGTGTTTTCATAGCCATATAGGGCATCAGTTTTGCTTTGATTAATTTTTCGTGCTCTTTTTCAACACGTGAGTTATCACTCATTTCAGTTTTGATCCAATTCATTGGTCCTCCGACAAAAACCAGATAATATAAAATAATCCTGTTTGTGTCAAAACTTTGTCCATGCTGCTACAGTATGTGCAAATTCCCAATTCCTAATCATATTGTGAGGAGCAAATTTTAGGCGTAAATTTGCCCCTACATATTTAGTTTTACCATAACGCCCCAAACGTGTATATTTAAAATAGGGGCCAAGTGCTTAAACAACCAACCCTAAAATATACACGTTAATAGTCCTAAGACTTTGGCACCTCCCACCTGCATTGCTAAAAAGCACATACACAACCGCTACGTATTTAAGTGTCCGTATTTAAGTTTAGTAAAAATAATTGTATCAAGTAGTTAGCCTTTTTTTAAAATTAATAAATAAATAAAATAATTAAATCAACGTAAACAAGCTTTGAATACTTTAGAGATTTTCTGTAAACGACTCCTGGAAATCCGGCGAGCTTACCCGGCGAAAACGAGTCGTTACAATATGTACCTACATACTTACTTATATGGCCATACCTATTCCTATAGCTAGAATACTTACTTCTTTAAATATTCCCTCGTACATTCATTCTTACATACATATATATTTACTTCACCCGCAGTTCCGTTGCCTGGCGTTCACGCTCAAGCGTCAAAATTCAGTGCATACACCGCCGTATGTATGTACGTACACATTCGAAGTTTTATATTACTTACCCACTACTGTCTCACTATTTTATTTTATTTTTTAAATACGTGCAATGAACCCGTTTATTATTATTTAATATGTAAAACAAAAAATATTTTTCTCTACTGTCTTCATTCGGCAATAGTGCTTAATAAGCAGATTTTCATTACGTCAATTTTACTTGCCCGAGTTTAAGCGGCACACTTTTACTGACATTGACTCTGAAAATCGGCGCTGTGTGTGTAATTTGATACACACACGTACGTGTTTATGTTATTATTCTTGTGTTTACACTTGTAAAACACTGTTAACACATGAATCTAGTTGTGTGGTCTAACATGGAATAATTTCAACAAATTATTATGTAGCTTTTTATTTTTGCCCTTAATGGTTACGACTGTTGTAACTGGGCTTCGGATCTCTGCTACTACATACGGACCTATCCACACAGGTGAGAATTTGTTTCTCCTAGCCTGATTCTTCATTAGTACTCGATCAGCCACGTTCAAAATGACTGGGTTTAGTACCTTGTTATAGGCCTCCCTGGCTACTCGTTTAGCACAATCCTGGTTTTCTCTGACCAACTCGTGCGCTCGCTGTAGCTGATACTTTTGCACTTTATTCGGGTCATCAGCATTGTACACTGGCGCAAATTTGCGCTTCAGTTTTGCTGGCATGTTAAACTCAAACCTATAGAGTGTTCTGAACGGAGTTTGCTTCATTGATATATGTACCGTATGATTGTGTACATGCATTGCAGTAGTCAACCATTGATCCCAATTCGAGCCGTCTTCCTTGGCAAAACTGCGCAAGTACTCGGCCAGAGGTCGATGACTACGTTCCAATGAGCCATTCGCCTGTGGATGATATGGTGTTATGTGCAACTTCTTGATTCCCAGCATTTTACACGTTTCTGAGAATAGTTTCGATACAAAATTGGAACCATTGTCGGTTATCAAAACCTTAGGTATGTTGTATCGTGCTATAATTTCATCAAAGAATGCTTTGGCTACCGTACCAGCTTCAGCATCGGTTATAGCCACGCACGCCATATACTTTGAGAAATCATCTTGGAACGTCAAAATGTATTTATTTCCCGAAACTGTCTCAGGTAAAATACCTATAATATCCGTATGAACTTTATCAAATGGCTGTTTTGGTGGGTTTGGCCAAAATGTTGGGGTTTTGGTGTGTCAGTTAACACCATTGGCATCTTTGTCAGCCTTGAACTTTTGTTGGCCTGACATTTTGGACAACTCCTTATATATTTTTTTATATCTCGGAGCATACCTTTCCATCCGTATACTCGCCTAATTCTGTCATGGGTTTTCCAGAATCCCTGATGTCCACCTAGGGGTGAATCATGAAAACCCTTTAACACAGCCTGGATATCTTTTTTATCCTCCAGCCATTCCACACTACTGGCTCTTTCTTCATTAGCAGCGTCACCTGCATTGCTAACATTTCTTGTTGCATCAATTTTATCCCCTTGAATTCTCTCGGCCTTCTCCTTATCTGACCGTGCTTTGGCCCTCGTTTGCACTACTGATACCTTCTGTACCGCATTCAGAATCTTTTTCCCAGGTTTGTATATGATTTCAAAATCATACTCAGACAATTTGTGTCTGAACCTGGCTAGCCTAGACGTTTGGTCTTTCAAATTGGCTATGCCTCTCAACGGCTGGTGATCAGTATATATTTTAAATGGGCGTCCTAGCAGATATGCCCTAAAATTCTTCGTAGCCCATACCACAGACAACGTAGTCATATAGATTTCCAAATGCTTTGAAAATAAGTGTTCCAAAATTTGTTGACTAATGTTAGCTTTTGTCGACTTATCGCACAAACACATATGAGCGCCAGAGAAGAAGAGAAACGTGAGAGTGCGCAAAATACACACCAATACGGCAAATCAAGAGCAAAAACTTTGCGCTCTGGCAAAAGCTTTGCTGCCATCACCCGATGTTCGTTTTTCACTTCGGTACGCTAAATGTACATGAGGACTTTCGAACAAGCAAGCACGACAAAATTGTGTGTTTCGAGTTTTTTCCGATCGTATTAAAAATTTAAAACAGTGAAAAATACGACGAGTTTGAATAGCATCAATTCTCATTTTTATACTCACAACTATTTGGACCGTAAGCATAGAACCGAATAGGAAATTTCATGCCATTGATTTTTATTTGGCTCGAAATTGATTTTTGATTTTTAAATTTTTTTTTTGCTACTTATTGGTTCCTAGATGTAAACAAAACGGAGAAGGTGTTCTATTAAGTTATGCAAAAGCTCTTCGTCTGAAAAAATAAGGTTTTTCAAATTCCCTCCCAAAGGTTCGGATAAATATAATTTGTGGGTTTCGAAATGCTACGAGTCTTCTGAAAAAATGTCAATTACCAAGGTACCATATATATGCCAAAAGCATTTTCAGAAGAAATTTTTCGGAAAGAGGAAACTTTTCCCAGAAGCGATTCCTTCTTTGTTGTTATTCACAGAGGATCAAAATGAAGAAGGAAATGGCAATCTTATAGATAAAATTGATGACGGAGAACAAGATTTCAATGAAGTTCCGGCCGCAGTTTGTAGGACATGTAATGCAGAAGAAAAAAGTATCTTATTACATATCTGAATTGGCAAAATTGAAAATTGTTTACAAAGAACTTCAAAAGAAAGTTAGGTTTTTGGAAACAAATAATGCGATAAATCTGAAAGCAATACAAAGACTGAGAAAAATTAGAACAAACGAATTTAAAAATGACTATAAAATAAATAATAATGATTGCAATATTATGAAATATCCGGACTATGTATCTGAAAATACAAAAACATTTTGTACAATGCTTCTAAGAAAAATAACGCATGAAGAAAAATCTCTTTCACAAATTTTATATTTTAAGTCTACGTCATTTTACATATTTCTTCGAGAAAAGCTTGACTTTCATTTGCCATGTCCAAGTTCATTGTACAATTGGATGCCAGTAACTAATTTGACACCTGGCGTACAGGAAAATGTTCTCAAACAAATAGAAATTCCAGATTCAGGATTCAGTAAGAAGCTAAATAAGGTCATTATAATGTTCGATGAAATGAGCATTAAAGGAGATTTGACCTACAACAGTAAGCATGACAAAATAGATGGTTTTATTGATTATGGGGTCGGTAAAAACTGTCGGCGACCTGGCATTGCTAAGTCTGTATGCGTATTTATGATAAGGAGTTTATGTGGGCAGTGGAAACAAATAGTGAGTTTTTCCGTATCTCAGAAAGTTTTACCAGTAAAAAAAATGCGTGTGTAAAGGTAGGTCTGTCTGTTCATGCTATTGTGTGCGACCAATCAACAACCAATCAATCCTTATACAAGAAATTGCACATAACACCTGCAAAACAATTTTTTTATTATAAAGAAACACAAATTTACTGCATTTTTGATGTTCCACATTTATTAAAGTTTATAAGAAACAATCTTATGAAATATAAACTACAGATTCCAAATGAGGGTTATGGTAATTGGGAAATCATAAAGGAACTTCACTCAATGGACAGTTTGTCTACTGTTCGAGAAAATTTATTTTGCCATATAAGGTACAAAAAGCGCAATCCCTCTGTGAATGAGTTCTGTCAAATTCTGGGAAGAATTTCTTCAGTGCAAATAATATATAGTTCCAAGTATGCAAATTGCGAACCAGATACAGAACAGTTATTGGGATTAAGTTTAGATTGGAAAGGAGTGCTAAGAGCTGAAAGTGAAGTGCGTAGTGAATGTTCATTATCGCTACATAATCAAGAAAATGTTGTAATTTCTGATATAGAAGAAGACGTTTCAACCCAAGAGGAAGGGAATTTATTTCATAACGCCACAGCTTATTTTGCGGGTTATGTTATATACAAGGTGTTGAAAATAATAAACTAAAGCATTGTGAAAAATGCAAAAATAACATAGAAAGTAAGGAGAAAGAAATAAAAAGCAATAATGATATATTTTTATTTTATAAAAATTAGTCCGAGTTTTCTGATTTCGGTTCTCTAAAAGCTCCCACAGATTATTTTTATCAAACAATCAAATCTACCGAACAAATTTTTAATCAGATTTTTGCAAGTACCCCGCATACAAATAATATAAGAAAAAAAATTATTTCAATAGCTCAAGATATGTTGAAAGAATGGTACAATGTTGAAGGAGATTGTAGGGGCCATAGGGAAGCAATACTAGAATTCGCAATCATCGTATTGCTAAGAAAGAATTGCAGTCGGAGAACCAGTTCAATAAAAGAAATTGCAGATTCTTCAACTGATAGGCTGCGTATTTTACAGAGCTAACATGGCGTGGTAGAGGTAATAATAATAGTAATTGTTAAATAGTTCTTTCTTATAATTAATTTCTCTTGTAGTTTAATGGAATAAAATTAAAGACGATAAACTGGAGTGCTTGGTGAAATTATGCGTCTTATATAGAATATTTTATACATATACGCTTACTTGTCGAATAACTTACTTTTTCTCCCTACTGGGATCGAGTCTTTAATTAAATGAGAAATTGGGAGAGAAAACTTGCTTTTTTCGTTACTTGTATGTGTGCCCAGTAAAGCTTTTGATAAAGTGCCACCATTTTTTTAAAATTTTTGGAAATCTATATGACTACGTTGTCTGTGCCCATACTATGGCTCGAAATTCCTTTTCTATTGTGGAGTATCTCTTCTCCGTGCCACTAAGCGCTCTGCTTGCGAATGCTATTGGACGGTCATTACCGACTTCCCCTTGTGACAATACTGCCCCTAATGCTTCATTGCTAGCATCAGTGGTCAACAAAAAAGTTTCCTCAAAGTCGGGATACGCCAAAATTGGTGGCGAGGTAATTATTTCCTTTAGCCTCTCGAATGCTTGCTGACATCTCTCTGTCCATTCGAACTTTGCTTCTTTTCGTAGCAACTTGTTAATTGGCAACGCAATTCCGGCTAGTCCTTCCACGAACTTTCTATAATAGTTCACTAGTCCTAGGAATGCTTGCACTTCTTTTCTGTTTCTTGGAACCGCTAAATTTATAACGCATTCCACCTTCTGCGGGTCAGGCAGTGCTTCTGCCTCTGAGCAACGATGGCCTAAATAAACCACCTCTCTTCGCAAAAATTTACATTTCTCCGTGTTCAATTTCAAATTGTGTTCTCGTAATTTCTGGAGCACCTTGCACAAGCGTTGCGAATGCTGCTGCAAGTTCTTCCCATAAATTACAATATCATCCAGATACAGAAAACAATCTAACCCTTGTAAGCCTGTTAGCACATGGTTCATTAGCCGTTGGAAGGTAGCCGGTGCTCCTGTTAATCCAAACGGCATTCTATTGAACTCGTAATGGCCTAAACCGGTGCTGAACGCGGTTTTCTGCTTATCTTAGGTATCCACCAGAACTTGGTGGTAGCCACTCGCTAAATCAAACGTAGAAAAATATCTACTATGCCCCAATTGATCCAGAATCTCTTCTATCCTTGGTATCGGGAACACCTGCTTGATAGTGGCGTCGTTCAATTTCCTAAAATCGACGACCATTCTCCACTTCTTTTGACCCTGAGCACCTCCCTTCTTTGGTACCAAAATTATTGGTGAATTCCAAGGCGAGATACTCGGTGAAATTATGTTATCTTTTAACATTCCTTCCACTTGCCTATTTACCTCATCTTTGTGAGCTTGTGGCAATCTGTATTGTTTCTGGTTAATCGGTGGTTGATCCACTCTAGTAGGTATTTCATGCTCTACCTCTGGTGTATACGTTAGCTGATCTCCTTCCAGCAAAAATATGTCATGGAATGACATACAAATGGCTTCTATTGATGCCTTCTCTTCTGAATTTACGCTTGGGTCTAACTTTAGTGATTCTAGCACTCTCTCCATTCTTTTCCTTACATCTATCTGCTGAATCTGATTAACCGTTCCATAATTCGGTTCCTTAAAATTATCGTAACTAGTGAACTTAGGTCTAAAACCCTCATCCATCAGGTAGTCCTTTTCTGATGCGTTGAGTACGCAAGCGTACACTCTACCCTTATGAACGTGCGTTATGGTCTCTCCCATATATACGCCGTCCGCTAGTTGCTGCTTGTGCAAAACAACAGTCCTAAGTTTCGTGTTTACACGAATAGAAACTACTCTGGTTGACCTTGCGTTCACTACCTCCATACAATTCTTAACCCTATTCACGGTTCCTTCCTGCCATGGCTTCAATGGGAGAGTAAGGATTCTATTCTTATTATCATCATAAAATGATAACTGTTTTTCTAGCGCATCCAGTATGGTGCGGCCCCAGAGATTATTGCGGCCAATTATCCCATCGGCCGGGATACCTTCCCTATCCAATTCGACTGCGTGCACTCTAAAACTCATGCCCTTAACTCCACTGTGCCCTATTCTGAGTGACCCCAGTGTCCTGATGCAAACTCCGAACGCTCCATTAAGCGTTCTTACATCTTTTGGGTTAACAACTCGTCCTTTCCGTAAAACACTAAATTTTACGAGGCTAGTGTCCGCCCCTGAGTCTACCAAAAGCACTAGCTTTCGCCTAGCTGCCTCATTGCAGGGTATCTCAATAAAAGCATCTCCTATCCTGCTCACAACGAAACAACGCCCTTTTGATTCCAAAATGGACGCGTATCCACTTCCTAACTCTTCGTGATATTGGAGAGCCTCTTGCTCATCCTTCTCCTGGACTGTAGTTTCTACATTACAACTTACCCGTACTTCCGGCCTAATTATTACTTTCTTTCTTTTGGCTTTCCAGTCTACTGGCCTCGACTGGGCCGCTGAAAGTTTCCCTGGTTCCTTTGTTGGTATTGTCTATCCCTGCATTCCGCTGCCCGATGTCCCATCTGTCCACATGAGAAGCATCTCAACCCCTGTATGTTATTGCCTATCCTTGGTTCACTTCTAGAATCCCAACTTGGTCGCTGCTGACCACTCCCAGTTTTGTAGAGATTTCTTCCTTGGTTAATTCCTTCCATTGAATTAACTCTGGGACTACTGAAGATACCCCTGCTGTCCCTCAAGGGTGGAACCGGGCGCCTCGTAGCTGACTGCCTTCTACTTTGATTCCATTCTGTGTCTCCTTCGCACTGTCTACTTGCCTCATGACCATATGTTTGGCCCTCCATACAGTAGGGCGTGTTTTTGCGTGTAACGCATTTATCCCTTGTATGCCCTGGCTTATGACAGAATGAGCAAATGGATTTTCTTGGCTGGAACCTCTCAACCAGGAATTCTTGGTCTCTTTGTTGCTGAAATTGGCCCATCAATCTACCGACTCCACTTGTGTTTCGCTGATGTACTGGGCCTACCTCTGCAGGAGCATTCGTCCAGCAGATTCCACCTGTTGTCTTTGGTTGTTGTATAGCTGCTTCAGCTAAAGAGACCGCTTCCACTAGATCTGTCATGCTCCTCGGCGTGAGAGTAAGAGTATAATTAGCTAAGTCCATATTTACCAGGCCTGCTTTGAACACAGAAATCATAGTCCGTTCTACTTGAGCCTTGTATGCTGCAACATTTTCTGGAAACTGGCTGTTGGCTTCCATCTCAGCAGCATTCCCCAGAGACTGGAGCCTTCGTCCCCAGGCTGTCATATCCTCCCCAGGTCTCTGAGTTGATTCCTGAATTTCCCATACAAGACAGTCGTATGACTTTTGTTTTAAATATGTCCGATCCAAAAGTGCATATAATTCCGCCAGGGTACTTACTGAGCTATTCACCAGTAAATCAAATGCATCACCTGTGGTTCTTTGCCTAATACACTTTATTAAATGTTCCCCGTCCGTTTCCGGAACACTATGTTGCGCTAGCTCACAGCCTTCTTTGAAGCGCCGGATCTCAGTTCTCAGGTCATACCACTCGACACTTGAGAGCATGGGCACCAACTTCTCCACCGCATGAGCAACTTCCAGAATGCGCATTTTATAGCTTTGTGTTTTCTCAATTGCTGGTAAAACCTTAGCTCTACTAATCTCTGTGGTAGTTTCCAAATTCTCTTCTCCCGGATCTGAGAGGTAATTGGCCAGTGACGGACTCAAATTAATTAGTCTTCGATCGTTTGTTCGTACAGGCGAAATACTGTCCACAACGGGACTTTGCTGCACTGTTACTGCTTCCGGCTCCTTTGGCGGATATCCTTGATTTTCGTTATTTATCGGGCTTCCCGGAGAAAAAGACTCGACACCGATTTCAGATGCGCCAAACAAAAATTCCGCTTGCCTTTCTTCATTAAGTACTAATTTTGGCTTTACCATGCGGCTTATCCCTTCTGGTGTTAAATATTCCGGCCAAAGTACTTCCGGAGGCAATGTCAATACTGTCTGCATAAATCCAGCTGATGCTGATTTTGATCTCTCCCTATTCAGTGAGGTCCTATTGGTCGCCCGTCCTCTTTTCAATTCTGCACACTCCTTTTCCAACAGCGTTGCTGCTTGCTCTGTTTCCGTCAATCTCTGAGAAAGTTCCTTTACCTTCTTCTCAAGATACTCTTTTTGTGCTCTCAAATCTTCTGTTTTCTTATGAAAACTGAATAACTTTTCTTCTGTTCTTCTTTGGATTGCCGTAAAGGCTTGATCCGCTACTTCTAATGGTGACACAGCTCCTCCGGCATTCGCCTGCTTCCACAATTCCTGAGCTGCTTCCCCGCTCGTACTAGCTTCGAACTGGTCAACTATTTTCCCAGTAAACAGTTCCACCTCTGACTGCATGGCCTTCAATCTGTTCCTTACTTCCTCGTCTGGCGAAACCAAACTCAAAGTTCGTTGTCCTGGTTCCTCTCATTCAGAACTAAATGTATCGTTTACCAGACTATTTATGTAGTCTGCGTAATTTTCCGCAAAATATTTTCCCTTGCCGTACTCAACTGCGTGAGGCAACAACAGCCCATGATTATTGTTGAATTCTCTCCCCAGATTTTGCAACTGTGTTATTCGCTTGCGGTAATACACGTTGTCCTTACGTAACCTGCCGTCTTTCTTAAAATTACGGACCAGTTTTTCATTCGCATCCCCAATTTACTCCTGCATCAGCAGTAATCCTTGCGCTTCCTTCGTCATATCCCAAATGCCAGAACAGATGGCGTATCCCAATTACAAATAAAAATCCAATAATTGTTAAAACGTGTTACAATATTTTATTCTGTCTTACTCAATGATAAATACAAATTTATAAAAAAAAACATTGCACCGTAAATTCTATCTTAATATTCTTTCAACTTCCGTCATAGGTTCCATGTTCGCTGCCTACCGGCGTCCATTAAGTCCTTATCTCACTGCAAATTGGTCTTTGACTTCCTCACAGATACTCCTTGATTTCCTCTCACCATCTTTAATCCTCCCAAGAATCCATAGAAAAGGCCATATGTTTGTAAAACCCGAAATTTGATTTACCGGCAAAAGTGTCTTGATTCATTCCCGGAAATTTGAATCCATATCTAAAAATAAACCCGTAACGTATGCGCCACATAATAATAGCATTTAAATGTTTTCTTCAACATTGCCACGCAAATCGTAGTTTCCGAACTTCAAAAACTTTGATGCAACAACACGTGTTGTCTGCACCTCTTCACCTAATACCCTAAACTCAAAATGTCAAATATTTAAAACAATCTTTATTTTGATTTCAAAACAATATAAATTGAATCGTATAAATGTCCCTACCGACAAAAAAAAACCCACACCCCCTATCATAACCGTACGAACCCTATACCGTGACACGTTATTTCCGAACCAAACCAACCGGTATACACAAGTTCGCAATTCAATAACGCAAAATCAGTGAATAAACAGACACGTTCCACATCCCCCGGGAATGCTGAAACAAAATGTATTAAAAAGTATGAGCATATTCTCAGTGGAACAACCCTATACAACCTGACCGTAAGTAAAAAATTTTTCTTTTGGATCGACCTATTGTCACCTAACCGCAGCGGCTAATCAGCCCCGATGCTGCTTCTCCTGCATGACCGGCGCAAAAGCGCCCACACGGCCACCGAAGAATCGTCGACAAAATTCAATTAGATACTAGAATGTCCTACTATAAGCATACTCACCATTTTTCTTCCCTCCATTGAACTCCTTTGGGATGGTTATCCTGATGGTTTCCTGTTGGTGGATTCCCGCGTAGGAGTGCTCTTTTCCTGGCACTCGACGTTGGATCCTACCGGTTGCGCCAAAATGTTGTGGTTTGGTGTCCTTGCTTGTTTGGCGGGGGACGTCCTTTCGCGGTTCGCTGGGCGCGTAGCTGAAAACTTCAAAGCCTTACGTTTTAAATCAAAACCAAAAACACTTCTCACTTTCAAGATTAAAAACACAAGCCGATTTATTCATACGAAAACTAGATCTTATATACTATTTCTTTACATCTATCTCAGTCTGTGAACTGACCTTTCTGGTGTTCCAGTTCCGCACCTGCTAATTGACGAATAGAAATGTGCACTAAACACATACAATTTTTCCTGTTGACTGTGGGGAATGAGGTTATGTCGAATCCACTTGAGGGAAAAATTTATGAATATATCATTCAACAACTGGCCCTCCTATAGGCGTGCGACGTCGTTTCTCCGGATGCACAATCCTCCTACTCCGGTTGGGTACACCAGGAGTATTTCCTCTTGTGGGTCTTCGTCTTCATCTCCTGAAGTTATCTCCAGTGTAGGCAGTTCCTTGGTCCATGGTGACTCAATGTCCTGTTCCGCCAGCAAAAGAAGTGAAATATCTAGGAATTCATCTTGACAGACGATTGACCTGGAAGCGCCGCATTGAAGTCAAGAAAAGGCATATGTTACTAAAAGCTAATAGCCAACATTGGCTTATGCACAACAAATCCAGATTGAATTTGGAATCCAAAATACGGAAGCAAGTTTTGGGTCAGATCGGAGGAGCTGTATAAGGCTGCATAAGGCTGCCTTCGGAAGTAAGGGATGTGTATCCAGGTACCAAATTAGTAGCGGTCGACAAAGTCCCTCACGACCGTGAACGAGAATTTGGTAATAAATAAGCAAATCTTCATGGCTAACAACGTCCCAACGGATGAGTGGGGATTTGTCAAAAGTGGACGCGCCAAGATGCAGGTGCTGCTGCTACTAATGAAAGAACAGTACAGCCATTAGCGAAATGCGACGTCCTGATAAAGTATGGATTCGCTAAGGTGAAGGTGAAAGCATATAAAACTGATTCCGAAGTTGTTAACTTTCTCGTTTCATCAGCTGAATCATATTCGAATAACGAGACTGATCGAGAGTAATGAAAACGTTGCAACGGTCAGTTAGGAAGCTAGAGGAAGCATCTACCGACTGGCTTCTTTGATGATCCAGGACCATTATCATAGTATGTGATAGGGGTCTTATACTACCCCATATAATATGGGGTAGCTCTGATATCAACGAACTGGAAGAGTTAATTTTCAACTATATTATTAGTAAGAAATTACCAATTTGTAATGGGGAAATGAATAATTCTTGATATTACGTTGGTCTCCGACATCTTATTCAAAAGCTGGTACAATGGAGGGTGCTATTTGAGCACTCATTCTCTGATAATCCTTATTTTGACGGCACCTTTCGCGACGAATTGACCATACCAATTGCATATAAGAATCACAGGAAATCCAACTGGCAGAATTATAATCATGAGTTAGAGAAGAATCTTCCTATGCATCCACCTCAAATTCTTGAGAATGCTGAGCCTGTAGATAATCTTGTCACGTCATTTACTAACTCATGCATGAAGCAATAAAACGCGTCCTAAAAGTTATGATACGGACCAGTTCAATAAAGCGAAATCCTCTCGTGACGTAAGCGACTGGAACTGTTATCGCGACAATCTAAAAGTATACAAAAAGGAATAGAGAAAAGCGAGACGCCACCATAGAGGCATCTCGACGACGTACAAATCTCTCAAGTTCCACTCCATCAATAGAAATAGGACAGTATAAAGTGCGCAGTATTTAAGTTTGTTGATAATTACGCACATTTCTGACTGCCCAAAAACGAGTAGAATGGAAATTGCTCACACCGCAAGGCAAATTCCGCCACTCTAAATATCATTTGGGAGGCTAATATCACATCAGCCGCAAAAACTTTGTAGCCCTTTAAGTGGCCAGGATGAAACGGAATTTTCCCAGCTCAATTTCAATATTCAATTAAATTCAATATTATTAAATGGTCAGTAGCAATTTTCAAAAGTATGTAAGTTGTATTTAAACATATCTCCTCACTTTGGAAAGAAATTAAAGTGGATTTTATTCCAAAAGCGGGTAAACACCCAATTTTTAGACCAAAGTACAAGTAGCATAGATAATTCGACCATAGTAGAACAATTTTCTATTATTCCCGTTACTACAGATTATTGTAATCAGTAGCGTTGAATTTAAGCGGACCCGTTATGACTATATTCGCTTCAAAGAAGGAATGGGTATAGTGGAATCATGAACTGTAAGAATCAAATTCGCATGTATACTGACGGTTCAAAATTTAATGATCGGGTGGGTGGTTTATCCGTCAGCTTACCAGATCATACCGAACATACCAGTGTAGTATATTACATACCGAAATAATAACCATAAAGGAAGGGAAGTTGGATATAACAAATTGTCAGTTATCCACAAAAGATTTATATATATATATATACATATATATATATATATATATATATATATATATATATATACATATATATATATATATATATATATATATATATATATATATATATATATATATATATATATATATATATATATATATATATATATATATATATATATATATATCTACTCGGATAGCCAAGCGGATTTAAAATCGTTAGCGTCCGTAAGATATACGTCAAAAATAGTAGTACAATACCATAAATTAACGCAATATTCTAACAAACACCTGGAGTAGCTGCCGGCAAATAGAAATATATAAGGCAACTGAAAAGCTGAAGATTGTTTGTTGTTTTTTAACTATTGTAACCGGGCAGAACTCCCGAAGAACTCGAGAGAGTTCCAAGCTGTGTTTGTTGGTACGTCTGCAATGGAGAGCGCTCCAGTGGTATTTTATTAACAGTAACAATCTATTTGTTTTATTTGCACTTTGTTTAATTGTTTATTTCACTTTTGATGACCACAAAAGCAGAGCACTGCAAGAAAAACGTCCACTTCGCTCTTAGTTGAAATTTTCTAGTTTTGAAAAATATTTTTTTAAATAAAAATGAAGAGCGATTACCAAAAACGTCTAATCGTTTTCACTCACGTGAGACTATATTATAAATATTTATAAACTTAATATAAGTTGCAACGAGCAAGCCGCTACATTCCTGTTGAAAAATTCTGACATTGCATCTGACTCCCTGCACGCGCATCCCCTCCAATATGGAGGGCCATAACTGTGCAGCGTGGGAATGAAGATGCAGGAGATATTGCTCGGTAAATAGATTTAGACTTAAGCTTAGAATTAGTGCAGGACAGGCTGAAGCTGGACAATGTCATATTAACTTGTGAAACCAATAAAGGGCATTATTATAAAGTATTTAAAAAATTAAAGTGAGTTTCCTTGTCGCTGTTTGGCGGGGAATATTTTTAGGTGGAGCCTTCAAGCTAACGTCTACTTCTCGGGATTCTTAAGGACCCTCCAAGATAAACCGAAAGAAAAAAAAGCTCTGTGACTCCCATACCCTCAAACTTTTAAAATAAGTAATAATGAAAAGAGAATGTGAAAATAACAATTTTTTTATTAAATATCTACATCCTGAGACTCCTAAGGGATCCGCCAGGATATAACAAGAGGTAAAAGCTCTGTGGTTCCGAGAACCCCAGTCTCTAATTATAAACTACAAAGGAAAAACCCCGCCATCTCCCAGAAATGTTCTGGAATGCAATGCATCAATGGAAAGACTGGCCCCCAACCAGAAGCTACATATCTACTGGGTGTGAGACGTGAGAGTGCGGATGCCATTGCCAAAAGCGGAATCAAGTTAGTAACTGATGCCTCTGCAAATGATCAATAGCCGTATTGAAGATAACATGATGGCAACATGTAAAATTGCAAAGCTCATGTGCAAACCGTACGGCAGTCAGCCCAAATCGATACTGGCACTCCCGAGGAAGGATTGGAGAACGGCGGAACAGGGTAAAAGGATGATGGTTACAAACAACAATGAATGCAGCAAATGGGGGGGCAAGGCACAAGGGAATATTTGAAGCATCTACTATGCCTATTCCCCGCAATATCGAAAACACTCCTAACATATCTGGGGGCCCCTTGGTTTCGAGGACTAAAAGAGGCCGCACAGGTAGGGACACTTTTGCTCTTGAGATTTGCTAAGAGCGTGTCTCTATTTAACGATTTGTACTACACCTCTTAAACGGATAACCATCTGGATATGAAAACTGAAAAATATTATCAGACAACAACTAATCACACTTTGTCTCTACTTCTTTTTTAAATTTTGTGAGAAATATTTAGAAAAGGATTTAACCACAAAGAAGCTTACACCATCTATTTAATTTAAAAAAAATTGTAATAATTATTATAAAAACGTGTGTGTATTATACTTCTTCCTTCAAAAACCTCATTTCTGTTCTTTCTTCCAAAACCCTCATTTCTCAGAACCTAATTCACTGCGTGCCATTACTTCTACCTGAAAGACGCTGCAATAGTCAGGAAATCTAAGCGAGATGCTGGAGAAGATCTCGCTACCGACCCTGTCCCCAAACCTGGAACCGTCTTTATAGATATCCAGAGTGTCATCGATGATTTCTGATTCTCTGTTTCCGATTCAATCGCCTCTACTTGGAATAGTAAAGTCAAGCCCTCGCTTAAGGTTAGAATTCGGACAGACTTAGTCAACAGAGCTGGGGGTAGGCAAGTCCTGAATGAGGATACTAGCGTGTCCCAGGTACGTCTTAACCCACCGCTTTAGTGCGATGAGTCTGGTAGCAACCATTTTGGTCTGCTGTTTTACCAGAAGCATTGAGGGTAGCCAGTATAGAAATTCAGAGAGAGACCTCGTAGCTGTGGAACGTAGAGCTGCAGTGATCAACACTCCGGCACTCCTTCTGACTATGTCAATTGGGTTCAGGTTATAAGCCTTGACACTAGCCGGCCACCAGAAACAAGCTCGATATAGGAAGTTTGGTTCAACCGCGGCTGTGAAGAGACACTGTATCATTAGAGATTGCAGACCCTATCTAGTATCTACTGCCCTCCTACAGCAATACAACACGCATGATGTTTTTGCGGACCCTCTCAGCTAGATTGGCCTTCCAGCTGAGCTTCGAATCGGTTAATCTAAGCATAGTGCTATTAATCTTGGGCTGAATGAAGGAAAGTATTTTGTGCATTGTAGTGAACAGCATGACTACAGTCTTCAGCAGTTATTGAGTGTGTGTAGTGCATAGCTTAGCTTTTCAGAAAGCTTTGAGGGAATTTACCGGAGGCGTGATATCAATGTCGTTTGCATAAGCTATTTCGCTACAACCACGATTTTCCAGTCTTTTGGGAGCGTGTTAACTGCAAAATTCCAGAGGAGGGGAGAGAAGACCCCGCCCTGAGGTGTGCCTTTGCTCACTGCCCTTCGGCCCCTCTGAGTAGATACTCAATGAATTTGACAAGACTGATTCAGCTCTAATAGAGCTGTAACTATGATATTGAGGCATACATTATTAAAGGCGCCTTCAATGTCGAGAAGGACGGCCAGGGTGTATTTCTTGAAGGCAAGGGAGAAATCAGCACGTGTAGCGCTGTTTCCATTGACTTGTCCTTATTGTAGACATGTTGGGATTTGAAGACAAGGGTTGGATTGATGGAAGTCCTGATATGGAGATCCAGGACCCTTTTCAACTTCTTAAAAAGGAATGAGGACAATCTGCTTGGTCTGTAATCATTTTGTTTAGTATGGGATGCCTTCCCAACTTTCGGAATGAAGAATACACGTGACTCCCTCCAGCCAAAAGGAATGCACAGGGGGTTGTTGATGCTCACTAACCATGATATGATTAAATATGATCATTTGTATGACCGCAGGGTTGATACCATCCGGACCCGGGGCTTGAAGGAGTCAAAACTGTGAATGGGCCACGTAAATTGTATGTAGGTCATGGAGAAGCTACCAGGGAACGTCTGATTGAACTGGTGTTATGCTTCAATAGCGAAATCGACGCTCCTTGGAAAATGGGTGTGTTGCACACCCTTCAAGCGTCTCGGCACATGAGTTTGTCCAGTGACCATCGGGTCTCTGAATACAGTCTGGTGCTTTGTCCTGTAAGTCAAACTCACAAAATCCGCTAAGCCCAAGCTATTAGATTATATTATTAATAAAATAATAAATGTGCATAGCCCTAAGGCGCACGTACTCGTATATTATCCGCTAAGCCCAAGCTATTAGATTATATTATTAATAAAATAATAAATGTGCATAGCCCTAAGGCGCACGTCCTCGTATATTATAATAAAAATATTACTATGAAGTAAAAGTCGATTGCATGCTTTTAGGTGCGCGAGTTACATCCGCACTAACAACAACAACAATATCAATACCAACAGCAGCAGCTACATCAAATTCACTTTAAGATCCCAGCATCAAATTCTCTGTAAAATCATCCAATTCATATTCCCATTTAAAACATCAGAGTCAAATTCTTTGTAACATCATCCAGCATAAAATCCTTTGTAAAATCATCCAATTCATATTCCCATTAAAAACATCAGATTCAAATTCTTTGTAACATCATCCAGCATAAAATTCTTTGTAAAATCTCCAATTTAAAATTCAATGTAAATTCATTAAATTAATTTCTTTAGAATAAGCATATTTTATAATATAAATACGTGTACTTTAAAATAATTTGTTGAATATAAAACTGATTGTGAAGTGGAAAGGTTCTTTCATTTCAACATCGTAACTCGCGCATTTAACAATTTAACTGCAATGAACTTTCAATACGGACTGGTCAGCACTTCTCCAAAAGTGTGAAACTCGACGCTTGCATTTTCTTTTTTTTTTGTTTTATTTCCCTTTATTTCATACATCTGTCACCATTATATTGACACCTAGTACATGATTTGACAATTTGTTTGGAAATTAATATTAAAAACACATTTTGGCCAGTGCCAAGAAGTGATACAACAAAAATTATTTACATTAATTATAATAGTTCACTATAATTATATTATAACAATTTATGATCAAAATTATGTATATGATAATTATTTACATTTACATTTATAATACTATTACTAATATATATAGTCTGGATTTCCTAGTTCAGGAGGTCGTTTGGTCGAGTTCTCTTTAAACGGCGCATGGTTTTTTCTTCTAGATGTAGCAACTCGTTTATTTCTTCGTTATTATCCCCATGCAGTGTATCATAGTGTTTTGTAGATATCTTTTTTATTTCTTCGTCAATTCTTGTCATATTTAGTTTGCGGTGTATATCTTCATTTGTTGTGTACCAACCAGACTTTACGATAACTCTTAATATTCTAGATTGCTGTCTTTGAATTTTTTGTATGTGTGACCGCTTTGTCGTTCCCCATACTTGGAGTCCGTATGTCCAAATTGGCTTTATAGTACACTTGTATAGCAGCAACTTGTTGTGAATTGTGAGTTTAGATTGCTTACCCATTAACCAATATACATAGTTGCCTAAATTTTTCTTTTATTTGTTTCGTTTTTTGTTTGATGTGGTAGTGCCAATTTAGCTTTGAGTCCATGTGTATACCAAGGTATTTAGTAGTAGACCTTATTTTTGTATCTTTATTGCTTATTTTAATAGGTATTGGGTTAAATTTTGTTTTAGTTGTAAAAATTATTTGTACAGTCTTATCTTCATTAATTTCAAGCACCATTTATCAAACCATTCCTTAACATTCTCTGTGTATATCTGCAGATTTGCAGTCGTAGTATTTAGATTTTTGTCAGATGCTACGAGGATTATGTCGTCAGCAAAGGTAGCAATTGTGGTATTCAGTTCTTTTGGAAGTGGTATATCTGAGGTAAATATGATATATAGCAGTGGTCCTAAAACACCCCCTTGGGGAACTCCAGCTGTTGTAAGATGAATAGACGAACACTCTTCATTATATTTGACGTAAAAGTAACGATCACTAAGACAACTTTCAACAATTAAATAGTAATCAAGTGGCAGCATCGTCTTTAGTTTATGCAGCAGTCCTTTATGCCATACTTTGTCAAATGCTTTTGCAACGTCTAAGAACACAGCAACGCAGTACCGCTTATATTCTATGTCTGTTTCAATTTTGTTTGTTATACGGTGTATCTGTTGAATTGTTGAATGTCATTTTCTGAAGCCGAATTGATGATTTGGTATAATGTTTTTATTGTCTATCATATAATAGTTTTTCAGCAACTTTAGAAATTATGGGAAGTAGGCTAATTGGTCTATACGACGAAGCAGTTGTAGCATATTTTCCCTGCTTTGGTAGTGCAATAATTTCGGCAACTTTCCATACTTTGGGAAAAATTTGTAGTCGGAACATTGAGTTGATAACATTCCTTAAGTAGTTATAACCTATAGAAGGTAGCTCAACGAGAGCTTTTGCTGTCAACATATCGTATCCTGGTGCTTTTTGTGGTTTATTCGGTTTTTAATGCAATTAATTATTTCTGTTGTGTTTGTTTTCTTAATTTTAGTTGTAATATCTATATTTAAGTCATTGCGTGTTTCAATATATTTATCTTCGTCATTTGATAAGACTTTTTCAAAGTATTTAGCCAATGCAGTTGCTTTTTCTTCCTTGGTTGTAGCCCATGACTTGTCATCTTTCCGTAGTAGTGGCTGATACCTTATCTGAGTTTTTAATTTCTTTGTGCATCTCCATAATAAGTAGTTCGTATCCTGGGTAGGCGTCAAGTTTTTTAGGTAATTTTCAACTTCTATATTTTGTCTTTTAGTTAATATTTTCTTGAGTTTTTTGCAGGCTATATTTAAATTGTGTTTATCCTCAGGCGATCTAGTTAGCTGCCACCTATTTCTCAGCTTTCTGTTCGCAATAATTTGCTTTCTTATGAAAGTATCCGTTGTAGGTTTATTTCTTCTAAATTTATGCTCTTGGCTTGATTTGATTCCTGCGTCTAGGACCACATCGTTGAAGTGAATAATGGCACGTTCAATGACAAATTGTGTTTTCAGTGTGCTAGACATATTCAGATGATTTTCAATATGCTGTCTATACTCATTCCAGTTTGTTTTGTGGTTAAAAATCTTAGCTATTGGTTCTATGGGTTTGATGTCAGTTGTGTAGTCAAGTATAATCGGAGAGTGGTCTGAAGAAAGTTCAAAACAAGCTTTAATTTTTAATTGGTTACACTTTATATTTTTTGTTATGCTGAAGTCGATTAGATCTGGTATCTTTTTCCTATCTGTTGGAAAGTATGTGGGTTCACCTGAAATTAAAAATCTGCAGTTATTTTTGTTTATAGCATTAATCAGATTTCGTCCTTTTTTATTGGTTAGCCTAGATCCCCAGTCAGTGTGTTTTGCATTCAGATCTCCAGCTGCAATGAATCTTACGCCAAGTGTCTTTATGTAGTAATCATATTGATCCGTCGTTATTAGGTGTCTGCAGGGACAGTAAACTGAGGAAATGAGTATAGTCACACTTGTATCCTCAATTTGCACACCAGTGGATTGAATATGAGGTGTTGCATATGGTTGCCGTTCAGTATGTTGTAATAGTGAATTTATTATGATAGCTGTCCCACCACGAGCTTCACCATCAGGATGATTTGTCACATTAATTGTATATCCAGAAAATACTAAATAGCTTTTGTTCATAAAATGTGTTTCTGAAACTAGAGCTATATCAATTTTCTTGTCAGACAAAAATTGCTTCAACTCAAGATAATGTTTTGTTAGGCCATTTGCATTCCAGGCTACAATTATTAAACTATTACTTTCGTGCATTTAAGCTTGTTAGTAACATTGTAATGATATTCAACATATTAGTCATTTGAGTGATTAGGGATTTCACCACGTCTTTAAGTTCATTAATATCACTATCGTTTGAATTTTTTGTATTTTCTTCAGTTTTATTTGGATTTGACGACCCTGAAATTTCGGCATAGCTTACGCCTGGTTTAACTACTGATCCATCCATATTTTTGGTCTGAAGTAATAATGGATCCTTTCTGCGTAGAGATGGAAACCTTCGAATTTTTATGGCTTTGTATATTTCACAGCCTTTGTAGTTTGCAGTATAATTTGACTATCGAAAACTCAATGACATAACAATTGACGATAGATTTCCTATTCCAAATATCGACGATATTCTGAAAAAATTCAGGCGTTCGCAATACTTTACGACCTTGGACCTTGCAAAAGATTCCACCAAGTCGACGTTGACGAAAAAAGTCGCGCAAAAACAGCTTTCTCTACACAAGAGGGGCACTATGAATTCACAAGAAGAGAGGGCTTAAAAACGCCCCAGCAACCTTTCAAAGGTTGATGAATGCGGTTCTAGGAGACTTATTAGGATGGGACTGCATGGTATATCTTGATGATGTTATCGTTTTTAGTACATTACTGCAAGTACATGACGATAGAGTTTTCCAAATACTAAAAAGTGCCAACCTTAAGATCCAGGTAGAGTTTCTGAAAAGAGAGACTTAATTTTTAGGGCACATTGTTACACCAAGCGGCATTAGACCCAACCCTGCACCTCGAAGCAATTCAGAAACTTCCCACTCCAAACACAGAAAAGAAAATCAAACAGTTTTTAGGATTAGCAGGTTATTATAGAAAAAAAATTCATGAAGAATTTTGCGTTTATAACGAAGCCTTTGACCAAATGCCTAAAAAAGGGTGAAAAAATTAACTGCCAGACAATGAATATATTAAACCAGTAGAAACGATAAAAACTTTGATCATTAATGAGCCGATCTTGAAGTATCCCGATTATAATAAGAAATCTGTGCTCACAGCTGACGCATCAAATTTCGCAATGAGAGCAGTTTTAAGTCAGCAAGGACACCCCATTTGTTTTGCTAGTCGGACTTTCAATGAACACGAAGTTCTCGTTTTCTTTTAGGCATTTTGGAGGTTTAGGCATATGGAGTGGATTTATTCACTCAATTGCTTATAACTTTGTCATTTTTCGGTCGATTTTCTTCTAGTTGTTCTTAGTTCTTACGTTAAAGTATCATCTTTACGTACATGAAGAGAAACCAGAAGTTTTTTCAACGCTTTATATTTTTCCGCCGGCAGAGTAACTGTAAAATATTATTTTTTTGAAAATGTGCCCTATTTTCATCGATATATTTTGAACCGCTTTACCAATCAAAAATCCGATTATACATGTTTGTTCATCATCTCAATACCTTGCATTGGGTACCAATACGACCACTTCGACCCAATCGTACATTTCTAGCTCGAGATATGATTTGTCACGTGAAAAAAGTCAAAAAAATACAAAAATTACAATATCTCAAAAACTTTTCCATGAAAAAAAATTTAACCTTGATTTTCGAATTCAGCAGATGAAAATACATAAGAAAAGTCACCTCTCATCAAATGTACATTTTCGGTGTAAACTACTGTTATTCTTCAATGACTGTAGAACTTGCAAAAAATATTATTTTTAGAAAAGTTAGCAGGAAGAACTAGTTGTGTTTATTTTGAATGCGATGAAGATCTTATGAAATTTCAAGATGTTTATTCAGGATTGGTTAGACAAACTCGCGCAAATAGAAACAACAATTTTAGAAGATGTAACTTCTTGGGACAATTTCAAAGAAATAATTTTGAAAATTCATTTACAAGGGCTTCATCATGGCATTGATAAAATTCAATATGAATTCAGAAAAATATACTACTACCCAAATTACGTTTCTGAAATATCGAATATAATGAATAGCTGTGATATTTGCAATGAATGCAAGAACGATCACATCAAAGCAAAAATGCCTTATAAAATAACCCCACCATGCTACGAAACAAGGGAAAAATTTGTTACAGATATATGGAAATGGGACAAGAATTCATATCTTACGGCATTGACATATTTTCAAAATTTGCTATGTTAGAAAAATATATCATTCTAATTGGTTAAAAGGTAAGAGAGCATTATTAAGAATATTTAATTCAATGGGTCCTCCCAAAAAAATTAAAATAGATCAAGATAGTGGACTAATAAACATAAGTTTACAGGATGGTTGAAGGGCCTAAACATAGAAATTGAAATCACGACAGGGAAAACTGGTATAGCCGATATCGAAAGACTACACAAAACATTAAATGAAAAATTGCGTATTATTAGTACTTCGCAAGATAAAGAGCTTCAACACCGAACAAACTATTTTCACTTATAATCACACAATAACTCATTCAGTAACGGATCAAACTCTGTATAATATATTTTTTAATAAACAACAACCAACTAAAGATACCCAAGCAGAAAAGGATCGCAGAATAGGAAACATTAACAAAAAGAGGAAGGAAGGAATACCATATTGATACTAATTTCGTTAACGCAGAAAACTTAAGGAAAAGATTAGATAAAAAAGAAAATTCATTGAAGCCAGTTCATGTAATGCCGACAGAAACAGATGAAGATCACTATGTGGTAAAGTTTAGGAATAGATTTCAAAAAAATATAAAACCCATTTTAAGCGTAAAAATTAATACTACTAATCATTCTAGGAACAGAGGGGAGGCTGAGGAAAACCATCATGATTCCAATTTACATAATGGCAATATTTCTATTACTAATGCAAGTACCACAGTCGATCAACCAATCTATTCAAATGAACACAATTGAAAGTGACCACGAATATCTTATAACTAAACAAGGCCGATTTAATCAAGCTACTAATTTTACTAATAAAATATTATCTATTAATAAAACAGAAATAGAGGAAGCATACCAAAAACTTTATCGAGAATACACTGCAAACGAATATTTGCAAACTAATATAATTAAACGATATATAGATTTAGCCAGTAAAGAAAAAGAAATGTTTCATATCAGACATAGAAGAGCTCTTTTTAATGCAATAGGTAGTGGTTTACAATTTTTATTTGACACTCTTCACGAAAGTGATAAAGAGAGCATATAAGCCACATTAGAGGAGATTCAGAAAAATCAAATTAGCACAGTCGAAATCAATTCAATTATACAACATGTAAACGAAGAAAACAAAATTATCAATTAACTTAAAAACGCAACAAACATCCTTCAAAATAAACTAACAATGAAACTAGTAACAGATTCTTTTTTAAATAACGTTAAAAGCTTTTCAGAACATGTACAGGATTTACAATTAGGATTACAATTAGCCAGAGTAGGAATAATTAATTCTAAAGTGATTGATTTAGAAACAATAAGTAAAATCAGTTCCGATCAATTCGAAGAAATTAAAAGTTCTATTTGGAAGCAGAAAGACATTCTATTTTTTGTAATGTTCATACCCCAAGAAATCAAAACATTTGAAATTTTATGGCTTTGTATATTTCACAGCCTTTGTAAGTTATATATAAGTTATATATATATATATATATATATATATATATATATATATATATATATATATATATATATATATATAAATATATATATATATATATATATATATATATATATATATATATATATAAATATATACGAGGTGTGATAAAAAAATAACCGTTATTGTGTGATCAAAAAATAAAGTATTTATTTATTCATCAACATCTTGCCCCCTTCAAAGTAATTCCCCTCAGATATAATACACTTATGCCAGCGTTTTTTCCAATCCTCGAAACACTTCTGAAACGCTTTTTTTGGTATCGCCAACAGCTCCTGTTTCGATTTTTCTTTTATCTCCTCAATCGTAGCAAAACGCTTTCCTTTCATCGGTGTCTTCAGTTTTGGAAAGAGGAAAAAGTCAGCGGGGCCAAGTCCGGTGAATACGGTGGTTGAGGCATGATAACGGTTTTGTTTTTGGCCAAAAACAGCTCCTAAGCGATGTCCATGCGACGTTGTTTTTGCTCAAAATTTAGCAATTTTGGAACAATCTTCGCTGCTGCACGTTTCATGCCTAAAACATCCGTAAAAATTGCTTGGCATGAGCCGAACGATATGCCAACATCATCAGCAACCTCTCTGATAGTGATTCGACGATTATCCAAAATCATTTTCTTCACTGCGTCAGTGTTTTCATCGGTTGTTGACGTGCTCGGGCGACCAGGACGAGCATCGTCATTGACATCTTCTCGGCCTTCCTTAAACCGGTTATACCACAATTGAACTTGTGTTATGCTCATAGTAGACTCGCCAAAGGCCACAGTCATCATTTCAAATCTCCTTGCGCATTTAATTACATTTTTTATACAAAACTGAATACAGTTTCTTTGTTCCATTTTTTCGAATAGTACAAAATCGAAGAGCACACCAAAACACGACTAACCTTTTTATCTGTCAAAAACAAACTGACAATCCAAAATGGTTGGTATTACCAACATATATAACAGACATTTGTACCAACATAACAGAAAAAAATGCGAACATCGAACATACGTAACTCACGAAAAGATGAAAATAACGGTTCTTTTTGATCACACCTCGTATATGCCTGTTTGTATTTCATTATTGCATACAAGCATATCTTCAGTTATGTTCGCATTTATTGGGTGTATTACCTCGCATCTTGGTGGTATGGTGATACAAATTATGTACTTTGCTTGCTAAATCAAGCACTAACAATGTGTTATTAAGTGTAAATTGTAACGTGAGTGTTTCGTAGTCTATCTTTCCGCCGAATTTTAAGAGATAATCGTCTTCTAAAATTCCATCGGCTTTGACTGGAAAACTATCTTCTACAATTTGGAATGTGTGTTTAAAGTTTTCTTGTTGAATTTTTAGTAAGATTTTTGATGTACCTAAAGTGTAAACATTTTCTTTTGAAATTCCTGTTAATGGACAAGAATGTTGGCTGAAAATATCTTCGTCGAATATACTACCAATTTTTAGCAGTGAAATTTCTGCTCCAGTATCTACTAAGAAATTTATGTATGTGTTCTTGTATTTTATTTTGACAAAACGTCCTATATGTCGGTCTGTGTGTATAGTGAATGCTGTTTTGGGTAATTCTTTTTTGTTTATCCCCGCACCACTCATATTATTTTGTATATTTAGCAGGCGGGGAGGTCGTCGTTTCCCTGCTGATTTATGCAATCAGCTGTTTCTTGTGCAGTGGTTTCTACATACATTATTCTATTTCGACCGGGGTTTCCTCTGTTATTGTTGTTGTTTCTGTATGTTTGCTGGTCAGTGCGTTGGTTATTGTAGTTTTTGTTTCTGTATGGTTGTTGATTAATACGTTGACTCTTGTAGTGGTTTGTGTTGTTGTTATTTCTCCAATTACGTCTGTAAGCAGTGTTATTCGAATTTTGTTGTCTGTTGTTATTGTAGTAATTTCTGACATTGCCATTAGGGTAATGACTTCGTTGGTTATTGACACTAAAATTATTGCTGCGGTATCTGTTTTGTTGGGGCATATTGTAGTATTGTTTTTGTTCGCGATAATTTTTACTTCTATATGACAAAATATGAGTCCCGTTCGGTTTTTCAAATTCTTCAGCTATTTCTACCGCTTCTTTAAATTGTTTGCTGCGGCTTGCTGTAATTGTTTGGACTGTTGACATATTGGTGAGACCGTTTTTAAATGAATTGAAAGCTATTGTATCGTTATTATTTATGATTGCTTTCTTGACTTCTGCAGAGGTGTCTGTAGTTTGTAACTTGTTTAGAGTACAAATTAGTTCCTCAATCTGTTCTCAACGAGAAATTGTGTTACTACCCTGTCTTATTTTCGAAAGATCGTCTAATATGCAATTTTGTAGTTTTTGTTGGTTTTAGCAAATTTTTTTAGTTCTGAAATTAGTGTTGTGGTATTGTCTGCTCCCGCTAGTTCTAATTTGTTTTTAATTTTGTCTGGGAGTTTAGTATTAAATACTAATGTAAAAAAAATATTTTCTCACTAGTTGTTGGTACAGTGGTCTTCATAATTTCCACTAAGCTTATGAACTTGGACAAGTCTTCAGGCTTGCCTGAGAATTCAGGTATTGCCTTCAGGCAATCAATTACATTAAAAGACGTCATAGTGAGCTCTGATAGTTGTTCCGTTGTTATTTCTAATTATGCTAACTTTTCCTCTTTCATAAACTTTTGACTGCTAATGATTTTCTTAATATAGTCGCTCAATATACTAAGCCTGGATACATATGTGTTTCTTTCTAAGCTGGGCGCTTGATTAAGCTCTAATTCAAAATAAGCAGTCTGAGTATTGAGTGTTACCTGTAAGTCTGTTATATAATTCTCAGTATATATTCTGTTCGGGTTTTTCTTTAAAATGCCTACAATTTGCTCAATTTTTTCTAATAAAGCGAGGCTCATAACTTATTTTTTAGACACTATCTCAGTCAGGTCAAAAATAGATTTTGCTGCCTTTATTGTCTGTTTCCTATTATATTCTCTGTGCATTTGCAGTAACGTTATTCCTAACTGTAGGCCTACTATAATAGTTATAATTAGTTGTTTCATATAATGGCCCTCTAATATGTCAGAGTGCTGACTCTGCGTGTTTAAGATTGTAACCTGTGGATCTCCACTATGGTTCTCTTCTTTGGATTTTGTACCTCCCATGTTTGGAGTTAACAATTACAAATATTCAATTTGTATTATAAATATATTTGAATAAAGTATTAAAAATAACTAAATGATTTACTTATATTAGTTGTAACATATTGTTACGAAATTGCCCTCTTGACAATTTACTCTGTTACAAAATTGCCCTCCTGACAATTCCTCTTAACTCTCTGTACTCGGACTCGTACCACTGGATTGTGTAGTAATCAAACAATCGCTGGTTAAATTAAAATAATTTTTTTATTTAATTATTGCTATTTACACATTTAATATTAGGCTTAAAGTTTACTCAGTTATTATTTGCACTTTATTTCACAAACCATTAGTCACTTTATTTACTAATGAATTTCACCACTTTGTAAATCACAAATACTGCTGCTAGATGTACACACTGTTACGGTCTCTGATCTACTGCATTCGACTTTGAACAGTTGGTGTAGAAAATTCTACGCCATTCTCGTATTTTCTAGAATTTTCGATCCACTTCGACAGAAGTCGAGAATATTCTTTTTGATATTACCGACAGAGGGTTCTTGAATAAACTTTTATTCGAATAGTTCGCATCTTGACTCACAGGGGGCACTCATTCTCCAGATGGGATCCTAATAGTATGCAATCCCGTTTCACTGATATGCAATCACGTTTCAATATGTTAATTATTTAAATATTTTATTTTATCTAGAGTTACTGATATTACATTATATAATTTTAACATGTAATATGATTTTAACATATTTTTATTTTTTTAAATGATTTATCTATAGTTAATATAGTCATATTTAATAGTTAATAGTTCGGACGTGTTTTTGTACGCTCAGTGTTTGATCGGATTTACATTATTATTTCTCAAATATTATTTTGTTGTGTTAATATTATCAATTAAATCAAAATAATCTCGAGAAATTTAACAGTTCGTTTAATAAATTAAATACATATATGAAATATAATTCAAAAAGTAAATACTAAAAATATAATCATAAATATATACATAAAGCTATGAGTGTCGCTCACTCTCCTCATAGAGAGCGTCGGCACTCGGTGCATATACCCGTTGCACAAAGCAATAACACTACAACAATACAATACGGCATATTATCGGCAACAACAATGCCACTAGCAGAGTCATCATCGGTGTCAGTAGCAGCGTCGGCAACAGCAGCGACCTCAACAGAAAAGTCGATCCCAACAACTGTCGCTACAGGAAAGAGCGCGATGACTTTCGTCGAAACAACAACGAAGGCAAGGCAGCCCAGCATAGCGCCGTCACCAAACTCAGCAGCAGTAAGGAGTCCAGCAACAATGCCTCTGCAGGCGGTAATAAACGGTGAGGTAAAAAAAATAAAAAAAGTGGCGGTAGTGCAGACTGGTATTGACCGCTACATAAACATTAATATTAAAAGAAAGATAAGTCCACAAAAGGTCATGGGCGTCGCCAAAAGGGCAAACACAACAAACTCAGGTGCTCCTCTGGAGAATAACAGATTTGCACTTCTTAGTGTAGAGAATTCTACTACTACATCGAAAGGTGAACCTGTAGTCAGTAATGCCAGACCGCCACCAATTTACCTGCGCGAGCGTAGTTCTAATCAATTAGTATTGAACATCGCAAATATTATAGGCACAAATAATTTTCACATTGTGCCTCTTAGAAAAGGTAGTATTGAGGAGACAAAGATACAGGCATATAGTGAAAAGCACTATCGTGATATTATAAATTTTTTAACGGGGAACAAGAAAAGTTATTATTCCTATCAGCTAAAGAGCTCAAAAGGCCTTGTTATTGTTTTAAAAGGAATCGAAGCCACAGTAGATTCTGGCGATATTAAAGAGGCTCTTGAAGAGCAAGGGTTCCCCGTTAAGGTTGTGATAAATATTGTGAATAGAAATAAGGTTCCACAACCTATATTTAAAGTTGAACTGCTCCCCAACTCAACCCAGCTTAAAAAGAACGAGACGCACCCAATATATAACCTAAGATATCTTTTACACCGCAGAATTACGGTTGAAGAACCGCACAAACGTAACGGCCCAATACAATGTATGAATTGTCAAGAATTCGGCCACTCTAAATCGTACTGCACTCTGCGCAGTGTTTGTGTAGTTTGCGGTGATCTCCACCCTACAAGTACTTGCACCTTAGCTAAAACTGACACATCCGCAAAGAAATGTAGTAACTGTGGTGGTAGCCACACGGCAAATTACAGAGGTTGCCCTGTATATAAAGATCTAAAATCAAAACTGTCGCAGAGTATACAATTAAAACGTAGCTTATCCCCAAATCCTATCTATATCCAGCCTGCCACCTCAAATCCTCAGATAGGTGACCCTATTATGCAAAAACCTAATTCTGGTCAAGCAACCTACGCAAGTGTTCTGCAGGGTAACGTACGGCAAGTTAACAATAACAATGCATCTAATAGTGGAGTAGAAGCCATGATCCTAAATCTTACTCAGTGTATGACTCAATTCATGTCTACAGTGCAAAATATGCTACAAGATTTAATTAAAGCTCAAAATCAGATGATTCAAACTCTTGTAAATAAAAAATGAGTTTGTTAAAAATATGTTTATGGAACGCAAACGGTGTTAACCAGCATAAACTAGCCCTTAATAAGTTTCTACATGACCACGAAATTGATGTTATGCTTTTGTCTGAAACACATCTCACAAACAAATACAACTTTCATCTCCCAGGCTTCAAATTTTATAACACAAATCATCCTGATGGTAAGGCACATGGCGGTACGGCTATTCTAATCAGAAATCGGCTTAAGCATCATCTTATGCAATCGCATTCGATGCAATGGATGCAAGCTACATCAGTATCTATTAAAAATCGTGGCAAAGACCTGACGCTTTCAGCTATATACTGCCCACCCCGTTTTACTGTAACAGAAACACAATTTAAAGAACTTTTTGATTCCCTTGGTGATAGATTTCTAGCTGGCGGTGATTATAATGCGAAACATAAACACTGGGGCTCTCGCCTAATTAATCCAAAAGGCCGACAATTGTACAATGCAATAACTAACAGACATAGTAAATACGATTTTGTCTCACCAGGACAGCCCACTTATTGGCCAACAGACCCAAAGAAAATTCCTGATCTTATTGATTTTGCTATTTCTAAAAATATAGATAGGTCTTTAGTATCAGCGGAAACCTGTGTCGATCTGTCCTCTGATCACTCGCCTGTAATAATCAACCTTTATGAACAACCAGAATATACAAGCCCACAGTTTCGCCTAGGGACCAACCAAACCGATTGGTTAAAATACAAAAAGTATATTAGTAGTCATATCTCTACAAGAGTTGAGGTAAAACATGCAGATGATGTAGATAATAATATTGATATTTTCAACTCCATGCTAGCGACTGCAGCCGTAGTGGCAACGCCAAAAAATACTTCTAGAAAGTGCAAGTATGCCTGTACAAATAGCCAAATTGAAAAACTTGTAGCACAGAAACGACGGCTGCGCCGAGAATGGCAGAAACATCGCTTACCCATCTCTAAATACAATCTTAAAGCAGCCGAAAGGGCGCTTAATGATGCTCTTACAAAGGAGGAAGATAAAAACCTAAAAGAGTACCTGAAGAAGGTAACCCCAAATTCTACCGAAAGGTATTCCCTTTGGAAGGCATCTAAAAACTTTAAGCCTCCAATGGAAGGTGTAAAACCTATAAGAAACCCGAACGGCGCGTGGGCTCAAAGCGATCAAGAAAAAGCACTCTGCTTTGCACAACATCTATGCAACGTGTTCCAGCCGAATATGGCTACAAACTCCTTTGCACTGCCTGCCTTACCTTGCAGTACTGAGATTGCTCAGCCTATTAAAATTTCCCTTCCAGAAATAACCAAACAAATTAAACAACTGAATCCAAAAAAATCACCTGGATTCGATAATATTACCCCGAAAATGCTAAAACAGTTACCAGATTCTGCATCAGCATTTCTCTGTAAGCTTTTTAACGCAATCTTGGGCATCGGTTACTATCCGAATGCATGGAAGAAGTCTCAGATATGTATGATAGCTAAACCTGGAAAAGACGCAACGCTACCGTCATCATATAGACCTATCAGCCTGTTGCCTTGCCTTTCAAAATTGTTTGAGAAACTACTATTAAAGAAACTATCTGCTTTTCTTCATGAACATAGCGTAATACCGCAACACCAATTCGGTTTTCGCGAAAAGCACAGCACTATTGAGCAAGTCAATCGAATTTCAAATGAAATAAGAAAAGCATTTGAACTCGGGGAGTTTTGCTCTGCAATATTCCTTGACGTGGCTCAAGCATTTGATAAGGTATGGCATCAAGGACTGATGTTCAAAATCAAAAAGTTTCTTCCAAAAAGCTATCATAAAATTCTTGAGTCTTATTTATCCAATAGACGTTTCAGGGTAAAAGTAAACGAATTCATTTCCGAAGATTTTCCAATTTTAGCCGGTGTGCCCCAAGGTAGCGTTCTAGGCCCTACATTATATGTAATATTCACATCTGATACTCCTATAAGTGAAAGCACGCTAATTTCAACATTTGCGGATGATACCGCCATACTCAGTTGCAATAAATGTCCGATAAAGGCGTCGAGAGCTCTACAAGAGCACTTAGTTAGGGTAGAAGAATGGTTAGGAATGTGGCGTATAAAAGTCAATGAGCAAAAAAGCAAAAACGTAACATTCTCTTTGAGGCCTGGTACGTGTCCAGCCATTCGGCTCAATAATATTGAGATTCCACAAGCTAATGAAGTCACCTATCTCGGCATTCATTTAGACAGGCGCTTAACTTGGCGTACGCACATTTCAACTAAAATTTTAAATATGAAGTTGAAGGTCGCCAAGCTGCATTGGCTAATAAACCACAAATCTACCTTAAGCCTAGAATACAAAAGCCTCCTATACAATGCAGTTATTAAGCCGATATGGTTGTACGGGATTCAACTGTGGGGTAATGCATCCGCTTCTAACATTGCCATAATTCAAAGGTTTCAGTCGAAGATACTTAGGTTAATAACAGGTGCTCCATGGTACATGCGTAACGAAAATATTCACAAAGACCTGAAAATACCAACAGTTATAACAGAAATAAATGCTAGAAAGCAGATATACATAGCAAAACTGAAAAATCACCCGAATCCACTAGCTAAATCCCTCGCAAAACCGATAAGCCGATCCCGCCTGCAGAGAAGAGACCTTCCGGCCTTTTGAAGAGCGAAGCAGAACCGAAATTTTGATGGCCAAATACAATTTGGGTTAAAATTATTTTTTAGTGACTAGTTTTAAGATTTGATATACTTATTGTTAGGCTTAATTTAAGCAAATTCAATAAATAATAAATTGTAGTAAAAAAAAAAAAAAAAAAAAAAGGCTTAAAGTTTACTCAGTTATTATTTGCACTTTATTTCACAGACCATTAGTCACTTTATTTACTAATGAATTTCACCACTTTGTAAATCACAAATACTGCTGCTAGATGTACACACTGTTACGGTCTCTGATCTACTGCATTCGACTTTGAACAGTTGGTGTAGAAAATTCTACGCCATTCTCGTATTTTCTAGAATTTTCGATCCACTTCGACAGAAGTCGAGAATATTCTTTTTGATATTACCGACAGAGGGTTCTTGAATAAACTTTTATTCGAATAGTTCGCATCTTGACTCACAGGGGGCACTCATTCTCCAGATGGGATCCTAATAGTATGCAATCCCGTTTCACTGATATGCAATCACGTTTCAATATGTTAATTATTTAAATATTTTATTTTATCTAGAGTTACTGATATTACATTATATAATTTTAACATGTAATATGATTTTAACATATTTTTATTTTTTTAAATGATTTATCTATAGTTAATATATTAAGTTCTATCTATATATAATATTTAGATGATTTATATATATATGGTTGTAGATCAGAAAGGGCAGTATTTCCTTATCATGGGTCTTGTTTCCAACGTTCTTACTGCACCATCATCCCAGTCTGCAGCTGTAGGTGTTCCGTTAATGCCTATAGATTTCCATAACCATGTCAAGAACTTAATTTTTCCGGCATCAGTTAACGGCTTGTGAGGCTTTAATATCGCTTGCTCGATTTCCATCTATACGAATTCTATTTATTATTTTTTTGGAGCGTTTTTTTTCTTCAACTGTCTGTTGCAGATTGTAACCGTGATACAGTTTATTCAGCTATGTCCTGTTTTGGACCTTTTTTCCAGCTCTCTTCCCTCTCTTACGTTGCTTATTTTCTTGGCTTTGACACAAGCTTCGTCTTATCTCCGAGTTTTTTACTTGTCTGTCCCTGTATTCATCGATGGTAATCGGCTTAGGACCTTTGGATGAGCCTGATGGGATGTAACGGATATTGTTAGTTTTTGACACAGGTTGTGGTTGTGGCACGTATTCCTATTCTACGATGGCTGCTTGTTTATGGAAAATATTTAGGAGCCGTGGTGCTGGTACTGCGTTTCCCAGTGGGTACAGCGTTTCCTTGATGGCTGCGTCCTTTGATTTTACTATTTCCAGATGTTTAGCCGCTCTGTTGTATGTTTTGTCGAATAAAGCGTGGAATTCTGCGTCATTCAGCCCTGTAAAATTAGCTATCTGGTCAGCTGTATGGCAGGAAAATCAGGATCGGTGTGGCAGGATCAGCTATCTGGTCAGAAAGATCAGGCGCGGTGTGGCAGGATCGCCATGTAATATCTTTAGTCAGTGATTCAGTATGTTTGCCTAGCAGTATGTTTCCCTACGAAGATGATGGGCTCATTTGATCATTGGATTGTTTTAGCGAAGCGAGTTGAGTCAGCTCCTTCGAGTTCAAACAATTTTGAGTTGTGTTTTAGAACTGAATTTTATTCTTACAACTACGCTCTTATATACTTAATTCTACCATTTAATTTTGCTATAATTAGTGTTTCATTTCCATTCCATATTTCCAATATCCCATGTGTCATCAAAACACATGTGCAAGCAATAAATTATGAATGTGCAATTCTTGCCTACGGCAGACCTTTGAGGTTCGAATTGCACATGACCTATTTGCTTTGGGATAGAGGAAAGGTTTGAGCATGTGGAGTGAGTGTGTGTGCGATCATGCTGCGCGTGCACTACACATTTCTCTGGTGCATTTAGTTCTTTAACAATCGCAGACATACGTATGGTATGCATGACTTTCATGATACACTACACCACTAATCACCCGGGAAAAAAAAATGTTTGTTACGGAAAATTTTTTTTTTTGTTTTATATATATACTTGGCTATGTTTTGGTTTTACAATGCTATATGGCTATATCTAGCTTTTCATATTTATAGTTTTCTTATATGAATTTCTTACTATGTTTAGTTGTTCTTATACATATTTCTTATTAATATTTCTTATTTGTATATTTCTTATATATATTTCTTATTTATATTTCTTATTTATGTTTTTCTTATATGTATTTCTTAATGTGTTTAGTTTTTCTTATACATATTACTTATTTAAATTTCTTAAGATTGTTATTATGTACTAAGATATCTTTTCTTATCTATTAGAGAATTTACACCTAGTCTATTAATAATTTTAAACGGGCCTATGTATGGGCTGTCTAACTTTTTCCTACAAATATTTCTTAGCATTACTAAGTCTCCTATATTAAAATTTGAACTATTCGTTCCTATGTCGTAGTTTATTTTTTTTTCTCCTTTGTTTTTTGGAGTATTAGTCTTGCAGTGTCTTTTGCATTTTCTAGTCTGTTTGTTAATTCATTTAGGTATTCTTCAGTGTTGATCGGAATAACTGTTTTGATCCCCTGTTTATCTGTTAAAATGTTTGGCAATTTTCCAAATATGAGTTCGAAAGGTGAGTAACCTGTGTCGACGTGTGGTGTGGTATTATATGAGAAAACATAGTAAGGTAAACCCTTTTCCCATTCCTGTTCTTCTGTCGAGGTGCATATGTATTCATTGAGAACTCTATGATTTCTTTCTACGCTACCTAGTGTTTGGTGATAGTAAGGGGTGGATGTTTTATGTTGAAAATCTAACGGTTTGCTCATATGGTCAAATACTTGGTTCACGAATTCTCTACCCATGTCTGTCTTTATTGTGTGAAAACCTCCATACTTTAGCATGCATTTTAAAGTATTGGCAACTTCTACAGATTCTTTTGTATACATTGGATATGCTTCAATATATTTAGTTAGCTGGCACTGAAGTGTTAAAATGTATTTATATCCGTTTGAAATACGGAGTGGTCCTACTGTGTCCATTTCTCCTGTTTGGAAACTTGTCGATGGGGTGTCTGTAATGATAATCTTTTCTCTTATGTGTTTTGTTGTTTTGTTTTTTGCACATATCTCGCAGTTATTTATATATGTCTTCACCATTTTTGTCATATTTTTTCCTATGTATCTTTGTTTTAACTTTAATAACGTTTTTCTTACTCCAGGATGTCCGGATGTTTGTGTGCAATGGTTATCATGTATGAGTTTCTTTTGCTCATTTATATCATGTATATTACGTAAAATTATAGCAGGAGTTTGCCGTCCTTAAGCAAAATTCTCAATAAATATATTCTTATATAAGGCCTTTAAATTATCTTCATTAATAATATCGAACAAAATATCCTCTTTTGAAAGAGCGAGCTTCTCGATTCCATGACTGATCAAAAATTGAGTAAACTTCCTCATGACCGTACCGAGGACTAAGTCAGAATTATCGCTTAACTCTATCAGTATATTTTTATAGTCGACTGTAATATTTGGCAAACTTTTATCATTTCTACGCGTATTTCGCTCGAGCTCATCCCCTTTTAAAATTTTGCACTTTAATTGTTTTAAATTTCTAATATCCGATTAAGATATACTGTTCCATATATAGAGGCGCGCTTTCCTCTTGTCTGGTTGTTCAGTGATTGCATCTGTTTGTTTTTTCTTCATGCTTCTTGTGATAGCCATAACTGTGGGTATCATTGCCTTTAATGTGTCAGAATTTATTTCTATTCTTGACAAAGCATCTGCGCTTGTATTAAATTTTCCATGTTTGTATATAATTTTAAAGTCATATTCCATCAAGTCTAGTCGGATACGAGTCATTCTAGATGAGGGGTTATTGTGTGTAAACATTGATACTAGTGGTCTATGATCTGTTACTACTGTGAAATTCGTTCCAAATAAGTATGGTCGAAAATGATTAATAGCCCAATGAATGGCTAATAATTCTTTCTCAATAACAGGTTTGTTAATTTCATGTTTATTGAGAGATCTGCTAGCATAGGCTATTGGTCGATCTTCTCCTATAGTTGTTTGTGATAAAATAGCACGTAATGCATAATTGGATGCATCAGTGGTCAATATGAATTCTTCATCGAAATCAGGGTATCTAAGTACGGGTGAGTGAGTTATACTTTCTTTTAGTTTCTTGAATGCTACTTCACAATCATCCGTCCATATGTATTCGGTGTTTTTCTTTTGTAGGTTATTTAAAGGTTTGGCTATTTCCGCGAAATTCTTTATAAAGCGACGGTAATAATTACAGAAAGCTACGAATCTTTTGATTTCATCCTTATTTTTGGAGTTGGATATATGTTTACAACTATACATTTTTCTGGATCAGCTGTTACTCCATTAGCGGTAACTAAGTGACCTAGAAAAATTACTTCTGGTTTCAAAAAATTACACTTTTCCGGATTTAGTTTCAGGTTGTACTTTCTTAATCGCTTAAAGATTTTTACTAGATTATCATTATGATGTTTCATAGATTTACCGAAAACAATCATGTCGTCTACGTAAAGAAAAGCATTACTCTCTAATCCTGCTAATACGATAGTTAGCATACGCTGAAAGCTGTTCGAAGAGATTTTTAGACCAAAGGGTAGTCTTTTGAACTGATAGTGACCATCAGCAGTTGAAAATGCTGTTAAATGTCTTGACTCGTAATCCAGAGGGATTTGATGGAAAGTGCTAGTCATGTCTAGGGTTGTTAAGTATTTGGACCTGCCTATTTTGTGATTGAGAATTTATCATCCACTAACTCTTTATTTAATTGGCGGTAATCTACTACTAATATCTGTTTGGAATCATCGGAACTCTTTTTCGGTACAACAAGTAGTGGTGAGTTATAAGCACTAATTGAATGTTCAATTATTTCTTGTTTCAGCAAATTTTTTCTTGCTCATTAATATTTTCCATTTGTGTGTGTGGCAAACGGTAATTTTTTATGTATACCGGTTTTTTATCTGTTGCCTCTAAATGTTGTTCATAGAAATTGTTGACTGTCAGGTCATCGTCATCTAAGTGGAAAATATCTGCGTATTCTTGACACAATTTCTCTATACTGTCCTTTGCAAATGTGTCTTGCGTGTCAAATTGTAGCAGTGGTTGTATTTGGTTCCATCTTTTTGTGCTATTGTTCTGTATGCTGTTCACTATGTAATATTTTTTTAAGGGTTTGCATTCTATTTTTAGTTTGCCTAACTCTATAGTATTTTGTGTTGTGTTCAAAATGCGTATGTGTTTTATGCCTTTAGCTGGAATTATAGTGTTGCTTATGTACGAATATATACATATATACGAGGGCTGATTAATATTGAAGCAACCTATTGCTAGATGGCAGCACAAACACAAAAACTTTTTTTTTTAGAAATTGCGATCTGTCAAACGTCAGCTGTTAAAATTTCACCCAAATTCATTGATTAGTTTATTTGTTGTAGTCGTTTGAAGAGTAAGCAACTTTTGTGTTTCTTGAAAAATGGAAAAAAGCGAATTTCGTGCAGTGATTAAACACTATTATTTGAAAGGGAAAACGGCGAAAGAGACAAAAGAAAAACTCGATTACATGGTAAAATATTCGATTGCTGAATTTAAACGCGACCGAACAAGCACTGCAACAATACCATCAACAGGAATGCCAAAAGAGGTGGTTACTGAAGAAAATATCAAGAAAATCCTCGATATATCAAGAAAATCATCGATATAAATGATTGCCGAGTCAAGTTGCGTGAGATTGTTGAAATGGTAAACATATCATATAAACGTGTGTTCAACATTGTGCATGAACATTTGCATATGAAAATGCTATCGGCAAGATGGGTGCCACGTTTGCTCAGTGTCGAACAAAAACGAGTTCGACAGACCACTTCACAGCGGTGTTTGGACATGATAAAGCGTAATCCTGTTGATTTTTGGCGTCGATTAATAACTGTTGATGAAACGTGGTCCACCACTACACACCTGAAACCAAAAATCAATCGAAACAATGGGTGGCAGCTGGTGGAAGTGCTCCGAAGAAGGCGAAGGCAGTGAAATCGGCTGGCAAGGTTATGGCCACTGTATTTTGGGATGCACACGGAATATGGCTCATCGATTATCTTGAAAAAGGATCCACAATCACAGGAAAGTAATATCGTGCATTATTGGATCAATTGATTGATGGAATCAAGGAAAAACGACCACATAAAGAAGAAAAAAATGCTCTTTCTTCAAGACAACGCACCGGTTCACACAGCATTAGATACGATGCTAAAATTACGTGAAATACACTTCGAATTGGTTAATCATCGAACTTATAGTCCAGATTTAGCTCCTAGTGACTTTTTCCTGTTTCCAAACTTAAAGGAATGGCTCGCAGGAAAAAGATTCATCTCAAACGAAGAAGTGATTACCGAAACTAACGCGTATTTTGAGGGGTTTCCGAAATCGTATTATTTAGATGGTATAAAAAAGTTGAAATATCGTCTTACTAAGTGTGTCGAAGTAAAAGGAAACTATGTTGAGAAATAAATTTTTTTTGAAAAAAAAAATGTTTACTTAGGTAGCTTCAATATCAATCCGCCCTCATATATATATATATATATATATATATATATATATATATATATATATATATATATATATATATATATATATATATATATATATATATATATATATATATATATATATATATATATATATATATACGAGGTGTGATAAAAAAGAACCGTTATTGTGTGATCAAAATATAAAGTATTTATTTATTCATCAACAACTATCTTGTCCCCTTTAAAGTAATTCCCCTCAGATATAATACACTTATGCCAGCATTTTTTTCAATCCTCGAAACACTTCTGAAACGCTTTTTTTGGTATCGCCCACAGCTCTTGTTTCGATTTTTCTTTTATCTCCTCAATCGTAGCAAAACGCTTTCCTTTCATCGGTGTCTTCAGTTTTGGGAAGAGGAAAAAGTCAGCGGGGGCCAAGTCCGGTGAATACGGTGGTTGAGGCATGATAACGGTTTTGTTTTTGGCCAAAAACAGCTCGTGAGCGATGTCCATGCGACGTTGTTTTTGCTCAAAATTTAGTAATTTTGGAACAATCTTCGCTGCCGCACGCTTCATGCCTAAAACATCCGTAAAAATTGCTTGGCATGTGCCGAACGATATGCCAACATCATCAGCAACCTCTCTGATAGTGAATCGACGATTATCCAAAATCATTTTCTTCACTGCGTCAATGTTTTCATCGGTTGTTGACGTGCTCGGGCGACCAGGACGAGCATCGTCATTGACATCTTCTCGGCCGTCCTTAAACCGGTTATACCACAATTGAACTTGTGTTCTGCTCATAGTAGACTCGCCAAAGTCAACTGCTCATAGTAGACTCGTCAAGTCACCACAGTCAACATTTCAAATGTCCTTGCGCATTTAATTTAATTTTTTACACAAAACTGAATACAGTTTCTTTGATCCATTTTTTCGAATAGTGCAAAATCGAAGAGCACACCAAAGCACGACTAACCTTTTTATCTGTCAAAAACAAACTGACAATCCAAAATGGTTGGTATTGCCAACATATATAACAGACATGTGTACCAACATAAAAAAAAAATGCGAACATCGAACATACGTAACTCACGAAAAGATGAAAATAACGGTTATTTTTTGATCACATCTCGTATATATATATGTAGAAGTTATTATTCTTCTTCTCCAAATAAATTAAACTCACGCACTTTACAATTTTTAACTTATTTAATACTTTTCAGATTTCTTAACACTTCTTTACTTTACTTTACTTTTTCTTATCGACTTCTCATTAGAAAAACTTCTTTACAATTTAATTGACCTTAACTTGACTTCTTTTCTTACAGCTCTTTTTCACATTTCTTTTCTTGACAAAAAAACTTCTCTTTCTCTCATAAGCAATAAGCGAAAAAACGATAAACAGGCTGATTCTAAGTACAATATAAACAGGGTGGTTCTACACTCGACCATCCGACTCGTTGTCGGTCCCTGACGACTCGTCTTCACTTTCTGCAAAACGTATTCATGGTTTCATATAATCTGCCGAAGAAGATGTAGTGTTAGGGCCCTCATCAGAACCCACTTTCTTGACCTCGTAACAATCATTGCGTTTCACCTTAACGACTTCATAAGGCCCCAAATATTTCGAAAACAGCTTAAGTCCCGAACCAAACTGAGTTCGAAGGATTGCGACTAAATCGCCTAGTTTTTGCACCGTAACTCAAAAACTACTGGACCGATTTTGACCAAATTTTATATGCATGCTCTATGGGCCGTGAGTAGTGTTTCTGTGTAGTTTGAAGTTCGTCCGACAGATGGCGCAATATTTAGTTTTTTTGTGCTTTTGCACCGTAACTCAAAAACTACTGGACGGATTTTGACCAAATTTTACATGCATGCTCTATAGGGCGTGAGGAGTGTTTCTGTGTAGTTTGAAGTTCGTCCGACAGATGGCGCAATATTTAGTTTTTTTGTGTTTTGCCCGATAGGGATTAGCGCGATAAGCATATGCTGTGTTTCGCTGAAGGCGTTGGGTCCTTAATCAGCGTGTAGTGGCGTTAATTAGCACGATACGGACTCAAACCTAACATCTTTTCGTGGAAAAAATAAATATCACTATTTTTAAACTCTATTTGCGCGATAAGCCTATGTTATGTTTCGCTGAAGGCGTTGGGTGCTTAATCGGCGTGTGGCGGCGTTAAGTATCTCGACACCGACTCATACATAACCTCTTTTCGTGAAAAGTGCGTGGGAGTCAAACGAAAAAAAATAACTTATTAAATTGAAGTTGAATTTATTTAAATTCAATATTACATACATTTTTATAAATTAACCCAAGGTGTTAGTGAAAGTAAATTAATTGTATTATTTAAAGCTATTGAAGAAAGTAAACAAGCAACAGGTAAGACAACAAAGGGCAGCCTCCCTACCCCAACAATAACAAACAAAAAAAAAATAAATCATAAAAAACGTATATTGCAGTACAAAATGCCACGCCCACGTGCAAATATTGGTCGCCGTGCACGGCATACAAATCATATGAGTGTGCTGCGCTCACAGCAGACACAAGAGGAGCGCGCAGAAGACAATGAACAAGCCAGGAATCGAATGTCACTTTTACGCCAAAATTCTTCACAAGAAAATCGCGAAATACGGAACGAAGAACAACGTGCTGCGAGAAGAGCCTCCAGAGCAGCAATACACAATACCAATCGCATTTCTTTTATGCGTCCTGCATTTAATTACGATCCGACAATTGATTATAATGTACATCCCAATATCAATATCGGTAGCATGGATCAATTATGTGTCCATTGCAAAGCATTTTAATATAAAAAGGAAACACCTGGCTTATGTTGTTTACGCTTTCTGTCGAATGAAATTTTGTTTTCTTGCTGCACTCTTAGAATTGCCTCTTTCGCTTGCTGTCTCAACTCTTGTCTTTCATCTTGAAAATTATTCCGAAACTCTGCTTCAAAGTGTAGCTTGAACTCAAGATCTTCACTGTTGAACATCGGAATTCCAAACATAAGTTCAAAAGGCGTTCTTTGTGTACTCCTGGATACGCTGCTGTTTATAATCATCTGGACACGGCCCACGTGACAGTACCACTTCAAGGGATTTTCCACAGACAGCTTCGTTAACATTTCAATTATTATTTTATTCATGCGCTCTGCTTGACCATTTCCTCTTGGAACACCGGTCGTTATTAAGTACTGGGCTATGCTACGCTCTATACAGTAGGTCTTAAAAACGTTGGCGGTAAATGCAGTTCCTTTATCAGTTATAACCACCCGAGGATTGCCGAAAATTTCACTATGTTGCTGTAACTTTCTGAGAGCTTCCTCCGCAGAACTAGTCTTGGTAGGGTAAATCCACACAAATTTTGTGAAAGCATCAACAATCAACAGCAAGTATTTATATGCTTTGGCCGTAGACGGCAGGGGACCTAAATGGTCTAAGTGGAATACATACAGCGGAACGTCAAGCTTTTCAATTGGTGAAAGGAATCCTTCCTGCTTACCCGATTTCTTAGCAGATAGAATACAGGCAATACAATTGTTGACCACTACATTAACGTGTTTGCTCAGGTTGAGGATGAAGTATTCTTGTCTAATCTTAGCTTCTACCTTCTTAGCACTCCAATGCCCCTGCTCGTGAAACCTGCTTATGAGCTCCCGCCTCATTATTTTGGTTACAACCAAAAGATATGCCCCATCACTAAACTTGCATAACACTCCGCTTCTCATCTCAAAGTCTTCATAAGCCTCTTTTTTCCAAATTTTAATCACCATCTGACAAAACTCGTCTGCAGCTTGCGCCTTCTTAACTGCGCGTTGAATATCGTCCTCAATTCGGAGCCCTGCCGGATATCTGCTCAACGCATCCACATGCCTCATACTGCTACCTGCTCTATAGCGAATCTTACACTGAAACTCTTCTATCTGCATTGCCCAGTTTGCAACTTGGCTGTTCAAAGTTTTCTTAGCCATGGTTTGTTGAAAGGCCTTACAGTCTGTGTATATTTCGAAATCCAACCCAAGAAGATAAACACGCAGTTTTTTTAACGCCGTCACGATGGCTAATATTTTCAAATTATAGCTAGAATAGTTCTTCTCTGATGGTTTTGTTTTAAAGCTTAAGTAAAACACTGGATGAAAATGTTCGTCCTCATGTTTTTGAAGCAACACAGCTCCATAGCCCTCTTTACTGGCATCGGTATGTAACTGAGTTATAAGGTTGGGGTTAAACAGCTTCAGGACGGGCTCATTACACAATACTTCTTTGTATTTAAGTAAAGCAGTCTCCTGAGGTGCCTTCCACTCAAACGGTTTATCCTTTTGTGTAAGGTCCGTCAGAGGCTTAGCGATAAGGGCATAGTCCCTGACAAATTTTCGGAAAAACCCTGTTAATCCCAAAAAGCTCATCACTCCGTGTAAATTTGTAGGCCTTGGGAACTTCTTCACAGCTAAAGTCTTCTCTTCTGATGGCCGTATAGACCCATTCTCAACTAGATGACCCAGAAAATTGACGCTTTGTTGTACAAATCTGCATTTTTTCCACTTGATAACCAATGCATGCTTTTCTGCTCTAAGAGTCTAAAACTTCTCTTAAGAGACTCTTCTCTTGGCAAGATTTTCCTTTACTGACTCGGCTGGGATAATAACGTCATCCAAGTAAACCAAAACGACACTCTTCTTAATTAGATCTTGGAAAATTGTGTTGATGAAACGTTGAAATGCAGCTGGGGAGTTGCATAGGCCAAAGGGGGCTTTCCTGAATTCATATTGGCCATCGGGTGTGACGAAAGAGGTATATTTCATGCTCTTCTCCTCGACATCAACATGGAAAAAACCATTCTTTAAATCCAATGTTGTAAACACACGCGCCTTGTACAAACGCTCTAAATCTTATTCTATATTAGGCAAAGGAAACCTATCTCGAATCACCTTCTGATTTAGTTTTCGATAGTCGACGCATAGTCGATAACTGCCGTCCTTTTTGTGAGCTAAGACAACTGGGCTTGCATAATTTGAAGAACTAAGCTGAATAATGCCTTCTCCTATCCACTCATCAACTTGGTTGCGCACAATTTTGCTTTCTTTGGGAGCAAGTCTGCGAGGTTTCTGGAAAACAGGTTTCTCATCTTCTAAACATATCTGCATCTTTACACATGATTCGCTTACTTTTGATGGAGAGTAAGATTGGAGCATGCATTCCACAGCCTGACGGACGTTTTTATCAGTAACACTACACAAACTATCTATCTCACGATCTGGTTGCTCTTCGGGAAGATGTATCAAATTAACATGAGAAACAGCCAGCATTTCTTCTGGGGTTATATTTTTCGACGAAATTAGTCGGCCTTGGTTGATAATGACTGTTGCAAACTTTAAGAACTCTTTTCCTAGGACTATATCCGCGTTTACCCATTCGTAAGGTACCACGTGAAAATCCAAATTATAGCGATCTGATTCTACCACTACATCAAGATTAACAACTTCGTGGGTTTCTGGTTGTGGTCTCCGAACCCAACTACCACATTACCAGGACTATCATACTCCACGATTCCCAAATTATCTTTTACCATCCCTGATAGAAGGTTGATGTCGCTACCTGTATCCACCAAAGCATCGTAAGTAGTTTGTTTTATCTCAACTTTAGCGATCATATCGGGCAAGCAGATTCGGTTCATACGAAAATCTGATCGTGGCGTGACTCTCTGTTGTGATCCCTGTGCACTAGAACTATTAGGACAGTTGGGGGCGATGTACCCAAACTGGTTGCACCTGAAGCAGCGGGTGCCTTTTGCACGTTCGGGACAGGCTTGGGCTATATGTGATCTGCTGCCACAATTATTGCAGCGCCTACCCTGCGGGTAAGTGTTAATTGTCCTCCTATTGATATTGCTACTATCCACGTTAAATCTCCTTTTCTCTTTTGCTTGCTCAGCTTTTAGCTTTTCGAACCCAATTAGATTATTTTTTAAATCCTCTAAAGAACGAGATGAGTATAAAAGTGACTTACTTGAGCAATCCTCAGGGATTCCGGCTATGATATAGCTTACCAGGTGTTCAGGTTCAACTTTACCTCTGGACGCATTCTTTTTCATTCGGTATAGGTATTCGAGGTATGACTCCGTATTCAGTTTTTTGGTTGTCTCAAGTATCTTAAAAACGTTTAATTGCACACGCGCGCCGAATTCATTATTCAAAACGATTTTCAATTTGTCCCAACTGGTAACACCAGTTTCCGACTCTACCGCGAGTTTTGCTGCACCGCACAATAGTTTCCTACCGTAAAGAAAGAGCTGTACGTCACCCCAATTGCACACTATTGCTATGTTCTGCATGTCTTCTAACCACTCTTCTATATTTTTTCCCGTCTCCCCGTTAAACTTTTCGAGAGATTCCTCCACGTCCTTAAAACTGATATTATTTTGAACTACTTGGTTAGGCATTTTTATAAATGCTCTATCTATAACACTATCGCTTTTCGTAACTTCGGTTTTATACAGCGCTTGAGGTTTTAGCAATTCAGAGTCGCTGACGTCACTTACTTCCTCTACTGTATCTTGCCGATCGACCAAATCTTTTTTTGTGGTACACAGATAGGGTAGTTTTTGAGCTTTTAATAAAGTTTGAATTTCTCTTACGGTAAACGAATCAAGAGTATTCATTTCATATGCAAAAAAATCAAAATTTGCAAAAGGTATAACAGTTTCCTTTACACCCTAGCATAAGAGATCCCGTATAACACATTAGAGACGTGAATTTGACTCTCTCCTTTATATTTTTTTTCAACGCAAATTCAATGAGTAGCAACAATGACAAATTTCAAGGCACAAAATGAAACCAAAAGCAGCAGCAACAATAACAACAACAACAACGCGAATCAATTTATTTCTTAGCGGTGAAATGGTCGCTGTTTTTTTTTTTTAAGTAAAAGAATAGCCACTTCCAAAAAAAAATCACAACAACAAAATTATATTTTGCCACTTAGGGCTCCGGTGGTTTTTTTTTTTTTTGAGTCTCACTACGATATTACATGCAAAAATTAGTCAATTTTATTAAACGCGAAAACACGATCGTATAAAAAAATAGACGGGTTTTTAATTTGGACGTAATACCACTTCTGACACCATGTAGAAAGTTATTATTCTTCTTCTCCAAATAAATTAAACTCACGCACTTTTCAATTTTTAACTTCTTTAATACTTTTCAGATTTCTTAACACTTCTTTACTTTACTTTTTCTTATCGACTTCTCATTAGAAAAACTTCTTTACAATTTAATTGACCTTAACTTGACTTCTTTTCTTATAGCTCTTTTTCACATTTCTTTTCTTGACAAAAAAACTTCTCTTTCTCTCATAAGCAATAAGCGAAAAACGATAAACAGGCTGATTCTAAGTACAATATAAACAGGGTGATTCTACATATATATAATATATATATATATATATATATATATATATATATATATATATATATATATATATATATATATATATATATATATATATATATATATATATACTCGTATATCCATGTACATATACATATACTTCTACATATACATATAAATAATATTTTTGAAAATAAATAAAGTCAAACTTCGTTGTTCGAAGATTAAATTTATTCTAAATCTTCTGTTTTCTTAAAAATTCTAATTCAGTACAACATCAAAGCTTTGATTTGTAGCTTATAAAAGCTTTTTTTAAAGTGTTACTAATTGTTTCTGTCGTTTTGGTTACTGCTTGTTAGCTTAAAAACTGCTGACTTCTGATTTTCTTTACTGTGTGAATTTCTTATCTAGAAAATTCACACAAAGTAACATGATATATCAGTCTTCCGCGCATACAAGAATTCGTGATTTGTAAAGAATTTGAAAAATTTTTTTTTAAAAATATTTAATGAATTAATTTTTCGTTTTCAAATTTAACAGTTTTGTCATTTAAATTATAATATATAAATTTTGATTTAACATAAACATAGTATATAGGTAATAATATTACAATTAAAATAAAAATCAAAGATAAATAAAAAATTACAGAGTTTTCTTTATTTTTGGTATGAATGTTACGACATGTTCTTTTAGTTCGGTTAATGTAATATTTTCAAATTCAATTTGATTAATTTCTTTTACATATGATATTACAGAGAACGGATTATCAATATTCTTTATATTAATGTTAAAATTGCCCATCTCGATTTTACAGTTGTCGAAAGTAATTATATTGTTGCCTTTAACATTAAGTTTAATATGTTTACAATTGTGTTTCAATTCTCTATTTTGTAATGATAATATTTGGTGGAAAATATTGAATGATGGATTGGTTATTTTTCTTGTATTCGCATTTGGTTTTGAAGTTGTTTAGTAAATTTTTAATACATTCATTTTGTTCGGCAAATAGTTTTGGATTACGAATGTTATATAATTTTTCATTAATTAAAACAAATTCTTGATATGGAACAATTTCAATTCAAAATTTTGTTGGTTAGGAATTGGGAAAATCTTAATAATTGGAAATGTTTTGATTTCTTGGGGTATGAACATTACAAAAAATAGAATATCTTTCTGCTTCCAAATAGAACTTTTAATTTCTTCGAATTGATCGGAACTGATTTTACTTATTGTTTCTAAATCAATCACTTTAGGATTAATTATTCCTACTCTGGCTAATTGTAATCCTAATTGTAAATCCTGTACATGTTCTGAAAAGCTTTTAACGTTATTTAAAAAAGAATCTGTTACTAGTTTCATTGTTAGTTTATTTTGAAGGATGTTTGTTGCGTTTTTAAGTTAATTGATAATTTTGTTTTCTTCGTTTACATGTTGTATAATTGAATTGATTTCGACTGTGCTTATTTGATTTTTCTGAATCTCCTCTAATGTGGCTTATATGCTCTCTTTATCACTTTCGTGAAGAGTGTCAAATAAAAATTGTAAACCACTACCTATTGCATTAAAAAGAGCTCTTCTATGTCTGATATGAAACATTTCTTTTTCTTTACTGGCTAAATCTATATATCGTTTAATTATATTAGTTTGCAAATATTCGTTTGCAGTGTATTCTCGATAAAGTTTTTGGTATGCTTCCTCTATTTCTGTTTTGTTAATAGATAATATTTTATTTGTAAAATTAGTAGCTTGATTAAATCGACCTTGTTTAGTTATAAGATATTCGTGGTCACTTTCAATTGTGTTCATTTGAATAGATTGGTTGATCGACTGTGGTACTTGCATTAGTAATAGAAATATTGCCATTATGTAAATTGGAATCATGATGGTTTTCCTCAGCCTCCCCTCTGTTCCTAGAATGATTAGTAGTATTAATTTTTACGCTTAAAATGGGTTTTATATTTTTTTGAAATCTATTCCTAAACTTTACCACATAGTGATCTTCATCTGTTTCTGTCGGCATTACATGAACTGGCTTCAATGAATTTTCTTTTTTATCTAATCTTTTCCTTAAGTTTTCTGCGTTAACGAAATTAGTATCAATATGGTATTCCTTCCTTCTTCTTTTTGTTAATGTTTCCTATTCTGCGTTCCTTTTCTGCTTGGGTATCTTTAGTTGGTTGTTGTTTATTAAAAAATATATTATACAGAGTTTGACCCGTTACTGAATGAGTTATTGTGTGATTATAAGTGAAAATAGTTTGTTCGGTGTTGAAGCTCTTTATCTTGCGAAGTACTAATAATACGCAATTTTTCATTGAATGTTTTGTCTAGTCTTTCGATATCGGCTATACCAGTTTTCCCTGTCGTGATTTCAATTTCTATGTTTAGGCCCTTCAACCATCCTGTAAACTTATGTTTATTAGTCCACTATCTTGATCTATTTTAATTTTTTTGGGAGGACCCATTGAATTAAATATTCTTAATAATGCTCTCTTACCTTTTAACCAATTAGAATGATATATTTTTCTAACATAGCAAATTTTGAAAATATGTCAATGCCGTAAGATATGAATTCTTGTCTTATTTCCATATATCTGTAACAAATTTTTCCCTTGTTTCGTAGCATGGTGGGGTTATTTTATAAGGCATTTTTGCTTTGATGTGATCGTTCTTGCATTCATTGCAAATATCACAGCTATTGATTATATTCGATATTTCAGAAACGTAATTTGGGTAGTAGTATATTTTTCTGAATTCATATTGAATTTTATCAATGCCATGATGAAGCCCTTGTAAATGAATTTTCAAAATTATTTCTTTGAAATTGTCCCAAGAAGTTACATCTTCTAAAATTGTTGTTTCTATTTGCGCGAGTTTGTCTAACCAATCCTGAATAAACATCTTGAAATTTAATAAGATCTTCATCGCATTCAAAATAAACACAACTAGTTCTTCCTGCTAACTTTTCTAAACATATTGTTTGCAAGTTCTACAGTCATTGAAGAATAACAGTAGTTTACACCGAAAATGTACATTTGATGAGAGGTGACTTTTTTTATGTATTTTCATCTGCTGAATTCGAAAATCAAGGTTAAATTTTTTTTCATGGAAAAGTTTTTGAGATATGGTAATTTTTGTATTTTTTCGACTTTTTTCACGTGACAAATCATATCTCGAGCTAGAAATGTACGATTGGGTCGAAGTGGTCATATTGGTATCCAATGCAAGGTATTGAGATGACGAACAAACATGTATAATCGGATTTTTGATTGGTAAAGCGGTTCAAAATATATCGATGAAAATAGGGCACATTTTCAAAAAAATAATATTTTACAGTTATTCTCTGCCGGCGGAAAAATATAAAGCGTTGAAAAAACTTCTGGTTTCTCTTCATGTACGTAAAGATGATACTTTAACGTAAGAACTAAGAACAACTAGAAGAAAATCGACCGAAAAATGACAAAGTTATAAGCAATTGAGTGAATAAATCCACTCCATATGCCTAAACCTCCAAAATGCCTAAAAGAAAACGAGAACTTCGTGTTCATTGAAAGTCCGACTAGCAAAACAAATGGGGTGTCCTTGCTGACTTAAAACTGCTCTCATTGCGAAATTTGATGCGTCAGCTGTGAGCACAGATTTCTTATTATAATCGGGATACTTCAAGATCGGCTCATTAATGATCAAAGTTTTTATCGTTTCTACTGGTTTAATATATTCATTGTCTGGCAGTTAATTTTTTCACCCTTTTTTAGGCATTTGGTCAAAGGCTTCGTTATAAACGCAAAATTCTTCATGAATTTTTTTTCTATAATAACCTGCTAATCCTAAAAACTGTTTGATTTTCTTTTCTGTGTTTGGAGTGGGAAGTTTCTAAATTGCTTCGAGGTGCAGGGTTGGGTCTAATGCCGCTTGGTGTAACAATGTGCCCTAAAAATTAAGTCTCTCTTTTCAGAAACTCTACCTGGATCTTAAGGTTGGCACTTTTTAGTATTTGGAAAACTCTATCGTCATGTACTTGCAGTAATGTACTAAAAACGATAACATCATCAAGATATACCATGCAGTCCCATCCTAATAAGTCTCCTAGAACCGCATTCATCAACCTTTGAAAGGTTGCTGGGGCGTTTTTAAGCCCTCTCTTCTTGTGAATTCATAGTGCCCCTCTTGTGTAGAGAAAGCTGTTTTTGCGCGACTTTTTTCGTCAACGTCGACTTGGTGGAATCTTTTGCAAGGTCCAAGGTCGTAAAGTATTGCGAACGCCTGAATTTTTTCAGAATATCGTCGATATTTGGAATAGGAAATCTATCGTCAATTGTTATGTCATTGAGTTTTCGATAGTCAAATTATACTGCAAACTACAAAGGCTGTGAAATATACAAAGCCATAAAAATTCGAAGGTTTCCATCTCTACGCAGAAAGGATCCATTATTACTTCAGACCAAAAATATGGATGGATCAGTAGTTAAACCAGGCGTAAGCTATGCCGAAATTTCAGGGTCGTCAAATCCAAATAAAACTGAAGAAAATACAAAAAATTCAAACGATAGTGATATTAATGAACTTAAAGACGTGGTGAAATCCCTAATCACTCAAATGACTAATATGTTGAATATCATTACAATGTTACTAACAAGCTTAAATGCACGAAAGTAATAGTTTAATAATTGTAGCCTGGAATGCAAATGGCCTAACAAAACATTATCTTGAGTTGAAGCAATTTTTGTCTGACAAGAAAATTGATATAGCTCTAGTTTCAGAAACACATTTTACGAACAAAAGCTATTTATTATTTATATTGGATATAAAATTTATGTGACAAATCATCCTGATGGTAAAGCTCGTGGTGGGACAGCTATCATAATAAATTCACTATTACAACATACTGAACGGCAACCATATGCAACACCTCATATTCAATCCACTACTGTGCAAATTGAGGATACAAGTGGGACAATACTCATTTCCTCAGTTTACTGTGCCACCAGACACCTAATAACGACGGATCAATATGATTACTACATAAAGACTCTTGGCGTAAGATTCATTGCAGCTGGAGATCTGAATGCAAAACACACTGACTGGGGATCTAGGCTAACCAATAAAAAAGGACGAAATCTGATTAATGCTATAAACAAAAAAATAACTGCAGATTTTTAAGCTCAGGTGAACCCACATACTGACCAACAGATAGGAAAAAGAGACTTCAGCATAACAAAAAATATAAAGTGTAACCAATTAAAAATTAAAGCTTGTTTTGAACTTTCTTCAGACCACTCTCCGATAATACTTGACTACACAACTGACATCAAACCCATAGAACCAATAGCTAAGATTTTTAACCACAAAACAAACTGGAATGAGTATAGACAGCATATTGAAAATCATCTGAATATGTCTAGCACACTGAAAACACAATTTGTCATTGAACGTGCCATTATTCACTTCAACGATGTGGTCCTAGACGCAGGAATCAAATCAAGCCAACAGCATAAATTTAGAAGAAATAAACCTACAACGGATTTCATAAGAAAGAAGAGAAAGCTGAGAAAGAGGTGGCAGCTAACTAGATCGCCTGAGGAAAAAGACAATTTAAATATAGCCTCCAAAAACTCAAGAAAATATTAACTAAAAGACAAAATATAGAAGTTGAAAATTACCTAAAAAACTTGACGTCTACCCAGAATACGAACTACTTATTATGGAAATGCACAAAGAAATTAAAAACTCAGATAAGGTATCAGCCACCCCTACGGAAAGATGACAACTCATGGGCTACTACCAATGAAGAAAAAGCAACTGCATTGGCTAAATACTTTGAAAAAGTCCTATCAAATGAGGAAGATAAATATATTGAAACACGCAATGACTTAAATATAGATATTACAACTAAAATTAAGAAAACAAACACAACAGAAATAATTAATTGCATTAAAAACCGAATAAACCACAAAAAAGCACCAGGATACGATATGTTGACAGCAAAAGCTCTCGCTGAGCTACCTACTATAGGTTATAACTACTTAAGGAATGTTATCAACTCAATGTTCCGATTACAATTTTTTCCCTATTAGCCTACTTCCCATAATCTATAAAGTTGCTGGAAAACTATTACATGATAGACTTAGCCAGATCCTTGACAATAAAAACATTATACCAAATCATCATTCGGCTTCAGAAAACGACATTCAACAATTGAACAGATACACCGTATAACAAACAAAATTGAAACAAACATAGAATATAAGCGGTACTGCGTTGCTGTATTCTTAGACGTTGCAAAATAATTTGACAAAGTATGACCTAAAGGACTGTTGCATAAACTGAAGACGATGCTCCCACTCGACTACTATTTGATTGTTGAAAGTTATCTTAGTGATCGTTACTTGTACGTCAAATATAATGAAGAGTGTTAGTCTATTCATCTTACAACAGCTGGAGTTCCTCAAGGGAGTGTTTTAAGACCACTGCCATATGTCATATTTACCTCAGATATACCACTTCCAAAAGAACTGAATACCACAATTGCTACCTTTGCTGACGACATAATCCTCTTAGCATCTGACAAAAATCTAAATACTGCGACTGCAAATCTGCAGATATACACAGAGAATGTTAAGGAATGGTTTGATAAATGGTGCTTGAAATTAATGAAGATAAGACTGTACAAATAATTTTTACAACTTAAACAAAATTTAACCCAATACTTATTAAAATAAACAATAAAGATATAAAAATAGGGTCTGGTATACACATGGACTCAAAGCTAAATTGGCACTACCACATCAAACAAAAAACGAAACAAATAAAAAAAAATTTAGGCAACTATATTGGTTAATGGGCAAGCAATCTAAACTCACAATTAACAACAAGTTGCTGCTATACAAGTGTACTATAAAGCCAAATTGGACGTACGGACTCCAAGTATGGGGAACGCCAAAGCGGTCATACATATAAAAAATTCAAAGACAGCAATCTAGAATATTAAGAGTTATCATAAAGTCTGGTTGGTACACAACAAATGAAGATATACACCGCAAACTAAATATGACAAGAATTGGCGAAGAAATAAAAAAGATATCCACAAAACACTATGATACACTGCATGGGCATAATAACGAAGAAATAAACGAGTTGCTACATCTAGAAGAAACCACCATGCGCCGTTTAAAGAGAACTCGACCAAACGACCTACTGAACTAGGAAATCCAGACTACACATATTAGTAATAGTATTATAAATGTAAATGTAAATAATTATCATAAACATAATTTTGATCATAAATTGTTATAATATAATTATAGTGAACTATTATAATTAATGTAAATAATTTTTGTTGTATCACTTCTTGCACTGCCCAAAATGTGTTTTTAATACTAATTTCCAAACAAATTGTCAAATCATGTACTAGGTGTCAATATAATGGTGACAGATGTATGAAATAAAGGGAAATAAAAAAAAAAATTAAATAAAATGACAATTCTCCACTTCTGCCTATGAGAAGCATTCATTTTCTTGGGTACAACCCATAATGGAGCAGAGTACGGAGATTGGCTGTGACGATTAATTCCTTGATATAGCATTTCTCTTATCTGACGGTTCACTTCAGTTTTATGAACTTGAGGATAACGATACAATTTTTTGTAAATTGGATCCTCATGTTTAGTTACTATTTTGTGCTTGATAGTTGTTGTTAATGTTAATTTGTTTTCGTCAATGTGAAAAAGTTATTCATATTTTTTAAAGATTTTTTCTAGTTCTAGTTTCTCTTCTCTGTTTAAATGGTCAGTTCGAAATATTTTACTCTTATCTTCAATTAATAGGTTAGCTTGATTCAATTTTAAATTGTAATTTTTTTCTTCATTTGTGAACTTAAAATTAAAAAATTGATTGCTAAATTCGGAAAAGTTGTCTTCACAATCAATTCTTGCTCTTAAAACCTTAAGTATATCGTGTCCGATCAATCCTTCAAAATTTTTCGAAAATTAACAAACATAAAATTTTAAATTCCCTGATATAATGGCAGGTTCATTAAGGTACTGAACGTTATTGAGAATTATATTTCCTTTAATTGTTTCAACTTGAATTGGTTCCACCATTTTGATAGGAGATTCTAATACATTGGGATCTATTAAACTGCTAGACGAACCTGTCTACAAGGAAGGTAATTTTTTGTTTTTAACCATTAATTTAATGGCTGGTAATTTGGATCCGAGGCATTTAGATGGAAATTTTCATCAACTTGCATTGGTTGGTTCTGTCTTATAAAAGGCTGGAAGTTTTTCAAATTCAAGTTCAACACAGTTTGGTATTTACTGATAAGAAAGCAGCTGCGTTCGGTCTGATGTGATCGTTTGCCGCTGGGTGCATGCAGTTGCTCTCTTGAACTCAACATATAAAAATAGTTTGAGCTAGTTTATATTAGTATTTTATTTTTTCTCTTAGAAAACAAAGTGAATTTATAATTTTTTAAAAAATGGAAGCGGAGAGAGTAATAGTTATGGATGTTCAAGGATTTTATACTGAAACTAAATTTATTCCGAAGGAAGTCAGTATTTCGGGAGCAGATATAGGGAAGAAAGGAAAACAATTGATTGGTTGACTCATCAGCATCATGGATTACGCTGGAATGATGGTAACTCAACGCTAAAGGATCTTTAGGGATATATTTTTCTAAATATAAAGAAAGAAGTAAATCCAACTATATATGTAAAAGATTTGGAAAAAGCAAAATGGGCACGAGATTTGATAGGAGAAGAAATAATTATAAACAATTTAGATGATTTTGTAGTTTAAAAAATTTATATAAAACTAATAACAATATAAATGTTTGTGAATATCATACAAAGCATTGCAAATGTATAAAAAAAAATGGAAGAAATATGTGTATTTGTGCTGAGAAAAATGTAATTGTATTAGGAAATTTTATACTTACTTCAAAATATAAAAATTTCTAAATTAAATAAAATTAAAAACAGTTTATATAAAACTAATAACAATATAAATGTTTGTGAATAGCATACAAAGCATTGTAAATGTATAAAAAAATGGAAGAAATATGTGTATTTGTGCAGAGAAAAAAAATGTAGTTGTATTAGGAAATTTTATACTTACTTCAAAATATAAAAATTTCAAAATTAAAGAAAATTAAATAAAATAAAAAACAATTTATATAAAACTAATAACAATATAAATGTTTGTAAATAGCATACAAATCAAATCATATTTATTTTAAGCATACGAGTATAAATATACAAAAAATAATAACTTAACAGCACTAGCTAGAGGCCATCAGCTGGTTTCTTCTTAGCTTTCTATTTAAATATTACAATTTTTGTTTCTTACGTATACAAAATTCAAAAGTGTACATTAAATTAAATGAGATATGTGACATAATGCTATAAATTTAGATATATTGTTTATATTTAACGATGTTGTGTTTGCGAGAAGATCCGATGGAACTGAAGTGCCAAAAACCATCCGCCTTGTATTTTTGAAACGGGGACATTTATCTAAGATATGTTTAACTGACGTGCTGGAAGTATTGCAAATGAATAGCATACAAAGCATAGCAAATGTATAAAAAAAAAAATGGAGGAAATATTTGTATTTCTGCCGAGAAAAAAAATGTAATTGTATTAGGAAATTTTATACTTACGAGGGCGGATTGATATTGAAACTACCTAAGTAGGAAAAAAACATTTTTTTTTTCAAAAACCATTTATTTCTCAACATAGTTTCCTTTTACTTCGACACACTTAGTAAGACGATATTTCAACTTTTTTATACCATCTGAATAATACGATTTCGGGAACCCCTCAAAATTCGCGTTAGTTTCGGTAATCACTTCTTCGTTTGAGATGAATCTTTTTCCTGCGAGACATTTTTTCAAGTTTGGAAACAGGAAAAAGTCACTAGGAGCTAAATCTGGACTATAAGGTGGATGATTAACCAATTCGAAGTGTATTTCACGTAATTTTAGCAACGTATCTAATGCTGTGTGAACCGGTGCGTTGTCTTGAAGAAAGAGCATTTTTTTCTTCTTTAAATGTGGTCATTTCTCCTTGATTGCACCAATCAATTGATCCAATAATACACGATAATACTTTCCTGTGATTGTGTATCCTTTTCCAAGATAATCGATGAGCAATATTCCGTGTGCATCCCAAAATACAGTGGCCATAACCTTGCCAGCCGATTTCACTGCCTTCGCCTTCTTCGGAGCACTTCCATCAGCTTCCACCCATTGTTTCGATTGATTTTTGGTTTCAGGTGTGTAGTGGTGGACCCACGTTTCATCAACAGTTATTAATCGACGCCAAAAATCAACAGGATTCCGCTTTATCATGTTCAAACACCGCTGTGAAATGGTCTGTCGAACTCGTTTTTGTTCGACACTGAGCAAACGCGGCACCCATCTTGCCGATAGCTTTTTCATATGCTAATTTTATGCAAAATGTTGAACACACGTTCATATGATATGTTTACCATTTCAAAAATCTCACGCAACTTGACTCGGCGATCAATCATAACGATATCGAGGATTTTCCTGATATTTTCTTAACCACCTCTTTTGGCCTTCCTGTTGATGGTATTGTTGCAGTGCTTGTTCGGCCGCGTTTAAATTCTGCAATCCAATATTTTATCATGTAATCTGACGGAGCAGACTCACCGTAATGTTTATCGAGCTTTTCTTTTGTCTCTTCCGCCGTTTTCCCTTTCGAATAATAGTGTTTAATCACTGTACGAAATTCGCTTTTTTCCATTTTTCAAGAAATACAAAAGTTGCTTACTTCAAATGACTACAGCAAATAAACTAATCGATGAATTTGTGTGAAATTTTAACAGCTGACGTTTGACAGATCGCAATTTCTAAAAAAAAAAGTTTTTGTGTTTGTGCTGCCATCTGGCGCTAGGTAGCTTCAATATCAATCCGCCCTCGTACTTCAAAATATAAATTTCTAATTATATAAAATTAAATAAAATTAAATAAATTTTAAAGCATATATATATTTTGATTTTTTTATTATCAATTTGTTTATTTCATTTTTTTTACAGTTTTACATATATTGTTATTTTTCTATTTTCTATTTGTACAAGAGCATACATAGATTCTTTAGCTAAGAAATAAGTATTACTTTTTTTCTGTAATTACACAGCGCTGACAGTCCAAACTGCTTTTTCAATTGGACGAGAAAAATTTATTATCCTGGGAATTAACTCAAATTCTTCATCTGGATGTTCTATTGCATATTTTCCCTCTAATTTGAAGAGGATATCTTGCTCTACGCATTCTGTAAGCGCATCCAAGAATAAATCGTCTGTGTTCCATAGATCACAAAAACCTTGATCTAATTCAGCATCATTTAAATTATTTCAAAAATAATTCGGATCTTCCAAAATTGACTTTTCATCATTAAATTTTAAATGAACCATTTTTTCCTTACATAGAACGTTCACAAAAGTTCCCATACTGAATTTAAAATTTTCCAACAACAGCCTTTTTATTGTCTTTATTTTGAAGTGAAGGAAATCAGAATAAGGGGATGCGAGGTAATTTAAACATTGTTGCATACAGAATAAAAAGTTTTCCCGCCTTTCGATATCGCTCATAAAGCATTACACGTGCACATGTGCTTACATTCTGTATGTTGTCATCATTTGTTGCCCACCAACAGTCTAGCTTATGAATTCCATATTTATAATTAGAGAGCTTTGATATTTTTAAGAGTCACTAGAATTGGAGGCTATTCTTAGAATATTTCGCCTTTCCATAGCTGTTGTGGCCATTGTTTGCCTTCCCTTCATGTTTTTGCCATATTCTTCTTTATTTCTTAAATAATTCCACACAACGTTAGCACTTTTATTAATTTTCATAGCAATTTCACGGCCGGACAGACCTTGGTCATCATAGGCATCAATTTTTGCCTTTTCTTCTACCGTTAATGATTTTCCACGGCCCATTTTCAATTAAAACTGATAGCAAATTATTTTTATGTCTTGGTTTTAAAAAATTCAGAACTATTTGGTAGCAAAAATAATACACATTTTATTTGACAAATAACAAAAAGAAGCTCAGATTAAATTTAACGGAACGTTTTCGACTTCTCTTTGTTTACACTCTTTTTCTCAATTGTTAAACCTTTAATAAAATGTACAACATAATCCTCTCCATGAATTATCTTGAGAGCAGCAACCTTAAAATGATTGCTTAAACACTGCACCTATTCATGTGACGTGCAGTGTATGTCTTTTTACACCTTTACACTTTTTTTATTCATCTTTACCCTCTACCTGTATTGCGTCCATTTTTGATCAGAGACCAACAAATGCTGTCATTATGTGACCATTATTCTCATCTTTCATGAGACCCAGAACTTTTTTATTTACGTGAGGGATATCCCATCTGTTTCCAATAGGGTAGTCGCTTGTATCAAAACGTTCAATACAATCACGCTTAATGATTTGATACAAGTCGGGACAACTGACTTCATAGTACAAATGGATCCAAATTCAGGAAGCATATAACCATAATGAAAATCGTAAATGGTTGTTTTAGCAAGACCGAGGATACACATACCAACATATATGGGCTTATTGAAGAAAACTTCTGTCTTGTTTGCTCTATAGCAACAAGATTTTCATTGAATATAGTTGAAGCTTTAAATTCAGGCTTGGAAATAAGAGCTTCCGCTCTATATCGACCCTTCCATTTTGTTACCAGTTTGACAATACTTTCGGATATTCTCTATAGTTTTACCAAAGATGGCATTTATCATGACTTTGAAAAGATTTTTTTCAAACTCATTTTTGGCTAATTTTCGAAGATTCGTGTTTAAATCAATATATGATTTGAGCCAAAAAGATTGCTTAAATGGAAGAATTTTATGAATTTTAGTTAATCTACGACCATATTTTAAAGCCTGCTTCAGACTGCGATAATGGATTATGTACTTTGTTTTGTTAAACAAAGTAGCCATTAATTTTCTCTGTTTTGAGCCTCGAGGTGTAGTATGCTCGGGGCATAAAGGGCGATGATTATGTTGATCGTGAAGATTATTTCGATATTCTAAGTCTATTTTAAGGATATACCCTATATCTGAATCATCAGATATATCCTCTACTTTGAAATTTTCTAAATCTTCTACCCAATTAAAATCACTATGGGGGAGATATTGAGACATTGCCCAACCATATTGATTATTTACATCGAAGTACATCAAGTATTTTGATGGTTGTGCAGCATCATAATTGGTTAAGTACTTGTTGTTTGCTTTAGTATACCGTTTACTACACTGACTAAGACCCCATCGCATACCTCGCTCTACAAACATGAGCATATCAACATCTGTCGAGAGTTATGTTAGTATGTTTAAGCCTAGCATCCCATGTATAACCCGGTAAAGTGAAATAGTGAGCGGGATCTAAACCGTATGTTTGATAGCAACTTGAACGAAATTGTTCAAAAACATCTGCTAGTAAAAGAACATCAGTCTTTAAGTACATATCTGAATATTCCCCCAAATTATTTATATTCAATTAAGCCCAAACATTGCAGACATGTGCATACTCCTCCCGACTGTTACTAGTATTATTCAAATTATTATAAAATTGAGAAACATTAGGTAAAGAGGTTTCGGAAAATTTTGAAGCATCTTCACAATAATCGTAAGGAAAAACACGCTTACGAGTTAACAGACTTGACTGATCATCGGACAAATCTTTAAATTGGGATTTTAAAACTGGAAATGCGGAAAGGGATGATGCTAAAGTATCCCAACTACTTCCCATAAATTTGAAGGAACCAATGAAGCTGAATTTTATTAAAAATTCATCCAAATTCTTTGTAAATGAAATATAGTGTTCTTTATTTATAGGGAGGAGATTGATACGTCCTTTTAAATCTAAAGCCAAATTTTTAATTATGAAATGAGCGTCATAACCACTGAGGTTATGAAAAATAATAGGAATCGTATGGGAATCCTTGAAATTTATGTCACATTCCTCATGAGCCGCTCCACGATAAATACCCGTTAAATGACAATGGTCACGCACTTTTTTATTCTGATCACTAAATGATTTTTTACATATATGACATGTAGTAGCTAATTCAAAATATTGATTTTGTTCAATGGATAATTTATTCATTGGAAGAGGGCAAAGGAATACTGTTTCAACATCTTCAGCGAACTGTTTAAGTTCGCTTGCAAACCATTGAATCCAGTAGCCACCCCGATAGCCTTTATAAAACGAAAGTGTGGGGTGAACATAAAAGCCAATACTATATGGTATGTGCTTCTGATATGAATTTCGTGAAGTTGTCTTCTCCAAAATACATTCCAAATCAACATAAATCATAAATGGAGACATTATCTTATATTTATAATTTTTGAAGCTTACAAATTTTTCCTCATCTGTTGGCACTCTGATTTTACAGTTGTTCACTTTACCACAATCTTCAACATGCTGCTGCAGTCGTATTTGTGTCTGGAAGTAGCGGAGGCACCGGTCGCAGAAATATTTGATTTTTGTGTTTGCAGACATCTGAGTGGATAGAAGCCTGCTAAAATTTTTTCTCCACATAAAGTGGTTTCTGATCGGTTTCTCATTATCAGCAACGCTAACATCATTACCATCCTTTTCCTCATTATAATATTTATTCTGCACTATCAACAGATTTACGTGCTGCTCCTTTTTATTCTTCGTTAAATATGTAGGGAGCACAAGGAGTTCCTTCTTTATCTTTTGAAGGATTTAGAATGTTGACAGAGAGGTTATTTTGTTTCTCGAAGCGTGGGATTTGTTTAAATGTCATTGGAAATTGGATGCCCTTCAAATTCAAATTATCTTTGTAATGAGGATAGGATGATACTCGATCAGAATGTTGTTCAACAGGATGGAGGGTTGATATCATCTCCCAGACAAAGCAGGCATTATCACTGTTTTTTACATTGATGCATGCTTTCTTCCTCTCAATTTCCTTCGGCAACGATATGTACGTTAAACCAAGCTGTGGAGTAAACTTGTTTATGTTAACAATCAAGTTTAAGATGGCTGACAATGCCCAACCACTATCACGTTCCTGGAATTCTTCCAACTTTTTCAGTACAACATCTCGAATGTTTTCCTCAAATAATATTTTCAGATAAGTTTCTTGATAAACTGCGACATTTTGTGTATTCAAATATTTTAAATCCCAAACTTGGTTATCATCTTTTATAATTAGAAACTATCCGCAGAATATGCCATTTATTTTAAGGGAAGGTTTTAAGATTTTCTTTATCCGATGGTTGAAAACTTTACAGCAATCTGCCAAGAAACTTTTAATATCCTTTTGAGTAAGGTTTATAATGACTGCACTTCGAATTCTATGAATAAAAAAATTTCTTAGTTAAGGACATTTGATAATAGTAATAGAATTAAACTTACCGTCTACGAAAGGTTGACTTAACATCTTTCCATTTAACTGTAATAGAGGTCCAATTTTTCCTTTGTTTCAAAAGGTTAGCATCAGTATGCAAATGTAGATGCTCCGAGCGCGATAACTTTTTACTACTCCTATAGCATCCATTAAGTGATGTTTGACGCCTACAGTTTTTGCCCTAGCAAGCTGCCTTTTAAGAGCACGCAAATCTTTAGTGCAAGCCTTAAATCCTTCGTTTGCCATTAAATGGTTTTGTTGAACATTTTCAAAGGCCAATTTGGCATTTTTAATAAATCTATTTTTACTCTGTTCCATTTTTTGCTCGTTTCATGATTGAAAATTATATGAAAAATATTCCAACTATGGTGAACATTCTTACTTTTATACTAAAACTAGTATATACTATATGCTTGAAAACAACAAAAAGGTCTTTATATATTTCTATTTACTGATTGGAATTAATTGCAAATTAGTAGCTTCCTGTTTGTGAATAAAAATTTTCTACTTCCCTTTTTAAATAATTAAAACATTATTATTACATATTTTGTTTTTTATTTTAAATTGTATTTTTGAAAAAGAAATTTTAAACATAAATGTCCACAGTTGAAAATATTGAATTTTTGATTTTGTTTATAATTATATTCAATAGGTGCTTTTAAATAATTAACTATTTCAAGTGGTTGTTGGAAGTCTCCAAAACTATCAGAATATTCTTCAAAGTTGTGATTTTTGTAGTACGCTACCCAATGTGTACCAGGACCGCTTGAGTCATCTAAATTAACAATACTACATTCTTGAGGTAATGGTTTTTTACGTACACAATCACGCATAAAATCACCTCTAAAATGATTGAGTTGTTTACCATATTTATTCAAATCTATATCTGTTAGTGGTCGTTTGGGTAGGTTCTTTAAAAGTTTTTTGAATGTTGATTGTAATAAAGTCCAAATCCTTTTTTATATGGTTTAAGATATAAGCTTTTACCCATAGCAATTGACTCCATGTATCTATTATGACGCGTAGCCTCTGCTAGTTGTTCCTTTCCATTTTTTATATTATTTATAGCTTTAGCAATAGCTGATCCACCAGTAGCTAAACCACCAAGTGCAGACAACGCTGTTAAAACTGGAATTAATGGAAGAAATCCACCAATTTTTGATACTGGAATAATTCTCGGTATAGCAATAATAGAATTGTTTTTCTTTCTGAAACTTGAATGTACAGCTTTTTGAGCAATTTTAATAGCAGCATTTATATTATCAGGTTTTTTTTAAGATTTTCAGGGTGTTTTTGACAGTAGTTGAAAATATTTTTTTATTATATCCATTTGTCTTTCTCTTTCTTCTTTTTTCTTTAATTTCCTTGTTTTACGAATGTTATTTTTCATTCCTAATCCAAATTAAACTTTTGTCTTCATTGCGTTTGTTAAATTACTAAATTTTGATTTTACTCGTCCCCAAGCTTTTTCAGCTAATATTTGGTCAGCGTAATGTCTTTTATTTATATCTTTTGATTGTGAATATGCAAGCTGCATCCAATGAATTTATTCCTTTATCTCCTCTTGCTAAACGTTCTTTTAGTTTTGTTCCTGGTCCACAGAATTGATAACCAGGTAAATGTAGTTCAAAAGGTAATGCGTTTATTAAGTTGTTTACGAGTCCCCTGCCAATTTAATCTGATTATGTGTATATCTTTGGTTATAGTTTATAACCATTTTTTTGTTATATAAAATACTCAATGCCCATTCGTGTTAGCATTACAAATCGAAATGAGATACTTTCTAAATATAATATAGAATTTATATTTGAAAACATATTAGTTATCAATATGCGATTAAAGAAGCAACATAAGCAAATTTTAGTATGAAATGCTGATGATATCTATATGCAAGGGAAAAAACAAAATATTATTCATAGTTCACTTTTACCAAATTCAATACGTGCGCTTATTGTAGGACCATCAGACTGTGGTAAGACTAATGTTATGCTTAGTCTAATAGAAAGTCCTAAGGGTCTTAATTTCAAAAATATTTACATATATTCAAAATTTTTGTATCAACCAAAATATTGCTACCTCAAGAAACTGATTGTTCCAATAAAGGGAATAAACATTTTTACATTTTCGGAAAATGAAAAAGTTATAAGTCCAGTTAAAGCTAAACCACACTCCATAATAATATTCGATGATGTAATTTGTGATAAACAAAACAAGATAAGAGATTATTTTTGTATGGGAAGACACAAGTTTATTGATTGTTTTTATTTATGTCAAACTTATACGAAAATTCCAAAACATTTAATACGAGATAATTCAAATATGATTATTATATTTAAACAAGATGAAATGAATGTTAAGCATATATATAATGATCATGTTATCGGTGATATGTCATTTAATCAATTTATGAAGATTTGTAGTGAATGTTGGAGAGATAAGTATGGGTTTGTTGTTGTAAGTAAGGATGATTTAATAAATAAAGGACGATATCGAAAAGGATTTGATAACTTCTTTCAATTATGAGAGACCTGATGTAAAGCAGTTCGATAGCAGATTGATAACAGATATAAAGTAGATTAATATCAGATTGATAGCAGATTGAAAGCAGATAATAAATAGAGAACATTGACCGGTAGAAATCGGAAAAAGGAAGCACCATGAATAAAAATAATAAACTACTAAAAGATATAGTAAAGACAAGAGCAGTATTAAAAGAAAAACTAAAAAATTTCAAATCAAATGCAATAGATAGGATAAATATGTTGGAAGATACATTTCAACCTATAACAAAACCTCTGAATGAAATAATTGGATACTTGAAAAAAAAAGAAAATATTTCAAGGAGTGTCTATGAAGAAAACTATGATAATGATGATGATGATAATGATGTTAATGATGATAATGATGATAACAAAAACGATGATTATAACATGGCTTGTTTCATAAATGATAATGAATCATTAGCAAATAGTCAGAAACCACAAAAAAATTATTTTGATCAAAACAAACTCAAATGAATGAAACAAAATAATTTATATGAAAACAAACTAAAAAAATTAAAATTATTATTTTAAACCAAATAAAAGAAAATTAAATGTGAATAGACAATTAAAAGAGAAAAGATATAACAAAATTACTGAACACAAACAAGTAAAAAGTGCAAATGATGCTGATAAAGAGAATGTAGTTCCTAATACAGTAGTCCCTTTAATTACATCACAAGCACCATTTCCAATGAAAAAAGCTAGCACATCAACAGACGATAGATATGAAAACAATCTAAAAAAATACAAACAATTGAAAAGGAAATCTTATGAAAGAAATATAGAGAGTAAACAAGTAAAAAGAAAAAGTGATGATGAGAATGTACTCGTATTACATAATACTATGCACCCCTAATAACATCACAATCGACAACTGCAACACAAACAAAAGTAAAACGAAAGCGAAAAATTAAAACAATATTAAATGATTTTAACTATGATGACAAGAAACGGAAAAAATTAAATCATTTGTTGTCGAAACGAAAAAGTAAGGGACAATTAAATAATGATAGAAAACGAATTAAATTGTATGATAGCAGTATCACTAATTCAAATAAATTACTAAACAATTTTGAATTACTCAAAGATAGTAAAAAGTTAGATACACTATATGGTGTAAATGTTGATGAAAAAGGAAGATGGCTGTATGGATATAAGAAAATAAAATTTAATACTTATAACTCTATTAATGTTGGTGGTAAAAGATGGAAAATGACACCGGGGTTATTTGAATTAGTATTTCACACCAAACCTCTAAATTACTCTAAAAATGACTTAAAAAATTATAAACAAATTTTAATCAACACAAATGCGCCCAAACGATATTATCAAAGCAAATGCACAAATTAAAGTTACAAAAACATTTAAATATCGGTGCATAATTAAAAAATTCTTTAATACAAAAATAAACGCTTTAAAGATAGGAAGCGGATTAAAATCATTAATCAATCGTAAGCCGAACTATATATATTGGGATGATCCTAATGAATTAGTCAACAGATTACATTTGCTTCTATCATCAGAAAGCGTAGGACATAATAATCACAAAAACGAAATAATTTCTATTATCGAAGAACTGAAAGAAGCTAATATAATTCTGTAAAATCTAAATTAAAAACAAGGCGGTGCTGTGCTCGTAAATCACAAAATGAGTTTCATAAATAAATTTGGAGAAAGTTCAGTTAATCAACGATTTAACGATTCAAAATTAAAAACAATTATAACTAAAACACTTGGTATTAGCATAGATAATCAACATTTAAATGTTAATAAGAAAAGAACTACTAATCTGTGTGAACTTAGTGATGTTAATGATGCAGTTATTAAAGAATATCTTGTTTTTTTGAATTTAGTTGAAATGGGGAATTATGAAGCTAATAATAAAAAATTTCGCTATCTTTTAACAGTAATAGATACCTTTTCGAAAAAAGCCTGGGGTGTAGCATTGAAAAATAGAACTGCTCTAAACGTAACAAAGGCAATGAAAAGCATTTTTAATAACAATCATCGAATACCAAAAAATTTACAAACAGATGATGGAAAAGAATTTTTCAATAATCAATTTCACCATCTGATGCAAAGCAATCACATTAATCACTATTCAACATATAGTGTTCTAAAGGCATCCATAGTAGAACGATTTAATAGAACATTAAAGGGAATGATGTGAAAAGAGTTTAGTTATCGAGGAAAATTTCAATGGGTTGATAAATATCAAGAACTTATTAATAAATATAATAATACATTTCATAGGACTATAAAAATGGCACCTAATGAAGTGAATTCTTCAAATGAAAAATTTCTATTGGATACAGTCTATAACAATTTACAAGTTTTTAATAAACCCAAATTTAAAGTTGGTGAATATGTTCGAGTTAGTAAGTATAAGCATGTATTCGAAAAAGGCTACACACCATACTGGACAACGGAAATCTTTAGAATTAAAGCTATACAAAATAGTAACCCTACTACATATATTTTAGAAGATTATCAAGGTCATGGAATTAAAGGAGGGTTTTATAGATTCGAGTTAATGAAAACCGAATTTCCTCAAACATATTTAGTTGAAAGAGTTCTAAAGAGGAGAAGGAATATGGCTTATGTCAAGTGGTTAGGATTTTCAGCAGAACACAATTCTTGGATTGATCTTAACAATTCATCTGTATAAAACCATTTATCAACGCCTTCATCACTTTATTTACTTACTCATCGTTAAGATGTCAATAACATTAACACTAAACGGAAATTCTTCATTACTTGTAGCAAATTATTTTCCACCGATTCAACTTAATTCAAATTATGTTTGCGGTTTAATAAGCTTAGACACATATCATTCAATTCCGAATGTTGATGTATAAAACAATTTATTTCATATTGGTGAAAATGAAATAGAGATTGCTATTGGATCATATGAATAATCTGATATAGCTGATGTAGTTAGTGAAAAATATGAACAACTGAATCAAAAGGGAATTCTTGATATACGAGTGCAAGCAAATTATAATACCTTAAAAACGGAAATAAAAAGCTCTATAGATCCAATTTATTTCAATAGAGATAATTCAATTGCGTCAATTTTAGGGTTTAGTAAGAGAGTATTGGAGCCAGGTATTCTACATTATTCAGATAAAACAATAGATATAACAAAAATAAACACAATAGTTGTTGATTGTAATATTGTGACTGGATCATATATAAATAGTGTATCAGCATATACTTTACATCAGTTTTCACTTGTCGTTAGTCCAGGTCACAAAATCACTGAAACGCCAGCTAATGTAATATATTTACCTGTAAATACCAATGCAATAAATCTTATTGTTTTGAAAGTTGTTGATCAAGACGGTAATTTAATCAATTTTCGCGAAGAAAAAATAACAATAAGATTGCATTTAAAACTTTAAAATAATGATTATCTTCAATAAATATCAGTTACTCAATGATTTATCATTCATTTCACTAGCAGCAACATAAGACAACGGTAAAGAAGAAGAAGAAAAAGATATATCATTTTGTAAAATCAATATCTAGCGAAATCTAAATATAAACAACAAGAAAAAACTAATAATCTCACTGAAGCTAATCGGAAGTTTCTACAAAATTTAGGATTTCAATTAAAAGTTTAATAAAAAAAAATTAGTAATATAATCAATGTACTACAGAAACCATTGTTTGATAATTCAATTGTTAAAAAGGAATATCATAGCTATACATCATATTTAAATTCATTTCAAAATAATGATGAAATTCGTATAGCAATTCAAAATCAAGATTTATATGTTTTACCAAGCGAAAGCTTTTTATACATTGAGGGATTTGTAACGTAAGCAGCAGATAATACAATCTCTAATACTGTACAACTTTTTAATAATTGTATGGCATATCTATTTGATGAAATTCGATATGAAATTAATGGTATAGAAATTGATCGTACACGACATTTGGGTATTGCTACAGAATTAAAAACCTTTGTATCTTTGAATAAAGATGTAAGTAGTGCACTAACAAATGCAGGATGGGCGCCAATCTCTGAGAATCTTACACTTATTAGCGGTTATTTAAATTTTTGTATGCCATTAAAATTACTGCTTGGATTTGCTGAAGATTTTAATAAAATAATAATGAATTCTAGACATGAACTGATTTTGTTACGTTCTATGAATGACAACAATGTCTTTACTTCTATCACTGCAAATGAAGAACTTCAATTAACAATAACAAGTATTACATGGAAAATACAACATGTTCAACTTGCTGATGAATATAAATTGGAAATTTTAAAAGTAATTAAGAGTCAACAACCATTAAATATTTCATTTAGGAGTTGGGATACATATTATAATCCATCATTACCTAACAATAGTACAAATATTTTATGGAATGTTAAACTAGCTGCTGAAAATGAAAGACCACGTTTTCTATTATTAGCGCTTCGAAATAATAATAAGTTCATGCATTGTGATTTGTCAGATATAAAAGTATATCTGAACTCTGACATATATCCTTATGATGATCTAAATCTTAAATTTCATCGAAATCGTTTTGCTTTATTATATGATATGTACTTGAAGTTTCAACAAAGTTATTATTCACGCGATTTACAGCCTCTATTAACACGAGAAGAATTTTCATCAAATGCCCCAATAATTGTCTTAGATGTAAGTCATCAAAATTATACTACCAAAAATGGACTAATCGATATTCGGATTGAATTCAAAACATCAACAAACATACCAAATAATACATCTGCATATTGTTTAATTATACATGATAAAATGTTCAAATATATTCCCCTTACAAACGAAGTAAGAAAAATATTGTAAAATAAAAGGAAAATAGAAAGAAAATTTGATTTATGGAAATTTTTTTGGTTATATACGAGTACATAGATAATAATCGCTAGTATTTTCCTTCATTATATCTTTAAACACCGTCGCAGTCACATACAACAAATGCACAGGAGAAAATGATATTAACATTATTATTTTTATTTGTATTTTTAAAAGTGGTGATTGGAAATCCACTATCACTATCTATTAGTAATATTCCTCTGATAGAATCAAGTTCAAAAAGTTTAGCATTTAATCTTACACTTCCTAATAATGATATTCTAAAAATTAATATATCATTTAAACGGAAAAAAGTAAACCACTAAATAATTTAGATTATGATTATCAATTAGATCAAATCGATAAAAATGATACCTTTTTCAACAACAACAACAACAACAAATTCACCTATTTTTCAAATAACAACAGAAGGAACTCCACCAAAATATTTTACAGTGGATGACGCTATAGAAGCGTTTCGAAAGCATTTAATTAAAAAAGAGACAAATATACGTACATAGGTGGTGTACTGGAAGCAAAGGAATCATTTTATCGTCATTTTAAACTTGAATATGATAATTTTGATATACCTATTCGTTGTACATACGATGTTAAATATGAGAAAAAACAACTAAATATAAGTTGTTTTGAATATCGTGAATTTGAAGATGAACGAATTTTAAGTAATGGGGAAATTGAAAAGGTTCTCACTCCAGATTTGAGCCATAAATTACAACATATTAATATAATTGATGTAAAAAACTATACTCAAACATATAAAATGGATATTATATAGAGAAACAGTAATAGTTTTCATAATAATCTCAAAGGAAAAGCAAGATGAAGACCTCTATTTTAATAATATTTATATTTTTATTTGTTAATAGTGTTAAAAGTTATAATATTAATAATATAGATCCTAAAAGTAAATACATTCATTTTAATATAAAACTTCCCAATAATTCAATAGATATTAGAATACATTTATCAATTCAATTGGAAAATGATACAACAACATTAAGAAATCATATTAAGTTACCATCGGATAATTCTAAAACCAAGTACAGCTTAAACGATGCAATTGAAGCTTTTAGAAGGGATTTAATTGAAAAAGAAATTCATATTGGAGATATTATTGAGAGTTCTAAAGTATTTTTCCGTCATTTCAATTTAAAATACGATGAAAATTGTGAAATAAGAATCAGGTGTACATATTATAGTAGCTATCATTCTAAAACTCTCAACATTTATTGTTTTGAGTATAATAGAGAGAATGATAGAGATATAATAAACTCGAATGAAAGAGAAAGAAATCATGAAACAAGCCCCTTGTTTGCCTAGCAACAAATAATATAAATACCAGAACAATCAATATCAAAGATTATTCGCAAACTTTGCATATGAGAGTACAGTAAACACATATCAGCAAATATGAAAAAGGAAATAATAACCTTCTTAAAAAAATTTGCTCATGTTATTTCGGATGATCATAAACAAAAGCTCATCAATATTCAATCAGATTTGGAGTACATAGACAGTTTAAAAATATATGGTCAACATTATGAGAACTGCGAATGGATAAAAGAAGATGGTACGGAACACAATAGTGGACCCGAAACTTGCAAGTGTTATGATAGTCGATTTATGAGTAAAATTAGAGAAGAAGAAGCAAAAGAACTAATGCAAATTTATTATAATATTTTCAATGTAACTAAATGTAAAAATTGTAATTTCAAATGTGAGAAATAAAAATAAAAAAATGAAGAAAAAAATGTACTAGATGATGCATAATTATTTTATTGTGGATTGAAGATGTTTGCATTTTTTTCTTGTTTCAGAGATAAAAGAACAGAAAATTTTATAAAGGAATGAAGGCTATTGCATTTATTTCTTTTTTTCATTTACTGAAAATTTATTACAATGTCGCTTAATTATTTTACTTTGTTCTTCGATAAGAAACATTTTTTAATAAATGTCGCATTCGCTTGAAATATAAAATCATTTTTTGTATAAAATGCTGGCGAGTTATATTCTTATTCACATTTAAAAAGAAGACATGGAAGCTGCCATAGATCTAGAAGTATTGCGGGATTACTTAGCAACTGCTAGAAAATTTTTAGAACGCTTCCGGGAGGTGTGCTGGGATCAACCCAGCATAGAGAATGAAATGAAGCAGCTCATTCAGATAAATGAAAATAATCTCAATATCTCCCTACGGGAGGAGATAGAGAATCTCGCAGACAAACTCAATGAGTACTGCGAAGTACATAATTTAGATGTGAGTTTTTTTCTTTTTTTAATTTCTGCAGACTTTTTATTTATTATTGTTTTTTTCTCTTTTCTCTTATTTATTTAAAATAAGATATTATCTTATTTATTTAAAATAAGATATTATTTTATATTATATTATAGTTTTTATAAATGAAAAAACAATTAATTAAAAAAAATAAACAAATTAAAACCTTTTTTCTTTCCTTCATCTCTTCAAAATAAACAAGCATATATATACTTGCGCTACAGAACGTGGTAGTCAGCGTCAAGCGAGCACAACAGACCGAACGTAGCTTCTCTTTTATCTGTAAATACGAAACTGTGTTGAACTTGAACTTGAAGGCAGCTGCAAACACAGGGGCGGAAGGTGAGAATAAATACTGTGTTGAACTTTTAGTTTAAAAGAAACTTGTGGTGAACAAACCAGAGCTTTCCACAAAAAACTTTCAACAAAAAACTCACCGCCAGATGGTGCCTCTAAAAGCTTTCAACATCTGTAAATACCAAACTGCGTTGAGCTTAAACTTTGATGACAACTGCAAACACAGGGGCGGAATGTGTGAGTATATACTGTGCTGAACTTTTTACTTTTTTAGTTTAAAAGAAACTTGTGGTGATAAATAGCAAAGAAAGGGGCGGGGGCGGGGGGATATGAGGAAATTTCAATACGTGAGAACTTTCTTATAGCAAAGACACAAACCAAAACACAGCTTCCCACAAAAGCTCCCTCCCAACATAGCAAAGACACAAACCAGAGCTTTCCACAAAAAAAACTTCCAACAAAAAACTCAAGGCCAGATGGCGCCTCTAATAGCTTTCGACTAATAAATGTCCAGTTTTTTTTCGAAAATTTGGACCTCCATAAGAAAATACACGCGTTTTTGGCCGAGAACATACATTGCTTAGCTACTAATAAAAAAAAAAAAAAAATTAAAAAAAAAAATATGTTAACACACAAGTTGTTTCGAATAGTCCGCTACACGCGACAACTGTAAGCCAGACGTAATTTGACGCCCGGCATCCGCTAGAAAACGTTCCCACCAAAAACTGCATCGAAAGCAGCAGCACAAACACAGCAAGAATATCGTCATTAAATAACTCACACATACTAATGCAGTTTTGGTTTAGTTTTAAGATATTTAATTTTGTTAAGTTAGTTCTAGTTGAGAAGCAAAATAAAGTTGACGACATCAGAGTTTCTCTGATGTCTCTTTTTAAAAATCAAAATATATAAAAAATAAATTAACTGGCGCCCGAGCAGGGACCAGTGGAGTCGCGAATCTGAACGATAAAAAGTAAAACGCTAAATAAAAGTGCCAAAAAAATAAAAAAAAGTTTGAAAATAAATCGGACGAGCGCTACAGCGACAGGTGAACTACATAGCAGGAAAAGAGGCCCCTGAGTAAACGGAGTGTCTACGTACGAAAAGGAGTTCAAAATTCAAGGACAGCCGACTGCCTAAAATTCACCTAGGACACCACTGGGATAATGATAAGTGTAATTTTAGTTTTTATGTAAGTCAAATCAATTTTATTTAAAGAAATAACATAAATGGAAAATTTAAAAGTGTTAGTAAAAGTAAAGTATAGAAAAAAAAGAAGAAAAGAAAACATTTCTAAACATTGAAATATATAAAAAGAAAGAAAGAATATTTAAAGAAACTTAAAATAGTTTATTTGTCTAAAAGAAATTTCCTCAAATCATAAAAAAAACAGAACAAAAGAAATTATAGAATAAGCGAAATATTTTATTTGTCTACGAAATTAATATTTTTTATTAGCGAATTAAAACACAATTAAATTACTTAATGGAAGACGATTTAGTTAAAGAAATAAATAAACTGAGACTTTCAACCCAATCTAATTCCCAAAATACTGCATCCCAATCCAACCAACAACCATTCCAACTGACAGACACCTTAACTAAACATATAACCGAATTAGTAGTTGCAACGATACAAAATTTAAATAACCCCTTTGTTGAAAATGATGACAGTGACTACTTCGTACCATTCAGCTCCACGAACGTGAAAGAATTAGACAAAATACCTGATATTGTTAAATGCTTACGAGAATTTTCTGGCCAAACAGGAGAATTTAATTCTTGGCGGAAAACTGTTGATAGAATTTTCACGGCATACGACAACATTAAGGGCACTCCAAAATACTACGCTATTTTACATACTGCAAGACACAAAATTGTAGGAGATGCGGACACCGCATTAGAATCATACCGGACACCATTAGACTGGTCGAAAATAGAAAAGTGCTTAATGATGCACTATTCCGACAAACGTGATATAGGGACGTTGGAATATGAAATGACCACTTTAACTCAACGAAATCTGACAATAACGGAATTCTACCAACAAATTTATCAATATCTTTCATTGATTTTGGACAAGATCGCTTGTTTAGAATCCAGTGAAGAATCTCTTCAAACGATGACCAACGCCTACAGAGAAAAAGCCTTAGATACGTTTATTCGTGGTCTTAATGGAGATCTTCCAAGATTACTAAGCGTTCGAGAACCGACAACGTTGCCACAAGCCCTGCACTTGTGCCAAAAGTTGGATAACATGATGTACAGAATGAATTCGATCCAAAGATCGAATAATTTCAGAAAAATCAATAATCCTCTGCCACTACCCAGACCACCACGTTCAAATTTTCTTCCTTTACAAACATTTGAGAAAAGGTTTTTCCCAGAACTGACTCACATCCCACAACCAAGATTTAATAACAATCGAAACAGATTTCAAGGAAACAGTCAGAATTACTCTTACAATAACCCGCGAGTGTTCCAACCGAATAATCAGTATTTTTTAAATAATAACCCTTATCAATCACAACCCAATTATAGCCACAACTATGCTAGCAATAATCCATTCCAACCAAGACCACAATTTGGTCAACGAAATTTATCAGGATTTAATAATAGACCATATATGCCCCCAAAACCCCCAGTTCCTATGGACGTAGACCCTTCCGTCCATACTAGACAGGTGAGTTATCAGAATAGGCCAAGCATTCAACAATTTAATAAACGACCAGAATCCCAGCAGGAGCATCGCCCAAACAAAGTTCAGAGAAATTTCCATGCCAACACAAAAATTGCATGTGATACAACTAATGTCGGAGACACTGGCACCGACATCGATCCTACGTTTTCTGATTCCCAAGAACAATGCCAACACACAGCTGACGAATACTACAATGACACGACTGACCAAGAGTTCGAAGAGATTGATCAAACTAACAATATGTATTTTTTAGATTAAAAGAGTCTTCACTTCCCTATTTTGAATTCACAACCAAAAGTGAAGACGTACTCAACTTCCTTATTGATACAGGCTCCAATAAAAATTACATACAATCGACACGTATTAGAAATCCCATTCCCAATGCAAAACCCTTCACCGTTAACTCAATTGCCGGAAATATCCAAATAACTCACCACACCTTCGTGAACATCTTCGGGCCACAAACTGAAAAATTAAAATTTTTTATACTTCCCACATTAACAACCTTTCATGGCATTATAGGAAACGATACGCTTAAACAATTAAAAGCAACAATACATACAGACGAAAGTTTTATGACAATTTGTCCGAACATTAAGATTCCACTTAAGCAACAGGCAGCACAAGACGTCAACCATATCAATTTGCGTTTATCACATCTTACACACACACAGAAAGAACAGCTGAATATTATCATCAGAAATTGTCCAAGACTTTTTTCAGATCCCAACAAAAAACTCACATACACTTCTACAATAAAGGGCGAGATTCGCACTACAAACGAGACACCCATTTATTCGAAATCCTACCCCTATCCGATGGCTCTAAAAGAAGAGGTCGAAAGACAAGTAGAAGAACTTCTTGCGGATGGCATTATAAGACCATCGAAATCCCCATATAATTCACCTGTTTGGATCGTTCAGAAAAAGATGGACGCATCCGGTGAAAGAAAATACCGTATGGTGATAGATTATCGGAAACTCAATAACGTTACCATTCCAGACAGATATCCGATCCCTGAAATAAATTACGTTCTCTCTAACCTCGGTAAAAACTAATATTTTACGATAATAGATTTAAAAAGCGGTTTCCATCAAATACCATTGAAGGAATCCGACATAGAAAAAACCGCATTTTCCATTAACAATGGAAAATTTGAATTTGTTAGATTACCCTTTGGGCTGAAAAATGCCCCAGCAATATTTCAAAGGACCTTAGATACGACGATATACTAAGGCAACATATAGGAAAAAGATGTTATGTCTACATAGACGATATCATCATTTTTGGCGAAAATGAAAAAGAACATTTGGAAAATTTAAAAATAGTATTTAGAACACTGGAATCTGCCAATATGAAGGTTCAGTTAGATAAGTGTGAATTCCTAAAAAAAGAGGTCGAGTTTCTTGGGTACGTCGTGGGAATAGACGGGATAAAAACAAACAAAAACAAAATAGAAGCAATAGCCAAAATGCCCCAACCAAAGAATCTGAAAGAACTCCGATCGTTGATTTTAGATTACGCAAAAATTGCCAAGCCGTTGACAAGCCTTTTACGAGGAGAGGAAGGTCGTATTTCTAAATTTGCTTCAAAAAATAAACTAATTACTTTAGATCAAGATGCCATCGCATCTTTCAATAAAATAAAAAATTCACTTATTTCAAAAGACGTTGTACTATCTCACCCAAATTTCGAAAAAGAATTCGAGCTAACTACGGACGCATCTGACTATGCGATCGGGGCTGTATTGTCCCAAAACAATAGACCAATCTCATTCATCTCCAGAACTCTTACTAAAACCGAAGAGAATTACGCTACGAATGAGAAAGAGATGCTTGCCATCATCTGGTCTCTTAATTCTCTGAGAAACTACCTGTACGGTTCAAAAAAGATAAACATATTCACAGACCATCAACCGCTTACTTACGCTCTAAGCGTTAAAAATACCAATAGCAAAATGAAGAGATGGAAGTCCATTCTCGAAGAATATAATTATCATCTAACATACAAACCAGGTAAAGCGAATGTTGTCGCCGACACTCTCTCTAGGATACCCGTAGAAATAAACTCCCTAACACCAACGATCCATAGCGATGAAAGTTCAAGTCACAATTTAATTCCATGCACAGAAACCCCAATAAATGTATTCAAGAACCAGATATTTCTTAAGGTTGGTGATTGCTCAACCTACCAATTCAAAATTGTATTTCCAAGTTACCATAGACACATCATTACCGAACAACAATTTTCAGAATCAAATCTGGTCTCGCTTTTAAAGAGATATCTTAATCCGTCCGTCATCAACGGAATACGCACCGATGAACCCATTATGGGTCAAATACAAAATATCTATCCACTTCACTTTAGTAACTACAAAGCAAGATATACCCAAAAATTAGTAGAGGACATTACAAACGAACAAGAACAGGAAAACATGATACTCGAGACTCACAACCGCGCACATAGAAATGCAATAGAAAATAAAGCACAAATTCTTGAAAAATACTATTTTCCAGGAATGCTAAACAAAATTAAAAGAATAACTACCATCTGCACGACATGCAAAGAAAATAAATACGAGAGACGACCTAATCTACCAAAATTTGCCGAAACACCCTTGCCTACATTCCCTGGTCACACAATACATATAGACATATTTCTGACAGACAAAAAAATTGTTATGACTGCAATAGACAAATTTACAAAATACGCCATAACAAAACTACTACACAGCAGATCGATAGAAGACGTACGACGATCCTTAAGAGACATCATGTTTTCATTTGGAGTACCAAAATCCATCGTTATTGATAACGAACCATCCCTTAATTCAAACTCAATCACATTCATGTTAAAAGACGAACTTGGAATAGACGTCTACACTACACCTCCATATAAAAGTCAGGCAAACGGACAAGTGGAAAGGTTCCACTCAACACTCGTTGAAATAATGCGTTGCCTTAAAGAAAACGGAGGACACAGGAATTTCGAAGAATTATTAGAAAGAGCAGTATCCGACTACAACCACTCGGTACATTCGGTAACAGGAAAAAAACCTGTTGATTTATATTTCGGACGAAATGTAACATTCACACCAGACGATTACGAAAGGACAAGACTAAGTAATTTAGAAAGACTAAGTAAGAAACAGGAAAAAGACTTACAATACCACAATAAAAGCAAGCAGGAAACAAAGCACTACCTACCAGGACAGATTATCTTTGTACGAAGAAACAAAAGATTAGGTACGAAATTGTCAAAAACATTTATTCAGGAAATTGTCAAGGAAGACAGGAACAGCACAATTTTAACAGAAAAAGGACGAATAGTACATAAAAGCTTAATTAGAAACTGAAAATTACTTTATTTTAGGTTTTTCGAGGCATCATGCACAGCAGATACGCAAATTCTGGACTATACCAATTCTCAATTGGTTACAATACATACAGGCAGCGCCAAACTTCAGACGGGTACGTTTAAGATAATACACGACATCGACATAAAACAATACGAAGATGCGACAGAAATAATGGAATCTACAATCAAAACAAAAATACCACCCAACCATCTATTCTACACAATCCTTTCACACGAATTATCCCAAATCAAGAACCATTTAAGAAACTTGAAACCAACAAAAAAACGGGAAAGAAGATCCTTAGATTTTATTGGTAGCACATGGAAATGGATAGCTGGCACGCCACACCATTCCGATTTTAATATATTAACCGACAAAATTAATAACGTATTAATGAATAATAATCAACAAGCTCTAATAAATAAAATGACCATAGAAAGAATAAATTAAATAAATAATGTAACTAATGAAGTTCTAAAAATTGTTAAGTCAGAAGGCAAAATTGAATATGAAATAATAATGATTATGAAAAGTAAGTTAGAAATAATTAAAGAGGAAATAATAAACATTGAATATGCGATACATTGGGCCAAGGCAAACATTATAAATTCGTATATGTTATCGAACTATGAATTAGATATTGTAAAAGATATATTTGATAAAGAGAGCATACCGTACGTAAACATCGATGAGGCACTTGAATTCGCCCAAATAAAAATTGCATCAAATGATACATCTATTATTTATATTGTAAGTTTACCAGAAACTAACACAGAACTCTGTAAAACAATGATTATTAAACCCGTGAAAAAGAAAAACAAAATCAATAAAATCGAATACGCTTCTATCTTAAAATGCATAAACGAAACGTATGGAATAAGAGAAAAGTGTAAAACATATAATAAGTTATCAATATGTCCTTATGACAATATTGTAGATATAAGTAAAACTGCATGCATTCCTAAGTTAATGAATAACCAAGTACCGAACTGCACAATAATAAAAAAACCAACACATACCGGAAATCGAAGAAATAACCCCAGGACTTTTATTATTAAACCAATTCAATGGAGCAGCATCAATAGACAATGAAACAATGGAATTAGAAGGAACATTTTTAATACGATTTCATAATACAACTATAAAAACTAATAGCAGAACATACACTTCCAAGGAAATCAGCACATACACACCATTACCCGCCCTATTACAACCAACTTCCAAGCTACAAAAATTTGAAGAGATGCTTTCATTGGAAATGATGAAGGAACTAAATTTCAATAACACCACTCAGATCAATTTATTGGACACCCAAAACAAAATATCATTTGGAACCAACATTGTACTGACCCTTTTAACAATATCGTTGATAGTACTTCTAGTAATAAAAAGCACTATATGGAAGAAGTTACAAGGAGTAAAAATTTCAAAAGTAACCAAGGACGATCCACAACTTTCAAAATCGGCAATAGAAGGACTCAATAAAATTTTTATTCAAACACCTAAATCGAACGAGGACGTTTGAATTAAGGAGGGGAGGTGTTAACACACAAGTTGTTTCGAATAGTCCGCTACACGCGCCAACTGTAAGCCAGACGTAATTTGACGCCCGGCATCCGCTAGAAAACGTTCCCACCAAAAACTGCATCGAAAGCAGCAGCACAAACACAGCAAGAATATCGTCATTAAATAACTCACACATACTAATGCAGTTTTGGTTTAGTTTTAAGATATTTAATTTTGTTAAGTTAGTTCTAGTTGAGAAGCAAAATAAAGTTGACGACATCAAAGTTCCTCTGATGTCTCTTTTTAAAAATCAAAATATATAAAAAATAAATTAACATATATATATATATATATATATATATATATATATATATATATATATATATATATATATATATATATATATATATATATATATATATATATATATATATATATATATATATATATATATATATATATATATATATATATATATATATATATATATATATATATATATATATATATATATATATATATATATATATATATATACATATAATATATATAATTCGACGGACCCATGTTTTTGTTAAAAAAATCAAAGAAAAAAATAAAAATTTGGCGGTTGGCAATCTTAATCATTTAATTTGTTCCAAGTAGATTTGTTTACATCAATTTTTGAATATGATATCTCTCAAATGGCCGCCTCTGGCGTTGATGGCGTATTGTGCCCTTTTTGCAGCATTTTCCATCGTTTTCGCCAACATTTCGGCCGGAATAGCGGCTATTTCTTCACGAATGTTGTCCTTGAGCTCTTCTACGGTCCTTGGCTTGTTAACGTAAACCTTTGACTTCAAATATCCCCACAAGAAGAAGTCAGGCGGCGTCAAATCGGGCGAACGCGGTGGCCAGTCCAAATCACCACTTTTCGACATCAAACGGCCCGGAAACAAATTCTTCAGAAAATCGATTGCTATGCGACTTGTGTGCGGTGGAGCGCCGTCTTGTTGAAACCAGAACTGCCTCATACGCTTTCGACGAATAATTGGCATCACAAAATTGGTCATCATGTCGCGATAACGCTCCTGGTTGATGGTAACAGCATGGCCATTTTCATTTTGGAAGAAAAACGGCCCAATGACCGTTTTCGCACTAACGCCGCACCAAACTGTGACTTTTTCGTCATGAAGAGGCACTTCTTGAATCTCCTGAGGATTTTCAGTGGCGTAAATACGGCAATTTTGCTTATTTACGGTCCCATTCAATGTGAAATGGGCTTCATCGGACATGATAATTTTGTTCCAAAATTGCTCGTCATCTTCGGCCATTTCGATGACTCTTTGGGCCCATTCCAATCGACGAGGCTTGTCCACAGGCAACAATCTTTGCGTCAATTGAATTTTGTACGGGAACAAATGCAAATCAACACGAATAATCCGTTGTAAAGTGGACCGAGCCATGCCCAACTGCTGAGAACGGCGTTTTTGGGATGTTCTTGGGGACCTCTCAACACTGGCTTGTACGGCAGCGATATTCTCAGCCGATCGCCTTGGTCGACTTTTATTTGGCCTCTTCGGATTAGAAAGAGCCTCACCAGTCGAAAATTTTTCGTATAAACGCTTAATGGTGTTCTTAGAAGGCGCACTTCTCACAATTTTTAAGTTTTTAAAAGCACGTTGAGTTTTCACAATTGACTTCTTCTGTTGAATGTAAATTTCAACTATTTCAGAGCGCTCGTGTGGCGTGTATTGTTCCATGGTAAAAATCTGCTTGGACTGACGCTTCAAACGCGGTATGTCATTAAGCGATCTGACATCTCTGTCAAAAGTTATGGCGTTGCCAGATGGGTCCGTCGAATTTGGGCAACCCTGTATATATATATATATATATATATATATATATATATATATATATATATATATATATATATATATATATAAATATATATATATACGAATTTATTTTATTTATTTTTATTTTTTATTTCACTTATAAATTTTAGACCTGTCAGATGGCACTAAGTAAATTGTCTTTCAGTATGTGCGAGTAACAATAAATAAAAATTTATGATTCAATTTTTTATAACAATATTTTACAATTACATTAAATTTCAGTTTTAAAATTTTTGAGTCGTCTCGATATTTCACTCTCCTTCATTGGCAGCTGTCATACCTCAAGATTTGAGTGTAATGATAGTCGGTATGTGTGCTTTATGCTGCATGTGCATTGGTTTCCTAACAGCCAGAACAGTTTTCTGAATCTATTTTTTACTTCATTCCTCTTTTGTATTATGTGCTCTTTCAATAAAAGTTTGGCATCAATTGTCATACCGTGGTATTTAGCTTTAGTATCAATCTTAATCTGGTCAGTATTTATGGTTAGATGGCTTAGTCCTCCTATTAGTGCAAAGAACTTGGATAGTCTTGTCGCCATTTATTTTGATTCCCCACTTTCCAAACCAAGATAAAGTTTTGTCAAGAATTTGTTGGAGATTTTTTGCAGTTATAGCCAAATTTATGTGCGATACAAACAGAAAAGTATCGTCAGCAATTGTTGCTATCATGTTGTCATTTGATATAGGTATAGGGATGTCAGCTGTATATAAGACATATAGTGTTGGTCCTAGTACACCCCCTTGTGGTACTCCAGCATCCATTTTTAGAATATCGGAGCATTCCTCAGCATACTTGACATAGAAATATCGGATTTTGTTGTAGCATTGTAAAAGTAGTTAGAAGTCTAGTGGAAGATATTGTTTTAACTTGTGCAGTAGTCCATTGTGCCATACGCTGTCAAACTCCTTTGCAACATCAAGGTATACTGCCACGCAAGTATTTTTTTTTTTCAGTTGCTATTTTATGCGTTACTCTATGTCTTTCTTGAATTATAGAGAGGTTTTGTCTGAAACCGAACTGATGGCAAGGGATTATTTTTCTCCTTTTTAGGATAGGCTCCAGGCGATCAAAAAGCAATTTTTCAAAACTTTTCGATAGAGTTGGTAGTAAGCTGATCGGTCTGTACGATGTGGCGGCTGAGGGGTCCTTATTTGGTTTCGGAACTTCCGCAACTTTCCCCGCTACGGGATATTACTTTATAATTGCATTAAATAAATTCCTAATGTATGTAAGTGCATTATCAGGCAGTTCCTTTAGAATTTTACCTTTAAGTCTATCAAATCCTGGAGTTTTTTTTGTTTTAATTTTTGTATTGATAGTCTTTTGTATCTTCTCCTTTGTTACTTTTTGATTGCTATATTTTTATTGTTGGGTGTAGCAGCTGCGACAATTATTTGGTCATTCATTTCATTTGTAAATGTTTTTTGAAACTGATCGGATAATGCTTTGGTTTTGTCTAAGTGACATCGTTTTTAGTGATGGTTGATGTAAAATTGTATTGGCTGCTTTCCAAAACGAGTAGTTGTTATTCCTTGTGGGTCCCAAATTCGTTAAGTACTTTTCAAGTTTGTCATCTTTGTCAAGGTTTATCATTTCTTTTAAATCTCTAGTTACTTGGTATAATCTCTCTTTATCCGCTGGTGACCGCGAGAGTTGCCATTGTCTTCTCAGTTTCCTCTTTTTTCTAATGCTTTCCTTGATTATAATGGTAATTCTTTATTTATTATTTATAGTTTTTGTTGCTGATGTAGAACTAGTTGCAGCGAAAGTAATATTTTCATTTAAATATGCTACTGCACTGTCAATTTCTTCATCATTTTTCAATGTGAAGTCTTTGTCCCAACATTGGGCGAAAAAGATTCAAATTTGTCAGTTTATTATAAATATTTGTTGGTCGATAGTATTTTACGGGAGTGCTTTGATATCTCAATTCAACCGGAGAATGGTCAGATGAGAGTAAGAAGTTTGATTGAATAGTCAGATGTGCTTGTCTAATGCGTTTTGTTATGAAGAAGTCTATTAGATCAGGTCTTTTTCCAATATCACTCGGACAGTAGTTAGTTTCTCCAGTGCTTATGAAATTGATTTAACTTTCATTTCTTATATATATATATACATATATATACTCATATATATATATATATATATATATATATATATATATATATATATATATATATATATATATATATATATATATATATATATATATATATATATATATATATAAATATATATATATATATGTATATATATATATATATATATATATATATATATATATATATATATATATATATATATATATATATATACTTTTTGTGACTGTTCTAATTCTTTGAGTATCTTACCACTGCTTGAGAATTTAATTAATAATAATATTGTTGCTGAGTAGCATTATTGTTGCGTAAGCACAAATGGTTAACAGTACAAATGCCAAACTGCAAGCTCGGTTACCCTACGTTTCCACGGGCAATTTTTGATGGCATAACATCTGTCAAATTTGATTGCAATGGTTGGCAATATTTTAATCGTGGGCATTGCGATGCTATGCCATTGTCATTTTGAAAATGCCGTCAAGCAAACTAGTTCGCTGTGCCCACGCTTGAAAAATTTTTTTATTTAACGATGAAGAGGAAAAAAGAAGGAAACCGAAATTCTGGGTGAATCCTTTATTACAAAGAATGCAAATGCACAGTCTCCATTCATTTTAGAGTTTTTATTAATTTAATAGATGCGGTAAAACGAAAATGTCCGACGATGCTTCCACTGTGATCGTCACGAAAAAATGAAAAATGGCTGTGAAACAAACAAAATGACAACTGATTGCAACACAGCACATTGACAATTTATGGCATAACATATTTCATAACATAAATTGCCAACTTGAAGCAATTTGGAGTCTCCATTGGCAATTTGCTTGAAATTGCCAATGGCATGCCATCAAAAATTGCCCGTGGAGACGTAGGGTTACAGAAAGTATGCTTTAACTTTTTGTTAAAGTTAAAGCATACTTTTTGTAACCGAGAGAGTTGTTCTGTAACTGAAATAATTAGAACAGTCACAAAAAGTTCAAAGAATTCGAACAGTGACATAAAGTGTTGTGGCGTTAATCATTGCCTACATTGATTAGAGCGTACCGAAGTCGGAGCGTAAACATCGGAACGGTGTAAAAATCATTAGTGAAGGAGAAGCAACATTGAAAAAAAACAATGGGCTTTGAGGAGTTGATCCAGAAACAAGTGGCCATTGAAAAAGAGATTCAACAACTATGGAGAAATTTTAAAAAGGATTCAACCACCCGATATAAAAAAACATCATGAGTACTTCACAAAATTCAAAACAATATTCAAAACAGAACAAATGTAAAGGGGGAGTGTTCTGAGCAAGCGGGGGGCTATACTCAGGAGACATTTTTTGAGAATCAAGGACAGCATCTCTCTATCCAAGAGTATAGTGGCGCTGCAGTTCAAGGCAGAGCAGACAATGCTGGACAATGTTAACATAATTAAACCAGGGCATTCTGCTCGCAAGCGGAAATGATGACCAGAGTGATATCAAATTTACGAAAATACATACATTACGCTACAAGTAGAACTGAATGCACGCAGCAAAGAAAAAACGGAAACACAATCACCAACACTAAGGTACCACTTCTCAATATGCCAATATACAGTGGTCGATATGAGGAGCTGGGCACATTTTGGGAATTATTCGATCATTTAGTTCATCAAAACAAAGACTTAAGTGATGTGGAGAGGATGCAGTATCTCAAGAGCAGTGTACGTGCTGAAGCTATTATATTAGTGAGCCACTTATCCGTGACAGCAGGAAATTATCCAACAGCAATTGAATTATTGGTCAAACGATAATAAACCCCAGCAGTTCTGGCTAACAATTTTATCAATTTTAATCCATAAGGCTGTCCAAAACCAGAATGCGTATGATCCCAAAACCATAATGGATACTACAAGGGATATTCTGTACGGCATCAGGAACCTGGAGACAAATCTTCCTGGGACCCTCTCATAACTCAATTATTGCTGCCAAATCTAGACAACAAAACAAGAAAATTATGCCAACAAATGCGAGGGGTTTACTTGATATTCCGAAATTAGTTGACCAATTTGATTTCATTGAAGGAATAATAGAAAATAGCAGAAGGATAACGCTATCACAGTAGAGAAAACAAGATAAACTTCCAGTCATCGCTCCAACATCTACAAATCATCATTTAACGACAATATCTTCGCAATGTCCTGTATGCAACGATAACCCCAAAATTTATCAATGCAGGAAATTCTTGGATATGATAATACAAGAGCGACGAAAAAAGGTTCTACTTGCTCAATTGTGCTTTAACTGTCTTAGGAGTGGACATACAGGTAAAGACGCTTAACCAAAAAAAAGCCCAGACTGCAATATGAAGCATAACTCATTGCTTCGCGAGCAAAATGCAGGAATCAACATGTGATCAACTAAGGCCAAACCGGGAAAGCCACGAAAATCAATTAAACTTCCTAATAAAGGAATCAAACCAAAGCCATGGTCACACACGCAATTAGCAGATCCATGGTATGCTGAACCAAAGGAAATACAATTGCTGATTGGAGCAGATGTATTTCCAGAAATTATAAGAGAGGGATTACTTAAGGGCCCAGTAAACAGACCCATCGCCAAAAATAAAATATTTGGATGGATATTATCAGGTCCGTTAGTTTCCTCAGCCCAACCCTTGTATCAGCGTATGTAGCGGTGAAGAAATGCTGAAGCATTCTGGGAGTTAGAGGAAGTACCAAATGCAGATTTGGAAACAAATGATGAAAAACGACGTGAACAGCATTACATTTCTACCCAAACCCGAGACAAAACAGGACGGAAAATTGTCAAATTTCCATTACAACATAACCGGTCGCATTTAGGATATTCAAGGGAAATGGCCTTAAAACGATACTTCTTGTTAGATGAAAGTATATCTAAAAATTCAACTTTAAAATTGGAATACATAAAGTTTATGCAGGAATATATAAAACTTGGCCACATGTAAAGAGTTAATGAAGAAACATCTGTGATAAAGTACTACTTGCCGCAACAGGTCGTTATAAAAGAAGACCTCACTAAGATAAAACTTCGCGTTGTTTTTGACGCCTCCGCAAAAACTAAGTCAGGAGAATCATTAAACAGCATCATGATGATAGGTCCCACTCTTCAAAAGGACTTATTAGTGCTATTATTTCAATGGAGAATATTTCCAGTGGTATTCACAGCAGATATTGAAAAGTTGTACCGGCAGATTTTAATCCACGCAGACGACAGCGATCTTCCACGTATTTTATGGAGAGAAGATCAAACACAACGAATCCACGAGTACATATTAAATACAGTCACTTATGGTACAGCATCAGCTCCGTATCTTGCCATTAAGACTTTATTTAAAATAGCAGTAGACGAGAAAAGTACCTATCCACTAGCTTCTGAAACATTAACGAAGAGATTCTACGTGGATGATTGCCTGGGAGGTGCACAGTCAATTGAAGAATCTAAGAAAATACAGAAAGAATTACTTTAGCTATTACGAAAAGGTGGATTCAAACTTAGTAGATCACTTAGATCATTTTGAATTCAGAATCAAAATAGCTTTGTTCAGTGGAAAATACACAAAAAGAGCAATTTTAAGCGATGCTAGAAAATTATTCGACTATTTTGGTTGGTTGTAACTGTAACGATAAAAGCAAAAATTATGATTCAAAACTTGTGGATCCTGGGAACAGGGTGGGATACGGAGATTCCAATAGACCTGCAAGAGGAATGGAAAGTAATCAAAACACGTTTTGAAAATATCAGCTGTTCAAAATATCAAGATCCCAAGATGGACTTAGCAGACAAACGATAGCCTAATAGAGATACATGGATTTGCAGACACATCAGAAAAGGCTTCTGCAGCGGTAGTACACGCAAGAGCTACAAACGGAGAAAACAGACAGTATCATTTATCGCGTCGAAAACTAAAGTTGCACCTATATCACTTGCGTGGTTGGAACTGGGCGCATCAGTACTTCTAACAAAATTAATCAATTACATCCAGAAAGACAAAGAGGAATGTAAGGAAAAATTGTTGCATGGTCAGATTCAAAAATTGTATTAAACTGGCTTAAGCAGCACCCTATCAAAAGGTCCACATTTGTAGCTAATCGAGTATCCTACATACAAGAAAACTTCAAAGGATAATTCCGATTTGTACCAGAAAAACCCAGCAGATATTCCATCGAGAGGAGCATTCGGAAAGTCTCTCATCTTGAATAAATTATGTTGGCACGGACGAGATTGGTTACAGCAAAATGAAGAAATCTGGCCCAAAAAATATGATGAAATTATTTTGAATCATATTCTAGAATCCAGAAAAATCTCAATATTCACCATAGCACAAATTACAAGCAATGATGAAGAAATAATTACTCTATTTTCTTCGCTAAGAAGACTCATTTGAGTAACAGTGTATATTTTGAGATTTGTTTTCAATTCTCTGCACAAAAAAAGTGGAAAGGAAAACAATTGTAAAACTGGCGCAATGTTTCCTTAAAAATGATATCAGAATGCAAAGACTACAAAACCAGTTAAAGAAAAATAGGATTATTTTTTCACTAAATCCGTTCGTTGACGATGCAGGAGTTTTGAGTGTTAGTAGCAAATTAAAACAAACTAAACTACCAATGAAACAACGAAATCCAATGATTTTACACCATTCAAGTGTTCTCGCAAAGCTCATAATCAACCAGACACACATTACCACACTTCATGGAGGAGTAAAGCTAACTGGGAATAGTACACGAAACAAATCTTAGATTATTAGCGGAAAAAATACTGTGAAATCCTGCATAAACAAGTACATAAAATGTTTTCGGTTCAAGGCCGAATGACAAACTCAGTTGATGGGACAATTACCAGCACCAAGAGTAAATTTTTCAAGACCAGTCACTTATGCGGCATTGGCCATTACATATTAGGTGTTCACAATTTCGTGGAATCATATAGGCCTATATTGTAATTTTCCTATGCCTGGATACAAAGGCAATCCATGTGGAACTCGCCTCGGATCTCACCACACAACGATTTCTGGCAGCACTCAAAAGAATTATAAGTAGACGTGGATCAGTACACCATATCTACAGTGATAACAGAACGAATTTCGTAGGCGCAAATAATCTTCTACATATGGTTCAACTAAGAAATCATCTAGCAGCAACCGGCATCCAATGGCATTTTATTCAACCCGGATCACCCCATTTCGGTTGATTATAGGAGGCAGGAGTTATATATATGAAATATCATTTGGTCAGGATAATCGGTGAACAGAAATTGACATATGAAGAAATGAACACGATTTTAAAACAAATAGAAGGATGCCTAAACTCACGTCCAATTATCGGAAAATATTGAAGATCTCGATGCACTCATACCTGGACATTTCCTTGTAGGGTCAGCGTTGATGACACCCGTTCATTACAGCGTTTTTAACATCACTGAAAGCAGCTTAAAACGATGGAAAATTGTACAAAGAGTTAGCAAAGACTTTTGCAATCAATGATATGGCGTCAGCAGCATTCAACAACATAGATACAAACGGACTATTTGGGTCCGTGCTTGTCGTCGCTAGTGGCGAGCGCCCTTTTGCTGCCGGTAATAGGCGCGGGCGTGGAGAGGATCTGGTGGTTCCTAACAAGACAAACACCGTGTTGTTTTGTGCGGATTGAATTTAGAAATTGGTCAATTAGTCCTGGTGAAAGATGAAGCCTTAGTTTCATCAGCATGGCCACTAGGAAGAATCAAAGAAGTTCATAAGGGTATAGATGGTTCAGCCCGAGTCGCCATAGTTAAAATACAAAAATTTACAATGAAACAACTATACAAAAATTATGTTTGTTACGAATTGATGACAATTTCAATCAATATGAAAAAGAGGAATATCAGTTACCAAATAATGACTCTGCCAAAGACCCGCTCACAACCGATGGAGCCCAAAAATATCTGCTAGATAAAAAATGGAAATCACCCTACTAATACAGCTTATAAAATTCAACTCTGTAAACGCAAATGACACAATAACATACCCTGGACCTGGTCTTTTTATAGAAAATTTAGAAATAGCGAAAGTCCAACGAGGAATACTTCGCACAATAACTTCATTTGCTTTTAGTGACATCATACAAGATCATCATGAATCAGAATCTGAATCAAACCAAAGACCAAATGAGAAGGTTGTGTGACCAGGCAAAAGTGGAAACGAAAGACAGCAAATGTGAAGATTTAATACATCATCTGGACGAGGAGTGGAAGGAAATTTTAATAACAATCAGACGCATAAACATCGTTCACCAGCGTCAAAAACGAAGAAATTTAAGTAATTTTATGACAGCATTATTCGGAGTAAACGGGGAAGTGTATCACGATATTGAATCTTTAAACGATAACTAGAAGACTCTAATAAAATCCACCAGAACTAATAATAAGCTCATGTTTTGTAACATTTGCTGCCGTCAATGAAACAGAAAACAGAATAACTGCAAAGATTAACAAATTTTCCAAAATTCCAATTAAGGAGTTCTCACTAAATAATCCTCGATGCGGAAACATATCACCACCTATTGAAATGTAACGTAGTGCCAGAATGAGTAAAAGGCAACACATCATCGAAACGAGACGGAAGCAGCCCCAAAGCAGACTTTAGTTGAACTAATTGTATTATTGTGTGTACATTGGTTTTTTTTCATTTCTTTTACCTTTTATTAGATAACAGTAAATACAAAAAAAGCTTTTATACGTATGTACATATCTAAATAGAATTGTTAAGATCACAAAAAATTAACAAAAGCATAATTAAAACAACACAGAGCAGATTATTTTTACAAAAATAAATAAATTATACAAAATGAATGCAACAGAATTTAATTTATCTTTAAGTTGTATAAAAGCAATACAAGAACTTGATGGTTCGGATAAAAATCAATTACCAGATGTCATAGATCAAATAGATAAATAATCTTTGGGTAAGCTGTTCGAGTTTTGAAGAAAGTATAAAAAAGTATTGTTTGGTTACATACAAAATAAATGCATAGGGATCACGAGACCTGTCCTGACAAATTAAAAGAAGTATTGAACAAACATTTTGGTGAAAAAGAAAATAGCGATGAACTTATAGATATGCTAAAACTGTGCAGAGTTGAATCAACAATAGAACAGTATTACGATAAAATTAACGAAATAACTAAATCGTATATTAGCATATGGTGACACTAGTTACAGTACATCGGAGGTAAATCGAATAGCACTCCGTGTCTTCAAGGACAACTTACCTGAACCAACTAGAACCATGATTTTTGCAAGAAATCCAGGCAATCTAGACGATGCGTGCAAAATCATTGAGGAAGCTCGTCATCAAACTTACAATCTTTATGGTCCTATTAAAAAGAATTGGTATAATAAACCTAATTTCAGAACCAACTTCAGCAATGCCAGGCAAAATCATAACGAGCACAATCATGAAGCACAATATCAGGAAATTAACAAAGTCCAAAACCAAATTCAAACAAAACTTTCAATATCCCATCTAGTAGGTCGCGTATGTCAACTAATAATACAAATTTTTTGCCATCAGGACAAAGTAAACGAAATACACAACCAATGGACGTAGGTCAGGTTAATGCAAATTTTCATTTAGAGGGGCCAGACACCTACCCCATATAAAAATTGAAACTAAAACTAGAACACTCTTGCTTATTATAGATACTGGAGCAGAATTAAGTATCATTAATGAAAATGTTTGCCACCCAAGATGGAAACAGGAAGTTTCCATCAGCATTAAAGCTATGGGTAATGTATTTAATGTAAGCAAAATGTTTCCCTCATTTAAAGAGTTTCAGATAGAAGATTATTACTGTGAGTTCTTAGAATACAATTTTCATAACGATTTTGATGGGTTGATAGGTGGAAACATATTAAACGACCTAAATGCAGTAATAGATTACTCGCAAAAGAATTTTAAAATTAATGACATTATACTAGAAATGTTTACGGAAAAGCCTCACCAAATAACTACGCCTGAGACAAATAAAAGCAATTTGATTCGCACGGATCACCTAGATTCCAAAGCAAAGTATCTATTAGATTCAGTTGCTGATAAATTTAAAGGCATTTTTTATAAAGAAGGAGATGATTTAACATTTACGAATGAAGTTAAACATAAAATTACAACTAAAAATGATATTCCGATTTATTCAAAGGCAAAGAACAGGAGGAAGGAATAAATAGGCAGATATGTGACATGCTGAAACAAGGTATAATTAGGCAGTCCAATAGTCCTTATAATAGCCCAGTATGGGTCGTTCAAAAAAAAAAAATAGACGCATCTAACAAGCAGAAATGGCGCTTAGTCCTTGATTATCGAAAATTAAATAACGAAACTGTTGAAGATTGTTTTCCAGTGCCATTTGGACTTCGTAATGCGTCATCTACGTTTCCAAGGCTTATGAACAACCTACTCAGCCCCTATATAGGTCGCATTTGTTTAGTGTACATGGATGATATTCTCATTTTTTCAAAAAATATTGAAGAACTTGTCGAGCATCTTACCACGATTTTGAGTCGTCTCATGAAGGCAAACCTGAAACTTCAACTTGACAAATGTGAATTTGTTAAAAGTGAGGTAGAATTTCTCGGACACACCATAAATACACTAACCCAAAAAAAGTGGAGGCGATTGACAAAATAAAATGACCAACAAATCAGAAACAAATTAAAAGCTTTTTAAGAATGACAGGTTATCTAAGGCCTTACATCAGAGATTATTCTAAGATTGCAAAAAACATAATAAAGTATCTTAAAAAAATAGAAGAGGAAACGTTATGGAATCAGATTATATAGAAGCGTTTGAAAAATTAAAAGAACTCATTAAAAGCGATCCAATTGTTATATACACCAATTTTGAGAAACAATTTACACTTGTTACGGATGCTAGTAACTACGCACTAGGAGCAGTCCTCATGCAAGAAGATAGAGCTATTTGCTATGGAAGCCGTATATTAAAAACTCATGAGCTTAACTATAGCACGATTGAAAAGCAGCTCTTAGCGATTGAAAACACGGACATCTTTGCTATACAGGCGGATAATAATTTGCAAGTCGAAAAAGATAACTTAGAAGAGGAGCTTGACTTATCAGCAGACTTAATTCAGTTGTTCACAAATCAGTGGAACGACTTAGAAACAGTTCACAGCGCAGAATCGGATGACATTGACTTCATAAAAATTACTGAAAAAGAGCTCAATCTATTTAAGACACAATTGGTTTTACAAGAATCAGATAAAGAATCAAGAACCACAAAAATATTGTATAAAAAAAAAATGAGATACATAGTAGAAACGAATGGAGATGTTTTTTTTTTTTTTTTTTTTTTGTCGGAACAATCTAGTAAGGGCGGCACTCAGACAGCGTGTATATCCATTGTACTGCACTTAAGGTTCCCTTTTACTCTGCTTTAAATCTACCCGACCTCCGAAGAAATAGAAGTAGATCCTGTGGTGCCAAGGAGCCAAGTTGTTTCCTCCTCAGCACATCAGTGCCAAAAATCCCAAACCTGATTCGAGCAAAGGCAGGGCAGACGCAAAGAAAATGGTCCGCCGTCTCGTCTTCTTCTCCACAGGCTGGGCACAGCGCAATGTCTGATATGCCAATCCTTTCCATGTGCCTAGCCCATAGAAAGTGCCCCGTCATCACGCCAACCAACAGCCTGCAGTCCCTCCTACCTAAAGATAGAAGGAACCGTGACCATCGGTCAGAGATAGCAGGTAGCATAATTTTCGTCCATCCGCAGCCTCTCTCAGCCCGCCATGCTCGCTTCTGGGTCGAACAACCCACTTGTTTGCAGTGGCTTTGATGGCAGCGGAAGGGAGTGGCAGAACAGGCTCAGGGCCAATAAAAACAGCCTCGGAGCCCATCCTGGCCAAAGAGTCAGAGGTCTCGTTACCCGCAATGCCAGCGTGTCCCGGGACCCAAGTCAACGTCAGACTATTATGTTTTCCAACACAATTTAGCCTGGATTAGCAGGACCTGACTATCGTGGAAGTAGTGATCGGACTATCCAAGGCCATGAGCGCAGCTTGGCTGTCACTGCAGACACAAATAGATTTTCCTTTCCACCTGTTTTCCACAACAAAGTCCATCGCCTCAAGTATCGCATACACCTCCGCCTGAAACACAGACGCATGCAGACCAAGGGCAAAGAACCGACGGGTCCCACAAGATTCCACGAAGACACCAGAACCTGAACCTTCTTCAGTCCTGGAGCCATCAGTGAAAATACGGCAGCAGTGTTTGCCGGGCTCGTTCTCGGGATCTAACCATGAACGTGCCTCTGGCAGCAACACATTGTACCGCTTTTCTAGTATGACGGTTGAAGACATGGAGTCCGGGGGCATAGCCAGGATTGCAGAATCGATGTCAGTGCCTGCGCCGTCGTCCAATATCGAGTACACCCCATACCAGTGGCCACTATGTTTCACTTTGCAGATGGCCTTAACGGCCTCTCCGCGTATGAAGACATCTAGTGGCGGGAGATTCACCAAAGCATCAAGTGCCGGGCCTGGAGTAGTCGAAAATGCTCCGGTACAACATATGGCAACAGCACGTTGTAATTTTGATAAGAGCTTTTTTGACCTCTAGAAGAGAGAGTCTGCGCATCCAAACCATCGATGCATAGGTGATAATAGGTCTTACCATAGCTGTATAGATCCATAGGACCTTACTAGGGGAAAGACCCTATGTATTACCAAAAATACCCTTACACTGCCAGAAAACTGACAGTGCTTTGGATGTCTTCAGTTCGACATGTGTTTTCCAAAGAAGTTTGTTATCAAGGATGACTCCAAGATATATGATTTTCTTGGATAGCTGGATAGTGACTCCTTTTAGTGTAGGCAGAATAAGTCCAGCAAGCTTTCTCCTTCTGGTAAAGAGGACAATACCAGTCTTGACAGGATTAGCCGATAGCCCATTCGCACTGCACCAAGCGTCAATCATATCCAGAGTTCTCTGCTCTCTTCTGCAGACAATCATAAGGGATGGACCTGTCACAAGACAGCCAACATCATCCGCATATGCCTGAGCGTATACACCCGAGTCATTAATGGCGTTAAGCAGGGGATCGATTACCATGCACCAGAGCAATGGAGACAGTACGCCACCTTGGGGACAGCCTCTGTTAACCTCAGACGACACCAGTATATCTTCCTCCGCCCGCACCGTTACGATTCTCTGGGCCAGCATTGAACGTATCCAATTTAGAGGCCGGTCTACGCCATGCAGGTTTTGCAGAGCCATCTCGCAGGATTTTCCGCTTTGATAGGCATGCTGAAATGGAGAGAGTGGATGCGTCTTCAGAGACTTCTACGCATGCGAAGCTCTACCAGCCGTTCTAAACTCTTTTGCATGAACGAGGTCATACTAATAGGTCTGAAGCTCTTGGGATTGGTGTAGTTGTCTATTCCAACCTTAGGAATGAAAGCAACCCTCAACATCCTCCAAGACCGTCGTACATAGGCCAGTGCGAGACATGCAGTGAAGATATTCTTCAGTGCTGCCAACACTAACTCAATGCCATCCTTCAACACAATCGGATATATGCCATCCAGTCCGGGCGACTTGAAGCTGTCAAAGGATTTGATAGCAAATCTAATAGCAGTCTCATTCGCCACAGTTCTGTTGACATACCAATCATGTCGAGAGGGTGTATCTGCCCTGACAACAGTTCCCACCAAAGGTGGTTGTTGACGCGCTATGCTTACCTGATTTCCTGGAAAGTGTGACTCCAACAGTAAGCTGAGTGTCTCACTTTGCCTCTCCGTATAGGAGCCATCAGGTTTCCTGAGCGACCCCAGCTTAGCGATTTGGTCCTTTTTCAGGACTTTCACCAGTTTTGCCGTGTCACTCAGGGATTCGATATCACTGCAGATATATCTAAAAGAAGTCCTTTTCGAGTCCCGAATTAGCTTCTTGTAGTCCCTCTGAACACGTCGATATCGTTCCCAGGCCTCATCAAGATTCGTCTTGAGGGCCCGGTTGAGGAGTTTTCTAGACTCACGCCTCAGCACCTGAAGCTCTCGATTCCACCATGGAACAGGAGTCCGGCTAAGAGGAGGTCTAGTTGGACAGGCTATCTCGAAGCTGTTTGTTAGAGCGGCGTTGAGATGTTCAACAGCCGCCTCAATGTTCTGCTCCTTGCGAAGTTTCAGTGGCGTCACGTGATTGCTACGCAGTGCCTCCCTGAACTTAGGCCAGTCTGTTTTTATTGGTTTTCTGGTGGGCAATGGCATCTGCGCCCGCTCGCCACACTGAAACTCAATGTATCTGTGGTCCGAGCACGAGTCTTCGGCGAGGACCCTCCAGTTGTTGATCGACCATCCTGGTCTTCGTTTTGACAGGGTGACGTCAATTACCTCCTGCCATCTCGTAGTCACAAAAGTAGGCTGCTTGCCGACATTGTGGATGTTCAGGCTGGAGGAGGCAATATACTCGAAAAGGCGGGAGCCCCGCTCATTGCACTTGCTGCTGCCCCAGATCGTATGCTGGGCATTAGCATCGCAACAAAGAACGAGACCAAGATTGCGCCGCTCACAGAACCCTAAGAGAGTAGCGACCCTCCCAGGTGGTGGCGCCTCCAAAGCATCGTAAGGAAAGCCTACAGCAGATGCAATCACGAACCTCGACCATCCGTGCATACTCTTAAAACTAATCTCTGCCGCAACCAGATCCTGACAACAAAATGCGTCAAGGCAGGTCGCTGCGAGATGCGATGATATTATAAGACCGGCTCTAGGTCTAATCGAGTTTCTGTCATATAATATCGTGGCTCCTTTCAACGAGCCAAGGCCACAGAGGCGACCCCTAAAGACCCAGGGCTCTTGTACTGCTGTTATGTGGGGTGATGTGTGCAGCTGGGTGAGTCGTCTACTTAGGAGTACAGTAGCGGCTTTAGAATGCTGCAAGTTGATCTGCGTTACCATCCAAGGACGATAGCTACGAGAATCGTCCGAGCCATTCATCTGGGAAAGACATGAAAGGTTATAGTCCCAAAGAAGAGACTCAGATGGCTCCGGTACCGAGAAACCATGACATCAACAGTGGCCTCATCCACTCGCACCACAAGACTAGCACCTTCTTTACCATCCCGGTTGCTACCCCTGGTGTGCGAAAGAACTCTCCAAAGCCTCGTGTTGATGCCAGGGTTCTGAGCACGCAGACAAGAAAGGACATCTGTGGTCGTCAGATCGTGATCCGGAATCCAGCAGATGGCCTTCCTGAGGGACACGCCTGCTTCGCTATAGACCGCGAAGCGAGTGGTCCCCATGGGGGGCACGTCATTGACTGCACCCCTGAGCCAATTAAAGTTGGCCTGAGACGCGCACGACACCTGTAGAGTGCCGTCCTTTGTCTCATAGCCCTTCGCATTAGCTTCAGGACCGGAGGCAATGACGCAACGCTTCAGATGTCCTTTGCAGTGTCTTATTTCTGCATCAGTTAGCCGATGGTCAGGCCCCAGCTTCCCAATCACCGCCATTGGTTGCGGGCCGTCAGCCTTCTCGCTGTACGATGGCATGGCTGCACCTTTGGAAGTGTTTGGGCGAAGGTCCAGCTCACCACACGCCACTGGCAAAGATTTCGCCGGGCAGATGGTTTTGCTGGATAAGAGGGGCTGGGTAAACTGCAGCTTATTGGCAACATTCTTCCCCGCCACATTAGCCGCCACCGAGGTTTCGCTCGTACCCTTTGGGGTCGTGGCGCCACCAGCAGTAACAGCTGCAGGGCAGGTGGGAATGCTGTTTTCAGCAACAATCTTCCGCCGCTTACCTCGCGAGCGAGCTTTCGGAGCGGTCAATCCCTCCGCAGGCTCGGTGGCTTCCGTGGGTGTCACTTCCGCCGACCTGGGCCTTTTGGAGGGAGACGACACAAAAGGGCCGGCAGAGCCACGTGAGGATTTCTCCTGCACGAGCCTAGCAAGCCGCTTCTTTCTCTGTCTCCTCGCTTGAGTTCGCGTTGCCCTAGAACCACTGGTCGATCGTTCCGCCACTGTGGTGACTTCCCGACGCAGGCACTCTGCATCCAGGCTCCGTCGCTGAAGAAAAAGAGATTGCGGTAACAATCCCCGTCTCCTGCAGGATGCGCTCTCGCTGATAAAGGCGAGAGACTTTAGCGATGGTTGGGGCCTCCTGAATCCGTGCCCCTGCCTCCGAAGCTGGTGGATTTCCACATGCGTGGGTTGCACCTGGAGTATTAAATCCAAAGTTGTCCATCGCCAGACATTGGTTTTTGTTCGGAACTCCTCCCTAGCCAGTTTGGTCCGCGGATGGTACCCATTCTCTATACCATCATTGTGACAGACAGACAGCCATAACTCCCGCCCCTCCTAGGAGGTTCAGAAGTAATGTCATTTGCCTACCAAGGGTCCCCCTATCCGCCACCTGGGGACGCGTCCGATGGGATGTCAGGCAAATCCAATACGGAGAAATGGAGATGTTACAAACATCTTAAAATTCATGCAAGCAATATTACCAGAAAAAGGTCTAATTGTAGTTTTTTGTGAAAATGTAAAATTATATCGTAAGTTTCAAGAATGCTAATTTTGCCAAGAATAATAACTTAAAAGTACTTAAGGCATATTTATTATTAATTGATGTTACTGATAAAGAAAAAATTTGAAAAATTATTCAAAGAGAACATTTGAAGAATAACCATAGAGGTATAAACGAAAACTTCTCTGAAATAAAAAAATTTCCAAATCATTATCTTACAAAAAGACATCGATAGTTATATGAATAATTGTAATATTTGTAAATTTGCTAAATATGATCGTAATCCTATTAAATACAACTGAAATATCACCGATACAAAAACAAAACATAACGAAATTATTCATGTCGATATTTTGTACCCCCAAAGAAACATTATGTATCTTAGCTCTATTGATAAATTAACCAAATACGCTACTGTGCATTATTTAAAAGATCATTCTTGGATAACATTGTTAAAAGCATTTAAATATAGAATACAACACCTAGGAAAGCCAGATTTAATAATCACAGATAATGAAATCGACATACTAACAATAAAATAATTTTTATCATATAACGATATACAAGTACACTTTACAACACCATACAAGAAAACTGGTAACTCAGATGTTGAAAGACTACATTTAACATTAAACGAACGTATAAGACTTTTCAATGCCGATCCGAAGAATTAGCACACAATTAATTCCAAAGTATTCAAAGCAATAGCCAACTATAATAATACAACCACACCAGTACAAAAATCAAACCAATAGAATTCTTAAATAATGCACTTAGTAACGAGGAATTATTAAATTGGATTATTTGAACTTTCAAACTAATTGTGGCCCGCTTGATGATCCTTATAATGCCTCTGCCTGTCAGTTGATCCTGTAGTCGCTGATGTAGTCCAAGTTGCTTATGTTCTTTATGTCGTCGATATCTCGGCAATGCTTAATGCGGCGGAAATTAATTATGTTTCTTAACAAATATGGAATTCTTGTTTTCGATCTAGTGGTTTTGAAAAAATGGCTATTGTATAGTCTATGTTCCACCTTCACCAATAAAATATTTGCCATCTATCAAGCTGCTATTATCGCCTCCAAAACCCAATGTAATTTTTGGATTTGTACTGATAGCCAATCTGCTATCGATGCCTTACAATACTTCAGAAATGAGGGCACTTTAGTAACCTACATTCGATATTTCCTCATAAAAGAAGAAAATGAAATTAAATTGATGTGGATACCTGGACATTTTGGTATTCAAGGCAATGAATTTGCTGACTCTGTTGCAGGAAGTGTCCACAATGCACCTGCTTTGTATTTTGACGCTCTTGTGAAAGCTGACTTGAAACGTCTTACAACACAGTACCTACAAAACAAGTCCCTATTGAAGTAGAATAATTACGTACACCATTACTCGAATATTAATCCAAGTTAAGGTTTGGGGCACACGAAGATCACTCACGGTCACTTACTTTAGCACATTAGTCAAACATATTTTAGAATTTACCAATTCAATGCAAAGGATTTTTGCCACAGCTGTTCCATCGAAACATCTAGATAATATAACCATTTTAAATATAAGTCTTATATTTAATATTCTTGCATTATGTAACTTATCTCATTTATATATATATATATATATATATATATATATATATATATATATATATATATATATATATATATATATATATATATATATGTAGGAGTGTAGTGTAGATCGCCTCCTCGTGGTCCACTCTGGATAGCGCTAAATGGTCTATATCCCCCTCGGCATCCGGAGCAACCTCCGTGTGGAGAGCATCTGATGTCAGACGGCACGGCCCTATTCGTCCACGGACTAACCCCCCCCTCCCCTTCCCCCCACCACAATCTTTTTATTTGATTGCTCCTGGGCTGGCGGGTGTGGCTTCTGGACCAAATACCACTGGAGTGAAACCCAGTGCGAACGGCTCCAGTTTAAGGTCACATCCGTCTCCGTTCCGTTAAAACACTGGTAGGCCTCAGAGTACGTTCGATGTACGTCGTCATTTGGTTGACGGTGTAGGTTTGGTTGAGATTAGCTCCCAATTAGCACTGGTCTGGCTCTGAGCACACGCTCCCATAATGACTTGTGCCAACCCTCGCATGGCCTCCCTACATCTGCATAGATAACCATGGGAACAATAAGGTGACTACATATTCGTACTGAGATAGCGGGTTTGACTGGGGACCGTTTTTGCATGGACACATTTTTAAAATCCCACAAAAAACCCGCGGCCAACCCACAAGGGGAGCCAAAACCAACCACAACAACGAACTTAGTTGGGCAGAAACAGCCTTAAGCTCAACAACAACTTCGTCTTGGACATTTGTCGCCAGACCAAGGATGTCGTCGGGAGCTACGGCCAAAGGGCCAGCCCCCCTCCCAGCCACAAGCGCATCCTCACAAGGTCATAAAAACCCTGCTTCGGGCCATCCCAGTACCAGGGCAGCTGGTCGCCCCTCCATCCGTTCCTCCTCCTCCAGCACGGGCCCCAGCACCGATCTCCCTTCAGGTGCTCACATGCATGTGAATGCGTCTACTCGGGCGTACAGAACCCGGAGGTCCGCCTTCAGGATTCTGCAAAGGTTGGAATCTGCCGCTTCACTGTCTGATAAAGACAAGGGAGCGCTTGCATGGGCCCACCAATATATTGGTGCTCGTCCTCAGCAACCCCTGAGGGTGCTCAGAAATGACAACGGTCGACTGAGCAGCCCTCCCAATCAGTCGTGCGTGAAACCAAACGCCCACGACTGTCGTACAAGCCGAGACTGCCTCGCAATTTAATGAGGTGTCCAAAGAGGGCCTCATTTGGGCCATCGTTGACACTGGAAACAGTGACGGTGTCATTTCCCCAGCGAACTGGAAAATGGTGGCTCTCTTTATGATCTATAGAGACATCCTGAGGGCCAATCCTGGTCCCTCAACCGTATGCTGGGCTGAGCTTTACAAGCTGGCCATTTCAATGGTTGGCGAAATCTGGCCGGGGGACAAGCTTTTAGCTGTTCCCAGAGATCAGATACCGAACCAACCGCGTTCTAGGGCCTGGGTTCCGGCAGAGCACTCCTCGCCGAACGAAATTCTGGAGTTGCTTAGTCTTAGCAGCTACGACCTCCCCACGGATGACTGGAAGGTCGCTAAAATAAGCGAGCCCAAAGGCAACTCCCGCTAGATCCTCATTATTCTTAATGAGAACTCTCTAGCCCCTATCAATGCCAAAAAGTGAGAGATCAAATATGGCTTTAGTTCGATCTCACTTAATGTCTCAGGCCGAACCAGATCTCACCTTCGATGATGGGGAAAGTTACGCTTCGGCCTCAGAATCGGTAGGCAGTTTCTGCCGACGTCCGATAACAAATATCGACGACGTTGGTGATTCTCCTCTGTCAGAAGAGGAGGATGCCAGCGGGACGATGATGGCCACCTCCGGGAATGGTGAGGGTATTACAGTTATATCTTCACCATTCAATAGCAGCCGCGGCAGCCTTGATCCTCCACCTGACTCAAAAAGGAGAGGAACTCATACTGATCCTAGAACGGTAGGTCGTAAATGATCAGGTTCGCGGACTCACCATAAACGGATACCGCACAGTATTCGTGCAGGATCGAGGTAAACCCAGAGCCTGTATTCTTGTTAAGAGCAATATTAACGCTCTTCTTCTTCACAGGTACAGCGACAAAGATAAAGTAGCCATGGTCATTTCTACCAACACCATGGCTACATGGATCATCAGCAGATATATGGCGCACGACCACAGGCAGACGCCGCCTCCGGAAATTTTAAAGCTGCTTGTAACGGAGGTAAACAGAAAGCGCATCCGGGTATTCATCGGGGCCGATGCCAATGCCCATCACGTGGTGTGGGGCAGCACGGACAACAACGAGCGGGGTGAATCACTCTTTGATTCCATTCTTGCTAACGACTTAGTCATTGCTAACAGGGAGAGAGAGCCAACCTTCATTACCTCCAATAGAAGGGAGGTTCTCGATCTCACCCTTGGCAATAATCACTCGTCTCATCCTATTTCGAGTTGGCGCGTTTCGCAGGAATGCTCCTCCGACCATTGTTACATTGCTTTAGAATTGCGATCTCTGATACTTTAGATACGGCAGGGCGCAAAATGCATACTAACAGAAAAAGAACTGACTGGACAAAGTTCCCGACCATTATGGAGTCGGGCCTGCAGTCGACTCGTCCCACTATCAACAATCACCTCGATATAGATAGAGCGGTTGTAAACATTACAGCACTATTTAACTCTGCTGCCAAATCAGCCTGCAACTTCCCGAAGCCTAGAGGGAAACCCAAACCCTCTTGGTGGAATTCGGAAATTGCTGAGCTACGAAAAGAATGCCGCAAGCTCCTCAACAGAGCCAAAGCTACTAATTACTGGCTCCCTTTCAAAGACAAACAAAGGGAACTCAAGGGAACACTTTCCGTGGAATGAAATCTTTGACACCAACCCATTTCCAAATGACCCACACGCATATTCAGTGGGCCATCAATAGCTTTAAGCCTTTTAAATCACCCAGGCCTGATGGCATCATTCCCGCGGATATTCAGCACACTGCAAGTGCGATTGGGCCTTGGCTACTGCATATTTATAATGCATGCATAAGACGGTTGAACATTCCCAAAAGCTGGAGAGAAGCTCGAGTAGTATTCATTCCTAAAACGGGAAAGTCGACCCACACCAAGCCTAAGGACTATAGACCAATTAGATTGTCCTCCTTTCTTTGGAAAACACTGGAAAGGGTCCTTGATATACAAATCAGGAGCTCTATTATTTCCACGTGCCTATCCAAATCACAGTGCTTCATGTGCTCATTGAGCAAGAGAGAAGTCTCTTGCCAACAATGAATATACTCTTGCAGTATTTCTCGACATAGAAGGGGCATTTAACAATATTTGTCCCTCCGCCATAAATAAATCCTTAGTAAAACCCCAGCCTCGTTAGGTTCACCGAACAGCTACTGAAAGCACGCGTCATTAGCTACTCAATAGGAAACGTGCATGCTAAAAGGACTGCCAAGAGAGGTACTCCAAAGGGCGGTGTGCTCTCACCCCTCATCTGGAATCTGCCGGTGAGCACACTACTTAGGAGATTAGATCAGACCGGCTGTAACACTATAGCTTATGCGGACAACATTGCTATTTCTGTTTCCGGCAAGTATCTTTCAACACTATCAGAAAAGCTAAGCTACACTCTTAGCATTTTGTCCCAATGGTGTCTTGAAGTTGGCCTAGATGTCAACCCTTCCAAAACTGAGGTTATGCAGGAAGCACAAAATACCAAGTTTTGACTTACCCAAACTTAATGGGAATACGCTTAGCCTAAGCAATAGCGTCAAGTATCCAGGTCTGATCCTGCACCCTAAGCTCCATTGGAAAGCAAATTTGGCGGAGAGGGTACGGAAAGCCACGTGTGCTCTGTACTGTTGCAAGAGAACCATGGGAACAACATGGGGCGTCCAACCTCGAACCATGTCCTGGCTCTATACGGCGGTGGTTGAGCCGTACTTTCTCTACGGCGCTATCTTCTGGTGGCACGCAACTGACAAGGCGGTGAACCTAAAACCTCTTGACAAGGTTAGAAGAACAGCAGCGGTTCTAATAACAGGGGCTCTGCGTACCACCTCTACCAAAGCTCTATTTGCATTCCTACATTGGTTGCCCACTATGCTTCTGGTCAGGCAACAAGCAAAATGCACGGCAACCAGACTCAATGCCATATCGCGCTGGACTACGCTGAACCTGGGCCACGCCAATATTCTGATGCAGGACACGCCCGTACTGACGGGCGTTGACTATACGTGCTCTACACCTAATCTAAACCATGGGTTCGACACTTACATTCCTAGTAAAGAAGAAAGGTCCAACAATTTAGTGGTCACTGGCAGTTCCATTGACATCTATACGGATGGCTCCAAACTGGAGAATAAGGTCGGTTGCGGCATCTTCTCCAGAAAACTTGGCATCAAGCCCTCCTATCGTCTCCCTGACCATTGCAGCATCTTTCAGGCGGAAGTAATGGCAATATTCCAAGCGTCCAAGTGGCTTATTCACAATGAAGTATACGATATGATGATACGCATATTCACGGACAGTCAGGCGGCAATCAAGACACTGGCTGGTGTATTCACTACCTCTAAGCTTGTACTCGATGGCCGCTCCTATATGCTGGGTGCCTGGACATAGCGACATTCTAGGAAACTGCGAGGCCGATGAATTGGCCAAAATAGGTACGCTGCTCCCCTCCTTTGATGTAGGTGTCCCACTGGCCACGGTCAAATGGGCCATAAAACATGACTACCTTGAGGCAGCTAAAAAAGCCTTAGTAAATGAACATACCTGTAGTGTTGCACTAAGCATTGGAAAGGTGTATTATTATTAATTATTTAGTTTGTAAGATATGCTTGCTTATTGTTAGTCTAAGCTTCGAAGAGGCAATAAATAAATTTATGAAATAAAAAAAAAATAAAAAATTTTTGGTGAAATCACCTTTTCGAAAGTCTCATTTTCAGAAAAACTCAAAATGGATAGTCAACGCTTTATGATGCATGCTGATATATATTTGAGTAGCCGCCCTTTGTGGTCTAGTGGTAAGCATGCTAGACTCGCTCCCCGAGGGTCGCAGGTTGAAATCCTGCCACGGGCTTGGTCTCCAAAAAATGCTTCTTCCAATAAAAAAAAATCTTTTTCTCTTCGAGTCGAAAGCCTTTGTAGATAGTACTAATTCCCCCAATACCTTTCTCTCATAATTAATTATGGGGAAAGGTATAATAATAATAATAATAATAATTATATTATTTACACTATAAATTATCTTGTCAGTTATCTTGCTCTATTGAATTGTTCATTAATACATTGTACCAATAGCAACGCTTACCTTACGGCATAGCAAGTGCACCTGCGTTTTTTCAGAAATTTTTGGAGCAACTTCTGCAAGGCATCGATGGGTGTGGCAACTATTTGGACGACATTATTGTTACAGCGCCAACCATCGAGCAGCACATCGAACGCCTCGACAAATTGCTCTCGCGTCTTCAAACCAGCGAGATTAAGTGCAAGAAAGAAAAATGTTTCTTTTTGCAAGAAAAGATCGAGTATTGATGACTCCGGCGTAAAAGCAGTGCGCCTCCTTCGACACCCTAAAACACTTAAAGATGTAGAATCCTTTTTGGGGAAGGTGAACTATTACCACCAGTTTATAACTTTTCACAAACCGCTGCGCCGATCATTAAACTAAGGCGGAAAAATGTCAAATTGGAGTGGGGATACCAACAGCAGCATGCATTCGAAATTTTGAAAGAGCACATCACTACAGCCACAGAACTTGCACAGTTTCAAGAACATCTGCCGATTCTGCCAGCCACTGCCGCATCTTCATTCGGAATCGGTGCTGTCATCTCACATGTGTACCCGCACGGTACTGAAAGACCGATTGCATTTGCCTCGAAAACGCTCGATCAGCACCAAACAAAATATAGCCAAATAGAGAAAGAGAGTCTCGCAATAATCTTTGGAGTTCAGCGCTTTCATCAATTTTTGTATGGCCACAAATTCACTCTTATTACTGACCACAAGCCACTGGTCCGTATATTTAGTCCGGAAAAGCAACTCCCCACGATGACTTCGTACCGTCTTCAACGCTGGGCCATTATTTTAATGGCTTATCAATTTGACATAAGATACAAACCAACTACAACAACATGGAATTGCTGATGCATTATCGCGACTGCCCTGTGGTCCTGACCCCAAGTTCGACCAAGATGAAGCCTGCTACAACTTAGATATCATTGATACTCCTATCGACGCAAATTTAATTCGCAAGCACACCAAAAACGATGCTACACTCAAAAAAGTTCGCGATTTTATTCAAAATGGTTGGCGAAACCATCTGGGTAGCGAAAACAGCGACATTTTACCTTATTTCAATAGAAAACTATCATTGAGTATTTTTAAAGACCTTATTTGCTAACAGGGCCTTTTAACGCGAGTAGTCGTACCAGCCGTATTACGTCAAAGTACTCTGAACCTGTTACACGAAGGCCATTGGGGCGTAGTCAAAATGAAGTAGCTAGCTCGTAACCATTGCTGGTGGTACAACATCGATAAGGACATCGAGAAGCTCGCATGTAACTGTGAGGTCTGCAAAATTGCATCTTCGAGCCCAGTGAAACAATACAATAGCTGGCCCGAGGCCCAACGCCCTTGGGAACACATACATATCGATTTTGCTGGACCTAACTTTAACCACATATGGCTCATTTGTGTAGATGCGCATTCACAATATCCATTTGTCTCACAACGATACAATTTCGACATTATCAGCAATATTTGCCATGAAAGGTTTGCCAGAAACCATCGTAAGTGACAACGGGCCACAGTTAACATCTGACAACTTCAAACAATTTTGTGCGCAAAACGGCATAAAGCACATAACCACAGCGCCATTCCACTCAGCGTCAAACATACTCGCCGTTAGAACGTTTAAAACAGCAACGCCAAATAATATGGAGGATGGCTTGAATTTAAATGCTGCTATAATTAAGTATTTATCGTCGTATCGCGCAATTCCCAATCTGAAGGAAAATCTCCAGCCGAACTACTGCATGGACGTCAGATGCGCACGCCTTTATCATTGCTGACTCCAACCCATTCCCAGCAACTTCCAAACACTTCGTTCACTCCGAAGTTTACACCTGCTCAACCAGAATTCCTACGCAACTACTCTAGAGGTTCTAAGTGGATAAAAGGCGTAATTGACAGATTACTTGGCAATATGGTGTATGTTGTAAAAACTCCTTCCGGGTTTTGTAAACGCCACCAAAACCAACTACAACCTCGTCGAAGCGATGTTGGCTCGCCTCAGCGTCCACAAGTCAACATTCGTCATGGACTGCTGTCACAACCAACCGAAGGTGAGGTAGCTCCGCAAGAGCCGATCTCTGCCGAAACCACTCAGCTTCGCGACGAACGGTCTAATCCTGTTGGGGTCCTGTCGCGGTTCGCTGGGCGCGTAGCTGAAAACTTTAAAATCACTAGCTCTAAATGAGAACACACAGACACTTTCCGGTTACAAGATAAAAATCACAAGCCGCTTTATTCTTAGAATACTAATTCTTATATACTATTTACAATTCACAATTACAATACAAAAACTGACCTTTCTGGTGTTCCAGTTTCGCACCTGTTAATTGGTATCAGTTGGTCAAGCCAACTGACCTACGCCATTCTGAAATGTTGATGGTGCATTCTAACTTTCATGCCCTTCTGTGGCTCGACTGCGAAACTGTAGCACCCTAAAAGTTTACATAATAAATATAACATATGTAATATTAATTCTAAATACTCGCACCCTAAAAATATATACTTTCTTAAGTAACTTTAACACATGCTAATCACACAGAATGTGTAGCATCTGTTAGGATTCGATGATGTGAGACACTACGCGCAGACAGCTTGATTCTAACTCACAACATCCCTCCCCTCTTTCTAAAAGAAGTTAGTGCAACTAACTTCTAATGAATCTTTACAATATTTTTCTCTTTTCTGCACTTTGTATTGTATGCGACTCACCGCGACACATAACTTTAGCACTAAACTCACCCAAAGTTGCAATATCGCTGCCGCTATAGGTGAAAAAATTGTCATTGCACACCTCGAGCCTTTCTTGTACGAAATATTTCTCAAAATCCACCTCCGATACTAGTAAACACGCTGCACCTAAATCCAACATGAAGTCCAACTCAACACCATTGACCTCTGCAGCCACAATAAATGGGGTGGAGGAAGAAAATGCTGGGGACCGAGATGTACCAGAGACACTAAAAATTGAAAAATTATTCAAACTATTTTCTTCACATATCACATTAACATCTGCATAACAGACGCTAGCTAAATGCCCACTTCTTCCGCATTTATTACACGTCTTATTCCTGTACTTGCAGTTTGGGCTCGTGTGATTTTTCCAACCGCAATGCCTGCACTTTTCCTGTACTCCTCTTTTGTTGCTACTGCTGTTGTAACTGTTTTCTTTGCTGCTACTCCCTCCGCTTTTGCCCTTGTCACGGCCTTGACCTCGTTTGTCTTTGGATGTTCTAGCGGTTCGTTGAGCTATTGCGTTGACCGCTAAATCTCCTTCTGCCAGTTGCAGTCGTTGTTGCTGTTACTGTGCAGCCATTTTCGCCTCCGCAATCATAGCGATCTTGAGTGCTTTTTCCATTGTTAGCAATTCGTCCTCTTCGCATAACCTTTCGAATGACCTTCCCTCCAGTCCGGTTACAAACTTATGTAAGGCGAATTCATCTAGCAGGTTGCCAAATTTGCAATCCCTGGTTAACCTCTTTAACTTGGCGTACCATACCGAAACTGCTTCGCTACTATCGCGCGATGCTGCAAAAAACGCATTGCGCTCCCTAAACACAATCACCATTTTTGAATAATGTAATTCCAGAAGCGCACACAGCTGGTCATATGTCTTGCTTGCGGGCAAATCAGGGTCACACAAATTCCTTAATAACCCGTAGGCCTCCATACCGACGGCTTTCAATAAAACTGATCGCTTTACTTGGTCGTCTTGACAGGAAATTTCGATAAAATGGGAGTCCAATACCTCCATCCAGTTCCTCCAGCCGTCAAAATGCGGACGAAATTCGCGCACACTCGTTGTTGTTGCTGTGGTTGCGACCACCACCCTTTCATTTACCGTAGCCATTATAAATTGTTTGTGTATTACACTAATTACTTTTTACTTTGCCTTTTTTACGCTCGTCGCCACTGCAATGTAGTCGCTTAGGTGGTTGGTACTGAACTGCTTTATTAAATCACTTAACTTAACACAACACCTTAACCTGTACCTACTTACCTATATATATATATATATATATATATATATATATATATATATATATATATATATATATATATATACATATATATATATATATATATATATATATATATATATATATATACATATATATATATATATATATATATATATATATATATATATATATATATATATATATATATATATATATATATATATACATATATATATATATATATATATATATATATATATATATATATATATACATATATATATATATATATATATATATATATATATATATATATATATATATATATATATATATATATATATATATATACATATATATATATATATATATATATATATATACATATATATATATATGTATATATATATATATATATATATATATATATATACTTGTATATATATATATATATATATATATATATATATATATATATATATATATATATATATATATGTATATATATATAAATATATATACGAGTATATATACAGTGAAGATGAAATTTGTCCACTGACAAATTTCACCCACACAAAATCTTGGTTGTTCAAAATATGAAAAAACTCAAAGTAGGCGAATCAAATTTTGATTCGTTTGTTTCTTCTTTTTGTATGAAACGATTTCTCAATCACGTTAAACATTTATTAGGTCAAATGTAGATTGAGAATATTTCAGAGTGTGGAATAACAAGCGTTCAAGGTAGAATAAAAAGCAATCAAAGTGGAATAACAAACGTTCAAAGTCGAAAGCATAATCATATTTATTTCAAGTATACTAATATACAAAAGATTATAAAAATAACAGCACTAGCTGAAGGACATTAGCTGGTTGTTTCAATAAATTAATTATAATGGTTACAATTGCTAGTTCAATATATCGAGAATTAAGATAAATTGTTCATATTAAATTAAATGAGATAAGTTAAGATAAGTCTCAAATTTCATCATAATTTAACTAGCCCCATTAATTTAAAAAAAAATGTTTCTTCCCAAACTAAACATGTAACAATTTACCAAACATTGCTGTTTCTTAATGCGGTGTCTCTTTCAGATTCCATTTTGTGGTTTCTTTTCTTTTTATAAATTAAAACACCAGTTATGATTTATAATTGCAAAATATATAATTTGTTCAACTTATGTAATATAAAACTCGTTCCACTTCTGTACTCCACTTTAAGAAGAATTATTTTAAACCAAAAAAAAGAAGTAAAAGTAACGTTTTTTAAAAGTATGTTTGGTTGCTCCACCCTTCTTGATTGAATGCTCGAGTTCAACTGCCGTCGGCACGCAGTATTGCCGACCAGCTCTCCTCCGCTGCCTGCGTCAGCACTCTCACCAAAATAAAGATGGCTGCGGCCTGCTACACGACTTTGGCGGGACCCAATGAGGGGAATTCTCTCCGCACTGATCCGCTGTTCCGTTGTGCATTCAATGCCCTACTTTTGAGTGTTGCTTTGTTCGTTGATACGAATTAAGGCGGGTGTCACACTCACAACTCTCGTGGGTCAGCTGTTCGGGCTATCTGTGTTGCGTGCGTATATCGCCGCGTCGAAGTCGTACTGTGTTGCAAGTAAGCGACGGGAGCATAGTTTCTTCGCTTCTACATTGGCGTGAGGGTCTACAGCTCACTGCGCTGCCCAGAGCCTGTTTACTGTACGTTGTGTACCGTTGTTGATGAACCGGTACCTGACACCGTTGCCGGTAGTTTTCCGCACTAACGGGTCCACAACTGTTAACGTGGGGGAGGATCGACACTTTTCGACACGAGTGCGGTGTAATTAGGTTCGCAGTCCGCAGCTCACAGCGCTGCCGACGCCTTTTTATAGCAAACCGTGTGCCAGCGGTGCTTGAGCATCCCCATACTACTACGTTGAACAATACGTATACTCGTTGATCTCCGTACGTCACCGGTTTCGCAGCTCACAGCGCTGCCAACGTTTCCTTTCTTTTGTTTTGATATACCCTATATCGGTGTACCCACGAGCGACGCAAGGTCCGGGTCACATACAGCAGCTCATAGCGCTGCGTTGGGCATTTCAAGTTGGGGTTCTACTTATTTATGTTTTTGATTGTAGTTGTTCCGTGCTGTCGTCATTGCCTGGGCCTCGCGTAGTTCATTTCTGCTGGGGATTGTCTTTTACGCTGTGTGGACTCTTCAGTGATAATAAGGCGGGTGTCATATCGGTCACGTCAGCGGGTCAATTGTGTACACATTTAGCGAGGTAACTGGGTGTATCGACGTGAAGGTGTAGTGTTTTTCCGTGTTCTGCTTGCATTTTGCCATCATTGAGCTGCGTTCTCAGGTTAAGCGGTCTGCAACTATGCTGACTCCGCTGATAGACGCGGCTGATAGCCTGACCGCGTTTGTTATTGAGTTCGAGCGGAACTCTTCCGCCCCTCAAAATCTTGAATATCTTCGCCTTGATCTGACTGAATTGGCAGACTTATGGCAGGCGTTGAAGGAGGCGAAGGCTGCAGCGGTCATTGAAGCGAATTTAGACGAGAAATGCGTAGCCATTAAAGAGTCTATACGGGAACGATTCGCAGCAAGTTTTGCCATGTATAAACAGGGTTGTTAAACTAAATTTAACAGCTGAATTTCAACAACGGTTCTTGTACCGAGTTGATTATAAAGTTGATACCAAGCACGTAAACCTTGGTATCGTTGAAAGAGGACCTAATGTCAACAGCGGTGCTTGTACCGAGTTGATGGTGGGTTTGACAACAGGCACATAAACCTTGGTGTCGGAGAAGGAGAATCAATCAATGTTAAGTTAAAATGAAAAGACTCACAGTTAACTCTTACTGATTGACTGACTTTTGGATGTGCCAATCGTGGGTATTTATTCATTTTCTATATACATATATTACATATAATTTGGCTATACATATTAGGTATTATTGAATTGACAGCATAACCATGAAATGTGCATTATTGACAAATTTGCAAGCTGGCCTTGAATTGAGTTTCTCAGCGTATTGCACTTGATATCATGTTTCATCCAGTGCAATGCCTTCGCTGATGTAGTATATATTGGAGTTTTTGTCAACAATGCAAATTCCATCGTTAAGCTGGCAAGGTTTGCTTAACACAAGCCTAATTGTATGCAAAAGAAGATGCTATGCATTAAAAGTGTGAATGTTACATACCTCCCAATGAGGTTTGCACATCAACTGTTAATGCAATTAACATTTCTCCCGCGCGTTGAGCACAGCTCAAGCTATATAAGATTCTCTATTGGTTGGTGGCGAGGGCGAGGCTGAGGCACCGTATCTGTTGACGTGATGATTTCTGGTACATTGACGCCACGTTGACTTCGTATTTTCCATATGAGCCCAGTAATTAAAAGTATCACGGACAGGAACAGTGCGGTATAACTGACCGCATGGTGGTAATAGTCTGGTGGTTGAATTTTGTGCAGTGTCATCAGTTTTTCCTTGGCCAGAGCATTGTGTAATTCTGTGAGATTCTTCAGTTGTGTTGTGTAAGTGATCGCGTTGATTTTTTGCAATAGTGGGGTTATTTGTTCACTATTAGATAATTCTGTAATTTTTCCTAGGCTTGTGCGTGATGCCGTTAACGCACTGGACACGGATTCTTGCCCTTGTATTGAGATTGCATTGTGTTTCAGCACACATTCTGGCTGAAGTATCAGTAGTCCTGAGCCTTTCAGTGTCAACGGGATGATTTCCTTGCCGCAGACTGCAGTGGCTCGTGAAGTTGACGGAATTGCAAAAATCCATTGATTTTTTTTCTTCAATGGTAGCCACGTAATGTTATTGGCCACAGGTTTTAGTTTACAATTTGGTTGAGTTTTGTTGTTAAACAAATTGATTTCGCAGGAACACATCTCAGCCTCATAGCTGTACCGGATTGGAACATTTGAACATACGTATTCAATTTGATTGATTCGCTCACATGATGCAAAGTCGTCGGAGCTAATTCGGAGGTATTGATCGCGAGCAGCATTTGTGGCTAGAAAGGTGGTGCATGTATCAATTGCCACCATAGTGTTGTTGATCCAATTTGGTACCGAAATGAGCAGAAAGAGTTCAAATCGGTCATGTTCCACCAACGGTAATGTAATCTTAAACACAACATGGTCCTGAGTGAGTCCTCCCTTGACCTTCATTATCCTATACAGTTGTATTAAGTCCTCTTGATTTGCAGGTAGTTCTAATGATGATGGCAGGTGGAGTTTAATTTTGTCAACTTCGGTGTGCAACTGCTCGGGAGTTAAAAGTAGCGGATTGAATTTACCATGGTGAGTGTCTGTGAGAACATCCAGTATAGCTGACTGTGTACGTTGTAAATCGGTTGCGATTAGAGTTAGTTGAATTGCCAGAGCGTTGAATAGTTCCAACAATTTCGATTGTTGTAGCTCTTCGTCTTCTTTCTGCAATTGATTCCACATTTGATTCACTTGTTGGTCAAAGTCATCAAATTTTGTCTTAACCGCTATCTGATCCTGCTTTATGATGTTGACGGTGGAATCAATGATGGATGTTTGATTCTTCAGCAGATGTAGCAGATTGGACTCGTTATCTTTGACGTTTAATATTGTCCTTGACATCTTTTTGGAATACTCTGAATCTAACACGCCAAATAGTGTATGTGCAAGGTTTCCAACGAGATTTACTGCCCCTCTCCTGTTGCGACTGCTTCTTATCAGATTATTATCTACACGCAATTCTCCTTCAAGTCGATCGAAGCTGTCAGTTAGATGACTACAAGTGTAGTTTTGTTTAATCTTTCGGCAAAGTTGACGTAGGGTGCTGGTACCGTTGAACAGCGTTGATGCTTCTGTCCAATATGGTTTCAGATCGTAGTATACGAGCAAGTTCCATTCGGTAGATGAAATAGCAACTGATCCTGTATTTTCGAAGTGGATGCCAAGTTTTGAATCAAAACGATTAACTTGCACTGGAGATCCCAATATTATTGGTAAGATCATAATTGTTAGTAGCAATGCCAAACCATTAGTGATTGCTGGTATTATTCTTCTCCTTTTTGGCACTGGTTGCTCTTCTGGATCTACTTCGATGTCGTCATGATCTGCCGAGAATAATGGTGCCAGTCTTTGAATTGCTCTTTTAAATATGCCCCTTTGTGTTTTTACGTCGCACACTCTTACTAAGCCATCGTCACCCTTGTACACCTTAACAATTCGCCCTAGAGGCCATTGGAGCACTGGTAAGTTATCTTCTTTGACGATTACCATAGTATTTGGCTCTATGGTGCTAGTTGGACCCTTCCATTTGTGTCGTTGCTGAAGTTGGTGAAGGTACTCGTGTGACCAACGTTTCCAGAACTCGTATTTAAGGTGTGTCACCAATTTCCATCTAGTTTGTAGGGATACCTTGGATTCTGACATGTTCCTATCTATCTGTGAAGTTAACGGTTCGCCTATCAAGAAGTATCCCGGAGTTAGCGCTGTTAGGTCATCTGGATCTGTTGACATTGGTGTAAGCGGTCGAGAATTCAAAATTCCCTCGATCTCCACGACGATGGTTTCGAGTTCTTCGTAGGTCAGTGATGCCGTCGATACACTTCGTAGTAGCAAATGCTTGGCGGATTTAACAGCTGCTTCCCATAAGCCTCCAAAATGTGGAGCTCTAGGAGGAATAAATTTGAAGTTTATTCCACGGTCGCTGCATGATCTCGTGATATTTTCTCGTGAGGTGTTTGAGAAGATGACATCATTTAGCTCCTTCAGATTGTTATTTGCGCCGACGAAATTGGTTGCGTTGTCACAATAGATAGTGTCACACCGTCCGCGGCGAGACGTGAAGCGTTTCAGCGCTCCGATAAATGCTTCGGTCGTCAATTCGGTTACAACCTCTAGGTGAACTGCCTTTGTTGCGAAACAGGAAAATACTGCGATGTAAGCCTTGTGTGGCTTCTTTCCACGAATTTTATAGTGCACCCAAAATGGTCCGCAATAATCCACTCCACTATGGACAAACGGGCGAGCTGGAGTGACTCTGGTTGCTGGCAAATTTCCCATCACTTGAGTGAATAATTTAGGCTTGGATCTGGTGCAGCGCACGCAATTTTGCACAACGTTTCGGGCCATTATTTTTCCTTTTATTATCCAAAATCGTTGCCTTGACGCTGATAGCAAACCTTGTGCACCACAATGCAAATTATTCTCATGCATCATGACGAGAATCATTCTGGAGATATGGTCATTGTATGGCAGCAACATGGGATGTTTTGCGTCATAGCTCAAGTTAGATGCTTCTAGCCGTCCTCCAACTCGTAGGATACCTTGGTCATCAATAAACGGTGACAAATTACTGATATCGCTAGTGTTATTGACAGTTGAGTGACGCTCTAAGTTTTTAATGTCATCGTAAAAAGCTCTTCCTTGGGTACCCTTGACAATCAATGTCAATGATGCCTCCATTTCTTCAGCTGTTGGTGCTATTGTAGGGTGGGACACCTTGTTTCTTAATGCTTTCACATACCGAATGACATATGCTACAATTCTTTGCAGGCGTCGAAATGAGTTCCTGTGATTGATTTCTTCCCAGAAAGTTGTTGTCTCTTTCGAATTGAGTGTTAGAGCTGCACTCGTCTGCCGCCTGAGTTCCAAGGCACATTGTTCTCGTGGAGGTTGAAGTGGCCAAATTGTCATAGATCCGTGCAGGAACTTAGGTCCATATAGCCAAAACAGGTTGTCTACCAATTTAGCTGCTGTCACGCCTCTTGATACCAGATCTGCGGGATTGTCTTGGGACGGCACGTGACGCCATTGTTGTGGATTAGTTGCCTGCTGAATAGCCGAAATTCGGTTTGCCACGAATGTGTGGTAGTGTGCTGATTCTGCATTTATCCATCCCAGCACCGCTGTGGAATCAGACCAAAAATGCGTTGTAACGCTTTTGAAGAATGGGCTTTCATGGAGCTTCTGCATCAATTCCACGGCGACCTTAGCAGCGCACAATTCCAGTCTTGGTAATGTTACTTGCTTTGTTGGAGCTACTCGTGATTTCGCGCATAGGAAGCGAACGATTATCTGGTTTTGGGAATCTTGTGTTCGCATGTATGCTACCGCTCCATAGGCACGTTCTGATGCGTCAGCGAAAATGTGTACTTGGGGGTCCTTGGGTACTGTGCGACCGAAGACGTGGCGTGGCACGCTGATGGTTTCTAACTTCTGCAAGTCCTTTTTGAAGGTTAGCCATGTTTTGTGAAGTGGTGCTGGAAGGTCTGTGTCCCAGTCTATTTTAAGTTTCCATAGTTGTTGAAGGAATACTTTTGCTGTGGTCGTAACTGGCGCGACGAAGCCAAGGGGATCGAAAATACGTGAAATATCTGCTAAGGCTGAACGCTTTGTTATCCTACCGGATTCTACTACACCAACCTTGACCTTAAAGTCATCATTAGAAGGGCTCCAAATCAATCCCATTGTTTTGATGTTGTCGTCCAGTGTGTCACCGAATTCCATATTTACTTCACGGTCCGTGACTGGAATTTCTTCTAGTAACCTTGGGTGATTCGCGCACCATTTCCGTAAATTGAAACCCGCGGAACTAAGCATGAGTCGAAGTTGCCGCTGTATTTCACATGCAGTGGAGAGATGATCAGATCCGCTCAACACATCATCGACATAAAAATTGGATTTTACGACTTCTGCTCCGAGTTGATATTTGTTGGCTTGATCGTCAGCCAGAGCCTGAAGTGTGCGGATAGCCAAATACGGTGCAGATGTTGTACCGTAGGTGACTGTCGTGAGCTGATAACACTTCATGGGATGTGAGGGATCCTCTCTCCACCAGATAAGTTGGAACTTTTGATCGTCTTTATCTACTCGCACTTGTCGATACATCTTTTCAATGTCGGCTGTAAAGACAAATCGAGGGAGCCGGAAACGCAAAAGAATAGTGAACACATCTTCCTGGATAGTTGGTCCTGTTGCCAGAAGATTGTTTAAAGAAACATTTGTTGATGTTTTGGCTGAAGCATCGAATACGACTCTTAGCTTTGTCGTTGAGCTGTCTGGCTTCAAAACGACATGATGTGGAAGAAAGTAGTGGGAACTCTTGATGCTAGTTATATCAATCTCTTCCATATGACCAAGCTTCTCGTACTCTCGCATGAAGGCTACATATTGGGCCTTGAATTCAGGAATCTTGATCATTTTTCGTTCAATTGTCATGAACCGTTGCAGAGCTAACTTCTGCGATTCTCCCAGTTGGTTTGGAGTGGTTTGGAATGGCAATTTCACTATGAAGCGCCCATTGATATCATGTTGATAATTTTGCAGAAAATGTTCTTCACAGCGACGCTCGGCGGTTGTAAACTTACAGCTCGGTGAATCACATCCTTCAAGTTGCCAGAATTTTTCAAGAGTGTCGTTGAGGGAACCATTCTCCTGACCAGTGTAGACTGCACATGTTGCTGTTTTTGTTGAGCTTTGGCCAATTTTTCCACTTATCACCCAACCAAGCGTTGTGTTTTGCATGACTGGGAGCTCAGAGGAAAGTTTGACTTGGCCCATTTCTATGAGGTCGTAATACAGCTCTGCGCCCAAGAGAACATCGATTTTTCCTGGTTGATGAAAGTCCGGATCAGCCAGTTGGATACCCTTAGGAATCGGCCATTTTGTAACGTTTAGCTGCTGAGCTGGTTGAGTTGGAACAATGCTTGGCAGCACAAATGCCTCGAAGTCGGCTGCAAAGTTGCTTGTTCGAGATTCCAGTTTCATGTTAGCGCGGTGCGTAGCTCTTCTTTGGGCATTCCCAATACCTTCAATGCACAACGAAGCCTCGATTGGATATATGCCTAGTCTTTTAATGACACGCTCGGAGACGATGTTGATTTGTGATCCTGAGTCGAGAATGGCTCTGAATTCACCCGATCGTCCATTCGCAGCTGTTATTCTGATTTTAGCTGTTCCCAACAAGACATAACAGCTTCGATGTGTAGGCATGATGTTGGTGGCTGCTGATGCCACTGCGGTATTGGACAGAGTTGTAGTTGATTTTAAATTGATTGCTGTTGATCGGCTTCCTCTTGTGGTCTGCTCCCGTGCTTCTAGATGCAACAACGTGTTGTGTTTTCTATTGCATTTGGTGCAGTTGCCTGACAAGCAAGATTTGGCATTGTGCCCACCTTTCAGACAGTTTACACAGTAGTTTGCTTTTTGGACTGTGTTTAACCGCTGACTTGGTGTCATTTTGAGAAAATCTTGACATTGAAATAGCGCATGATGTTGGTTGCATGTGATGCATGCTGGACCTGTTGGCACTGAAACACTTAACGCCTGGTAGGCCCTTGGTCGCCCTTGTTCTGCCGCATCCTTGTTGAGTCTTCCTCCTAAAGCTTCCAATGACTGGAATCTAAGTTCAAGGAATTTCAGGAATTCGTTTACAGATGGTATCTCCTTCGGCTGTTTTAAGGATTGCTCCCATAATGCGTGAGTGGTTTTGTGCAGGTTTTGGGTTATTATGTACAGCAGAATGGAGTCCCAGCTGTCGGTGCTCACTCCTAGACCTTGTAGAGTCATGATGCACTCCTTGGTAGTGTCGTGGAGGAACTTAATCGCTGATGCCTGATCGTTGTTGATTGTCGGTTGGGAGAGCAGTCTGCTTAACGTTGCGTTTATCAGCAGCCGAGGGTTTTCATATCGATCCTTCACCACCGCCCATGCAGCCTCGTAATCATTTGCCGATGCTGTGAAGTGCCGAATTAGTCCTTCCGCCTGACCGGATAAGCTGGACTTCAAGAACCACATCTTTTGGCAAGCTGGAATTGGTTGTTTGTCGACCAACTCCATAAATAGATCGTGGAACTGCCTCCACTTGTGGTAGCTGCCATCGAATTTTGGTAGTTCAACCTTGGGAAGTTTTAGACCTGATGTCGTCATATTGGCTGTTTGCCTGTTGACTGCTGTTGGAGAGGCTTGCATAATTGATGCCGCTGATTCTCGAGCCATATCTTGGAGCTGCACAATCTGTGCAGTGATTGCTTGCTCAATCTGGGCAAAACCCTCGAAGTCGTATGAGCTGGGCTCATCAGATAACCAGATCCTTTGGTGCAGGTCCTGGGCAGATTTCCAATGCGTTTCTACTGTCTTCGCCTGCATTGCATAATAGTGCGACGTTTGTTGTGTCACACTATTAAGCACTTGGCTAAGTAGTTTGCTAGCTGTGTCTATTGACTTCTTTTGTTTGTCAATTAGTGAGCATAGCTGACTTGACGGACTTCTGGGGGCAGCTATCATGGTGCTTGATTCGCTTTGTCTGGTGGCTGGCTGCGGCGACCGTACTGTTTTGAGTACCTCCGGTGCAGCCTTTGAGGTTGATGCTGCCTGGAGACGTTTGATGGCCTGTACTGCTCTGTCCATCTCATCGCGTGCTTCTCGGTATTTCGTGCGAATGGCAGTGTGTAAATCCTTCACGAAATATGGGTGGTCGACTTCCTTGCCATGTTGGTCGCGGATGGTATTGTCGAGTTTGTCAAACTGTACCCACAATTCATCCAGCTCCTTGGCTTTTGTTGTTATGATATCTATTGTTCTGCGCTCTTGTGGCGCCTTCTTGTAATTGGCTATAGCTTTTTGTAGAGCCAGTGCAAGTTCATCTTGCCTCAATGATAGTTCATCCATTCCCATGATGCTGACGTATCGTGTTTTTGAATGCTATGTGCAGGATTCGTTGTTGTCGTCTGCTGGTTACCGGCTAATGCTGACTTGATTGTTGTCGTCTGCTGGTTACAGGACACTTGATAGTTTGATGATGTATATGATGTCTGAAGTCTTCTGCAGGTTACTAGCTTAGGACTTGATTGATGAATGTGGATACTACCTGGTAGCTGTTTGCTGCCTACTGAAGGATGTTTCAATGATCAGTGGATCGATGGATACTTGGCACTTGAACCAGTTATCCTTTCCGTCTGATACTCAGAAGGTTGCAAACGTCGGGGTCACCAAAATGTTAAACTAAATTTAACAGCTGAATTTCAACAACGGTTCTTGTACCGAGTTGATTATAAAGTTGATACCAGGCACGTAAACCTTGGTATCGTTGAAAAAGGACCTAATGTCAACAGCGGTGCTTGTACCGAGTTGATGGTGGGTTTGACAACAGGCACATAAACCTTGGTGTCGGAGAAGGAGAATCAATCAATGTTAAGTTAAAATGAAAAGACTCACAGTTAACTCTTACTGATTGACTGACTTTTGGATGTGCCAATCGTGGGTATTTATTCATTTTCTATATACATATATTACATATAATTTGGCTATACATATTAGGTATTATTGAATTGACAGCATAACCATGAAATATGCATTATTGACAAATTTGCAAGCTGGCCTTGAATTGAGTTTCTCAGCGTATTGCACTTGATATCATGTTTCATCCAGTGCAATGCCTTCGCTGATGTAGTATATATTGGAGTTTTTGTCAACAATGCAAATTCCATCGTTAAGCTGGCAAGGTTTGCTTAACACAAGCCTAATTGTATGCAAAAGAAGATGTTATGCATTAAAAGTGTGAATGTTACATACCTCCCAATGAGGTTTGCACATCAACTGTTAATGCAATTAACAAGGGTCATGCTCGGATCAGTGGACTAATGCAATCCCTGACCGTCTCTCCAACGGTACCTTCCGAGGCGTCGGCTGAGCTGTCTTCTCAATCCCATACTATTCCGGTGCCTCCTTGTGATATTGAGATTTTCGGGGGGGAGTACTCCAAGTGGATCACCTTCCGTGATATGTTCACGGCGCGTTCCTGCGGAACGCTCGGTTATCTAACATCGAGCGGTTGTATCACCTGAGAGCAAAGACTAGGGGGGAGGCGCGAGAAATCGTGGACCAATGCCAGCTGACCAATAGCGGCTTTGATCAGGCGTGGGCGGGGCTTACTGCGCGATACGAAAATCGGCGCAAGCTCATTAATTGTCAGCTGAAGTCCCTATTCACAATGCGTACCATAGGCAAAGAAAGTGGGTTGGAGCTAAAAAGGCTGCAGCGGGAAGTGAGCAATTGCATTATGGCGTTGAAGGAGCTGTCGGTGGATGTAGGCAGTTGGGATCCAATTTTTCTATACTGGAGTTCCATTCGGTTGCCGGAGAGGACCCTTTCTCTTTGGGAGCAGTCCCTTGCAGATCATGCGGATATCCCGACTTGGGTGGCGATGGAGGAATTCCTCTCGAAACGATTCCAAACTTTGGAGGCGGTCTCTGATGTCTGCCAGACGGAGCACGCGCGGGAGCCTGGGGGGAGCCGCTCAACACCACTCCGCAATAGCCACGTGCAGGCTCATCAGGCGAGGGTCAGTCCGGAAGGGTGTAAGATATGTACACTACCAGGCCATCGGGTCTCCCACTGCTCTACTTTCATCAACGCTGATGTATCAGAGCGATGGGGATGGGTGAATCGCTTCCACTTGTGCGTGAATTGTGTGAAGGGGGATCATCGTGTGTCAAATTGCACGAGTAAATGCCGATGTTTTACGTGTCAAGAGCGGCACCATACTCTGCTACACCGTGAGCCGCTCCCGAACCGGAGCATAAGAGGCCCACCACGCACGACGCCACCTCGAGGCAGACGATCATCCAACGGACGCAACGCGGCCACCACGTTGGCTCAACCTGCTACACCTTCCTTCGCCCACGCTGCACAGGTGGTACCTGCTATAGTCCAGGGACGATCCGGTCCATATCGAGCTCGAGGTCGGCTACCCAAACGTGTGCTTTTAGGTACCGCCATTATTCACGTATGGTATCAGGGAGTCAATTACATGGCCCGTGCATTGATCGACCCTGGGTCGGAAGGGTCTTTTATCTCAGATCAGCTCCAACGACGCCTGCGACTCCCTACGCGTACCGTGCATGCCCAAGTGTCCGGGGTAAGCAATGTGGTGGCAGCTAACGTGACAAAAGCGTGTGATTTAATGTTAGGGTCACCTCTCGACAGTTCTGTGCGGCTCCCGGTGTCCGCATTGGTGCTGCCCACCTTGACCAGCGAATTACCCCGACTAGGGGTACCAACGCAACAATATGCCCAATTGGCCGGCTTACGACTGGCTGATCCAAGCCTTTCAAACTCTTCACAAGTTGACATTTTGATAGGGGGTGATTTATACCCGATGGTGATGCTTGATGGGTTGAAACGTGACGTTATTGGGTCATTAATTGCACAGGAAACTGTATTTGGGTGCATCCTCACAGGACCCATGCCTGAGAACTCGACACAGACATTCTGTGCCAGAATACAAGTTGAGACCGGCCACCCGGTCGAAGAGCTCTTGCAGAGATTCTGGGAGGTGGAGGAACCGCCTAAGGAGAGACGGTTGTCACCCGGTGACCAGGCTTGCCTTGATTTGTATTCCCGGACCACTTACAGAGAGTCTTCTGGGCGGTATGTAGTAGAACTACCGTTCAAACCAAGGCACCTGCCTGAGGAGTCGCTTGGGGCTTCTCGGCACATTGCGTTAAAGCAGTTCGAGCGCAATGACGGCAGGTTAATCCGTAACCCTGAGCAGAAAGACCAATATGACTCCGTGGTACAGGAGTACTTGACTCTTGATCATATGGTCAAAGTCCCGCCTCCACCTTCAGGCGCTCTTGCTCACTATTATTTGCCTCATCATGCGGTAATGAAACCCGAGAGTACGTCCACCAAACTGCGAGTGGTATTCAATGCGTCTCAAGCAACCACTAGCACCCTCAGCTTGAATGATGTCTTATATACGGGTCCCACCCTGCAGGCTGACTTGACCCAACTTATCGTGCGATGGCGAATGTTTCAGTTCGTCTTTAATGGGTATCTGCAAAAGATGTATCGGCAGATTAGAGTAGCTCCAAAGCACACCCCGTTCCAGCGAATTGTTTTTAGGGCCTCTCCTGCAGCGCCAGTCTCCGATTACGAGCTACAAACGGTTACCTTCGGAGTCAACTGTGCACAGTACTTAGCGATTAGGACATTGGAACAGCTTGCGACGGATGTCGAGGAGGACCTACCCCTAGCAGCCCGGGTATTGCGTGAATGTATGTATGTGGACGACGCCATGGTCGGCACACATGATGTGAACGTAGCAATACAGACTCGAGATGAGTTGATCCGTGCAGTCGACTCTGCCGGCTTTTCCATGCGAAAGTGGACAGCCAATACGGAAGCCATTCTCTCCTCATTGCCTCCGGACCATTTGCTCCGAGAGGACTTTCTGAAGCTGGATGAAGCTAGCTTGACTAAAACATTAGGAATCCGGCTCGAAGGACCATGTTTCTTAATGCGGTGTCTCTTTCAGATTCCATTTTGTGGTTTCTTTTCTTTTTATAAATTAAAACACCAGTTATGATTTATAATTGCAAAATATATAATTTGTTCAACTTATGTAATATAAAACTCGTTCCACTTCTGTACTCCACTTTAAGAAGAATTATTTTAAACCAAAAAAAAAGAAGTAAAAGTAACGTTTTTTAAAAGTATGTTTGGTTGCTCCACCCTTCTTGATTGAATGCTCGAGTTCAACTGCCGTCGGCACGCAGTATTGCCGACCAGCTCTCCTCCGCTGCCTGCGTCAGCACTCTCACCAAAATAAAGATGGCTGCGGCCTGCTACACGACTTTGGCGCACTGAGCCCCGCGCAGAGTCGCATGGTGACGGTGCGCAGGCAGCAGCCGTTGGCAGGAGGGCTCCGGCGCGAACAATTGCTTTCTACTGAAAGTATAAGGGAAAAATCAAAATGATTCAATCACAGTAATTTGAATACATATTCAAAAACTAACCCGTAACGTATGCACAACGTAATAAGATTATTTATATTTTTCTTAATACCCTAAGCTCATGGTATTTATTATTATTATTATTATTTATTGATTAACCTATAATTATAAACTATAAGCTAATACATTGAAGCAATAGCATCGAGGCTTTCAGCTTACTTATTAATGATGAATGGTAACAAAGTCTTAAGGTTTATAAAAAGTAAAAAAATTACATTGGGGAGAATAAAGACTTAAAAAATGTTTACAACCGAATTATGGGGAAACTTATATTTGCATATACTTATTAAAAAATGTTGGAGAGATCAGATTATGTTACATAGGTTGCAGGATTTAAGGAAAAATATTACTTTTTGTATGGATTCTAAATTGAGTTGGGAATGGAAAACAATGGGATCGATGTTGGAGAAGATTTGTTTTCTGTTGTTTTCAAACTGAGGACATTCAGTTCAAAAGTGATAGATTGTAATTTGAGTTGAAGAGTTGCAGTGCTGACAATGAGGAAAGGTAGAGCTTTTGTCTATGATGTGGGAATGAATCAATCTGGTATGCCCAAGTCTGAGACGCTCAAATTTAACTAGATTAAGTCTGTTAATATCTGTGTGCTGAAACTTTAAAAAGCTGTTTATATTTAATTTTTCTTGGTTGAGGTCTTGATACCATTTTGAAGTGAGAGGCCACAAAAGTGTTTGTATTTTCCGGAAAACTGATTTGGCATATTTTGGTATATCATTATAATTATTATTTGAAGAAAGAATAACGGGGGATTTGGCAGCAAGTTTTGTAGTTTTATCCGAAATATTCGTTTCCAGTGATTTGGACATGACCAGGGATCCAGATAAGTACTATTTTAGGAAAAATTTCTGTTAGTGCATCTCTTATAATTTTAGGATAGTAAGAGTTGTTATCCAGGTTGGAAATATAATCTATTGCGGATAGTGAATCAGAACAAATAGCATATTTACCAGATTTATTTTTTAGGTAAATGATGGCGTCATAAATAGCAATTACTTCGGCGGCAAAACTGTAGAATAGTGAGGGAGAAGTGACATTTTTATGATTGAATGTGATGATGTTACGCTAAAACTGGTTGTATTATGGCCTTTTGATCCATCCGTAAAGATCATGGTATAGTTTTGTAGTTGGTTTTGAATTTCAAGGAATTTTTGTTGATATATTAATGGAGGGGTTGAACCTTTATTATATTTGCGGATGGAAGTGTTAAGAGTGGTTGAATTTAGAAGCCATGGTGGATTTTTAGATGGAGTAATTTTTATCGGTTGAAATGGTAAGTTGGAATTCTTGCATAGGATAATGGTTCTATGTATTACTGAGAATAATTTCGGTTCTTTTTTTGATTTGGCTGCATTAATTATAAGCGGCATCAGTGGAGTGCCTAAACTTGAAAGAAATGATTTGCAAAGCAAATGAGCTGCAAAGTCTCTTCTGTTTTCAAAAGTTTTTGTGTTTGATTCAAAAAGGAGGTTATTTATTGGGGTCGTTCTGTAAGCACCGATTGCTATGCGCAATGCTGAGTTCAACATTTTTTTTATTTTATTTGTAACTGATTTAGGAGAGAAGCCGTACATAAAAAGTCCGTAGTCAATTAGTGATATCAAAAGTGCGTTTATTACTGATATAAGAGATACAGTTAAATTTATGGTTGGACAAGCATTTGATGATGTTGAGTCTATTTGATAGTTTTGAGTGCAAATAGTCTACGTATGTGCTCCATCTGTATCTCTTATTAAAAATTATGCCGAGTATTTTTAGGTTATCCACATTGTCGACTCTGAAGTTGTTGGATTGAATGATACAAGAGCAGCTTAGTTTTCTACAGACGTGCAGGTGTTTGCATTTTGAAATGGAAAGCTCATGATGTCAAGCGTAATATTTTTTGTTTTATTGACTTTTTTGACAATATGGAAGTCATCTGCGTAAGCGCAAAAATCTTATTGTTTGTGCGAAGATATAATGTCACTTAGTTTGTTGTACGCAATAAGGAATAAAATTACAGAGAGAGGTGAGCCCTGTGGTATTCCATTGAAGAGGGAACGTGGTTTGAAATATTGGTTAGAGATTCGAACTTTGAGTTGCCTGTTTTTCATGAAGTTTATTATATAGTTTATAATGTTTTGTCCTAAATTCCATTCCATTAACTGTTCGATAATGGAGTGAATTCCGAGTTGTCGAAGTCTAAAGATAATATTGATATGTTTTTTTTTTATAGCGAATCTGTGATCTGATAATCTAGATAAACTAGGGAATCAGTTACAGATTTGCCTTTCTTAAAACCCATCTGTCGACTATTGATTAGTTTTCCAGTAATGACAAACCACCATAGTCGGTTAGCTATTATTTTGTCCAAACCTTTTGTGTGGTATGTGGTTTTTAAATATGTTATTGTAAAAGTGTAAAAGTCTTAGTTTTGTGGATAGTGATACATTTTGGATCATAGGGTAAGATATCCTACCTAAGCCTGGAGTCTTACCTTTTAATTAATGAGAGCCATCGATAATTGAAGAAAATGTATGTCATTTTGTATAACCAATGCTTTTGGGTGTGCAGATGCCTCAGACCAGTGTTTGCAAAATTGTTCAGCAATAGCTTCTTTGTTTGTTATGAGTAGTTCATTGGAAGTTTGAATGGAGTGAATGTTATGGTAAGTTTTTAGTCTGCAAAATTGTCTGATATTAGACCATGTCCTTATAGGAGGTGTGTTTGGGTTAATTTCTGAAGTAAATTCATAGTTTGATTCTTTTATAGATTTTTTTATTTGTCGCCGAAGAATGGCATTTGCCTTCTTAAAATTGTTGAAAATTTTTTCTTTAGAGATGTTTCTTTAAGTACGAGTATGTGCCACAATCTGTTTTTTTCATGTTTTAGCTCTTCTAATTTTCTGTTCCACAAGGGAACGTGGGGCTTTTGTGTTTGAAAATGAGATTTGGGTATTGCTTCGTTTGCACTTTTCAGAATATTTTTTGTATATTAGCTTCTTTTTGTTCATATTATTGGTGGATGGACGATTTATATTGTTTTTGTGCGTCAGATCTTGAAAAAGAGGCCAATTTGCTTTTTTTATTATAAATTTAGGTATAGGTTTTAGGGGAGAACTATTGTGATTAAAACAAGGATATAATTATTGGAAAATTATCACTTCTAGAGAGATCGTCTTCTAAGTTCCATTCGGATTGAATAGCAAGTATAGGAGATCAAAATGTAAGGTCAATGTGTGAAGGTGTTGTGTGTACTAAAATGAGTTGGTAATCCGTTGTTGAGAATTATGTAGTTGGATTGTTCATTGTTTGATGTTGAATGGAATTGTGAATAAGTAGTGCAACTCCCGCAAAAGAATTCTGGGATGAGTTGAGCAGATAAATCTTAAAATTGATTGGAATAGGGATATTGGCGATGGAATGGAGATGAGTTTCTTGTAACGCTATAATTTTGGGATTGTATTTTTTAATAAGTATTTGCAAATTCTCATAATTGTTAAAATATCCTTTCATGTTCCATTGTAGTAAAATTATAGTCATTATGAAAGTTTAAGTTAAATAAAAAGAATATTATTTACTTATACGAGGGCGGATTGATATTGAAGCCCGTCAGATTACATGGTAAAATATTGGATTGCTGAATTTTAACGCGGCCGAACAAGCACTGCAACAATACCATCAAAAGGAAGGCCAAAAGAAGAGGTTGCTGAAGAAAATATCAAGAAAATCCTCGATATCGTTATGAATGATCGCCGAGTCAAGTTGCATGAGATTGTTGAAATGGTAAACATATCATATGAACGTGTGTTCAACATTTTGCATGAACATTTGCATATGAAAAAGCTATCGGCAAGATGGGTGCCGCGTTTGCTCAGTGTCGAACAAAAACGAGTTCGACAGACCACTTCACAGCGGTGTGTGGACATGATAAAGCGTAATCCTGTGTATTTTTGGCGTCGATTAATAACTGTTCATGAAACGTGGGTCCAGCACTACACACCTGAAACCAAAAATCAATCGAAACAATGGGTGGAAGCTGGTGGAAGTGCTCCGAAGAAGGCGAAGGCAGTGAAATCGGCTGGCAAGGTTATGGCCACTGTATATTGGGATGCACACGGAATATTGCTCATCGATTATCTTGAAAAAGGATCCACAATCACAGGAAAGTATTATCGTGCATTATTGGATCAATTGATTGATGCAATCAAGGAAAAACGACCACATTTAAAGAAGAAAAAAATGCACTTTCTTCAAGACAACGCACCGGTTCACACAGCATTAGATACGATGCTAAAATTACGTGAAATACACTTCGAACTGGTTAATCAGCCACCTAATAGTCCAGATTTAGCTCCTAGTGACTTTTTCCTGTTTCCAAACTTGAAAGAATGGCTCGCAGGAAAAAGATTCATCTCAAACGAAAAAGAGATTACCGAAACTAACGCGTATTTTGAGGGGTTCCCGAAATCGTGTTATTCAGATGGTATAAAAAAGTTGGAATATCGTCTTACTAAGTGTGTCGAAGTAAAAGGAGACTATGTTGAGAAATAAATGGTTTTTGAAAAAAAAAAAAGTTTTTTCCTACTTAGGTAGCTTCAATATCAATCTGCCCTCGTAAATGCTTATAAAGCAATAGATATTTTAAGGTAACTTAAAATATATGAATGGTAATTGAATGCTTCCTGCATCCAGTGATCGTCTTCGTCACTGTCAGCGGTTAGGGTTCTGTCAGATGTTGATGAGTTAGTGGAATTTTTTTTAGGTTTGTTGTTTATTTTTTGCTTTAAGTGTGGACTTAAGCCGGTTTGAAATATTGTTTGGATAAATTGTTAGTTTTGTTGCAGAACATTTTTGGGATTGTAAGTCAGTAAGTGGGTCGTGTTGCTGTGCTGTGCTGGAGTTCATTGGTGGTGAGATGTTTGTATTGTTGTTGTTTACTGGCCTTATTGTAGTAAGTGAATTGCTCTGTTGAGTGGAAGATTAAGAAGAAGCCTGCTGGTGTCGTTCATTACAAATTTTGAGGGCGGTTTTTAAGTCAGTTTTTTGAAGAGTTTTTACAGCTTGTAGCTCCTTGTGTTTATTGAAATTTGGACAATATCTATCAAATGAGTTGTGCTGGTTATTGGGTATTTTATTGTCTTTACAGTTTATGCAAGATTGTATCGTTTACGTGTTCATTGTCAGTGTTTACGTGTTCTGCATTGACACAATTGAAGCAAAGTTTAATATTTCTGCAAAATGTTGTGATGTGACCAAAGCGATAACAATTTTTGCATCTTAGGGGGAGGGGGATCTAAGTTCGAACCGACACCTTTTAGTAACCGATATTGATTTCGTCGGGAAGATTTAATGATGAAAAAGTTAATATGATAAGACCAGTTTCTTTAAAGGTTTCCTCTTCTTTTTTACAAATTTTTTTGACTTCAGTTATATTTTGTAGTTGTAGGTCGAACAAGATTTCTTCTTCAGAAATTCCTCTCAATTCGTTGCAGTAAATAAAACCTTTTATAAAGTTCAGCGAGTTGTGATCGGTGATTTCGACTTTAATTAGATGGTTTATCGCCGTTAGCTTTATTATTTTATTTGCTTGGATTAAGTTTTTTGTTTTAAGGAGAATTTTTCTTGCACATGTCAATTTCGCCACTACATATGTTGTCAATTACTTTTTTTAATTAAAAAAGGAGAAACATTGGTTAGGGTATTTTCACTGTCCTTGCGGGTCATTATGAGGTATTTAGCACAAGGAGACATGATTTTTAATGATTTTGAATTGCCAATTGCAAATAATGGTTGGGCAGAATTAGTCTGCCTGCCGGCGTCCGGCGGTTCGTGCATTGTTCTTAATTGTTTATGCTCCACGTGTGTAAAACAGTTACTTTTATTATTATTATTATATTTTTTTTTAGAGCATTAATAATAAAATTTGTTTCGTTTTTTTACATTATTTTTTTATTTTCATATTAACTTTTTGTGTTGGAGACAAATTTAGTAAGTGAAGTTAGTTGTGATTACAAGTGCACCGACAAAATTTGACGACCGTACTCGATGAAAGATGATTGACGACTGTCATGGTATTTAATTGTGTGTATAAATGTGAAAAATGTGTATTCAAAACTAACCCTAACGACAAACAAACACAAATCCCCTACCAAAAAAATCCTCACAGCCAAGACGACATACTCGTACATCGACCGTCCGATCAAACTGACGGTTTATGTTTGCCCAAACAAAGCTGCGTGCAACAGAGCAATCGCGACCGTATGTTGCAACTCCTTTGACCAGCGCTACGGCTACGGTCGGAGAAGTATCTACTTATAATTCGCTAATTACACTTGCTCTCACCATTGTCCTATTTGGTGACATCTCGTCTGATGCAGGATGTTTGGCTGCTTCAGGGTTCCTTGCCTTGGGTTTCCTCCTGTAGGTTGTTATGACCGGCTGCGACACAATGTTGGGGTCCCTGCGTGTCATCGCTAGTGGCGAGCGCCCTTATATATATATATATATATATATATATATATATACGAGTATATATATATATATTTACATATATATACATATATTTACATATACATATACTTATATACATATATATATATATATTTATATATATATATATATATATATATATATATATATATATATATATATATATATATATATATATATATGTATGTATGGTGTGATCAAAAGATAACCGTTATTTTCAAATTTCGTGAGTTACGTATGTTCGATGTTCGCATTTTTTTCTGTTATGTTGGTACACATGTCTGTTATATATATTGGCATACCAACCATTTTGGGTTGTCAGTTTGTTTTTGACAGATAAAAAGGTTAGTCGTGTTTTGGTGTGCTCGTCGATTTTGTACTATTCGAAAAAATGGATCAAGAAACTGTATTCAGTTTTGTGTAAAAAATCAAATTAAATGCGCAAGGACATTTGAAATGTTGACTGTGGCCTTTGGCGAGTCTACTATGAGCAGAACACAAGTTCAATTGTGGTATAACCGGTTTAAGGAAAGCCGAGAAGATGTCAATGACGATGCTCGTCCTGGTCGCCCGAGCACGTCAATAACCGATGAAAACATTGACGCAGTGAAGAAAATGATTTTGGATAATCGTCGAATCAGTATCAGAGAGGTTGCTGATGATGTTGGCATATCGTTCGGCTCATGCCAAGCAATTTTTACGGATGTTTTAGGCATGAAACGTGCGGCAGCGAAGATTGTTCCAAAATTGCTAAATTTTGAGCAAAAACAACGTCGCATGGACATCGCTCAGGAGCTGTTTTTGGCCAAAAACAAAACCGTTATCATGCCTCAACCACCGTATTCACCGGACTTGGCCCCCGCTGACTTTTTCCTCTTTAAAAAACTGAAGACACCGATGAAAGGAAAGCGTTTTGCTACGATTGAGGAGATAAAAGAAAAATCGAAACAGGAGCTGTAGGCGATATCAAAAAAAGCGTTTCAGAAGTGTTTCGAAGATTGAAAAAAATGCTGGCATAAGTGTATGATATCTGAGGGGAATTACTTTGAAGGGGACAAGATAGTTGTTGATGAATAAATAAATACTTTTTGAAAAAATTGAAAATAACGGTTATTTTTTGATCAAACCTCGTATATATATATATATATATATATATATATATATATATATATATAATATATATATATATATATATATATATATATATATATATATATATATATATATATACATATATATATATATATATATATATATATATATATATATATATATATATATATATATATATATATATAATATAATATAATAATATAATATATATATATATATATATATGTATATAAGTATATGTATATGTAAATACGAGTATGTACAGTTTGTCAAGAAAGTGTTTTGACAAGGTAAAAAATTCGTGAATTTGATTTCTCCCCTTCATAATATAGTATTTCTTTATTGGTTTGATAAATTTTTTTTGATTTATTACATTTAATCAATGTATTTACTAATGAACAATAACAAAAAAAATAAATATTTAACTTAAGATACTAAAAACATAACAAAAGCAAAAATAGTCAAAAAATTTGCTGTCAAGAAAATGTTTTTACAATTCTCTTTGGAACTAATTTAGCTGCGCAATACATTTACCGTTATGAGATTGTTGCTTCACTATACTTTGTGCGCAGTTTAGACGCAAATTAATCAAAAATTGTTGTTCTTTGCTCATCGAATGCAGCATTTTTAGCAAAATTAGTGTGAATTTAAGATGCCTGGTAAAAGAACGTCATTTGATATGACTCAAATGCTTTTCTATAGCCACCGCATCCGAAAAATTGTGGAAGAATTGTCCGAGATGTTTTCTTTGACCAGACAAATTATTTAAAATATTTTAAATCGCGTAAAAAAGGAAGATAGTCTGGTACCAAAACCTTCGCATTTCCGTGCGCACAAAATATCCGATAGAACAGAACGAATTTTGGTAACGAAAGTAGTCGAAAATCCGCAGATTTCTAAGAGAACCAACTCAAAGACAAAAGTAACCTTGCGGTTACCTACGAAACAGTGTTGGGGATCTCGAGTCCTTGCCTGACTGGGGACGTCCTGTCGCAGTTCTTCCGGGCGCGTGGCTGGAAAATCAAGAACCCTAGCGTGGAAATTAAACACTGTAACTTTTAGTTTCAAAACACAACAGAGATCTATTATTACGAAACCTAATACTTATATACTATTTTTTAAACATCTATCTCAGTCTGTGAACTGACCTTTCTGGTGTTCCAGTTCTGCACCTGCTAATTGGTGTCAGTTGGTCAAGCCAACTGACCCACTTCAAAAGTGGCGACGGTGCACTACGCTGCCCTCGTCGACTCGACTGCGGAACTGTAACACCCTAAAAGCTTACATAATAACGTTGCACAGATCACATTAACTTGAAATACTTAAACCCTAGAAGTATGCCTTATTATAGCACCGTTTTAGCACATGCTAATTCAACATAGTGTGGCATCTATTAGGAGTCGGTGCTGTGAGTAAACTACACGTAGGTAGTATGGTTCTAACTCACAACATCCCTCCCCTCTTTCTAAAAGAAGTTAGTGCAACTAACTTCTAATGAAAGTTTACATTTATTTCTGCACTTCAAACAGTCAGTGCATTTTCTTAAATCAATATACAATTTTTCTTCTTTCTTTTTTTTTTAAATTCGCCTTATTTTATACTTCGGGTTCTTTTTATTTCTTTTTTTTCATATTCTTTTCTTTTTGTTTTTTCTTTTCTTTATGTTTTTTTTTTCCTTTTTGTTTTTGAATCTTGTTTTTTTTTCTTTGTTTCTTTTTCTTTTCTTTACTTCGACTTTTTTCCGTTTTTTGTTTTTCTCTTTTGTTCTATTATACTTTCCCCTTTTCATTTTTGGTCGTCATCGACTCTTTTCTCACTGGCGTACAATACATTTTATTCTCATACTTAAATCTTATCTTCCGCTATGATATTTAAATCTAAAATCTTACGTTATAACCTCCGCTGATCTGATGATCTGGTTGTCGGCTGCCGTTGTCGGTATGGTTGTTGTGTTGCGCCGTTGGTGTGGTTGATTCTAGTCTTTGAAGGGGCGCAACTATCTTGCACCATTTTTTCGAAATGAGCGTCGTCACCATCACTACCACCAGGATGAGGCCAGCTATACTGACTACCCCTCCCTTCATCCAGGTGTGCACTATCTCACAGGAATTGGTGAGGTGTGACACCCTTTCCACATCTTCTGCCTCCTTAACCAACTCGTTGATTGCTCTGCTGTTTGTTGTGAGAGTTTTTCGTAGATCCTTGAAATGCATGAGTGAGACCGTGTTCGGTGTTGTGCGCGTGTGGCCAGAATCACCTCGTTTATAATTTTCCAGCAGCTCCTGCAGCTTCGTCTTTAAACGGTTTGTTCCCATGACAGACGTTGAAAACTTAAATCGTGACTCTTCTTGACTTTTATGGACCAACATTATCCCTTTGCCAATCACCCTGCAGCCAGCTTCGATGGTCATAAACCCGGTGTTTACCAATTCCAACCGTGTGGTTTCGTCTGAGCACACCGCCGTGAAAATCACCTGGTCGTCAAAATGGTAGAGCCATTTGTTTACAGTCCTGGTAGCTACCAGAATTCCTCCCGTAGCTGGAATGGCTACGTGATCGCATTGGTCTTGCTCATGTTTCAAGACTTCTATCTCGCAGTAATCGCTTGCTCGCGTAATTACTTTTCCGGGATGGTAGCATAAACGTCTTGTTGTGCCCACCTCTCGACATTTCCCTTCGTCCTCTATTGATAGGCCAATGTAGTGTTCTTGAGCCTGGCTTGCCGCTATGTAATCATATCTTGTCTTCGGCAGCACGCACCAATCTGGGTTTAGTCTCTTGGGTATTGGGTACACTTTGTGCATTGTAAATACCTCCAGTAACGGCACTGGAATCTTTATGACTATTTTTAACCCGTTCTCCGCCTCTTCTGTCCGGACCTCGGCTAGTTCATAGAACCGCTCCGGTGCCTCGCTGTACCATGAAATTCCTTTCATTGACATTGGTGCTGCCTTGAGCAATTCATCAGACGTCAGGAACAATGTGTGTAGTTTGCCATGTAATAAATCATCGAGCACCACTATTTCCGTTTGCTGTTGGTCCTGGAACCGCATCATTTCTTCAGAAACAACTTTTCCCAACATGAAAGATTCTGCCAAGTTCACCTCTGCTTCCTCTTGTCTCTTTCCAATGCCTTCCAATGCCAAGTGCATCTCTTCCAGCTCTTGGAAAGTCTTATTTACTGCTTCGTGAAGGCCCTGGTAACCTGCTCTCATCACAGTCACCTCTTTTCCCAGCAATGACAACGTCTTTGACTGCTTTCTCTCAAGGACCCGCAAGTGACCATAAATCCGATCTGAATTTTGGTGGTCCATCGTACCGATTGCCCATTTGAGCACTTCACCGCCAACATCTACCGGCGTTTCCTTCCTTTCAGAGACAATGTCTTCTCCTTTTCCAAGAATCTTCCCGTTATAGCTTCTATCTCCAAAATCGAAAAATCGCATCTTCGTTTCAGCTCGGTCCCGCTGGCCGCTGCATGCCTCTCACACAACCTTCTGGTTGTCTCCTGTATTCCTTTGAATTGCTCAACAATAATTTTCAACTCTATTCGCGGAAACTCTGTTACAACCACCCAAAAATCCTTGGCGAACCATACATCTCCAGTCTTCTCCATTAATACATCAGTCTCCGGTAGTTTATCCAACCGCACCTCCGCATGTATCCTGTCGGTGACCGCCATCAACAGCACTAACATAATCTACAAAATGATAAAATTTTACACTAAATATAACATATCTCAGAATAAAGAATACAATATTCTCCTTATAAATTGCTTAGCTTACAATTGAATGCTACATCATTCAATTCTCCGTCCACTCGTCTTCTCCCCTTACATTCTCGGATTTACTATCGTATCCCAGAGGAAAAGAGGACTGGACTATGTTTATTGCCATATAGTGCATTAGTTCCGCTTTGACTAATTTTTCATGCTCTTTTCAATACGTGAGTTATCACTCATTCTAGTTTCGAACCAAATTATTGATCCTCCGACAAAATCAGATTATAAAAAATAATCCCATTTGTGTCAACACTTTGTCCATTGCATGACTATATCTTTCATCGCATACAATTACTTTTTATTTAAATTTACTTCTAGCCTGATATCGAACATGGATACATACGATCAAGGCACTACGCTATTACCCCAAACTACCTATATACACTAAATTCTTAGTTAATAAATAATTCCTAGTACCTCATACCTTAAATCTGGTCGTAGGGTGCTCATCCTCCTATTAACCGACCCTGCTCACTACATTATGACCCAATTTTCACCGGCCGACTTGAGAATATGTCTCAGCACTTTAGCCCAGCTATTTTCGGTTAACTCTCTGAAATCATGTCCGCTGAAATATGCCATACTAGCATTTTTTTTTATATTCCGAGAACTGACCGCTTAACAGTCTACTATAAAACCATGTTTTGCCCCAAACTGCAGCACAGTTAAGTTTTAACAATCAAAATGTATACCACTCTTGGACAACTAATGCTGAATTTCAAACAGGTGACCAGGACTCTGCTGGAGGAATCGGCCACCTTGGTGCACCCTGCTTGCGCTGCCCTCAGCATCGAGGAGCACAGACGGCTAACCGATCTCCCCCGGGGATCATATACGCCGACTTACGTGGCGCTAAACAATTACCTCAGGGAAATCGACACCCAATGGGACTACCCGGAAGCAGTGGACGCATGTTGGAGGCTACTCCTCACGTCCCGAATCAACCCGGACGAACCAGGAGTTGAGAACGTGCTCGGACAGCTTCTAGTCGTGCTGCACCGGGCCCATGAGATGTCCGTGCCCGGATTCCCCCCCAGGGAATCCAATGCTAATTAAGAAGTTTGTCCCTTAAATTAATAAAAACTAATGAAAATAATAAAATAAAAACTTAAATATTAATTGACTAATTATTTTGCAATTTCCATTCACCGTAAGTATGCCTTCTCTCCTACGATGCCCCTATGCTCCATCGCCTGGTCACATGTCCATACCTTAAACTGCCGTACGTGTGTATGTATCCAACATACATACATACCCATTGCTCATAAACAATATACTCACTCTTTTTAAACAACACATTTGCACTTTCCAACATACTTACGTTTACCTTCATGCCCCTACCCCTACGACTTGATGTATATCGTACTGATAAAACAATCAAAATATTAATGATAAACATATGCATGCAAACCACCATGGCTCATATTAAACTTACACGCTATACTCGCTCATACTTACTTATTGACATACATACATGCACATGGCACATGCGCTTGTCATTTTAGCGCATGCCAAAAATGTCAACGCATCTTATTTCCCGTGTACATTATGAGTAGCTACAAACTAAATAACGTATTGCATAAACGCCCCAGTCATTGACTCTGCTGCTCATGCGACTACCTAAACCGCGCAAACAAACAAAAAAAACATATATATATATATATATATATATATATATATATATATATTTATTGCTTCCCATTTTTTCCCCATTCTTCTTTAAAGTCAATATTATATATATATGTTTTTTTTTTAAAATTATTTTCTCTACTGCCTTCATTCCGCAATAGTGTTTACTCAACAGATTTTCATTACGTCAGTTTACTGCCCGAGTTTAAGTGGCACACTTTTACTGGCATTGACTCTGAAAATCGGCGTTGTGTGTGTTATTGGATACACACACGTACTTGTTCATATTATTATTATTGTGTTTACACTTGTAAAACACTATTGACACATGAATTGGGTGTGTGGTCTAACGTGGAATAATTTCAGCAAATTATTATGTAGCTTTTTATTCTTGCCCTTAATCGTTACGACTGTTGTAACTGGGCTTCGGATCTCTGCTACCATATACGGACCTATCCACACAGGTGAGAATTTATTTCTCCTGGCTTGATTCCTCATGAGTACCTGATCACCCACGTTCAAAACGACTGGGTTTAGTACCTTGTTATAGGCCTCCCTAGCTACTCTTTTAGCACAATCCTGGTTTTCTCTGACCAACTCGTGCGCTCGCTGTAGCTGGTACTTTTGTACTTTATTAGGGTCATCAGCATTGTACACCGGCGCACACTTGCGCTTCAGATTAGCTGGCATATTAAAATCAAACCCGTAGAGCGTCCTGAACGGAGTTTGCTTCGTTGATACATGTACCGTATTATTGTGTACATGCATTGCAGTGGTTAACCATTGATCCCAATTCGAGCCGTCTTCCTTGGCAAAACTGCGCAAGTACTCGGCCAGAGGTCGATGACTACGTTCCAGTGAGCCATTCGCCTGCGGATGATATGGTGTTATATGCAACTTCTTGATTCCCAGTATTTTACAAGTTTCTGAGAATAATTTTGATACAAAATTAGAACCATTGTCGCTTATCAAAACCTTAGGTATGTTGTATCGTGCTATTATTTCATCAAAGAATGCCTTGGCCACCGTACCTGCTTCAGCATCAGGTATAGCCACGCACGCCATATACTTTGAGAAATCATCTTGGAACGTCAAAATGTATTTATTTCCCGAAACTGTCTCAGGTAAAATACCTACAATATCCATATGAACTTTGTCAAATGGCTGTTTTGGTGTGTCAGTTAACACCATTGGCATCTTTGTCAGCCTTGAACTTTTGTTGGCTTGACATTTTGGACAACTCTTTATATATTTCTTGATGTCCTTGAGCATACCCTTCCATCCGTATACTCGCCTAATTCTGTCATGGGTTTTCCAGAATCCCTGGTGCCCACCTAGAGGTGAATCATGGAAACCCTTTAACACAGCCTGGATATCCTTTGTATCCTCCAGCCATTCTACATTACTGGCTTGCTCATTGGCATCGAAACCCGCATTGCTAACATCTCTTGTAGCATCAACTTTGTCCTTCTGCATCCTCTCGGCCTTCTCCTTATCCGACACTGCTTTGGACCTTGTTTGCACTACTGATACTTTCTGTGCCTGCGGTACTCTGCTGAGTTAATCGGCATTCAGATTCTTTTTCCCAGGTTTGTATATGATTTCAAAATCATACTCAGACAATTTGTGTCTGAACCTGGCTAGCCTTGACGTTTGGTCTTTCAAATTGGCTATGCCTCTTAACGGCTGGTGATCAGTATATATCCTAAATGGGCGTCCTAGCAAATATGCTCTAAAATTCTTCGTAGCCCATACTATGGCTAGAAATTCCTTTTCTATTGTGGAGTATCTCTTCTCCGTGTCGCTAAGCGCTCTGCTTGCGAATGCTATTGGTCGGTCATTCCCGACTTCCCCTTGTGACAATACTGCCCCTAATGCTTCATTGCTAGCATCAGTGGTCAACACAAAAGTTTGCTCAAAGTCGGGGTATGCCAAAATTGGTGGCGAGCTAATTATCTCCTTTAGCCTCTCGAATGCTTGCTGACATCTCTCTGTCCATTCGAACTTTGCTTCTTTTCGTAGCAACTTGTTAATTGGCAACGCAATTCCGGCTAGTCCTTCCACAAACTTTCTATAATAGTTCACTAGTCCTAGGAATGCTTGCACTTCTTTTCTGTTTCTTGGAACCGCTAAATTTCTAACGCATTCCACCTTCTGCGGGTCAGGCAGTGCTCCTGCTTCTGAGTAACGATGGCCTAAATAAACCACCTCTCTTCGTAAAAATTGACACTTCTCCGTGTTCAATTTCAAGTTGTGTTCTCGCAATTTCTGGAGCGCCTTGCGCAAGCGTTGCGAATGCTGCTGCAAGTTCTTCCCATAAATTACAATATCATCGAGATACACAAAACAATCTAACCCTTGTAAGCCTGTTAGCACATGGTTCATTAGCCGTTGGAAGGTAGCCGGTGCTCCTGTTAATCCAAACGGCATTCTATTGAACTCGTAATGGCCTAAACCGGTGCTGAACGCGGTTTTCTGCTTATCTTGGGTATCCACCAGAACTTGGTGGTAGCCACTCGCTAAATCAAGTGTAGAAAAATATCTACTGTGTCCCAATTGATCCAGAATCTCTTCTATCCTTGGTATCGGGAACACCTGCTTGATAGTGGCGTCGTTCAATTTCCTAAAATCGACGACCATTCTCCACTTCTTCTGACCCTGCGCACCTCCCTTCTTTCGTACCAAAATTATTGGTGAGTTCCAAGGCGAGATACTCGGTGAAATTATGTTATCTTTTAACATTCCCTGCACTTGCCTATTTACCTCATCTTTGTGAGCCTGTGGCAACCTGTATTGCTTCTGGTTAATCGGTGCTTGATCCACCCTAGTAGGTATTTCATGCTCTACCTCTGGTGTATACGTTAACTGGTCTCCTTCCAGCAAAAATATGTCATGGAATGACATACAAATGGCTTCTATTGATGCCTTCTCTTCTGAATTTACGCTTGGGTCTAACTTTAGTGATTCTAGCACTCTCTCCATTCTTTTCCTTACATCTATCTGCTTAATCTGATTAACCGTTCCATAATTCGGTTCCTTAAAATTATCGTAACTAGTGAACTTAGGTCTAAAACCCTCATCCATCAGGTAGTCCTTTTCTGATGCGTTGAGTACGCAAGCGTACACTCTACCCTTATTAACGTGCGTTATGGTCTCTCCCATATATACGCCGTCCGCTAGTTGCTGCTTGTGCAAAACAACAGTCCTAAGTTTCCTGTTTACACGAATAGAAACTACTCTGGTTGACCTTGCGTTCACTACCTCCATACAATTCTTAACCCTATTCACGGTTCCTTCCTGCCATGACTTCAATGGGAGAGTAAGGATTCTATTCTTATTATCATCATAAAATGATAACTTTTTCTCCAGCGCATCCAGTATGGTGCGGCCCCAGAGATTATCGCGGCCAATTATCCCATCGGCCGGGATACCTTCCCTATCCAATTCAACTGCGTGCACTCTAAAACTCATGCCCTTAACTTTACTGTGCCCTACTTTAAGTGACCCCAGTGTTCTGATGCAACCTGCGAACGCTCCATTAAGCGTTCTTACATCTTTTGGCTTAATAACTAGTCCTTTCCGTAAAACACTAGATTTTACGAGGCTAGTATCCGCCGCTGAATCTACCAAAAGCACTAGCTTTCCACTAGCTGCCTCCTTGCAGGGTATCTCGATGAAAGCATCTCCTACCCTGCCCACAACGAAACAACGCCCTTTTGACTCCAAAATGGACGCGTATCTACTTCCTAACTCTTCCAATTTTCTCCTCCAAGCACCACAGTAATCCCTTACAATCCTACACTCTCTCAAAATTACCGCTAATACCTTAACTATACATCCTCGTACCACGTACGCGGCGATTGGCCTATACTCTCTAATCTTATTGAAACTTAATCTAAGTACTAGAACCACTACAGTTACCCAAATCACTGCGCAATCAAAAATTTTCTCCCGGAGAGACTCTTGCTCATCCGTCACTTGAACCATTGTTCTTACAATTCTTGGTACGTGGTATTGGAGAGCCTCTTTCTCCTCCTTTTCCTGGACTGTACTTCCTACATTACCAGTCACACGTACCTTCGGCCTAACTGTTACTTCCTTACTTTTGACTTTCCAGTCTACTGGCCTCGACTGGGCCGCTGGAAGTTTCCCTGGTTCCTCTGTTGGAACTGCCTATCCCTGCACTCCGCAGCTCGATATCCCATCCGTCCACATGAGAAGCATTTCAACCCCTGTTGGGTGTTGCCTAACCTTTGTCCACCCCTAGAATTCCAATTTGGTCGCTGCTGACCATTCCCCGTGTTGAAAGGATTTCTTCCTTGGTTAATCCCTTCCGTTGAGTTGACTCGAGGACTACTGCCCCTGCTGTCCCTTAAGGGTGGATCCGGGCGCCTCGTACCTGGCTGCCTTTCATTTTGATCCCATTTAATATCTATTCGGCACTGTCTACTTGCCTCATGACCATATGTTTGGCACTCCATACAATGGGGCGTATTCTTGCGTGTAATGCATTCATCCCATGTATGGCCTGGCTTATGGCAGAATGAACATGTGGGAGCCCTCTGTACAACCCCCCTGTGCGGATTTCTCTGACACGCGGCTCTGCTGTCGGAGATACCGGGATTATATGCTCCTCTGTATACGTTTGGGACGAAATTATTTCCTTCTCTATCCATGACAGCGGCAGTTAAATTGTCCTGTCTATTTTCCAACATATGTATCTCCCCCAATCCGGCCGTACTCCGTTCCACAAGGACTTGCGCTCGAATTGCTTCTTCTACCAATTCCTCCAGATTTCCTGTTTTGCTATTCAGCATATGAATTTTAAGAGCGGAATTGCGGAGCCCCACTACGAAAGTCGTTAACACTGACTTGTCAACTTCGTACAATAACGCGGTATCACCAACGCCATCGTACTTATTTTTGACTACTTCTTGGGCCAACATCCGAAGTGACTCCAAACGCCTACCAAAGGCGCGAATGTCTTCCCCTGCCAGTTGTTTCCCGATTCTAATCTCCTGGGATATATCTTCCAGAGTTCTCTCCTTAAGATAAGTTTTCTTCAGAAGGCCATAAAGCTCATTCACACTGGCGAATTGTTTTGGCAGCACAAGGTTGTACGCATCTCCAAATAACCTTTGCTTTATGCAGTCGAAGAAATCCTGTAACTCATCAGGGCTTATGCTCCGCTTTGCAAGCTCACAACCTTGAATGAACCTACTGAGTTCTGACCTTAAATCTGCTGAAGCAGCACCAGTAAACACAGGTACTAGCCTGGACACGGTCTTGGAGATATCCTCGATACCCATTTTACGTATTCCTGTATTACTTATTACTAGTAAAATTTGAGAGTTATCCTTTTGGGTGGTTTCCAAATTCACTCCCCTTGGATCTGAAATGTATTTGACTAGCGACGGACTCAAACTTATGAGTCTTCGACCGTTTGCCCCTACAGGCGAAATATCGTCCACTGTATTGGGACTTTGCTGCACCGTTACTGCTTCTGGATCGTTTGGTGGATATACCTGATTTTTATTATTTATCGGACTTTCCGGAGAAAACGGCTCGACACCGATTTCCGATGCGCCAAATAAAAACTCCGCTTCACTCTCCCCAGTCAAGTTTAATGTAGGCTTTACCACACGACCTATCCCTTCCGGAGTTAAATACTCCGGCCAGCGAACTTCTGGTGGCAGAGCTAATACTGTCTGCGTTTGAATTTGAGAAGTTGAAGCCGATCTCACTCTTGCTGGCTTAGTAATTGCCCCGATTCTTTTGAGCTCCAAGTTTTCCTTCTCCAGATGCGATGCGGCTTCCTCAGTTTCCCGGAGTTGCCTAGAAAGTACTCTAGTTTTATTTTCAAGGAACTCCGTATTTATCTTCAATTCCTCAGTATCTTTGAAGACTTGGAAAAATTTTTCTTCCGTCCGACTCTGAATAGTAGCTAACGCTTGGTCTGCTGCTTCCAGAGTTGACAGGTTTCCACCGTCTCTCGCTAATCTCCAGAGTACCTGGGCTTCACTCTTGCTGGTTGCCTCTTCCAATTGTTCAAACAATTTTTCTGCGAACAATTTCACCTCAGTTTGCAGAGACCTAAGGTTGTCTCGAGCCCTGTCCTCCTGCGAACTAGGACTATCCTCCTGTGCCTCCAGCTCTTCTAAATCCAACTTGAATTTAGTCAACCAGTCTCGTGTCAAACCGTTGACGTGTAACGCGTAATCCTTGGTGAAGTATTCCTTGTCACCACAACAGTCCTTAAATTTTAACAACTCGTTGTTGCTGTTGAATACATTCAACAATGCTTCCAACTCCGTTATGCGCTTGCGGTAGTACGCGCTGTTCTTCCTTGCTTTGCTATCCTTCCCACAATTTCTGATCCTCTTCTGAATTGCCTCGCTCTGTAGCCTTTGAGCTTCCAGCAATTTTATCGCTTCTCTTGGCGTTTCGATAGACCGAACAAATTCTTATCTATGACGCCGTAATAAATGGTACAAACAGTTTTCTTGCTCTTTATATTTTTAATTTTATTAATAAACAATTTCCTTTTTTAAAATAAATAAACAAGTTAAGGTAATTAAACTAACAACTTATGTATAACAAAGATATTATTCTTATAGTATTTCACGTCTCCTGCAGTGTTGTTCCTCCAATTGGCATACTTCTTGCCACAATCTATTGGCTTGCTCCCACGGCATAGGGACCTCCACTGTTTGCTGTTCCTCCAGTATTTTCCTCAAATACGCCATTCGCTTCCGTTCCCGAGTTTGCTCTCCTCCTCTTTTTCTAGTCCCAAACCGCTTTCCGTCCTTCAGTAACGACGTTATGTCCTTGAGTTGTCGCTCAGTGCTTCCAGTTTCATTTCCAACTTTCGTTTTCTTAAAAGTAAAGAGCGAAATAATGTAATAGTGAGTCCTTAAATTCTCACTCAACACAATTTTGTTTCCATTTTCCCTAATGTAATACCGCGGAAATAAACTATATATCGATATTATACCTATTCTAGTACAAAAATTATACTATTATTAGCATAACAATTATACTTACAATACTAATAACAAACAAAAAATGTTTGTTCGAAAATATTTCTCCTAACTACGAAGAAGTTTTTGGTCTCGCAAAATTCCTTCCCAAAATATTTATACCCAAAGAAATAAATTTTACTGTAGAATCATACGCATTTTCATTACCGCACAATGATATGCTTGCATGCTTCGTATTTTTAGTACGTAAAATTATTTTAACGTCGCTACGCAAATTGTAGTTTCCGAACTACTTAAACTCGATGCACAACACGTGTTGTAAACATTTCTCTTTACCTAGTACCCTAAGCTCAAAATGCCAAATATTAAAATCAAATTTCATATGTTCGTTTTGAAACATCATAAATTCACAAAATCTAAATTTAAAATAATTTAATTATTTTCAAAATAGATGGCATAGCTCAATAGACAATACAAATGTCCCTCACGACAAACAAACTCAAAACCCCTACCAAAAAAATCCTCACAGCTAGGATGAACATACATAGACCGTCCGATCATACTGACGGTTTATGGTTGCCATACAAAGCTGCGTGCAACAGCGCAAACGCGCCTATAGGTTGCGACTTCTTTGACCAGCGCTACGGCGCCTTCAGGGTCGCAGAAGTATCTACTTATTCTACGCTACTATACACTCTACTCACCATAATTTTTCCTGATGACATCTTTATTCCACAGTGTCCTTAATGCTGGGGTATTGTCCTTAGATGAGGTCCTTCTAATTCGTTGCAGGATGCCTCTCTGCTTCAGGGTTCCTTGCCCTGGGATTACTCCAATAGGTCCTTAAGACCGGCTGCGCCAAAATGTTGGGGATCTCGAGTCCTTGCCTGACTGGGGACGTCCTGTCGCAGTTCTTCCGGGCGCGTGGCTGGAAAATCAAGAACCCTAGCGTGGAAATTAAACACTGTAACTTTTAGTTTCAAAACACAACAGAGATCTATTATTACGAAACCTAATACTTATATACTATTTTTTAAACATCTATCTCAGTCTGTGAACTGACCTTTCTGGTGTTCCAGTTCTGCACCTGCTAATTGGTGTCAGTTGGTCAAGCCAACTGACCCACTTCAAAAGTGGCGACGGTGCACTACGCTGCCCTCGTCGACTCGACTGCGGAACTGTAACACCCTAAAAGCTTACATAATAACGTTGCACAGATCACATTAACTTGAAATACTTAAACCCTAGAAGTATGCCTTATTATAGCACCGTTTTAGCACATGCTAATTCAACATAGTGTGGCATCTATTAGGAGTCGGTGCTGTGAGTAAACTACACGTAGGTAGTATGGTTCTAACTCACAACAACAGTAAGGCAGGTCCTCATAAAGTACCAGTATATGTCAAGAGTTGCACGAAAAAAACCAATGCTTTCAACACAATACATTGAAAAGCAATTGTCTTTCGATAGGATGTACGTGGGCAAACCGAATGTCTATTGGGATGACGCTATATTTTGCGATGATACCAAATTCATACCTTACAATAATGGTGGGCCAAATAAATTGTGGCGACAACCGTTAAACGCATTGGAAAACCAAAATATTATATTATTTTCTAATATTAAAATTCGGCAAACTTTCTGTCATGGTATCGGGGTGCATATTCAGTAAAGTAGAAGGAAAACTAGCTTTCATAGATAATAAAATGGATATTTCGATATTTTCAAATACTATTTGGTAAAAAGCGGAGATCATTGTGGGTTCAATATTGATAAAAATTAGCAATTCAAATTGTATCAAAATAATGACCCAAAACATAAGGCGCATATGGTAGGGATGTGGGTTCTTTATAATTAAAAAAAAGTGTTAGATACGGCAGCCCAGAGAGTGCACACTTGAACCCCATTGAAAATTTTTGTGGAACATTTAAGAAAGAAGGGGCGAGAGGCAATCAAAAGGTGGATCAGAGCTCAAAACTGCAATACTATAGGAATGAAATAATATACCAAGCTAATACAATGCGCAGAAGTTGATTTATTCCATGAGGAGAATACTACAAGTCGTTATAGATGATAGAGGGGGCCATACAAAATATTAAAATCTTTTATAGTGCTAATTTTCTTTTGTTTCTTTCATTTTTATAAATAAGTTCTGATTTCTTTCTTGACAGTAAATTTTTTGACTATTTTTGTTTTTATATTTTTTGTTTCTTAATTTTAATATTAGTATGTTTGTTGTTGTTGTTCATTAGTAAATACATGAATTAAATGAGAAGAAATAAAAAAAATACTCAAAACAATAAGGAAGTACTAAATACGGGCTCTAAAAAATAAAATCACCACGGACTGTCTATTTGAAGAATTGATATAAGCAATAGAAACATAGAAGATGCTAGAGATACGTGTTATGTCAAAGTGAATACACATTTGTTGTAAATGCTTCTAAACACATTGAAACTTGTTGCACAAAGTAAATGTTGCTATGCCAAAATTAAGAACATATAGAAGTATATAGACATTGTTGCAATTATTGTTTCATCTAAGTATATAAAACCTCAAGAATGATAAAATAGAAGATGGCGCCAATGCTGGTACGCATCTCGTATTAAGGCGCACACGAAATGAGAGAACAGCAAAAATGCATACATTTTTGTGTGAGAAATGTGATAATTTGTGTTTAATATTAAATATTTTAATATTTATCGCATTCTATGATAATATTTATATAAATATATGTGAAATAATATATTATAATTTATTTGGCATTAAAATTTTTGATCTAATCAATAATTTGTTGGTTAGATTTTTGTCGTGAAAGTTGTTATTTACTGTTTTGGTGTGATAATGGGAATATAAAATGAAATAATTATGGGAAATAAAATTCTAATATGTGTATATTTATTAAATATATGTGTATTTATATAATATTAATTTATTTATGTTTATTAAATCACTACACAAAATTCATTTTTTCTTTTTTGGTACATTTTCATGTACCAGCTTAATCCGCTGCTTAAGTACATTTTATCGAACGACTTTTTCAATAATTTGTGTTCATTTACTTACAAGTGCCTTTATTAAGTTATATATTATTAAAAATAATTAAAAGCATTTTAAGTCATAAATTATTGCCTTTGCACATGTATTTTTCATATAAAAAAAATATTTTAAAGCGCCTTTTGACGTCACAGCCAATCAGCTGTACTGTTTTTTTGTCGAGAGAGGAATAGCGGAGCAGCGCATGTCGCAAACTTCTATTTTATCAATATTGAGAAAAACTTATGTGAAAGTGAATGTTACTATGTTACATTAAATATATCTAAAAGTTAGAACAATCTAATCTAAATATCTAACTAATAAAAAAATTTAAATAAAAGAAATTCAGTACGGCCGAACTCATTAAAAGTTATAAATAAAACTGAAAATAAAAATAAATAATTACGACAAAATAAAATGGCACTGACACTAGCAGAGGCGTTAAGAGAAGCATATCACACACTACTTAAGATGACGTCACAACAATTTTATCGCTGACAAACGAACAGGAACAACAAATTATATGCAAGGTTTTATCCAACAAGGTGAAGGCCGAGCATTGCATGTCGTCGAACAACTTAGCGAACCAAGCTTTGAAGATAGGAAGAACTTGGTGTTAAATAAACATTTTTAAGCCTAAGAAACGATGCAATGAATGTTAGAGCTTTAAATATTGAAGATTTACACAAGAACTTTGGAACTATTTCACAAACTATGAACACAATATAATTTTAGAAGGTGCAAGTGATATTTTATATACACTACATAAGAATTCAATATCAATTTTTAATGTTTACTTACAATTCTTGCCTTTTAATGTAAAAACTAGATGGAAATAACTTTCACTTTCTATTTACAAAATAATATGTTGCACGATATTAATATAGACAACGGCACTATAAAGGGTGATGCTCACTTAAAAAATAATAAGTATAATCGTAATTTTGTCAATAATTCCAGGGCGTTCCTTCATAATAGAAATATAAAGGGAAGTAATGAAAATAATATATATTTTTATAGACATAATTCAAATAGTTCCAATAATTTCAATACAAATTAAAAAATCTTAATAATTGTCACAGAAATTTAGAAAATAAAAACTATTATGAAACTCTCAACAGCAATAACTAGGGTAGAGAGAATGCCAGTGGGAATGTTCGGGGTGGAGCAAGTGAATATAGAAATTTCAGATATGCAAACAACTCCGGAATGTTTCTTACAATGCGGGATACAATTGGCAGCTCCATGCTGTTCCAATGGAAGTAGACAACATTGAAAATTTTCAGCATTCTCCACATCGATCTATAGATCTTACCATGGAAGGCATTTCAATACGGTCTGTGTAGTGGGTAGCGGATCGGCTACAACGTTAGGTGATCTTAAAATGTTTGCAAATTTGCATAGCCGTAGAACATTAAAAAAACCTATCTTCATAAAAACACTTTTTGCATCCGAAGTCATATCAGAGGAAGTCAATGTTAATAATCTTGTATAATTTGCGAAAGAAAACGAAACAATGTCTATTAAACTATTAAATCTGAAAAACAAGTAATTCCAATGAAAATCTTATGAAAAATTCTTGTCCCTTTAAAATTTCTAACTGATTTTTCACAAAAAGTAGTACATGTCAACCACAAATTAATTGTTTGCTAATAATAAGGTTGCTTTCATAATAATGATAAATTTTATGCTTATTGTTCTCAAACTGACACATATCCTGACACGTTTTCATTAAAAAAAGCAATATCAATATAGATCCATTAATTAACACTGTTTTGAATATCGAAGAGAGACGGTTATAAAATCCAAAAATATATTTTTCCAAGGAGATCAATACTTATCTGCTTTAGAATCTGTTAAACATAAAATCATAACGAATCCTCATGCTCCTATATACAGGAAAAACTATCGAAATCCATATGAACTGGAGGAAGGAATTAATTCCCAGTTGAAGTCTATGGTGGATAATGGTACAATTAGGCCAAGTAAATCTCCTTAGAACTCTCCCTTGTGGATCGTTGAGAAGAAGTCGGGTTGTGGTAGCATAAAGAAATAGCGTCTGGTAATAATTTACAGAAAATGAAATAGCTTCACTATCGAAGCCAAATTTCCATTACCACACATAGAGTCACTCTTTGAAAAGGTAGGACTAGCACAATATTTCTCCAAAAAAAATTTTTTTTTTTTTTTTTTTAGGCAATTCATATATATTGTAACAACTCATATGGAGACTAACAATAAGTAAATATATCTTAAAACTAGACAACAATGTATCACTGTATGGAGAAGATATTAGTGAACACTTATTATTTTAGAAAAACAATAAAAATAAAAGTAATTATAGAAATTAATAATGATGGCTTATTTAATAATAGTTTACAATGGTGATAGCTCTGCTCCCTTCAAGCGGGTCGTGGGCTTGTTTGTAGTAAATTCCTAGCTAGTATATTGGGGTGGTTCGATAATTTTAGTTGGTACTTCTTTTTGACATCTGAATGCCTCTGACCTATTAGGGGCACACCTAGATCTCGGTGAATGTTTAGGTTTTTCATGAACCACGGTGCACCAGTAATTGTGCGTAGTATTTTAGACTTTGTCCTTTGCAACAGTTCGGTGTTTGATGCTTTTGTTTCTCCCCACAGCTGAATTCCATATGTCCAGATGGGTACTATTATGGCTTTGTATAAGAGTACTTTGTAGTCAAGGCTTAGTTTTGAGTTTGAATTTAAAAGCCAGTTAAGACTTGCAGCTTTTAGTTTGATTTGCGCTCTTTTCTTTTCTATGTGTGTCCTCCACGCAAGGCGTCTGTCGAGGTGAATGCCTAAATATTTCATATCTGTCTCCTGTGGGATAGTTTTGTTGTTGAGTATGATTGGAGGACACGTCCGTTTGTTGAATGTAAATATTATGTGTGTGCTTTTTTGTTCATTTGCTGTGATGCGCAAATTTTCAACAACGTGTAAATGTTCGTTGAGATCACGCGATGCTATTTGACGGTGCTTGTGGCAAATAAAATCGCAGTGTCATCGGCAAAAGTTCAGGTGAGCAGATATTTGTTTGTTGGTGAATCTGAGGTGTATTGTGTCTACAGTATCGGTCCAAGAACACTTCCTTGAGGTACTCCAGCCAATATATCCATTTCTGGTGAAAGGTAATCCTTACATTTGACTTGAAATCGTCTACCCTTTAAGTATGATTCCAGGATACTATGGATATTTGAAGGCAGAAATTTTCTTATTTTGAAGACGAGGCCCTCATGCCCACTTTGTCAAAGGCTTGTGCGACATCGAGGAACACTGCAGAGCAGTATTGTTTCTCCTCGAACGCCTTTCTGATTTGGGACACTAGTCTGTGTACTTGTTCAATAGTGCCATGCTTTTTTTGAAAGCCAAACTGGTGGTTAGGTATTACTTTATTCTGTGCCAGATATGGAGTTAATTTTGATAGCAATAATTTCCCGAATAGTTTCGAGACGACGGATAACGAGACTTGTGTTGGAGATTTGCCAGGTTTGGGTATCAAGATTACGTGGGACAGTTTCCAAACTTGAGGAAAGTAACCTTGTCTAAGAATTGTGTTAAATAATATTGTTAAATGCTTTAGTGCAAGCGGAGGTAGCTCCATCAACATCTTTGTGGTTATCAGATCGTGGCCTGCCGCTTTATTTTTATCTAAATGAGTTGAGATAAAATACCACACTTCTTGAGGCCTCAACCGTAGGTCCATCTGTTGAATTAGGTTGTCTAATGTTGGTACTTTAAAGTTGTTACTAGGAGGATTTGGTTGGAATGCGATTTTAAAATGTTGAGCAAAAGCTTGTCCCTTCTCCTCATTGCTTCTTGCCCATCTTCTGTCTATAAATCTTATAAGCGAATCCGATTCTGTAGGTTTATTCGTGTTTTTTACTGCCTTCCATAAAGAGTAGTTTGTGGATTCAAAGGGATTCAGGTGTGAGAATTAGGCCTATGTCTATTTTGCTGTTAATAAGAAAATTTTGCATTTCAAGTTGGTGCTAGCTAATACGTTCGTGTTCCAATGACAAATTTTTAGCGTATTCATTTGCTTGCAAGTATGGAGTTCAAAAGTTGATTTTGATTATTTATTAGTGCTTGCATCATTGATTGCATTGAGGACATGAACTGTATCATACATTGCGTTAAGGTCATGTCATGTTGGAGGACTTTGAGCTGCAAGGCAGTGCGGCGGAAATGGCGAACCAGCTAGCGAGCCATCTAGAGAGCGCCTGCGATGCGGCGATGCCCAGGCGGGCCTATGGTGGAAACTATAAATCCGTTTATTGGTGGACGGACGAGATCGCCGGCCTACGCAAGGAATGCCACGTAGCAAGGCGAAGGCACCAGCGTGCAATAGGCAACCCAGACTGCCTGCAACTGCGCCAGTTGTACAAAGGCTAAAAGAAGGCTGAAGACGGCCATAAAGGCGAGCAAGCGTAGGAGTTTCACCGAGCTATGTGCACAGGTTGAAGATAACCCGTGGGGCACGGCATATAGGCTCGTGATGAAAAAGCTCCCCTGCTACAGGCAGCCAGCCCCAAGCTGCCCAAACTTGCTCAAACGCATTGTGGGAGAGCTCTTCCCAGTGCAAAATTATGTGCCTGATCAGTTCTCTCCAGAGCTGCGTGAAGAAGTACCCAGTGTAATGACAGAGGAGGTGTTGCGGGCGGTTGGAAAATTTGGGGACCAGAAGGCACCTGGCCCAGATGGAATTCCCAACCGAGTGTTGAAAACCGCAGCTGCACTACACTCAGAAACACTGAGGTCACTTTGCGACGCCTGTCTTAGGGAAGGAGTCTTCCCGAAACGGTGGAAAAGGCAGCGGTTGGTATTGATACCTAAGGCCGATAAGCCAGCAGAGGACCCATCGGCCTACCGTCCCCTGTGCATGTTGGACACAGCAGGGAAGGTCTTGGAGCGGATTATCTGCGACTGGATCGACGAGGCGATAGTGTATGCCGGAGGACTGGCGAGGCGCCAATATGGCTTCCGAAATGCCAGATCCACCGTGGACGCCATTGACGAACTCGTTCAAACGGCGAAGGAGGCGATTCAAGGCCAGAGATGGAAGGGGGGTGCCAAGAGGTATTGCCTCGTGGTCACCCTCGACGTCAAGAACGCTTTTAACTCGGCCAGCTGGGCGCGCATAGCAGAAGCGCTGGCAGAGTTCAAAGTTCCCATCTATCGAGGGCGAATCATCACTAGTTATTTTAGCGACAGGATGCTATTATACGAGTCCGATAGAGGTGTAGAAACGTACAAGATCACCGGAGGAGTTCCCCAGGGGTCTGTACTGGGACCACTTCTCTGGAACGTTATGTACGATGGCATTCTCCGCATACGGGTGCCCGATTACGTTTAAAATATTCGGATATGCGGACGACATAGTGCTAGTGATCACGGCGAAACACCTGGAGGTGGTAATAGCAGAGGCCAATCACACAGTGGCCACTGTTGGAAGATGGCTGGCGGATGTTGGACTGAAGCTGGCAGAACACAAAACGGAGGCTATCCTTGTGTCAGGTCGAAAGGTACAGGAGGTGGTGGAGATAAGGGTTGGTGACTGCACCATTACCACGACCCCACATCTCAAATATCTAGGCGTCTGGATTGACGCAAGACTGACGTTCAAGGAGCACTTTCGGCGTTTAGGTGAGAATTCAGCGCGGACCTGTTTCCAGCTCTGCCGGATAATGCCAAACCTCGGAGGGCCACGGCACTGGAAAACACGGCTCATCTCAGGGGTCGTCAAATCCATAATCCTGTGTGGAGCGCCCATATGGGCTGAGAAGTCGAGCGTAAAGGCCTACGTTCGCACCATAGAGGCGACGTATAGGAGATGTGCGCTCCGCATGATGTCAGCACACCGTACTGTGTCTGCAGACGCCGCGCTGGTGATGCCGGTATGATCCCGCTGGACCTGCTGGCCAAGGAGGCGTGGAGCCTATACTACGGCGAGAGTACGCACGAGCTGAGTGCGGAAGATCGCGTAGCAGGCATTAGCCAAAGCACCATACAGGAGTGGCAAGCCCGATGGGATGCATCCGAAAAGGGCCGTTGGACGAGGAGATTGATCCCTGATCTCCAACGCTGGATGAATAGGTCGCATGGAGAGATGAACTATCACGTCACACAGCTGCTGACCGGCCACGGAGGTTTCCGGGCGTACCTACACAGATTCCGCCTGGAGGAATCCCCCTGCTGCGATAATTGTGAAGGCACGGAGCCCGAGGACGTGGAACATGTCCTTTTTTCATGTCCACGATACAGCGGTGCCAGAGCGGTACTGCAAAGAGTCTGCGGAGAACCTTTGACCCCGGACAACCTCGTGCACTATATGCTCGAGTGCCCGGAGAAATGGGACGTGGTGTGTGACACCTCGGCCGCAATTATGCGAGCCCTCCGCCACTTGGAGTGGCGGCGACGTTCAGGGAATCAATAGGAGGGGTCCATTGACCAACCCACTCCCAGACGAAGTATTGTTTAACGGCTATGTACCGTCTGGGAGGCTTCTGAGGAGGTGGCTTTAGTGGGTAAGGGCCCCACACTACTGGTGCGAGAGCGCCCAGTGTCTGTTTGCAGATTTCCACCTCCGAACCAATCAAAAAAAAAAAAAAAAAAAAAAAAAGAGCACTTCCTCTAGATTTTGCGATTGTTTATTGGTATTTGAATTTTCAGCTAAATTTGATTTCAGTGCATCAGATGGAGCATGTTTGTCGTTGTACGTAGTCGGGATTTTGTGTAGAGGCGCTACGTAAGTAACTTCGTGTCGACCTCTATCCTTCCGTTGGCGCATTTTATTTTTCAGCTCAGCATACACTGGGAAACCTCTATAGATTGCTGTATGACTTCCGTCGCAATTATTGCATTTTTTTAGTAAGAACATGTTCATTTTTTTTATCGACCGTCCACAAATGAGCTCGCGAAAGGATTCCTCGAAATATTGATGGACGAAAGTGACATAGAAAAACCAGCTTTTTATGGTCCATATGGACACTACGACTTTACTAGCATGCCATTTGGTTTAAAAAACGCGCCTTGCACCTTCCAGAGCATGATAAATACGATTTTAGGTGATTATATTAATAAAACATGCATAATTTATATGGATGACATACTAATATTTCTACATTTATCACTGAGCATCTTAAGAGTTTAACTAAGATATTAAATCGCTTGACCGAAAACAATATAAAAATACAATACGATAAATGTAATTTCCTATCATGGTTCACAGAATTTCTACGTCATATTATTACACCCGAGGGAACCAAATTCCGAAAAAATACGGGCTATTTAAAAAATAAAATTACCACGGACTGTAGAAGAAATTCAATCCTTTCTATAACTGACGGGATATTACCGCAAGTTTATTACAAATTGTGGGGTATGATGAACGCTAACCTCGTAGGATCGTCATGTATGGTGTAATTAAATACGTTGGTCACGCAGGATAGGCTTTTGATTCAATTGCTGATTCCATACAAAGTATAGATGCAAAAGAGTGCTATAGAAAATAAATGCCTGACACGAAGCGGAATGACGCCCTCAGCAAAGGTTTTGACCGGCAGAGTGTGCCGTTGGCCAAGCTATTGGTTGTGCTGTTCTAAGTCTTTCCTGACTTAGAGCACGAGAGATAGAAGAATTGACTAATGCGAGTAGCAGTTTTAGTTGTCTTCAGATTATCTCTGGTTTATTTGGTGGCTCGCTGGCCCTTTTATATTATTGAATTCTTATTGTTTTCTTATTCTAACTAACATAAAATATATCTATCTTGTTTCTACTAATTACAAATCATATTCCCGAAATTTGTCTCAAGTATCGGATTACCGATATTATTCATTGACGAATCATCATCTTTGTTTATATTAATAATTTTGAGTGCAAGTTCAGGGCTAAAGTCACTGCACTGTCCAATATGCATACGCTGCTGCAACATACGCAGCGTGTGTTAACGCATCACCAAAATGCTTGTCTAGCGTATTTGGGTATTGAGTGCAATTGCACACGTTGCGCTATTGTCAGTTCGTTTGCATATGCGACTTGTTGCTGTGCTTATGACGATGTGTGGTCGTCAGTGTACACTTGTGTGGTACACTACACCCGCACCCTTAAGAGAAAAATTAGGGGTGTTAGCGAATAATTTTTCTGGAAATATGGTTTGTGTTGTATTACAATTGTCTTATGTTATGGATTTGTTACATGATTTTCATATATTCTAATAATTGGTATTTTTTATTTATAAATTGTTTCTTATTATTATAATTGGTAGTGTTTTTAATTATATAGTTAAAATTACAAATTATTATTATAAATATGTTGTTTTGATATAATTACATATACTTATGATTACTAATTATATTGTTTTGATTACATTGTGTGATAGTTCTAATTATAAATCGTGTTGTTGAATTTACATTTTATGGTTTACAAATTTAAATTACATTGTATGGCTTTAATTGATTGTTATGTACTTTCTTAGGTGTACCATTATATTCTATTAATGAATTTACTCCTATCTTATCTAGTATTTTATATGGTCCTTTATATGGGTTCATATTCTTTTTCCTATTTTCTACTTTTAATAGAACTAAATCTCCTCTTTCTACCTTAAGTGTGTTCGTATTAGTTTTTAAGTCAGTTAGTGTATGTTTTTGTTTTGCTTTCATTAACATTTGTTTTGCCTTTTCGTGAGCATGGCGTAATCTCGCTCTTAGCTCGTTGGCGTAATTTTCAAAGTTGTAAATTTTTGTGTTAGTTTCTATTACTTCATTGGGTAAACCTTGGAGTTTCCTATATATTAATTCATATGGCGTGTAGCCCGTGTCAACATGTGGCATTGTATTGTAAGTGAAAGTGAAGTAGGGAATCCACTTATCCCATTCGTCGTCGTTTGTCGATGTCAGTAGGAATTCCTTTGGTGGTGGTACGGTGTCGAAAATTTTTGTTGTATTTTGAGCAATGCACATGTGTTTGCCATTAGCTCGTTTGTAAATTCTGTCCCGTTGTCAGATTTAAGAATTTTGAAGTGTCCGTATTTGAGTATAAATTGTTCAACTAATGTTTTGGCTGTTGTGTGTGCGTCTTTTGTTATCATTGGGTGTGCGATTACGTACTTTGTCAGCTCGCACTGCATGGTCAGTATGTAGCGGTATTTGTTTGAAATTTTTAGTGGTCCTACGGTGTCAATTGATATGACTTCGAAACTTGTGTTAGGGGTGTCTGTTATGGTTTGTGGTTCTTTGATGTGCCTTGTTTGTTTACATTTCACGCACATGTCACAGTTGGATACGAATTTCTTTACCATTTGGTTCATATTTTTCCAAATGTATCTTTGTTTTAATTTGAGTAGAGTTTTTGTTACTCCGGGATATCCTGTTTTGTGACATTCATCTATTAGTTTGTATTTTAAAATATCTTCCGTTATTCTCTTTGGAGGTATGTACGAGTATATTCGTATTTTTAGCTGAGGACTTTTGCTATTCATTTTTATTTTTGCGTACGCTTCTTTAAATTCATCTTTTGTATATATTTTGAATATTTCATCGTTAATTGCAATTGCTAATTCTTTAATATTTTCTTTCTTCGTTTTGGATATCAATTTCCTCAGAATCGAGTCTAGTCTCGTTGATTTATCATTGATTCCTGCATGCTTTATATTTTCATTTATATTTTTATCTCTAGGTCGGAGCTTCTTCAGAGTCGAATCTTGATTCGGTGAATTATCGCTTTCGCCTATGTGCACAATATAAATTTTTTTTTTTAAATTAATTTTCATTTTTTCAAAGCTTTGATTTTTCTTGTCGACATTAAATTTTAATTTTTTTATATTCTTGACGTCATTTATTGATGTACATTCCTATATTTGAAGGTGATCAGTCTCCTGAGATATACAGTTTCTCAATTTCTCATTTTCATTCCTATTTGCCTCTTCATTTACTTTATTTTTATTTGCCTCTTCATTTTTATTTTTATTTGCCATCCCTCTCGTGATTACTAGGGTTCTTTTGGCTTTTTCATCAATTTCTTTCGATATCAGTTCTTTTAGAAGGTCCGAGACAATTTGTATTCTCGACAATGCATCTGCATTTGTATTCATCTTTCCTGTTTTATATACTATGTTGAAATCATAGTCACTGAGGTCTAATCTAATTCTGGTCATTTTAGATGAAGGATTTTTATGAGAGAATAGTGATATCAGTGGTCGATGGTCAGTTACTACCGTGAACTTTTGACCATATAGATAGGGTTTGAAGAAGTTAATTCCCCAGTGTATTGCTATTACTGGCTTATTCAAATCGTGTTTTTGTAATGATTTGCTAGCATATGAAATGGGTAAATCTTGTCCTATTTCGCCTTGTGATAGTACGGCGCCTAGTGCATAATTCGATGCATCTGTGGTTAATATGAAGGGTTTATCAAAATTTGGGTATTGCAATAGTAGTGGGTTTATTAATTTTTGTTTAAGAGTTTCAAAAGATTTTTGGCATTCATCTGTCCATACAAATTTGGCTGATTTCTTTAGTAAGGAGTTTAAACATTTTGCAATATCTGCAAATTCGGTTGAGGGTAATTTTTAACAGTCTCGTATTTTGCTGCGTCAGTTTTAACTCCGTCTTGTGTAATCAAATGTCCTAAATATACGACTTCTGCTCTCGGAAAGTTGCATTTTGCTGCGTTTAATTTTAAGTTATGTTGTTTTAGTCCTGTATGTTTAGTTCTGTAGTTTAGTTCTGTCTAGTACTTTGATTAAATTTTGGTTATGGTGGTTTTGACTGCATCCATAGATGATTATGTCATCTACATAAAGGAATGCTTCTGAGTCAAGTCCTGAGAGTCCTATTGTTAACATTCTCTGAAAGCTGACAATGAATGAAATTTTGAGTCCGAAAGGTAGTCTTTTAAATTGGTAGTGTCCATTGGATGTGGAAAAAGCTGATTGTCGTGATTGTTTTTCTAATTTTATTTGATGAAATGAACTTGTCATATCTAAGGTTGAAAACCATTTTGCTCTGCCTAACTTGTCTAGAATGTCTTCTAGGCGAGTTAGCGGGAATTTATCATTTACTATTTTGTAATTCAGTTTTCTAAAATCCACTACAAGTCTCCATTTCTTTTTGTCAATAGTGTTCTTTTTAGGAACCAAAAGGAGTGGAGCATTGTATGGGCTGACTGAAGGTTCAATGATATCCTCCTGTAGCATTTTCTTTACCTGTTCATTCACAATTTCTGTGTGTGTGTGTGGCAGTCTGCAGTTTTTAATGTAATCGGGGGTGTTGTCATGTGTCGTTATGTTTTAGGTGTAAAAATTGTTTGTCGAAAGTGGTTCGTCTTCAAGATGAAAAACTTCTTGGCATTGACTTAGGATGTTTATGAGTTGGGTTTTTGTCATTTCGTATGTGCAGTTAAAATTTAAGATTTCAATGATTTTCTGTAGTCTGTTTTCATTGTAATTATCTTGCGTACTGTACTTTAGTATGTCATAATTTTTTAGTAAGTCAGTTTCAAACTGTATGCCGTCTAAAATTACCTCCTTGTTTGTTGTATTTAGAAATTTTATTTGGGTTATACCACTTTTGGATGCTATGGAATTGCTTAGAAATATGCCTTCTTTTAATTCTTTATTTGGAATTATTTTGTCTTCATTTATGTTTAATTTTAAGGCTTGTATTATTTCTGTTCTTGCTGGTATTTTTATTTTTTGAGTATCGTGAGATTTAGTGTGCATGGGTATAATGAATGTTTGTTTATTTACGTACGCGGAAATTGTAAACGTTTCATAATCGATTTTACATATATATTTTTCAAAAAAATCCCTACCTAGAATGCCATCTGTTTCTATTGGAAATGTTTTGTTTACTAATTGGAAAGGGTGGTTACAAGATTCTCCTGCAATATATAATTGTAGTTATAATGACTTTCAGAATATACCTCTTCATTTGTTATGCAAGTTATTTTGCAATTTTAGTGGCGGTTGTGCAATGTATGTTGGTGCAGGAACGGTTGGTTTGCATACAAATTGTGGCACGTATTCTTCCATTAATTGGGCTATAGTTTCTGCTGCTTTTTGGGTTGCTTTATATTTGACTGCTCTTTAGTTCGTCTATTGCAGGATTATTTGGTTTCAGTTTAGTTGCTGGATCGTTTGCAGGATCGGTTCCTGTATCGGTTGACTGCTTTTCAGGTCCTAGGTCAGTTCAGGACAGGATCGCCATGTGGGGTATGATGAACGCTAGCCTCGTAGGATGGTCATGTATGGTGTAATTCATATGTTGGTCACGCAGGATCGGCTTTTGATTCAATTGCAGATTCCATACAAAGTATAGATGCAAAAGAGTGCTATAGAAAATAAATGCCTGACACGAAGCGGAATGACGCCCTCAGCAAAGGTTTTGACCGCCAGAGTGTGCCGTTGGCCAAGCTATTGGTTGTGCTGTTCTAAGTATTTCCTGACTTAGAGCACGAGAGATAAAAGAATTGACTAATGCGAGTTGCAGTTTTAGTTGTCTTCAGATTAACTCTGGTTTATTTGGTGGCTCGCTGGCTCGTTTATATCATATATTTTATGTTGTTTTCTTATTCTAACTAACATAAAATATATCTATCTTATTTCTACTAGTTACAAATCATATTCCCGAAATTAATCTCAAGTATCGTATTACCAATATTATTCATTGACGAATCATCGTCTTTGTTTCTGTTACTGATTTTGAGTGCAAGTTCAGCTGCACTGTCGAATATGCATACGACGCTGCAATATAGGCAGCGTGTGTTAACGCACCATCAAAATGCTTGTCTAGCGTATTTGGGTATTGTGTTCAATTGCAAACGTTGCGCTATTGTCAGTTCGTTTGCATATGCGATTTGTTGCTGTGCTTATGACGATGTGTGGTCGTCAGTGTACACTGGTGTGGTACACTACAAAATTATTCTGTGATAGCCGCTCCTATAATCAAGTATTTGAGGAAAAAGGAAAAAAATTAATTTAAATGATAAAGAATATATCGACGCGTTTGACAAGTGAAAACTTATATTGACATCATCCATAGATATTATTAGCAAAGAAAACATTGATTTTAAAAAAAATCCCAAATTTTGCCCACAAAAAGAAAAAACAGACTGGACAAAATTAACGCTAAACGAAAAAACGTGCCAAACTTTGATAACAACAAAGTTTATATTAGAAACCGTCTTTGCTAATAGAAATAAATCTGCCAAAAGGTTTATAAAATTACCTAAAAGTTTTCCCAGTATTACCTACTCATCGATTTCACACTAACCACTCATAATTAATGTTTACGGCAGAATTATTTTATGCAGGTAGCGAATTGTGCCATAAGAAGTATGAAATTCAAATAAAGCGCCTTCATGTCTCGATTGGAGTTTTCGTTTTATGATGTGCGGTGTGGCTTCTTTAAATATAAAGTGAAGCAGAATTCAATTTGTCATGAAATTTTGGATATGTCAATATTTTCAGTATGGACAAATATCAGCACAATTTACTCTTTCGATTTTAAATTTCATATTTTCGCTTTAGCAGCATGTGTTCAAACCTTTTTTGAGTCTATCCGAAGAAAGAATTATTATGCACAAAATACCATTTTTGATCAAATTAATGATAATCTTTTAATATTGATATGTTCGTCTGTTGCCTATTCGGTTAGTATATTTTTCTAAAAACTTTAAATTAAGTGTAAAGTGAACAAAGTCAACTTGTTTAAAGTTTGTCTTACTTTGTCAGAACCGCTTGAAATCCTACAACCATATTTTATTAAAAATTATTCCACTCGTACGTACATGAATATGTACATATATACAATAAACTTCAATATCTAGTAATAAATACATATGTTCCAACGCACAATGAACCACTTCATAATCGAAAATTATTATAATAAAAAATCTATAAAAAACTATTTCAAGTATTTAAAAATCCAAGAAATTTTAAATGTATATTAGGATAAATAATGTTTACTACAATAAAACATATTTTAACATAAGAAGCGTCGTATTTTTCCCATTACATTTGACATTTACCTCAAAAAATGTGTATATGAGGTGTGCAGGGGTCACCCAAGTCGACTTGCTGGCATGAGATGCCGGGATTATCCTCCAACGGAGAAAGAATCTTTAGCGATTGAGTGGGGCATCACTAAAATGCGAGCGTGCCTAGAGGGGTACACGAGTATGTATACGAGTATATGTATATATATATAGTGTAACGACTCTTTGTAGCTGTGTACACTTTTACCGTGGTAGCCCTCTATATATACGAGTATACGAGTATATGTATATATATATATATCCTGTAACGACTCTTTGTAGCTGGGGTAGAAATCAGCGGGTTCTAGGGTTCGTATACAGAAATTCTCTTGATCCTTAATCCTTGTATTTTTCGCTTGATCCTTAGTCCTGTATTGCTTGGTTGATCCTTCGTCCTTGTATTGTTCGGTTGATTCTTCGTCCTGTGTTGTTCGGTTGATCCTTCGTCCTGTACTGCTCGGTTCATGTTTCTGTTGTAATTAATTCTTCCAGGATGTCTTTCTCTCTTCATATATTTTCCTTTTGGCAAAGCTGTGCAGAGGTGGTAGTGTGTTTTACTATATCCTATGTTTCCACTACTATTTTCTTGTATTTCAGGAAGCAAAATTTATTTTTACTGTTAGTCTAAATTCTCTTTGAAGCATTTGAATCGTCGGAAATCCCATGCTTCCCCGCATTTCTTTTCCGACTTTATTCATTTTCCTTCGCCTACTAGTGTTTTACAGATTTTGTGTGAGTGAGATTTGTCAGTGGACAAATTTCATCTCATATACATCTCATTTCACAATACATATACATATATATATATATATATATATATATATATATATATATATATATATATATATATATATATATTTATATATATACATATATATAAATATATATATATATATATATATATATATATATATATATATATATATATATATATATATATATATATTTAAATATAGCGATTACAAATGAGTATTGTGATCTGGGTGTAGTACTGACCCCTAAAATGAACTTTCAAAAACATCTTATTAAATGTAACATTTCAGCAAAAACTAGTATAAATTCAGCTTGGTCAAGATTCTTTTCTAAAAAAGATATAAATCTCAGCTCGAAATGGCAAATATTTCAAGCTGTATGCCGTGCCACTCAAAGTTATGCCGCTCAAGTATGGGGTCACACTCTTTTTGAAGACGTTGATAAGCTACAACTTTACTTTGTACCGGAATGTTCGCCTACTTATGCCATAATGTTGGAATCGAATATGGAAAGTGGACACATTTATACTCTAGCGTTACATCTAAGTTATATACATTTATATATATATAAAGTATATACTCGGTATATACTAGTTATATACATATATATATGTATATATATATATATATATATATATATATATATATATATAAAGTATATACTTTATATATATAACGTCGTGTCTTTGCTGAATGGGTCCTTGAAATGCATGAAAATGATCCGGAATTCCATCGAAAAATCATCTTGACTGATGAGGCCCATTTCCACCTCGGTGGCTACGTCAACAAGCAAAATTGTCGCATCTGGGGCTTGGAAAACCCAAGAGTTATTGTTGAGAAGCCTCTCCATCCTCAACGCGAGACTGTTTGGTCCGGTTTATGGTCCAGCGGGGTCATTGGACCTTACTTTTTCGAAAATGACGTTGGATCAACAGTTACGGTGAATGGATTGCGCTATCGAGAGATGATTAATAATTTTTTATGGTCGGAGTTGGATGGTATTGATCTGGACAACGTTTACTTTCAACAAGACGGCGCTACGTGCCACATAAGCAACGAAACCATTGTTCTTTTACGTGAAAAATTTCCGGACCGTGTTATCTCTCGAAGTGGTGATCACAATTGGCCACCGAGATCTTGTGATTTAGCACCTTGCGACTTCTTCTTTTGGGGCCACGTGAAAGTAAAAGTCTACGCAAACAGCCCAGCGTCGATTCAAGACCACAAAGATAGAATTCTTGAGGCTATCGAGGACATAGGACAGCCACTTTGCGATTTCGTTATGGAAAATTTCATGAAAAGGATCGTGGTCGTGGATGCCATTTGGCTCTTGTTGTCTTTAATTAGGAACGGCATACCTTACTCTTCATTCTGAAATAAACATCCGATCATTTATCTCAAAGAATGGCATTTTTCTTTTAATACGAAAATAACACCTCTTATTGGAAACCCCTTTATATATATATATATATATATATATATATATATATATATATATATATATATATATATATATATATATATATATATATATATATATATATACTCGTATATATATATATATATATATATATATATATATATATATATATATATATATATATATATATATATATATATATATATATATATATATATATATATATATATATATATATATATATGCATATACATATACATATATAAATATACCTAAACATACAAAAAAACCTATCCATATACATATTCATACACATATCCATATACATATAAATATACATATACATATACATAAACATATACAAATACATGTACATATACATAATCATATACAATTCGTAGGCCAGATGAATCCGCAGTAAGGAGAATGAGGATCACATACGGTGGGACACAGACTGCTTACGAGGGCGGATTGATATTGAAGCTACCTAGCGCTAGATGGCAGCACAAACACAAAAACTTTTTTTTATATTGCGATCCGTCAAACGTCAGCTGTTAAAATTTCACCCAAATTCAACGATTAGTTTATTTGTTGTAGTCGTTTGAAGTATGCAACTTTTGTGTTTCTTGAAAAATGGAAAAAAGCGAATTTCGTGCAGTGATTAAACACTATTATTTGAAAGAGAAAACGGCGAAAGAGACAAAAGAAAAGCTCGATAAACATTACGGTGAGTCTGCTTCGTCAGATTACATGGTAAAATATTGGATTGCTGAATTTAAACACGGCCGAACAAGCACTGCACTACCATTAACAGGAAGGCCAAAAGAGGTGGTTACTGAAGAAAATATCAAGAAAATCCTCGATATCGTTATGAATGATCGCCGAGTCAAGTTGCGTAAGATTGTTGAAATGGTAAACATATCATATGAACGTGTGTTCAACATTTTGCATGAACATTTGCATATGAAAAAGCTATCGGCAAGATGGGTGCCACGTTTGCTCAGTGTCGAACAAAAACGAGTTCGACAGACCACTTCACAGCGGTGTTTGAACATGATAAAGCGTAATCCTGTTGATTTTTGGCGTCGATTAATAACGTTGATGAAACGTGGGTCCACCACTACACACCTGAAACCAAAAATCAATCGAAACAATGGGTGGAAGCTGGTGGAAGTGCTCCGAAGAAGGCGAAGGCAGTGAAATCGGCTGGCAAGGTTATGGCCACTGTATATTGGGATGCACACGGAATATTGCTCATCGATTATCTTGAAAAATGATCCACAATCACAGGAAAGTATTATCGTGCATTATTGGATCAATTGATTGATGCAATCAAGGAAAAACGACCACATTTAAAGAAGAAAAAATGCTCTTTCTTCAAGACAACGCACCGGTTCACACAGCATTAGATACGATGCTAAAATTACGCGAAATACACTTCGAATTGGTTAATCATCCACCTTATAGTCCAGATTTAGCTCCTAGTGACTTTTTCCTGTTTCCAAACTTGAAAAAATGGATCGCAGGAAAAAGATTCATCTCAAACGAAGAAGTGATTACCGAAACTAACGCGTATTTTGAGGGGTTCCCGAAATCGTATTATTCAGATGGTATAAAAAAGTTGGAATATTGTCTTACTAAGTGTGTCGAAGTAAAAGGAGACTATGTTGAGAAATAAATGGTTTTTGAAAAAAAAAGTTTTTTTCCTACTTAGGTAGCTTCAATATCAATCCGCCCTCGTATATAATGTTGACGCACCTACGAGTCGGATGGGTGAAGCAGAACGTGGTGACAACTGGGTCAAAGCGAGGGGCTACGACCAACCCAGTATGAACGCAGAAGAGTACGAAAGAATGTTGGTAGCACTAGTAGCAGAAGCGCGGGGCAAACACCCACTCCTGATTGCTTGTGACTTTAACGAGTGGCCTACAAGTTTGGGGAGCACGCACACCAACAGTCGTGGCACAGCTCTGCTGGTGAGCATGGCTCTGCTTGACCTCGAGCTGCTGAATATGCCTGGCCACTGCATCTTGGAAAATGGAAGAAAAACTGCATCGTGGACCAGAATGCCACAGCTCGCAAAGCAAGGTGGACTGTAGGCTCCATCTACATTCATAGCGACCATAATGTTAACATCATGGACATATCGCAACATATAGAACAGAACGCACATCGGGTGCGGAAAGTTCAGCAAAGAGGCTGGTAAAAACAGTCATATGTCGCCGGAATCTTTTACATGGCTTGGCAATATGACACTGCTCAAGAAAGCCACTTAGAGATGAAAGCAGAAAACATAACGGCGAGCATCACGGCCTGCCTCGGTAAAGCATGCGACACAACCATGCCTAAGCTATCAGGAAGATCTGACAGAAAGCCAGTCTACTGGTGGAATGCGGAGATCGTCATCGCTAGAAAAAATTGCCATATTGCATGAAGAAAGTTTAAGAAATCTCGCGCTGCGCCAGCGACAGACGCGCTATTGACAGACTACAAGACCTGTAAAGCAGTATTCAGAAAAGCCATACAAGATAGCAAAAACAGATGCTTTCGGGAGCTTCGCGACAGCGTAGACCTTGATCCCTGGGGAATTGGTTATAAAACAGTTATGAGGAAGCTCGAAGGATCCAGAGCACCACAGCCCATAAGACCGACACTCATGCGAGAGGTGGTATCCACTCTATTCCCTCGCCAAGAAGAAGCAACAATTTACCAGGGACAGCAATTGCTTCATATCCCTGAAGTTACCACACAGGAAGTGCTTCTCATCACGCAACGCATCTCAGAAAACAAAGCACCGGGTTTGGACGGCTCTCCAAACATCGCAGTGAAAGCAGCGATTAAGGCAACGTAGGAGCTTTTCCCAAAATCCTGGAAACAACAGAGGCTGGTGCTGCTACTTAAACCAGGGAAGCAGCCGGATGGCATCGCGATGGTTTCAGTGGCAAAGCACCTTGAGACACTGCAGACGTTATGCAACGACGCTATCACAAGAGAAAGAAGATGGCTGGGAAACGCAAAGCTCGAGCTGGCACAAAAAACGGAAGTGGTGCTGCTGAGCACAAGACGCGTGCGCGAAGAAATAACAATAACGGTGGTTTTTCACATCATCACTTCTCAACCGTATGTAAAATATTTGGGAGTGGTAATTGATACCCGGAAGACGTTCAAGCAACACTTACAAATAGTCAGCGATAAAGCCGCACGAATAAATGGTGCGTTAACGAGACTAATGCCTAACGTTGGTGGCCCCCGGGCAAGCAGACGGCAACTCTTATCAACTGTTACAAGTTCGGTAATCCTGAATGCAGCACCATTCTGGGCAAATACGAAGAAGTCATACTATAAAAGCATCCAACCCACATACAGGCTTGGTGCTCTGAGAATGGCCAGATGATGCTATTTGTGTCATTGCAAGGAGGTGCCCATCGACTTGCTCGCTCGTGAAATGGAGCGGCTTTATAGTGTCGGCTTATAGGAGGTCGTCAAGTGCGGCAAAAAAGGAAGAAAGGCTGCGCACAATTGCGGAATGGCAGCAACGATGGGAGAAATCCAAAAAAGGTCGCTGAACGTTCAAACTCATCACAAATATTGCGATGTGGGTGGACTGAAGACACGGAGAGGTTAACTACCATCTTACGCAGATGCTCACTGGACATGGGTGCTTCAAAGAATTCCTCAGGTTCCATCGAGAAGACGACCCTTATTGCCCAGTATGCCCAGAAGAACTGGAAAGCGCGCTGCATGTGTTGTCCGCGTTTCATCAATGGACGAATGGATCTAGAAAGAGCATTCGGCGAAACTCTGACGGAGTACAAATATGTGCGAGGATAAAGACAAATGGAATATCACATGTGCTGTGGTGGTGAGTAGTATGAATACATTGCAACACACGGAATACATGCGTAGAACGGAAACCGCCAATGGATCTCCAGAAGGAGCTCGCGACGCCAAAATGAGCTTTGGATAGTACTATGCCAGAATGACCAATACTGAGGATTGAGTAGTATACTCATAACGCCTCCCGAAGCACTACTTAACGGTGAAGGGGGGGTTTCGTTCGGGTTAAAGTCCCACTCTACGGCTTCGGCCATTGTCTTTAGCTGTTTCCCCTCCTCAGCAAAAAAAATAAATAAAAAATAAAAAAATAAAAAAATATATATATACATATACTCGTACATACGCATATAAATATTCATATCCATTTATGTACATATTCATATACATGTATATATACTCGTACATATACTTAAACATGCACATATACATATAAAATTTCAAATACATATACATACTCGTATACATATACACAAACATATGGATGTACATACACATACCCAGGGGGTCAGGGGGGAACCAGTCAGGCAAAGCATCTAATTGCCCCTCACTGGGAGGGGCTAGAGCGATCCTGGTGTGGGACACCCTCAAGAAGACTCACTGCCTCCACGTGGCGGCTCCGGGCAATGGCACACCAGCACCCGCTGATGGCCAGCTGAAGTGAGCAACGCACCCAGAGATAGCGATGACCCCCTCATGGGGCGGCTGTCTGGCCAACGGGGGACAACGAGGGATCAACGATGGAACAGCGAGGGACCATCGTGGGACCACAAAGGGACATCGTGGGATCTGTTGTACCTCAAATCAAGGCCGAGACCGGTAAGGCCTTGATTATGGCATACCGGAAACATTGGAAATAAGCTGATGCTTGTGGGCTGACGATTACGGTATGCTGCCACCACAGTAAGTAAGAGTGAAATCTTACAGAAATGGCTGGTAGCTTAATGCCGCAATCGCCCCCGTCCCGTTAAAACCATGGCAGGTCTCAGGAAACGCTCGATGCTCGTCACCATTACATTGGCAGTGCAGGCACGGATGTAACATTCCCGACTAGCGCTGGTCTGGCTCTGAACATAAGCGCCCATAAGGACTTGTGTCAACCCTCGCATGGCCTCCCTGCTGCGGCAAAGATAACCATGGGACCATTAAGGCGACTGCACTACGAGCAAAGATAACGGTCCTGAGCGGGGACCCAATCAATAAATGAATAGTAACAATAACAATACCAACAAAACAAACAAAGACGACGGTGCGATGAAGGACCCCTTCGGCAGGAGGTCTACTATCCAGAGGACCCCTCCTCCGGTAATAAGAAAGACGGTGGTGCGGAGAAACACACTGGCAGACACCAGTGAGCTTCAGCGAGTAATGGGCATGAGGCCCGATCCGACGGCAATGGCGGTCATCCCTCCCGATGAGGTCATTGCCAAAGGCAAAATGGCGGTGCTGGAGTGGCACATTGAAGCACTCATAGCTTTCCTTGTGCCAAGGCACAATGTACATGCCGACATCAAGCGGAAGGCATCCAAAATCCGGGATGTCTGCTTGCAGGTCGTCGAGGAGCAGGACGCAGGTACGGCTGCGAGAGTGCCACAGCTGGTGCAAGCCGACAGGGCAGTCCAGACTGAAGGGCGGACGGAGAAGGTGGACAAGGAGGTGCAGGTTGGCGGCCCTCCTGTGGACAACCAAGGCAAAGCCGGTGCGTCTTCGCGGGCAGCCCCTGCCCAGGCGAAAAGCTACGCGGCCGCAGTCGCAACGCCAAAGCGCCCCCATGAGAAGGGGGATCCGGTGCAAGTAAGTCCGACTAGCCGAGTGGTAGCTAAGAGGAGGAGGGGGATGCCCAGACACTGGCGGCCGAGAAAACGGTAACGAGGCCAAATCCTAAGACCCATAAGCCTATGGCTGGAAAGGCGGAGGGTGAAAAAGTTGGGTGGACCACAGTTCGTTCCAGACCCCAAGCGAAGCGGAAGGGCCGGAAGCCTAAGCCAGCGCGCCCCGATGCCATCGTCATCAGGGAAACTGGCACGGTGAGCTACGCGGACATCCTCCGCAAGATCAAGAGGGACCCGCAGCTGTCAGAGCTGGGAGAGGGCGTCCGCAGGATCCGAAAGACGGCCAAGGGTGAACTGCTTCTGGAGTTGAGCGTGGCGGCAGATCCAAAGACACCCCAGTATCATGAGGCGGTGGCGACTGTCCTGGGAACCAGTGTGGAGGTGCGTAAGCTCACGCAGGAAACCCTTGTGGAGGTGAAAGACCTGGACGAAGTCACCACGGTGGAAGATGTCCACGAGGCGCTGTGTACAGCGAATCTCTCGGAGAGACCTCCCGTGGATGCAATCAGGTCTCTCAGGAAAGCGTACGGTGGAACACAGACAGCGGTCATCAGTCTGTCGCCCCAGGCAGCCGCAGCCCTTCTGAAAGCTGGCAGGCTGAGAGTCGGATGGACCTCATGCCGGGTGCGCGAAAAGGTGACTCCCCTGCGTTGTTACAAATGTATTGAGTTCGGCCACACCGCGCAGAAATGCGGTAGCAAGGATGATTGGCGCCACAAGTGCTACAGATGCGGCACAGAGGGCCATAACGCACGGGAGTGCGACAAGGCCCCCACGTGTGCCCTTTGTAAGGCCAGCGGCCGCAAGGATGTGGAGCATCGGACAGGATGCAGCTCATGCCCATCCTACAAGCGAGCCGCGGAGAAGAGGTCCAGGCGCAGGAGATGAGGTTGTTCCAACTCAATCTCAACCACTGCGAGGCTGCACAGGATCTCCTGGAGCAGGCCATTAGGGAACAGATGGTCGATGTTGCAGTGCTTAGCGAGCCGTATAGGCGCAAGCACCAAGGAGTATGGGCCGAAGACACCACTGGTGGTGCCGCACTTTGGGTGTGCGGAACCAAGCCTATACAAATGAGCAACATAGAGAGAAGCGATTGCTACGTCAGAGCGACCATTGGAGGGACCACGGTGTACAGTTGCTACATGCCGCCGAGCCTAACTGCGGACGAGTTCGAGTCAGTGGTAGACAGACTTGCTCTGGACGCGCAAGGCAGGAACCCCGTAGTGATTGCCGGCGACTTCAACGCATGGGCAACTGAATGGGGTTGCGCCCGAACCACACCGAGAGGTCATATTCTCATGGACGCGCTTGCGGCTCTTGACGTAGTCGTCATGAACGCGGGAGAGGCGACTTTTGTGAGAGGAGAAGCCACATCTGTGATCGACCTTACGTTCCTCAGCAGCGGGTTAGTCAGAGGAGCCAGGTGGATTGTGAGTTCTGCGTACACCCACAGCGACCACAATGCCATTTGCTTTGACTTGGAAAGGAACAAACAACGGCGGAGGACAGGCCCGTGGCCGAAAGGCTGGAGAGCGGACGCCCTCGACGACGGCGCACTCGAAGTCATGTTGGAGGACTTTGAGCTGCAAGGCAGTGCGGCGGAAATGGCGAACCAGCTAGCGAGCCAGCTAGAGAGCGCCTGCGATGCGGCGATGCCCAGGCGGGCCTATGGTGGAAACTATAAATCCGTTTATTGGTGGACGGACGAGATCGCCGGCCTACGCAAGGAATGCCACGCAGCAAGGCGAAGGCACCAGCGTGCAATAGGCAACCCAGACTGCCTGCAACTGCGCCAGTTGTACAAAGAGGCTAAAAGAAGGCTGAAGACGGCCATAAAGGCGAGCAAGCGTAGGAGTTTCACCGAGCTATGTGCACAGGTTGAAGACAACCCGTGGGGCACGGCATATAGGCTCGTGATGAAAAAGCTCCCCTGCCACAGGCAGCCAGCCCCAAGCTGCCCAAACTTGCTCAAACGCATTGTGGGAGAGCTCTTCCCAGTGCAAAATTATGTGCCTGATCAGTTCTCTCCCGAGCTGCGTGAAGAAGTACCCAGTGTAATGACAGAGGAGGTGTTGCGGGCGGTTGGAAAATTTGGGGACCAGAAGGCACCTGGCCCAGATGGAATTCCCAACCGAGTGCTGAAAACCGCAGCTGCACTACACCCAGAAACACTGAGGTCACTTTACGACGCCTGTCTTAAGGAAGGAGTCTTCCCGAAACGGTGGAAAAGGCAGCGGTTGGTATTGATACCTAAAGCCGATAAGCCAGCAGAGGACCCATCGGCCTACCGTCCCCTGTGCATGTTGGACACAGCAGGGAAGGTCTTGGAGCGGATTATCTGCGACTGGATCGACGAGGCGATAGTGGATGCCGGAGGACTGGCGAGGCGCCAATATGGCTTCCGAAATGCCAGATCCACCGTGGACGCCATTGACGAACTCATTCAAACGGCGAAGGAGGCGATTCAAGGCCAGAGATGGAAGGGGGGTGCCAAGAGGTATTGCCTCGTGGTCACCCTCGACGTCAAGAACGCTTTTAACTCGGCCAGCTGGGCGCGCATAGCAGAAGCGCTGGCAGAGTTCAAAGTTCCCATCTATCGAGGGCGAATCATCACTAGTTATTTTAGCGACAGGATGCTATTATACGAGTCCGATAGAGGTGTAGAAACGTACAAGATCACCGGAGGAGTTCCCCAGGGGTCTGTACTGGGGTCACTTCTCTGGAACGTTATGTACGATGGCATTCTCCGCATACGGGTGCCCGATTACGTTAAAATAATCGGATATGCGGACGACATAGCGCTAGTGATCACGGCAAAACACCTGGAGGAGGTAATAGCAGAGGCCAATCACACAGTGGCCACTGTTGGAAGCTGGCTGGCGGATGTTGGACTGAAGCTGGCAGAACACAAAACGGAGGCTATCCTTGTGTCAGGTCGAAAGGTACAAGAGGTGGTGGAGATAAGGGTTGGTGACTGCACCATTACCACGACCCCACATCTCAAATATCTAGGCGTCTGGATTGACGCAAGACTGTCGTTCAAGGAGCACTTTCGGCGATTAGGTGAGAAGGCAGCGCGGACCTGTTCCCAGCTCTGCCGGATAATGCCAAACCTCGGAGGGCCACGGCACTGGAAAAGACGCCTCATCTCAGGGGTCGTCAAATCCATAATCATGTATGGAGCGCCCATATGGGCTGAGAAGTCGAGCGTAAAGGCGTACGTTCGCACCATAGAGGCGACGTATAGGAGATGTGCGCTCCGCACGATGTCAGCACACCGTACTGTGTCTGCAGACGCCGCGCTGGTGATGCCGGTATGATCCCGCTGGACCTGCTGGCCAAGGAGGCGTGGAGCCTATACTACGGCGAAAGTACGCACGAGCTGAGTGCGGAAGATCGCGTAGCAGGCATTAGGCAAAGCACCATACAGGAGTGGCAAGCCCGATGGGATGCATCCGAAAAGGGCCGTTGGACGAGGAGGTTGATCCCTGATCTCCAACGCTGGATGGATAGGTCGCATGGCGAGGTGAACTATCACGTCACACAGCTGCTGACCGGCCACGGAGGTTTCCGGGCGTACCTACACAGATTCCGGCTGGAGGAATCCCCCTGCTGCGACAATTGTGGAGGCGCGGAGCCCGAGGACGTGGAACATGTTCTTTTTTCATGTCCACGATACAGCGGTGCCAGAGCGGTACTGCAAAGAGTCTGCGGAGAACCTGTGACACCGGACAACCTCGTGCACTATATGCTCGAGTGCCCGGAGAAATGGGACGTGGTGTGTGACACCTCGGCCGCAATTATGCGAGACCTCCGCCACTTGGAGTGGCGGCGACGTTCAGGGAATCAATAGGAGGGGTCCGTTGACCAACCCACTCCCAGACGAAGTATTGCTTAATGGCTATGTACCGTCTGGGAGGCGTCTGAGGAGGTGGTTTTAAGAGCCCCACACTACTGGTGGTGGGTAAGAGCCCCACACTACTGGTGCGAGAGCGCCCAGTGTCTGTTTGCCGATTTCCACCTCCGAACCAATAAAAAAAAAAAAAAAAAAAAAAAAACATACACATACCCATTATATACACATAACAATTTTATATACAACAAAAAAAGCGTTTCAGAAGTGTTTCGAGGATTGGAAAAAACGCTGGCATAAGTGTATTATATCTGAGGGGAATTACTTTGAAGGGGACAAGATAGTTGTTGATGAATAAATAAATACTTTATTTTTTTATCACACCTCGTATATATATATATATATATATATATATATATATATATATATATATATATATATATATATATATATATATATATATATATATATATATATATATATATATATATATAGATATATATATATATATACACACACACAGTCGTATATATATATATATATATATATATATATATATATATATATATATATATATATATATATATATATATATATATATGTATATATATATATATATATATATATATATATATATATATATATATATATATATATAAATATATATATATATATGTATATTTATATATGTATATATAAGTTAACACATCCGGCCAGGCATAGTTCACTGACCCGGTGATCATGCAATTCACAGTCAACGGTGCATGTTCAGCTACTTTTGCAACTTTGGCACAATTATGCTGCCGCCAACATTCCATGCGCCGACACCCGAAACCCAATCCGCTTTAACATAAGTGCTGCCCCAGCCATTATAAGTCAAGGCTAGCTTCATAATAAGAATATTTTGTATTTTGGTTTTTAGTCTGTTTTGCGCAATAAACTTGAATGGTTTACCCATAAATGAGTACTTAATTTTCGTGACATCGCACAAGATAAGTACAAAACATTAACTGGCGCCCATCGGTGGAGCAGAACTCACTCACCCAAACAAATCAACATCGTTGCAGTCACACGCAACTACAAAAACACAGCAGCAGCAACAACGGCTACGTGCTACGTGGAAAAACAACACGAAAAAACGGCAGCAGCAGCAACAAATAATCTTTCTAAGAAAAACCTTGAAAAATGTAAGTAGAGTGCTTATTTTAAAAAAAAAAAAGGAAAAGGAAAATAAAATTATAAATTCAGTGCGAGTTGTAATTGATTTTTGCGAGTTTTTATTACGGCTAGTTAAACATAAATCCATTTCATGAGTGATAGTGATATTGAAGTTGATAAATTAGTGGCGGATTTGAAAACTATGCTTAGACCGAGTGAAATTCATCCGAAAATGTCATTTAATCAGTCCGATATGAAAACTCTATTAGAGTTCGCAGTTAATTCTGCACTTGAAAATCAAGCGAGAGTATTCGAGCAAAAGCTTCTAGAAATGGAAAATAAATTCCGTAGAACATTAGTATCCGCGCCAGAGGTGGAAGTTTTTACTGACGCTGTAATAACTCCCGGCGTAAAATGTGACGAAACACTAGACATCGTTAAATCTTTGCCTGATTTTGAGGGCAAAATCGAAACATATGTTTCATGGCGGGAAGCTGCGCATACCGCATATAAAATATTTGAAAATTGATGTGGGAAGTTCCAAACATTATCAAGCCTTGGGTATAATTAGGAATAAAATCAAAGGCCCCGCCGATATGGTACTGTCTTCATATGACACACCATTAAATTTCAAAACAATTATTAATAGACTTGATTTTACTTACGCTGATAAGCGGCCAATTTACTTAATAGAGCAGGAGCTGTCTATTCTTCGTCAAGGAAGCTTGACAATAATTCAATACTATGAAGAAATAGAAAAGAAATTAACGCTCTTAATAAATAAAACAATAATGACATATGACTCTGCCATAGCTTCCTCTCTTAATAAAAAATACAGAGCAGATGCATTGCGAGTATTCATCTCGGGAACAAAAAAAGCTCTTAGCGACGTTCTTTTCTCGGCACGACCAAAAGATCTGCCATCAGCTTTGGCCTTAGCCCAAGAAGTTGAGTCAAATCATGAGCGTTTTCAATTCGCGAATAATTTTGCAAGAAGTATCGAGGAAAAGGCTCACCGCAACGAGCATAGACAGCAAAAACATTTGCCCTCCGAAAATAATACTTCTCAACCGGGGAAAAACCCATATTTTAAGCAAAAGACACGGGATAATAATCAAAACGTAACACAAGAACCACCCCAACCAATGGACATTGACAATTCATCCCGGTTCAGACAACCGACCCAAAATGGTAATGATACCTATCCTTCATATCGCAAACAGGCTTCAAAAAGGGCGAATAGTGGTACAGCTAGATATACCGGTCTGAAACAACAAAGAGTAAATCATATCTCACAGCCAAACAATTTCGAAAATCAAGAGGAAGAAGAATACCAGGATATTGTTGAGTCAGAGGTAACAGATGTAGACGATGAAAATCAGCTTCAAGAGGTGAATTTTTTAGACAAAGCTCCCTGCTGCCGTTTGTAGAGCGAACGATAGCAGGTAGAACAATTAAATTGCTCATAGACACAGGCGCTTCAAAAAATTACATAAAATCTATCCCAGAATTAAAAAACGTAACCTCGGTAAAAGAAAAGTTTTTGGTTAAGTCAATTCATGGCTTTAACCCCGTTCAGGAAAAATGCCTTCTGCATCTTTTCGATGTCACAACAGAATTCTTTTTGCTTCCAAATTTATCAAGTTTTGATGGAATAATTGGGCTTGATCTATTAAATAGAGTAAATGCCACCTTAGACTTTAAGAATAAAACTTTAAATACCCGATCTGGATCCGAAATAATTATATTCAAAAAATGCGCAAGTGTAAATTTTACGGAAATCGAAAACATAGAAGTCGCCCTAGAAATAGATACAAATTTTTAAAAAATGTTGAAGGAAAGAATATCTGTATTTGCTGACCCAAATGAGGCACTCCCGTATAACACGAATATTATCGCCACAATTCGAACAGAAGACGAGGACCCCATTTATTCAAAATTATATCCCTACCCATTAAGAGTTTCAGACTTTGTAAATAGTGAAGTAAATAGTATGCTCAGAGATAATATTATTAGGCCTTCAAGATCACCGTACAATAATCCGGTATGGGTAGTAGACAAAAAGGGAACGGACGAACACGGAAACAGAAAGAAACGCCTCGTTATAGACTTTCGTAAATTGAATTCAAAAACGGTTGATGATAAGTACCCTATCCCGAACATAGTTGCTATCCTCTCAAATCTTGGAAAAGCAAAATACTTCACTACCCTCGATCTGAAATCAGGATTTCATCAAATCCTCCTGGCAGAAAAAGACAGGGAAAAAACAGCATTTTCCGTAGGAAATGGGAAGTATGAATTTTGCAGGCTTCCCTTTGGCCTTAAAAACGCTCCAGGAATTTTTCAGCGAGCTATTGACGATGTGCTACGGGAACAGATCGGAAAATCATGCTACGTTTCCCTAGATGATGTGATCATATTCTCGGAAAATATGGAAGATCATGTAAAGCACATCGCAGGGGTTTTGGACAGACTGTATAATGCAAACATGAGGGTATCGCGGGAAAAGTCTATCTTTTTTAAAGAAAAAGTTGAGTATCTTGGATTCGTGGTATCTCGTGGGGGTATCACAACCAACCCCAGCAAAACAGAAGCAATCGCAAAGTTCGAGCAACCTACAACGTTGTTCCATTTAAGATCATTCCTTGGCCTAGCGGGCTACTATAGATGTTTCATAAAGGATTTCGCGTCCATAGCTAAACCACTAACGGACGAGCTGAAGGGGGACAACGGAAAAGTAAGTGCGGGACAATCAAAGAAAATATCTGTTCATTTGGACGAAAAACAATGTTCAGCTTTTCAAAAATTAAAAGATATCCTAGTTTCAGAGGACGTCATGCTCCTATATCCCGACTATCAGAAGTCATTTGACTTGACGACAGACGCTTCATCGTCTGGCCTAGGTGCAGTCTTATCTCAAGATAAGAAGCCAATTGCAATGATTTCGAGAACGTTAAAGGATAACGAGTTAAACTTCGCGACAAACGAGCGTGAACTACTTGCCGTAGTATGGGCTCTAAAATCTCTAAGAAGCTATTTGTATGGGGTAAAGAACTTGAACATTTACATTGATCACCAGCCACTGACATTCGCATTTCAGATAGAAATACGAACGCGAAAATAAAGAGATGGAAAGCATTTATCGACGAGCATAACGATAAAATTTTCTATAAGCCAGGGAAGGAATATTTTGTTGGCGATGCGTTATCGAGACAAAATGTTCACGCTCTGGAAGAAAATGCTCCCTCTGATCTGGCCACTGTACACAGTGAACTTTCGCTAACATACACTATTGAGTCGACTGACAAACCAGTAAATTGTTACCGAAATCAGATAATTATTGACGAAGGCATGGTAGATTCACGAAATATCAAAATTATGTTCGGACAAAAAACGAGACATATCATATACTTTACTGACAGGGAAAACCTGATAGGAAGGGTGTGCGATGCAGTTAATAAAGACGTTGTCAACGCAATCAAGTGCGACTTACCAACATTAGCATTTATCCAAAATAAATTGGTCGAAACCTTCCCATCAACTAAATTTTGGCATTCGAACAAGCTGGTTATTGATGTTCATGATAGAAATGAGCAAAGAGAAATAATAGTCGCTGAACATGGCAGAGCTCATAGAGCAGTTCAGAAAAACGTAAAACAAATTCTGCAAGATTATTTCTTCCCAAAAATGACTCGTTTGACAAGGGAAATTGTCGCAAACTGTAGAATTTGTAACAAAGCCAAATATGATCGACATCCACAAAAACAGTGTATTGGCAAAACGCCCGTCCCTAACCAAGTTGGAGAGATTCTCCATATTGATATTTATTCAACTCAAAGCAAATATTTCCTAGCATGTGTCGATAAGTTTTCGAAATTTGCAATTGTTCAACCTATTGCTTCTAGGATCATAGTTGACATCGAGCCATGCATTTTACAACTCATGAATTTCTACCCCCGCACAAAGATCGTATATTGCGATAATGAACCATCTTTAAATTCAGGAACAATTAAATCACTTTTGAAAAATCGCTTTGACGTAGGAATTATTAATTCTCCGCCTCTCCATAGCAGTTCAAACGGGCAAGTGGAAAGATTCCATAGTACACTATCGGAAATTGCTACATGTCTAAAATTGGAAAAACACTTGAGCGACACAGTTGAGATAATACTACAGGCAACAATAGAATACAACGAATCAGTCCACTCCGTTGTGGACAGGAGACCAATTGATATAATACATTCATCTTCACCGGAATTTGAAGCAGAGATAAGGGACAAAGTTGCTAAAGCTCAATTATTTTCGTTAAAAGGACATAACACCGACAGAAGAGACAGAACTTTTCAAGTAGGCGACAAAGTATTTTTGAAATTAAATAAAAGACTTGGTAATAAATTAACGCCTTTGTTTGAAGAAGTCACAGTGAAAGCCGACCTGGGATCAACGGTCCTAATTAGGGGGAGGGAGGTCCATAAGGACAATTTAAGATACAAAAAGCATTCAATACTCACCCTATTCTGTATCTTTCTCTAGGGCTCGGATCTTACTTGTTTTACTTTTTGTAACAGCAACAACTGGAAAGATTGTGGACTACTCGAATTCGGACTACATTCCCTTAATGGATGGAAATGCAGTTATTTGGAAGGAATTTAAGTTCCTAAGGCATTCATCAGACTTAGCCATGTACTCGGAAATTGTCGAGGAGACAAAATCACTCATGAATCAATTCCCTCTGTCCCATATGAAAAAAATCTTGAATCCGATATAGGTCATATTACATCATTGCTAGAAACTGTAACCATTCACCATAGGCAGACACGGAGTCTTAATTTTTTGGGAACGGCTCTTAAAGTTGTTGCCGGGACTCCTGATTTTGCGGACTTTGAAGCACTAAAATTTCGGCAACAAGAGATTAATGAATCAATTAACCGACAGGCAGTTATGAACACAAGAGTTCAGGAAAAGATTAATAATATAACAGAATCTATAAATATTATCATGAAATTTGCAAAGGAAAAACAAATAGAAACAGGACACCTTTGTGAAAACTTACTAGCAAGAAATAGAATGGTAATGTCAGAACTTGAAATGTTAATGTTATCAATAACACTCGCAAAAATCCAAATTATAAACCCGGCAATGCTTGATTCAGAAGATTTAAATCAAATTTTAAAGGAGCACTCTACCAGTATAACAATAGCAGACTTAATGGAAGTAGTTTCATTTGTCACTGTTCTGTTAGATTATAAATTTATACACTTTATTATTAAGTATCCTGATCCTAGCATTGTTTGTAAAAAGATAACCCTGTTTCCTGTTCAGCGAAATGGTACCATACTGCATTTTGCTGGATATGGTAATGTGGCGGACTGTGAAAATAAAATCGTGCCAATTGGAAATTGTACTGCTACACTTACCGCTACGTTTTGCAAAGAGCTACTTTTCACAACTTGTGCGCAACAACTACATTCTGGAGGCATTGCACAATGCAATACCCGTCCCAGTCACCTAGTGCCATTAGAGGTGGTAGACGATGGTATCATCATAATAAATGACGAAACAGCTACAGTAAAGATAGGCAATGAAACAGACAAGCTTATTCATGGCACCTTCCTGCTGACAATTGCCGATGAAGTTCAGATAAATGGGTCTCAATTCAGAAACACAAAAAACATCATACGACGACACCCAGGTTCTGCAGCATCGACTATGTTAAATATAACCGGACATCAGGAGATTTTGAGTTTGCCCTATCTTCAGAGGTTGAACTTCGATAACCCACACTACATTAACAACGTCGAAAGGAAGCTAATGGTATGGCCTACGGCGTTCAGCGTACTCACCATCATCGCTCTGGTTATCGGATTTTCAATTCGCAAGAGGTATCAAAATTCAAACAAAAGGAAACAGAAATCGTCCCTGAAAATTGTACTGGACACTTTAAGGAAAACCGAGGACGGCCTTCAATCTAGCGAAGGAGGAGTTAACACATCCGGCCAGGCATAGTTCACTGACCCGGTGATCATGCAATTCACAGTCAACGGTGCATGTTCAGCTACTTTTGCAACTTTGGCACAATTATGCTGCCGCCAACATTCCATGCGCCGACACCCGAAACCCAATCCGCTTTAACATAAGTGCTGCCCCAGCGATTATAAGTCAAGGCTAGCTTCATAATAAGAATATTTTGTATTTTAGTTTTTAGTCTGTTTTGAGCAATAAACTTGAATGGTTTACCCATAAATGAGTACTTAATTTTCGTGACATCGCACAAGATAAGTACAAAACATTAACTATATATATATATATATATATATATATATATATATATATATATATATATATATATATATATATATATATATATATATATATATATATATATATATATATATATATATATATATATATATATATATATATATATATATATATATATATATATATATATATATATATATATATATAAGTTAATGTTTTGTACTTATCTTGTGCGATGTCACGAAAATTAAGTACTTATATATATATATATATATATATATATATCTAGATATATATATATATATATATATATATATATATATATATATATATATATATATATATATATATATATATATATATCTAGATATATATATATATATATATATATATATATATATATATATATATATATACTCGTATATATATACATCTATATAAAAATATACATATACATATACAACTACATATGAGGTGAGTGGACGACCCGGAATTACGTCACAGTCCATCTTTGATCCGTCCGGGAATATGTGAATATCGTATTCCTCATTAAAACTCTTTCCCTTCCACTAGGTTCGTGTCGGTAGTATTACCTTGTAGTCAGTGCTGAAACTCAGTTGTGATATCATGTAATCTATTGTTCCCGAGAGTTCTGTATTATGTTAAGGACGTTGCTATGTCCATAAGGTCGCTGCGCCCAACACCCATTTGTCGAAAGCCTCACTATTGCCGCGCTATTGAAGGCGATGTTTTTGGTATATATTTCAATAGGGAGGAGATGCAACATGACATTCAGGGCGTCAGTGGGACAAGTACGCACAGCTCCTGTAATGCCCACACATGTTGCTCTTTGTACTCTGCTGAGTTTCTGAACATTATAGCCGCTGCTTAAAGCTGGCCACCAGACTATTGCACCGTAAGTTAAAATTGGTAGTACTATTGCCGTGTACAGCCAGTGAATAATTTACGGGCGTAAACCCAATCTCTTGCTAAATAATCTGTTGCAAGAGTACAAGTCCATCCAAGCTTTCCTGACCCGCAACTCGATATTAGGTTTCCAATTCAACCTAATGATCCAGTTATATCCTCAAGTATTTGGCCTTCGTTGTCAGTGTCAGCTGTTGGCCATTAAGTACAGGGAGGTTGAAGATTGGAGCCTTGGTTCTAGTGGTAAAAAGCATAAGCCCCGTTTTACCTGGATTTACACTAATTCCACACTCAACATCCCATGTGGAGAGTTTGTCCAAAGCCCCTTGTATAATCTAGCTTATCGTGCTTGGGAACAGTACTAATACTATTATCACGATGTCGTCTGCATATGCTACTACCTTCACCCCGGTTTTATCTAATATATTCAGTATGTTAACCATAACCAGTAGACACAGTAGTGGTGAAATCATTGCTCCCCGTGATTTTTCTATACTGCATAGATTTTAGAATTGCTACTACCCAGTCCCTGAGATCCTCTTCTAAACCCACCCTGTTGGGAGAATATATGATAGCTTCAGTTCACATGTTGTTACAATTCAATCACCGCTTCCATCGTCTTCAATGAAAACGAGGTAAAACTAATTGACCTAAAGTCCTTGGCTGACTTGTGACCGATTTTCTCTGCCTTGGGAATGAACACTAACTTTACCCTTCTCCAACTGACGGAATATATGTGAATCCTATGATTGTCCTATAAATCACCTCAAGCCATGAAATTACCACATCCTGTAGTTTTTGTATCATAATTGGGATTAAACCATCCATCCCCGGTGATTTATAGGGAGAGAAATTATTAATTGAGTGCTTAATTTTTTCCTCCGTTACTATGGATTCGCACACTGGCAATCCGTTACGGATGAATTAAAGTTACTCATATGGCCCCAGCAATCTGGAAAATACATATTTATAAGTGTGTCAAGTGTCTCAGCCGATGTTTCCGTCCACGCTCCGTCCTCTTTTTTTAAAAGGTGGGAGTTTGAAACTGACTCAATTGACTGACATAAATCTTTCCAGCCCTCACCCTTGGCTTTCCTGATAGATTTTTTGTAGGTCTTGAGGCTATCTTTGTATACCCGCAAATTTGTATCCTTAAAATATTGGTTAAATAGCATTCTTGTTCTTTCCCCGTGTTTTGAAAGTTCTGTATTCCACCAGGGTGGAAAGGATTTTTTACTCCTACTAATTGGACAGGATTTCTTAAAGCCTGTAGTAAATACTGCCTCAAGATTATTCGGTTGCTTGTCCAAGTGTTTGGTTGATTTTATATGAGGCGTCCCATCCAAGGAGTAGGGGAGTACCTCTAGCGGTTAAGCTGGCCGTTAATAACGCAAACCCTTCCGGTGGTGCATTCTTGTCATGCGCCATATATGCCAATGCTATCATCAGTCCCGGTCCGTTGGCACTATTTGATGTGCTGCTGCTATTTCCCCTCCTCGTATATACTCGTATATATATATATATATATATATATATATATATATATATATATATATATATATATAATAAGTTGTCCTATGTTCGTGATTTTATAACTCGAGAACCACTCAACTGATTTTCAAACGAGTATATGCGTTAGAAAGGTTTACTTTCACTGATAGTTTATAAAAAAAAACATCGACAAATTTTTACGAATATGCGTTATACGCACACTTTTATGATGGTGTGTTTTCCCCATATAAAATGTATTTTTTTTCTTATGAGAATTACATTTTGTCGGTATAAGGCTCTGCTTGCTCGCGTCATTTGACTTATTTAATTTCTATGTGTTTATTGATTGTCATTTAAGTTTACAGTGTGAGCATTGACATTTTTTAATTATTGATTTGTAATCTTTCAGTTAAAATTAAAATCTTTTGCATCCAAAAATTTAAAAATTAATCAACAATGCCGCGACGAAGCCGTTCACAAATTGGCCGACGAACACGCCACAGCAGTCAAAGACGTTTAAATAGATCTATTCAGGATGAACAAGAGCGATTAGAAAGTAATGAATTAGCAAGGCAACGAAAGGCACGATCAAGATCAAATCAAAATCAAGAACAAAGAGAAGAATGTATTGAAAGTATGAGAGTTAGAAACAGAAGAGATCGTGAACGTAACACTGAACGTGACAATCAAAACAGGCAACAATGGAGACGTAGCCATTCAATTGGAAATTTGGATCGTACAGGTTTTAATTATGATCATAACATTGATTACGCTTCGCATCCATCTATTCAAATTGGCAAAATTAATAAAGTTTGTAATCAATGCAACGCATTTAAATTTAAAAATGAAACCGATGGAATGTGTTGTGCTGGCGGAAAAGTTAAATTAACACCATTAAGTCCACAACCTGGGCCATTATTCTCTTTGGTTGGTGGCAGAACAAATCAGTCAAAATATTTCTTGAAATTCATTCAGTCGTACAATTGTTGCTTTCATATGACATCATTTGGAGCACAACACATTGTTCGTGATAGATTTATGCCAACTTTTAAGGTAAATAATGTGGTTTTCAATTCAGATATTAATATATATTTTGATTTATACGAAAATTCTAACCAAATTTATACGAAAATACTAACCAATTTGTTGAATACTAATTAAAGATTCAGGGTCAGGTGTACCATAAAATTGGTTCGTTATTGCCATTCGACAACCAAGAGTATCGCTTTCTACAAATTTATTTCATGGGAAATGGAGATGAAGAAGTTGATCAGCGTTATTCAATAAATCCGAAATTAAGCAAACCAATTATTCGTAAATTACAAATATTATTACATGAACATAATGAATTGGTTAGAATGTTTAAATCACAAATTGATAATGTGCCTGCTTTCAATTATGGAATAAGAATAAATGTGGATAAAACGCCAGCTGGCCAAAATGTAGGAAGATTTAATGCACCAAGATTTGAGGATGAAGTAGCGATTGTCATGGTTGGAGAAGAATTCAATATGCGTGATATTATTTTGCAACGTGGAAACTACCAGTTGGCAAATGTTAGTGAAATCCACCGTTCTTATGATTCGTTGCAATATCCGCTAATTTTTTGGCAAGGTGAAGATGGGTACCATTTCAATTTAAGAATGATTAATCATTCAACCGGTGCGTACAAAATAAAATAATTTTAAGGAATGAAATTAAAACATAATGGAATATATTTTTATTTCTTTTTATGGCAGATGCGGGAACTGATAAAAATGTTCATCAGTACATTGTTGATATGTATGCAAAAATTGAAACTGAACGTTTAAATTTCATCAAATATAACCAAGCAAAACTACGTTCAGAAGAATACATTCATTTGCGTGATGCTATTAACAATGATGTGGATCCTAATGATATTGACAATATGGTGGTTTTACCATCGTCATATTTTGGCGGACCACGACATATGCATGAATACGCGCAAGATGCAATGTGTTATGTGCGTCTTTATGGAAGACCTGATTTATTTATAACTTTCACGTGCAATCCGCAATGGACAGAAATTAAAGAACATTTATTTGAAGGTGAATTGCCAGCAGACCGACATGATATAACAGCACGTGTATTTAAGCAAAAGATGAAATCATTAATGGACATGTTGATAAAATTAAAAATATTTGGTGAAGTACGTTGCTGGATGTATTCGATTGAATGGCAAAAGAGAGGACTACCACACGCTCACATTTTAATTTGGATGGTTGACTACCACACGCTCACATTTTAATTTGGATGGTTGACAAAATAACACCAGAACAAATTGATAGCGTTATATCAGCAGAAATTCCTGATCCTGAAATTGATCCTGAATTGCATGAAATTGTTACCAAAAACATGATTCATGGACAACTGTCAAAGTGGGAACACAAGAAATCGAGGTCGACAATCGTTTGATTGTCCCATTTTCACCAATTTTATCAAAAACTTTTAAGGCTCACATTAACGTTGAAAACTGCAATTCAGTTAAAGCGATCAAATATATTTGTAAATATATCACGATAGGTAGTGATATGGCTGCTTTCGGTTTTGCTGAGAATGATGAAATAAAACATTACCGAACTGGTCGATACATCAGCAGTAATGAAGCAGTATGGCGTATACTCTCTTTTGCAATACATGAAAGATACCCGACCGTTCAATATTTAGCTGTTCATTTTGGAAAATGGTCAGCGTATTTGTTTTAATGAACAAAATGCAGTACAAAGAGCAATTGCGCCACCAAATACAACTTTGACCGCATTTTTTAAATTGTGCCAAGAAGATTCATTTGCAAGAACATTGCTCAGGTTCAATCATATTATACTTGGAATGCATCAAAAAAAGGAATTTCAACGTGGAAAGCAAGGCAAACCTGTTCAAGGTCATCCAAATGTGTTTGAAACTGATGCTTTAGGTCGAATTTACACAGTTCACCCAAATAATGATGAGTGTTTTAATTTGCGTTTTGATTTGAATTTCATCATTCAATCTCAAATAGATGGTGAATTGGTCACATATAAATCTGTTGATACTGTGAAGAATCAAGAAGACGTAGTACATTACCCAACTAAGTTTTGAATTCTCTTGATTTGCCTGGAATGCCACCGCATAATTTACAATTGATTACAATTGAAATCAGATCTACAATCATTATGCTTCGTAATATAAATCCACCAAAATTATGCAACGGAACAAGACTTGCGGTAAAAAAATTAATGAATTATGTAATTGAAGCAACAATTTTAAATGGGAAATTCAAAGGCGAAGATGTTTTAATACCACGCATCCCAATGATTCCCACTGATATGCCATTTCAATTTCAACGATTACAGTTTCCCGTTCGTTTGGCTTTTGCAATGACTATTAATAAAGCTCAAGGCCAGTCGCTGCAAGTTTGCGGAATAAATTTAGAATTTCTGTTTTTCACACGGTCAACTTTATGTTGCACGTTCACTTGTTGGGAAGCCGTCGTCTTTATTCATTTTTTGTGAAAATGGCAATACTAAAAATGTCATTTACCACCAACCTCTGCAATAAATTTTTTCTTTTTGATGTTCTCACTTTAAAAAATTTATATTATTTTGCACTTCTCTTTCAGGAAAATGTCTATTTTTTCTAGAAAATTTAATTTTTAATACAAAGACGTAAACGTATGTTATTGTATTGTCCAGCAACGCGGGGAGGGTTACTCTAGTATATATATATTTATATATATATATATATATATATATATATATATATATATATATATATATATATATATATATATATATATATATATATATAGATATATATATATATACGAGTATATATAAATATGTATGTATGTATAATTATATGTATTTTGATGAAAAATCAAATATGCGTTAATCCCAATGGATACTTCTCTCCTAATCCCCGATTGGGTTATAAACATGCCACAAAACGGAACCATAAAATTAGAGCTCAAAGGAGTAACGAGAGACACAACTATAAACAGGGGTTTTCCGCAAGGTGTGGTCCTCTCTCCCGTCCTCTGTACGTTGGTTATTTAGAACACAGTGTTAGACTGACGATATTGTTATATATATTGTGGGTGCCCATGAGGAGACCATCGCCTGCTGTCTCCTTCAATGGGATCTAAGAATAACCAGCAGCTAGTGCAAGGAAAAATTACTATCCTTAAATCCACTGTAGTCTACAATTGTGCCATTCACCAATCGAAGAAAAGTCAATTTGACGAAACTTTGGTAAAATGGAACCGTTTTATAATATTCCAAAGAGGTGAAATATCTAGAAGCAGTGGTCAAAAAGCTTAATTGGAACTCTTATTCCAATTAGATAACTAATAATGCGACAAGTGCACTATTTGCATGCCAAGAGCTTTTGGTAAATCTTGGCGAATCTCGCCCAAACTAACATACCGGTCATAAAATACCATTGTACGACCAAATGTCACCTCTGCAACTCTGGCTTGGTGGCCCAGGGTAAGACAAAAAGCGACCAGTAAGAAATTAAATAAAGCCGATCGTTTAGTATGCGTGGGAGTCACGGAGGCGATGCGGAACGGCCCCACAGATGATGTGGGGGTAATCACGGTCATTCCTCCGATAACCATAACCATTGAGAGGGAGGTAAAGCATTACGCCTTTTGGACTTCCCCAACATAAAAAGGGTGATCTTTGTGGTCATATGAGGGTACTTGATCCCTTTTCTGAATGATCCCCTTATAAGGTTATATAACAATATGTTGAGAAAAATATACCATTAACTACACTCTTTGAGGTTCACATCCCTGCAAGAGATAAGTTTGACGGAAACATTACCGAAATTCCACAAGATGCCCTGGTATGTTACTGAAAGACGGTAGTACAGGATTAAGGGACCATTCATTGCTTGCATTATGGGATCATTGTTCCAAAAATGGCTTCCTATGGGGAAGACTTCCACAATATTTTAAGCTTTGAAGTCTTTGCCATCGAAGCTTGTATCCGAGGATGCCTTCATAGAAGAATGAACGGTAAGCTTATATAAATAATGTCAGATAGCCAGGCTGCTCTTACGGCACTGTGATCGTACCACTATATTTATTTATCTATTTATTTATTTCAGTCTACTGATAATTAAATCTTACAGACTATAGGTACAAAGTTTAATTAAATAATATAAAAAGATTTATCCTAAAACGATTTTCATCTACATTAAAGTTTAATGAGCTGCTATACTTATTACAAATGCGAATACATATTAATTAGGTTCATTAGAGGCATATTCATTTTTATAAAATTCATCAACAAAGATTCGGTTGTTTCTAAGAAATCTAGGAGCTTCATATAATGCAAAATAGTTTGATAGCTCTTTACACTCAATTTTGCCTACTAATCTGTGAATAGTATTGAAGACCCAAAAGCTTTCGTCTACTATCGTAAGAAGTCAAACCATCCCGCGAAAAAAATTTTTTTAGCGCATATCTGGTTATATTTTTTTGCATTCTTTCGATGCGATTTAAACTTTCTCCAAATAATTGAACAATATTCCAGTAAACTACGCACAAGGGAGACATGTAGCGCCTTTATCGTAATTAATCTTTGAAATCTTAAATGAAGCCAACCATGGAGCAGGACTTTGAAACCATATAATCATAATGACTCTTGAAACTAAAATTTGAGCTAAAAATGATACCCAAGTCTTTCATCTCTTTCTTACGTTCCAATACACAATCATTCAGTCTGTATACATAAAAAAGAGTCTATTGATCTGGTGTAAGTAACTACTAAGCATTTATTAATATTCAGCATCATTGAGGCAGCATACAGGAGAAGTGCACTACGAGTGATCTGCCATTATGAAAGACCTCCGCCACCAGGAGTCAGAGACGCGCAATGGAAAATAGCTAAGAGGGGTCCGCCTACCATACATACGAATACTAGGTCTAAAATCCGGTTTAGATTGTTTTTTTACAAAGTAAACTTGTTGAAAATAATTTGATAGAAAATAATTCATTACCATTAATTCAATATCTGTTTTAATGTTAAAAGGCAGTAAGCTATTATCATCGAAAGTCCATGATATATTATCTAAGTTAAAATCACCTAAAACTATACAATGATGATTTAAATCTAGTGAATCTATTATATAGCTTATATTGTTTAAATGACAAGAATATAAATCAATAGGACTATTTGGTGTATATAGGATACAATCATAAATATTACAATGTTTTTGGAAAAAGAAATTCTTATGCAAAGTTGTTCAATTCGTTTGTCATTCACTGACTGTAACTGGACAAGTTTATTGGAAATATTAGCTCTTACCGATATTAAAACCCCACCACCGCGTTCATAGCCAGAGGATATTGGACATCGATCGCATCGATAAACACAGTAATCATCATCAAAGAGTTCAGCTGAATTAATACCTTCGTGAAGGCAAGCTTCTGTTAGCGCTATGATATCGTATTCATGGAGAGACATAGCAAGCTGGAACTGGGATATTTTTGTTCTTACTCCTCCAGCATTTTGATAATAAAGCGAAAAACAAAATTTTTGTTTTTGGAAGTTGAATCGAGCTTCATAAGTGTACTTTAGTTGCTTTCTCTCTTGGCTTGTGTTGGTTAAGCAATTATAGGACCGTATGTTTTTCGGCGATTTTTGGAAATAACTGAAATGGACGCACTTTAACGTTAGCAGGCCACAGATCCGAAACCAGGATCGTAGTATAAACCAGCTACACCCAATTTAAAGTTGACTCTCTTCAGGGAATCCAGTGAAACATCCTTCTTCACTAGTTTATAGCATGAGAGAAGATGTTTCTCAATCCCATGATATTTGCAGCTATTACAGAAGTAGAAAATGATGCCAGGTGTGCTCACTTCATTTGAACAGCTACATTAAGTTCAGAGTTAGCATTAGAACCAACAACAAGAGTTTTTTTCCACTTGTTGTTTTTCTTCACCCTGATCCAATCTGAGTTACGCTTAGAAGGCAGTAAAGGAGAAGGTGTAGGCGGGATGATAGCAGATGAATTGGCATACTGTTTAATAGCAACATTAAGAGTGCGCGAAGCAGCAAAAGCAAGATTATTATTTGTAACTATCTTCGACGCTCTATGGAAGCCAGCGTAGGAAGTAGCATCAGCTGGAGAAATGGCAGCTGCAGCTGCGGCTGCGGCAGCATAAGAAGTCGATGCAACTTCGGGAGTAGCGGAGAGAGTATCAAATATCAGCAATGGCGACACAGGGACAGCACAATCATTAGCTTTATTATATTTATATTGCTTAATTCGATGATCAGTTTTATTCTATCATTTTTAACAAAAAAGTCACGACCATTTGCTTGTAGGCCCTTGAAATCGTTGCTAAGACGAGATATTGCAGAAGCGAAATCATATTCGAATAAATTTCTCTGCACGGTATGAAGTTCTGGTTTAATGTCTTCAATTTTTTGACCTAATAGTTGTTTATCCGCTTCCAATGATTTAATTATAGATAAAGCATTCGCATTTTCCGATCTCAATGCGACAATTTCGTCAAACAACATTTGCAAAGTAATTTCTGATTTATAACACTTCTCTTGCTGTCCTAAAACCGGTTTAGATTGCTGTTGTTGTTTTTGTATAGAGGGACAAGCACTTTGACTTCGAACTTGCTGAGACAATTGAGAGTCTTTAGAAAAGGTCAAAGAACATAAATTAATATTTGTTATGACATTTTTGGCTATGGTAGCAGATGGAGGGGGCGACCGAATAGAACTTCGGCGCGCTTCAGCACAATTTTTACAGCGAAAATGACTATCCAAGTTTTACCAATATTCGAAGTTTGCTGGTAAAATTTTCACATATTCCATATGGAAAAATTCATTGCAATCAATGCAATGAATTTTTCCACACTGTATTTTAGGCTGACTACGATCAACACTTTGCCCACAAACACATTACATTATGATGCAATTACAATTCGAAGTTAAAAGTGTCCAAGTAAAACGAACAAATCAAATGAAACGATTCACCGCACTCTCGCACAAGCAGAAAAAAGAAGTTTTAAATTTTCACTACACAGAGCTTAGAAAAAACACGTCCGTATTGTACGAGCAATAGTTTCATTATTATATATTATTATACTTACAGAATAGCTGAAAAATGTCATAGAATCCTAAATCAGCTAGGCAAAGACAACATTCTCACATTTAGCTGGGTGAGTGGACATTAAGGACACTGGGAATGAACGGGCGGATTGCCTCGCAAATAGGGGGGCGCTCCGTCCACTCATTGGCCCTGACCCTCCTGCGGTGTGGCTACAGGCTACTCTATAGACATATTTAAGATATAGCGAAGAAACTCATATAGCTACACAATGGCAGCATGCTTCTGGCCAATGACAGTCAAAGATATTGTCTATACCAAACAGAGGTATCTCCAAAACGATACTAATTCTGAATCGCGATAATCTTAGGTCTCTAATGGATTATCTGATAGTACACGGCTGATTAAGATATCACCTCGACAAAATAGGCTTGTCTGATATCTGATTCCAGATTCGTATCTGTGAGTGTCCAATGACCAAAAGTAAGAGATTAAAACTTCTTGGGTTTTCACAGTTCTCAGATTCTCCCACAATTTGGAAAAGTTTGCAGGAGTATAGTCTGGACCTAGTTAAAGAACCAGATTCTTATTTGAGCCGATTTGGACACAGACCACGACTACCCTCTATATATTTCACTTATATAACCTTCTTAGAATTAAGATAGCTTATGTCCAGTATGTTTTGATGGGACAGTGACAACATTTGGCAGTGTAGGTCCTATTAAATTATATGGAAATTGTGGGCGGGATATATTAACTGTCACTATATATATATATATATATATATATATATATATATATATATATATATATATATATATATTTGGTATATATATACGAGTATCTATATAAATATATATATATATATATATATATATATATATATATATATATATATATACATGTATATATATATATATATATATATATATATATACATATATATATGTATATATATATATATATATATACGAGTATATATATATATATATATATATATATATATATATATATATACTCGTATATATATATATATATATATATATATATATATATATATATGTATATATATATATATATATATATATATATATATATATACATGTATATATATATATATATATATATATATATATATATATATATATATATATATATTTATATAGATACTCGTATATATATATACGAGTATATACATATACACTTGGCAGAAAAATTGTGTGTACAACATATGAAAACAAGAAATTGAAGTTATTTATGCAATGTCGTGATGATTTTTTAAACTTTTTAGTTAATGCAGTATCATAGTCTGTTAGCCTTACTTTATATTTGGAAAAAAAATTTGGGTAAAACAACAAACAAAAAATAATTGAACTTAAATACAAAAAGACCGAAATTCAACGCAGAAAAAGTCTACGTACAAAACCATAAAGATACTTATTGAGGCAAATAAATACTATTACTCCAAAATATTAAAACAGTGGGGGTATTCTAATTGCTACATACTTGGTTATTAATAACTTCAAAAAGACGGGTAAATTAACACCAAAACCACGCTCTGTTCGTCCAGCAATATTAAGTAACAGGGTCTTATTAGGCAAGTAAAAGTCAATCCACGACTAACAGCAGAAGAACTGGCAAAGAATGTTGGGGAGAAGCACACAAACAAACTATGTGCCAATACTTTGAAATATTTAAGAAAAACACCACTACCGTGGCCATATCGCTCGCAAGAAACAGTATGTTTCAAAAGTTAATAGACTAAAACGAAGAATTCGGCAAAAAATATTGAAATGAAGGTCAAAACTTCTGGAAGCAGGTAATATTTTCTGACGAAAGCAAAATTTGCATTTCTAGCATTAAAGGACCTAAGATAGTCTGGCACAGACCCGGTGCAGCCTTCCATAAAAATAATTTAACTGGCAGAGCTGAATGCGGTGATAGAGTTGTGATGATCTGGTGTACAAGGCAGATTCAGGAATGGGCAAGTTTGAGTTTTTTGAGAAAAAAAAGGACTACGAAAATATCTTGAAACAGAAGATGAAGACCAGCCCAAAAAATCTTTCCTTAGATCCATCATTTTACTTCTAGCACAACAATGACCCAAAGCATATAGCACTTGTTCTGAAGCTTTACCTCCTCCATAAAGCAACCCATCGGTTGCGAAAGCCCCCAAAATCACCCGACTTAAATCCGATTGCACGATTATGAGATTTACAAGAACGGCGCAATCGAAATCACCTTATTTCCTCGAAGGCTATGCTGAAGGACTTAATTCGGGTGTAGTGGGTTTCACAGATACCGCAAAATTAGACCAATCAGTGCCGAAACGTTTGGCAGAGGTGGTTAAGAGAAAGGGTTACCCAAACTGTTATTATATAGTTATTATTTTTTTATATTAATTTAAAAAGTTTTGTTAAGTTTTCCTTTCATTTATATTTTGTACGTAGACTTTTTCTACATTGAATTTCGCTCTTTTTGGATTTAAGTACAGTAATTTTTTATTTGTTGTTGTTTTTGCCAAATTATTTCTTCAATTATACAACAAACCTAAAAGACTATGATACGGCATTAAAAAAATGTTAAAAATCGTCCCGGAATTGCATAAATAACTTCAATTTGATGTTTTCATACATTGTACTTAGACTTTTACGTATAATATATATATATATATATATATATATATATATATATATATATATATATATATATATATATATATATATATATATATTTATATATATAAATATATATATATATATATATCTATATATATATATATATATATATATATATATATATATATATATATATATATTGTTGCGATCGTTGTTTTTGGCGTCTACCGTCTATATGTTTGTTTTGCTTCTCTCCCTCTTTTGTTCCTTTCACTTGTCCGCTTTACTAGTGAATGCGGCCAGGCTAAAGCCTACCAGACGATTCTGAGGTACAGATGGCGCTGCCTCAGAATAGTAGAAATTCCAAAGAAAGGTGACTGACCGACTCGAACGCTAGAGCGGTCACTGATGGAATAGCGGAAGAGGCCGAGGAATGGAGAAGATACGGTTTCAGGAGAGAGGAAAAAAAATCATATAAGGCAGTGGTAGAGAAAAAACGGGGCGATAAGGTGTTAAGTGTTTAGGAAGGAAGTTGTGTCGAAAATTTTTGGTTGCCGCGCGGGTTTGAATTTTGTGTTTTACTGTGGAGGATTTTTGGAGCGAAAAAATTCAGATTTTTTTTATTTACATTTCGTGTCGGATTTTGTATGGATAGTCTCTCGTCTCGTCCGTGGTCCTGTTATTTATTCGGATATATTTAAAGTGTGAAAGATTCCAAACAATTTGGAATTCAATTACAATGTATATGTGTAGAAAAAAAAACGTTAAAATTTTGAATCAATTTAAAGTGTTAGTTTAGTTTAAAGAGTTGGCGTTAGAAAGTTGACCTTGATTATTGAGTGTGCTGAATAGATCCATAACCGCTTGTTTCCGGCCCATCCCATAAGAGGGATAACTGATTGTTTCCGGCCCATCCCATTCGAGCATCGGAGGAAAAAGGAGGCTGCCGCCCGCCCCCTAGAGATAAGTATATATTTATTAAGTATACGCGTGTATGTATGTATTATTAAGTATACGCGTGTATGTATGTATGTATTATTAAGTATACGCGTATATGTATGTTATTTATTTAAGTGCAAGTAGAATGTTTAGTATGTTTAATTTTATGTTAAAAATGTTAGGCTAAGGCGGACAATATGGGGCGGGCGCGCTTGTCGTCGTAGAGGAGGATGCTAGGAAAAATGGTGAGTTGAAGTTTTTTTTTGTAGTGTTGTCCCACCCGATGCAGTGTGGCGGGTTAAGGACCACGACCATTGCGGTGAGCTAGCCGTGGCCACCACACTGCATCATTTGAGTGGTGAGGTAACAATATATATATGGTGGTACGCTTAGTGTTGTTGTACGAAGACAGAGAACAGTGAAAATATTACAGTAAAGCAATGGTGCAAATTGCTCTTTTGAAAAACGAAAAATTAAAGTATTTGTTAAGGAGTCGGGTACTCCCAACTACGGGCACAAAAGCTGAGTTAGTGCGGCGGCTGACATAATCAATAAACGCGATTGAAATTGAGCTCAGTGACGAGGAAATAACAAACAACGAAAACGACATGAGTGTGCAAGAACAGATTAATGAGCTGCGCGGAATGATGCAAATCGTGTTGAGTGCGATCGAAAATATTCCGCTAAATGTAGCGAGTACAAGTTGTGCAGGAGATAGTGACGGTAGAGTGCCACAAAGCGGAAAGTGTGTGTCTCCGTAGACGGATCCCAACTTCGTGGAAACCGATACGAGATCCTCGGTGAAAGAAATAGCCGAAACGATACCTTCGATTCGTCGGTTGACTATGGAATTTCTGCGGAACAGTTTATTGAATGGGTGAATAACGTGATAACTTCTTATAAGTGGAACGAAAAATGTTTATTGCTGGCAGTATACAGCAGAATGAAAGGAGTAGCTTGTTTGTGGTTTGACGCGATGAAAACGGTACATTCTGATTGGAACAGTTTCGCGAAAGATTTAGTGGAAGGATTCGGCGAATCGTTCGATGAAACCGACATTAGCGCTATGATGCGAAGTGCGGTACATGCGTCGGATGAAAAATTAACCGAGTATTGTTTCCGAATGTGCGCGATAAGGTGAAAATATAAATTAAGTGAAAGGGCTATTGTGAAATACATTCGCGGTAGACTGAATAGTAGTGAGATAAAAGTTGCCATCGCAACTCAAAGTTTTGACACGGTAAACCAGTTACGCAAGACATTAGAAGAATTTGAAATAAATGTGTCATTAGTAGCAAAAAAAAATTTACTTAGCAATGAGAATAAAGCAAAACAACCGGTGACTAAAGTGCGCAATTATGCAGACTCAGTGAAGATAGACAAATCAATTCAATGTTACAACTGCCAAGAGATCGGGCACATGGCAAGAGAGTGTAAGAAACCGAAAACGAGAAAACGGTGCATCGATTGTAAACGATATCATCGGAGAGGCAAGCCTGAAAAAGGCAAACGTCAAACATTGCCAAGTGCAACCAAAGTTTGGGGAAAAATGCATAATGGTGGATCATTCAGCTTTTATTGATACGGGTAGTATAATACGAAAAACAACTGCTAATAAAATTGAAAATGTAAGAAAACCTTGTAACATGTCGATCAGAGGAATATGTGGCGGCGAGCAGGAAATTCATCAAAAACTAGAGGAAACCGTTCAATCACCTTAACGACGTGAATGTAAAATTAGAGTTATATGTGGTCAACGATGACACAATAACTACCGATGTACTCCTTGGGCAGGATTTATTCTCCAAACCCCGTTTGACAGCAGTAATTGGGAATGCCAATCTAATATTCGCCTCATCGAAAGTGGCAAGGACTAGTGTAGAACCAAGAAGTATCAACTTGGAAAACATCGTATGTAATATAGCTGATGAAAAAGTAAGGAAGGATCTGAAACATATTCTAGACGAATATATTGATATTCTTGCGGAAAATCTGAGTAACATTGGTCGCACGGATGCCATGGAAATGACTATTGACGTGACGACGAACACACCAATTACCCAAAAGCCATATCGTGTATCATTACGTAAGAAACACCTTGTAGAAAAGAAGCTTAATGAGCTTTTGGAAAATGACATTCTAACGAAATCTGAGTCAACATACGCTAGCCCAATGATACTGGTGAAGAAGAAGGACGGCAACGAAAGGCTTTGCGTTAACTACAGGAGATTGAATCAGCAGGTAGTAAAGGAAATATATCCAACACCAAACATTGAAGTGCGCCTGAGGGAAGCGGTGAAATACTCATATTTTTCAATTTTAGACCTAAATAGTGAATATTATCAAGTGCCAATCGACAAAAACAGCCGGAAATATACCACCTTCATTACAACAGAGGGGCTGTATGAATTCAAGAAGATGCCATTCGGGCTTAAAAATGATCCGGCGGTGTTTCAGAGATTAATGGAGCGTATCAAAGATAAAACAGAAACGGGCGATATGATCCATTACATGGACGACATTCTGGTAGGTAGCAATAGTATACCTGAAATGTACGAGAAACTAGGGCGTGTCTTCGAGGCTCTACCACAATTACATTTAACATTGAATATAAAAAAATGCGACTTTTTGAAGCAGACTGATGCCCTTAACGCTAACGGAGTGAGACCGGGAATTGTTAAGACGGCAGCGGTGAGAGACTTTGCTACACCAGTGTCCACAACAGAGGTACGTAAATTCCTAGGATTAAGTGGGTATTTTTGACGGTTTGTTCCTGGTTATTCAATTATCAGCGAGCCACTGCGCAAGCTTCTATGTAAGGAACAGCGTTTCGAGTGGACAGATAAACAAGAGAAAGCTCTTAATTAATTGAAAACAGCACTAACATCGGAAACCGTATCGAGTAGACGCAAATACATAGCGACGCGAGCGCGATTGGCCTCGCTGGCGTGTTAATGCAGAATGACAATGGAGATTGGAAACCGGTGGCGTATTACAGCAGATGAACGAGTGACAGTGAGAAGAAGTTTCATAGTTATGAACTTGAAGCGTTGGCGGTAGTTAATAGTTTGAAACATTTTCTGTACTATGTAAAGATTACTCTTATGCAATTGTTATTCATACGGGTTGTATATGAAGCGTGCACGCTATTCAAAACGGCCACAAGGCCTTTTCCTTGCCTCAAAGGCAATTAACAATACAATCGCCGCAAAAGCAAATTGGTCAGTAAGCCACAAAGGCTGTTGAAACCAAAAAAGTTAAGAGACCAGTAAGTTTTGATTCTGTACAAGTAATCTTGATTTCTTTATTAAAACGGGGTCTTTTATACCCGTTCTGACTTATATACTTTTTTTTTTTTTTTTTTTTAACAGTTCATTTGTTTATTGAATTCACTCATTTCGAGCCTAACAATAAGTAATTAAATCTTAAGAGCTAAATTGACTATATTTATCCCGCACCAGTGTTTGGGCTTAGTATTAAATTTCACTACATTTTTGCCTTTTAGTTTTAATTCAATTTAAATTCATTTCATTTTAGTATCTTATATAGTAATTTTTTAATATTTAGTACATTTAATATATAGGTAAGTCCAATCTTTTGAGGCGTGTTGCTGTTTTAATTGTAGCTAAATTTTTTACCAAAGGATTTGAGTGCTCTCGAAGTTTTTTTTTTGTGTTTGAGCATAATCTCTGTGAGCTCACTTTTAACAAGAGGAATCTTGAGGTCCTTATGAATGTCAGCATTTCTAACGAACCAAGGCGCACACGTGATTGCACGCAAGATTTTCGATTGCACTCGTTGTATCAGCTCGACGTTCGATGAACTAGCATTCCCCCAAAGCTCAGCTCCGTATGCCCAAATTGGTTTGATCACTGCCTTGTACAATAGAAGTTTATGTTGTAAACGAAGTCTTGATTTGGAGTTGAGTACCCAATTTATTTTATGGGCCTTTAGCTTTATCTGCGTTCTTTTTGCCTCAATGTGGTTCCGCCAAGTTAGTCGTCTGTCTAGATGGACCCCTAGGTATGTTACAGTATTCGACTGAGGAATAGCAACATTGTTTAGTTTAATCACTCGGTATGTTTCTTTCCTAAGTGTAAACGTAACATGAATGCTCTTGGTCTCATTTACCTTAATGCGCCAATTTGCCAGCCACTCTTCCATTTTCTTCAAATGCTCCTCAAGGCGATTCGAAGCCACTATTGGATTGCTATGTATACTAAGAATAGCAGTGTGGTTTGCGAATGTTGAAGTGACTAGATGATCATCAGTAGGGAGGTCTGCAGTGAATAATAAATATAGTACAGGGCCTAGAACACTACCTTGTGGAACCCCAGCATTAATATCAAAGTCGTTTGTGGTGTATTCTCCAAATTTTACTCTGAACTTTCGGTTATCTAAATACGATTCGAGTAGCATGTGCACATTAACTGGTAAGAGTTTTTGAATTCTATATATTAATCATGCATGCCAAAGTCTGTCAAACGCCTGTGCAATATCTAAGAATATAGCAGAGCAGTATTTTTTGTCTTCAAAAGTATTTCGAATTGCACTAGGAATGCGGTTAATTTGCTCTATGGTTCTGTGATTCTTATGAAATCCAAATTGATGGTGGGGAACAATGTTGGCTTTGTATATGTGCGGCTGCAGCTTTAGAAGAAGCAGTTTCTCAAATAATTTACGACGGTTGAGTTGCGTCTTTTCCGGGTTTTGGTATCATTGTAATTTGTGATATTTTCCAGGGTTGTGGAAAATACCCAATCCTAAATATTGCATTATATAACTGCGTCACGATTTTGATGGCTATTTCAGGCAATTCCACAATCATTTTTGCGGTAATTAATTCAAATCCTGGTGCTTTTTTCGGGTTTAGCTGAGTTTTAATTGCACGTTGCACTTCCTTCATTTTGACCACATCGGGATTAGTGGTATTTTAGGGGCCAAAAATGTAATTTCAAAACTGTTGGTTGGTTGGTTAGGTTGAAATACGGATTTGAGATGAATTGCAAATGCTGAAGCTTTCTCTTCGCCACTTCTTCCCAAGTTCCATTATTTTGCCTGAGTGGTGGATGAAAATTTTTAGGAGTCTTTATATTTTTATAGGCTTTCCATAAAGAGTAGTTAGTGTTTTGTGTTGGAGTTAGCGTCTCAGTATACTTTTTCAAACTGTTCTCTAGCTCGCAGTTCAGTGCTTCTCGGAGGCGTTTTTTTGCTAATGCTAATTTCTGCTTGGCGTAGGGTGAGCTATTTTGTTGCCACTCTCTTCTTAAGCGCCTTTTCTCCTTTACGAGACTATCGATAACTGCAGATGTTGTACAAGTTGTTGCGGAGCGGGATAATGAGGCTACTGGAGATGAGTGTGTGGCTGCAGATGTAAGAACTGAGTTGATGGGCAAAAGTGCCGAGTCAATATCGCTTGCACTCTTTAGTCGAGGACCAATGTTTATATGACTACTTATATATTGACGGTACCTGAGCCAGTTTGTTCTTTTTTTGGTTAGGTGACTTGTTTTAATACCCACTTGAGCTTGTTTATGTAGACATATAATAACTGATGAATGATCAGAAGCGAACTCTAAACACGATTCTGCAGATAACAAGTTACGATCAATACCACTGGTTATTCCAAAATCGATGAGGTCGGGCACTTTTTGAGGGTCAGAGGGCCAGTATGTCGGTTGTGCTGAAGACACGAAGTCTACGATTTAGTAGTGCAGAGAACAGTTGTTTGCCTTTGGCATTTATTAACCTGGAGCCCCAAAAGGTATGTTTCGTATTATAATCACCTGCTGCCAAAAATTTGGTCCCCAATGATGTGAAGAATTGTGTGAATTGTAATTCAGTCACTGAGTATCTTGGAGGACAATAGACTGCGCTTAGTGCCATTTTTTCCCTCCCAGCATTGAAGACATATTGATATTGCCTGCAGATAGTCCTTTGCGTACTCTTCTATTGCATGATGCTTAAATCTATCTCTTATTAATATACCCGTACCGCCATATGCTTTATTGTCAGGTTTGTTTGTCAAGTCCGTTTTTGATAAAAGCATAATGTCAATTTGCCTAGTTTGCAGAAAGTGTTGAATTTCAAGTTTATGTTGGCTAATACCGTTTGCATTCCAATGACATATCTTAATATAGTTCATTTTTTAGATATCAACAATTGCATAAGTTGGCTTTGAGTTTTCAACAACTCGTGCAACATGCTTTGCATTGATGTCATAAATTCTGTCATACAAATTGTTTATTTTGACTAATATACTAATACAATTATTATATACAACATTCTTATTTACTAATTATATTTTATGCTCAGGTGTGGATAAAATTATTAATTTTATTTATCGGTCCGAAATGTATTAACACTCACGTGTCCAATCATTTCGGTTCCCACAAAAAAGCCAAGCAGAATGCACGCTGCCACAGACCGTTCGCAGGCATGTGCATGGCATCGCATTACATGTGCCTGTTCTGGCTATGCAGTCGCTGTAGCGGCGTCTGCCGTGGCAGAGGCATTCCGCTTCGTGCATTCTAACTGTTGCACTTCGGGCTGCTATGATATAGTGCCACCATGTGGCAAAGAGATTACGGTCATAATCGACTGTAACGCAATTACGACGGCAATGCAGAAAAGAGAATTAATTCCAAGAATAGCGCGGTGGTGGCTGCGTATACAGGACTTTGATGTAATACTAGATCGACCGGGAACACGGATAGAACATGAAGGCTTTCTCAGTAGAACACCGTACGATAGCAGCTGCGAAACGGACCCTGCATCTTTAAAAAAGGCGAAGGCTAATTTAGAGACAGACGACTGGTTGTATAGTACGCAACTTCCAGATGAGAAGATACGCGAGATCGTAGAACGAGTAACTCGTGGAGAACAAATTGCAAGTGACGAATACCAAATTAACTACGGCAGATTATTTCGAAAGGATAAAGGTGTCCCAATGGTGGGTGGTACCGAAATCATTACGATATAACGTAATACAGGGAGTGCATGAAAAAGTTAAAAACTTTGGCACCGAAAAAACGATAGAAGAAGCCAAGAAATATTTTTGGTTTCCACGTTTGCGAAATTTCGTCAAGTCGTTTATAAAGTCATGTGTGGAATGCGCTTACAATAAGCACCGAGGCGGTAGGAAAGAAGGAGATTATCATTATAACAACATCGAACCGATAGCATTCAAGACCATTCACCTGTATGATTTAGGACCATTTCCGAAGAGCAAGAAGCAGAACGAACATATTCTAGTGATTTTGTGTGCTTTCACAAAGTTTACAATAGTATGTGCAGTAAAAAGCATTGCAACCAAGCATGTTCTCCCTGTGCTCAACGAAGTCAACAGCTACTTCGGGAGTCCGACTCGAATAGTTACTGATCACGGAACCGCATTTACATCCCGCGACGCAGTTTTGTCAGAACCACGAACTAAAAAATATTCTTAGTCCAGTACGCACACCGCGTTCTAACGGGCAGGTTGAACGAACGAACCGAATAATCTTGGGAATGCTGTTGCCATCAACGAACGAGAATAAGTGTTGGGACGAAGAACTCCGAGCGGTACACTGGACAATAAACTCAGCGAAAAATAAGACGGCAGGACGTTCTCCGCACGAATTGTTATTCAACTATCGACCGAGAGACATACTACAAAATAAATGAATCCTATCCTTACATCAAGATGAAGTAAAAGGGGACGAGGAACTACGAGTAATACAGGAGCAAGCAGCATCACGAATCGACGAGCAGCGGGCTAAGGCTAAACGATCGTTTGACGCAAAGCGCCGTGAACCAGCATACTACAAAGTGTCAAGCGGATGGTCGTGTGGGAGGGTGAAAACTTACCTTGATTTGCCTTCGGTATTGAGACACTAACACAATTACTTTTAAAAGGTTTATTTAATGTTTATATAAATAAGTTTGTTTAAATACAGTGGAGAGTGACAATGTACGATCGAACCGATTCGTTTGAATGTTAATTAGCAACTGAACTTCTTTGTGTCTGTCCTTCGTATGGGCAAAAGAAATGTCAAAAAAAAGGAATTCATAAATTAAAGAGTTGCCAGGACAAAAACAATGGAAAATAGGGTAACCAAAATAATATTAGGTGACAGTTCGGCCAACCTGACGATAGCTCGTCCTCGAGTTATAAGAGTTTCATCTTCATCTAGGCATTCACCATTAGGGTCACCTTCGTAGTCATCATCAATCTCTGGAAATAGTATGCACCATGGTTTCAATTTATCACTGCTGGCCACAGTACTAAACTTGCGTTGATTTCGTTGAGCACCTTCAATGTCCTCGATCACATATCTGTCAAACCGTAAAACTTTCGTTATCTCATACGGACCTTTGTATTTAGCATCAAGTTTTCGCGATTCACCAGTGCTCGGCATCGCACTTTCAATTAAGACTAGATCGCCCTCATTATATTGATGTGGTGGTTTGTGTTTTAAATCGAATCTCGCCTTCCAGATTGCTCTAGCTGATGAAATATTCTTAACAGCGTCTTCTCGTCGTTTACTCGGCGTTGGAGTTTCGATGTCGATGTTATCATCATGGATTGCTGACAACAATTTATTGGCGCTGATATCTCGTAGTGGGAAGTCATAAATAAGATTAATAGGTGCATATTTCGTAGTTGCGTTGACTGTTGTATTGATGTTCCACTGCACGTTCCGTAGTTCGTTGTCCCAGTCTTTGGAGTTGGATGATGTTCTGAGATATGACAGCACAGACTGATTGACTCGTTCGGCAAGTCCGTTGGCTCTTGGTGTACGCACAGCCACCTTAATGTGCTGAATATTATTGCAGTTGAAGTACTCCTGACGATGTAAACACTGAACCTCGATCGGTGACGATTCTTCTAGGCAGACCAAAGTTTAATGTTAGTTGATTTAGAGCATCCAGTACTGGCTTTGTTTTCGTTGACCGGACAGGCACAATGACGGAATAACGTGTCATTGCATCTACGATTACCAGGATATGCTCATAACCTCGACGACTTTTGATGAATGGTCCCAGGTGATCCATATGAATCAAATCAAAAGGTACTAGTGGGACTTCCATTCCGTACAGCTGACACTCTTTCCTTACTGGTTCTCGGCTGTAGCAAAACTCTAGACATGACTTTATGTAGCCCTTAACGAAATTTCGGACTCGTCGAAACCAAAAATGTTGACTAATTCGCTCGACAGTACCATCTATTCCTGGATGTCCAACTTCATCATGGCAAAGTCTTACAATTCTCCATCTTAAGCCACGTGGAATAACAAGAAGTTCGCCTGTGTCATTCTTTTTCCTGTACAAGCGATGTGATTTGACTAGAAATTCTTTAGCGTAGTGTTTTCGTTGCGTTGAGTCAACTTCACCTTTCAATATAGCCACGATCTGCTTCAAATCGACATCTTGCTTTTGCATTGTAAAAATCCAGTCTTCGTCTGATATTTCGATTGCAGTCAGTTTTGATGTTACATCTTCTGCTTCTGCAGGTTGCTCAACTGGAGCACGACTCATTGCGTCGACATGAGCCATGATTTTTCCCGGACGATGACAAGCAGTAAAATCATATTCAAGCAACTTCAGGAGCCAGCGTGACACTCGTGATAGCATTCAGACTTGAAATGGCGGCACAATCAGTATTAATTACAAAATGTTTGCCCAGGAGATATAGTCGGAATCGTTCACCAGCTTCTAATAATGCTAAGATCTCCACTTCATAGGCATGGTATTTGCTCTCGGCGTCACTGCAAATACGACTAAAATATGCGATGGGCCTCTTTGTCCTATTATCTTCTCGTTGAATCAAAATTCCGGCAAGCCCATTGCTGCTTGCATCAGTGTGAAGTTCTTGGTCCTTTTTAACGTCGTAGATACCCAAGACAGCTTTGCTGGTTATAGCCTTTGTTAAAGTTTTAAAAGAGTCTTCACATTTGGCGCACCAGTTGAAAGAAACATCCTTTCTTGTCAATCTCGTCAGTGGAGAAGCAATATGACCATAATTCTCCACAAACTTACGGAAATAGCCAGTTAACCCCAAGAATCGTCTTATCTCAGTAACATTCATTGGTCTTGGAAACTCTTCAATAGCTATAGTCTTGATTTGTCCAGGACTTATTCCATTTTCATCCACTATGTGTCCCAAGAACGATACGCTGCTTTTCATGAAGAAACATTTCGAAGCCCTGAGTGTCAGATCTTCTTTTCGAATAATTTTAAGAAATTCTTCCAAATTGCGTAAACCTCCCTCAAATGTATCTGAGGCAACAATAACCTCGTCGACGTAGCTTACAACATTTTCCTTTAACGGCTCTATTATCCTCGTCATCATCTTCTGGAACGTACATGGCGCATTCTTCAGCCCAAATGGCATACGGTTAAATTCAAAATGGCCATTGTGCGTAATGAAAGCCGTAAACTTTTTCGATTGTTCTTCTATCTCGATCTGGTAATAGCCAGACATCATATCAAAGACATCATATCAAGTGGTAAAATACTTCTTACCTGACAGAGTCGACAACACACCATCCACCGTAGGCATTGGCCATGGCTGTCTCCCGGTTATCGCATTTACCGCCCGATAATCTACACAGAGTCTGTCTTCGCCATTAGCCTTCGGAGCTAACACGATCGGAGATGCGTATAACGATGTCGACGGACGTATTATATTCAATTCCAACAATTCACTCACGATACGATCGACTACTTGTCTTTTTGGAATCGGTATTAAATATGGTTTTCTTGCGATTGGTGTGGGAGATGTAACCGATATCTCCATCTTCATCGCGCTGCATTTACCGAGTTCTCTTAAATTGTCACCAAAACACGTTGAATATTCATTTAATAATTTTACAAGTTTGTCTTTTTCGCTCGATCTTAAATTTTCACCGCACTGAATATTATTCTCAGTTTTAGCGTACACTTTGCAATTTCCGTTTTCAAGTACTACCCGACCATTTGATAGAATGTCCAGACCGATTACAACATCATATGTCATTTCATTGTCATCGATTATAAGTAATTCCGTGTCATAACACTGTTTATCGATTGTCACTTTAACTTCATTTATTTTTTCCACGCATTTATATTCACCTCCTGCGAAGCCTTGTAGTGATTTGTAACATTCTTTCACGTTTCGATTTAATTTTCTCGCAACGGATTGTTTGACGAGAGACACAGCACTTCCCGAGTCTATTAATGCACTACAATGTTCTTCGTCCAGTTTAATATTTTTCATTATAATCTTCGGATTTACTATCGAGTTCACTGGATCTTTAGCCTTTCGTGACGGTTGAGGACAATTTCTCGATATATGTCCTACTTCCTGGCAATTATAACACATTGGACCCGATTTCGATATCGATTTAGCACTATGGTCATCTCTATCTTTTCTCTCAATATTCTTTTTCATAACCAAATTTTGTTTTCCATGCATTTGTGGACCATACATTTGTTTTCCCGAACTTGCACTAACATTTTGCAACGATTTCAGTAGGTCGGGACACTTTATAAATGACATGACAGAGAGGGTTCTACGTACACTTTCGTCTTCTAATCCATTTATCGTGTATCTTATTATAGCGTTATCGTTTAGTTGGCCGCGGCGACCGATTGCCAACATATTGTAATAATATTCAATTAAATTTTCACCTCTCTTTTGACGCGTTTTCATCATTTGAATATGAATGTCCGTACTATTTATCACACACGGGAAGTCGTCTATAAACGCTGTAATAAAGTCAGACCAGTTCTTGAACAATGGTTGAGCGTCAACCCACAATCTCGCGGCAGCTAATAATTTACTCCGAATCGCGAATAACAATAATCCATCATTCCACCGATACGCGTCTTTCAATTCCTCAACCCTTTCAACGAATTGAACCGAAGTGATGACGTCATTATTAGGGTCGAACGTACTTCACGCACACTACATTGATTATTGAAAACAAACGGCGATTGATAATTATTTGCACTATTATCAGCTAGTACATTTTCATTTGGCACATACGATGTCTGAGTAGGGTTGAAATATTTCGTCTCTGGTATATTAATCATTTTTCTCCTACCATTTGACGACGTTACAATTGTTGTTTGCGGCAATACACACGAATGCATTGATGGCGTATTTAACGGCCAATTCGTTCTATGCATCAAATTGCCATGATTTTGCATGCTCACATTTTGCAAAGGTATTGTGTATTGTTGTTGTTCTCCCACATTTGTCGTGTTTCCAAAAATATTCACTTGCGGCTGCGTGGTACAGTTGTACGACGCACTTGCATCATATTGATGTGTTGTCATATTTTGCATATATCGATTCACATTCGATGCCACGGACGTAATCATTGGCGCACACACAGTGCTTGTTGTTGCTATCGGCGCAACAGCAAAGGCATTCGAATCAAAACAACACAACAAATCATTTGAGTCTAATCGTTTACTCTCATTTTCTCTTTTGTCATGTTCTACCGAAAATGGTGGTTGTTTTCGACATTCCACTTGTTGCGCTGAGATGCTGCTCGCATGATGCTCTACCAAATTCTCTGCACCCGAAGTGGCAGTTACAACATTTTCAAATTTCTCTGCAACAGAATTCTGCAGCAGCAACACATTTGTACCCATCGTCGACGTCGTCGTAGAATATGTTTGTAATTGTTGAGTGAGCGACTCCATAGTTCGCTGGAGACGCAATACGTCACCCCGCAATGCCTCCATTATATTCTCCGTTGTCGTTGGTACTACTTCGATGTTCTGCAAACTCTGTTGTTTCTCCTCCATGTCGTTGTCATGCACTCGCCCTTTCGCTTCTCTCAGACGTTTAATGAGTTCTAATTTATTTCCCGATGTTTTCAAACCGACTTCACGTAGCTTTTCCTTGAGCTGAACTATTGTCCACTTGTCCATACGATACGCACTTGATTTCACAATAGTTTTTTTGTTTTTCGTCTCTCCCCTTTTCTTTCCGAACACATACACTCAATACCGAACCGATACATATATCCCACTTCTGAAATTTGTCAAGCGGATGGTCGTGGGGGAGGGTGAAAACTTACCTTGATTTGCCTTCGGTATTGAGACACTAACACAATTACGTTTAGAAGGTTTATTTAATGTTTATATAAAAGAGTTTGTTTATATACAATGGAGAGTGACAATGTACGATCGAACCAATTCGTTTGAATGTTAATTAGCAACTGAACTTATTTGTGTCTGTCCTTCGTATGGGCAAAAGAAATGTCAAAAAACGGAATTCATAAATTAAAGAGTTGCCAGGACAGAAACAATGGAAAATAGGGTACCCAAAATAATATTAGGTGACAAAAGTAAGATATCTTGTACTGGCAGAAACCGAACCAATAAGTACAGGTACCTCGCGTAAATTAGAGCCACCGTATAAAGGTCCATTCATCGTAACAAAGATACTTGGGAACGACAGGTATGTGATCGAAGATGTGCCAGGATCTAAACGTAAACAACGCCATTACCCTTCGGTGTACGCTTCTGATAAGTTGAAACCATGGTGCAATTTACCGAATTTCGAAGGTTGCGAAAGCGACGACGATGGAGACGAGGACGCCTCCTGTATGTAGGATTGGCCGACTGTGAGGTTGGTGAAATAGTATTTAAAAAAATTAAGTACAAACACGCAACCCTGCACGGCGAATGGCAGAAAGAAGATAGTAAAAAGGACAGTCGAGTGATGGTTACGAGGCCGACAAGACCGATCGGAGAAGGAGTGTAGAATTATTATTATTATTATTTCCTTGATTTTCGTGAATTGTATTATTTCTTAGCTTTGTTTTATTTTAATGTGTTAAAAAGTGAGAAACTAAAACTATTAAACGATTGTAACTTGATATATATATATATATATATATATATATATATATATATATATATATATAAAAATATATATATATATATATATATATATATATATAAATATATATATATATATATATATATATATATATATATATATATATATATATATATATATATATATATATATCAATATATATAAATATATATTGAAAAAGTTTATTAGAAACTAATGTATCTTTCATTGAAAACCTCTATCCTAGTTCGATGAGAACATATTTCAGACCACTCCTCTCAGATGCCTTTCCGTTGTACGACTAGAAAGGTGAAACCAAATTAGGAAGCCCCCTTTTCAAGTCAATAAATACTGCCACCGTGGTCCTTCTTTTACTCACGTTGTGGCGACACTCTCCGAAAAGTTAAGTAGGGGTGTATAATGGCACAGACAACGTAGTCATATGGATTTCCAAAGATTTAAAAAAATGGTGGTAGTTAATCAAAAGTTCACAAGTAACGAAAAAAGCAAGTTTGCTCTCCCAATTTCTCATTTAAACAAAGACTCCATCCCACTAGGGAGAAAATAAGTGCTTCGACAATTACATGATTTGTTTGTATGTTTTTCGTTAAATCAGATTTGTGTTGGTTTTCATTGGCATATGCCACGATGCCTTGATTTCGTACGCTGAGAGGGAAGCCGGCATGAAGGAAATAATAAAGATTCTATTGATGATATGAATCATCATATTGATGAGTGCATTTAAACGTAGATTGAAGCAAATTCCAAGGGATTTTGAAAGTTTCAATTGTGGTTCCATTTATATACCTTGCACATTTTTTAATGGTAAACATTTTAGATCGGAAATAACTGCGAATGATACCAATGTATTCGCTTCGTGTTGTCATAAGGTAAAGTTAATTTACCTGCATTGTTTCCAAATACATTTTTTATTTCGCATTCTGATGGGCTCAATTCCAATGATCTCGATATTAAACATAGAGCCAATAATTATTTAATAATTCATCTTTTGCGATGGTCAGTTCTGAAGAAAATGTGTCTGATCATTTGGTGTCTATCATTTTAAAATGCATTATGTGTTTTATCATAGAGTAGGGCCGATGACATCTGAATTCGGACGGTCCCCATTTTTTGCTCAACTATATTTTTACGATGTCGACACAGCCGTAAAAAAAGAATTTGACTAGTATCAATAATAATTTAATGCAGACAATTTAATTTCACGAATGACACGAAAAATTACATCATGACGTACTTGGTTAGCACTGTTCATTAAATAAGAACTGTTCTTCCGCTGGATCAAAATCTGTCGGCACATCTGACATTAAATTGGAAGTGGCAAACCAATTGATTTACAATTGATCAACACATTTTCAATATGCAATAGTAGCTGAGTTTCAGCGCGAGTGTGAAAGAAACGATACCCGTCTGTTCACAGTTTATAATTTGGTTGCACTGATAGTGACAATTAAAATGCTTATACATACAGATTTGTAAACAAATTTTAAAGAGGAACACGAAAAATTAAAAAATGGCAAATTCTGAGCAAGCATTGGTACGTATATGTACACATTAATTAATATACGATAATATACTATTTATTCGATTATTTAGGTTACAAGCTCTATATTGGAGGATTACAGCATTTTCGTCCCTTAAGAGTGGGAAGCCTTAACATCGGAATTTTGGTATTCTTATTGAAGAATATCAATTCTGTCTTTTCTGGATTCACATCTAGTCCACATCTAGTGGCCTAGGAATTCAGTTTGTTCCCTTTTTGGATAATATCACTTATTATGCTGGGAAGCATGCCTGATACACCAATCACAAACTCGTCCGCATATGATATCGTCTTAGCCCCATAGGGTATATTATGTTAAGTATATTATCAATGACTAGTAGCCACAATAGTGGTGAAATTACCCCGCCTTGTGGTGTACTTATATTGACATGTTTAATGAGAACTGTGTTGCCAAGCTCTGACTGAATGATCCTAGTCTTAAGCATTGAATCTATCCAGTACCTAAGAACAGCTACACTGTTAAGAGAGTTCAGGTTTGCATTATTGGTAACATTTTTCAAAGCCCCTAACTGCAACTGCAATAAATAAGGACCCATTGCTGGCTAATCTTAGCGATGGATTTGCCAAGGTCTTCCTTCGATTACCGATCATCGCTCATTAACACCCTACATTAGCATAGCACCTGGGAGGAGTCGAAGCCGGGGGAAACATCCACATCGGAGAGGAGATGTTCTATCACCATTTGGACTCAGTCTCCCCCCATTTCTCCAGAACTTTCTTTTCCCTGGATATATCATCGATAAGCGCCATATATATCTCGTCCTTAGCTATATGGTTTTCTGATGTTCGTCGATGGGCCGTCGGTTGTTCTTATTTTATTAGCGACCTTGTGTCTCTTGGAAGTCGAAAATGTCACATCCTGTAATCTATTTCGCTTCGTCGCATTTCCTGGGAGAGAGATAGTGACCAGGTACTGTTCAAACTCGTTTACGACTGCTTGGTATTTGGCATTGGCTGCCCTGTCAAATTCATGTACCGACCCTTCCGCGTTATTCTTGGCAATTTTATTTATTATGAAGAGGGCTTTATAGTACCGACTTTTCTGACCACTGCCTCAGACTATGGCTTTACAAGCTTAGAGTTTTCTGTGCCGTTGTTGTTTTTAGGGTTGCTGTATTTCACTGCATGAGCCATCAGCGGTTTTCTTGTTTACCAACGTACTTTGTCTATTGTCGGCGTCAATGGTCTCCAAGCTGGAGACTAGCAACTCATACTCTGAGTAGGTGGTTTCTGTGTTTTTAGTTTTGTTATATGCATCTGTTTCGACCGACCACCCTCCCCCAATGGTTTTTGTAGTCATGGCTTTTCGTAGGGAAAGGTGGGTCCGCCAAGACGGAGCACCCTTGCCGCGGAAGGCCACCGTTACTCCCCGATGCGACTCGGAGAGGCACGCTTCAGATATAGTCTACGTACGTAGCCCCCTGACTGCAAAACTTATCCAATGGGCGCGGTGACGCTTAATACCCTGGATTAGAGGGAAGTGTTTATTGACTCTCCAGTCTAGATACGTTGTGTTCAGTAAGTGGCAGAGTCCCCTCGAGCAGGATGTGCCTCATCCTTATGCATTTACGGTATTGATAGAGTTTTCGCATATCTCTACCGTGAGGATATAATTAATATTGAAGTATATTATTTTATACTTGCAACGAAATAAGATAGACTCTTTCTTTTGGAAAGTTTTCACCCTTTTTGAATAAAAATCGTTTTATTAATGAGGGAAAAATAAAAGCTAAAATTTCAATAAAAATATACAAAGAAATGAATTCATAAGATAAAAAAAAAAGTTTAAAATTAATTAAAAATAAAAAAAAACTTATTTAAGTTAAGATCCTGAATAAGGATCTTGATAAAAAAATTAATTTCACGGACGCAACGTGTCCGTGGTTTCACAAATAATGCGAGTGAATTTCAAAAACGTTATAATTTATCGACGGATTAGACGGCTCCCTGGAAAAGACTAACTTTACAATTCAATTTAGCTTAAAATATAACATAGCCTATTGCCCCTGCATCGGCATTTTCCCAAAGGTAGCGGATGCGCGTGCATCGCGTAGCCAGCCGCAACCTGAGTCGTCAGCGAAGTCAGCGAATATCGTGGGAAGCATAATGCACGAAAGTTCGCACTACGTTGCGTAACGGGTACATTGCTCGGCGTTGACTCTTCCCCTCTTAAAAACCTGCGTCCCGCAGATCTGCATTCGGAACATATTTGGAAGAGTGGTGCTTTTATGGATGGCGTATTACCGATGGTACCAAAAACTCGGGATATTCAGCTTACATTCTCCGATGTCAATTCGTATATATATTCCAGATCTCTCAAGATTCCTTTGCTAATAACATTTGCGAGGATTGGCGGGAAGGCTTGCATTGTAGTTGTCAGGATGCTTAAGTAAGTGTTGTTGCCAAGGATTACCTACTCATTGAGTAACTAGATCACATAGCTGCCATTTAAAATCGTCGACGTGTTTCTGGAAACCAAATTTCCGATATAGTTCGTCAGGAAGATTGTGTTTTCGTTGATCAGTTCGACAATTCTTTCGTTGTTAGATCGCATCTGGCATTCTGCAGGACCCCCTTTCAAGATTCTTGGTAGACACTGATCCTCTGGTATCTTCTGGATAGCTTCGGGGTTGCATATTGTTGAATTTGCGATTGCCAGACAGTCGCCGATTATTCCAAACGTTTCTTCTCGGCTGATGAGTACCCTTTTGTACGGGACCACAACTTGCATACTACTGTTGATAGTTGTGGTGATGGTAGAATTGCCTCTTTACCTTGGGTAGCGCCAGAACGTACAATAACGAAGACTCATTTGTGAAAATAGATGGTTTGCCATACTCTGTTGCTTCCAATATATTTTGGTACGGCAACGTTTCCACCTCGTTCAAGATCTGATTGATTTCTTCGGCATTTAGAAGGTTGCTGTTCACGATGCCCGTCTAAGCCATTTGACAAGCGAGTACGATTTCGTTTACAGCTTCCTTTAGTATGAGAATCTTGTCCAGTATGCTCTGTTCAAAACGGACCTCATCGTTATCACTGCTGATATTGTTGTATTTCGCTGACAACTATGTTGACCTTGTCGATTAGTTCCTTCATCTTCTCAAAGACTTCGGCGTTAATTTTATATTGGTGGTTGTTGTTTTCGGTTATATCGTTCTCGCTTCGCAATATAGTGTCCCAATCCGTGGCATCTGGATTCCCTGCTATCCACTTCCAAGCGGATCCAATCCAGTTTATTGAGCGTTTACCCCTAGGATGTGTTGCAGTCAATTCGCTTAGACGCAGCTTCGTCACCCTCAGATGAAATTCAAGGATTGACTTAGTTTGTTCGTGTCGCACCGACCCATATACCAAGTCGGCGAGGAGTTCCAATGCGTGAGACGATACCTTTAGGACATCGTCAATTATTCTCTGGAATATTGCTGGCGCGTTCCTTAGCCCAAAAGGGAGTCTTAAAAATTCATATTTACCATTCATGGTTGAAAATGCAGTTTTTGCAATGTCCTTCCCTTTCATTAGAATTTGATGGAAACCAGATGTTAAGTCTATAGTCGTGAAGACTTTTGCCTCACCAAGGCTAGCTATTGTTCTGTTGATATCAGGGATTAGATACGTGTCTGAAGTAGTGACTACGTTCAGTCGCTTGAAATCAATGACCATCCTGTACTGTTTTTCTCCGTTTGGTTTGGGTTTTTTGGGAACTACCCAAATCGGAGAGTTATACGGACTTTTGGACGGACGAATGACATTTTCTCGGAGAAGTTCTTCTACTTGCCTACCCACTTCTTCCCGCATGCAAGCTGGATAGGGATAGCTTTTTGTATAAATAGGATTTTTGTTTTAGGTTTTTTGTTTTAGGGTATCAATACATCGGGTTTTAATATGAGGATGTTAAGCCCTCTGTCGAGAACTGCTTTAACCGCACGAAGCGTGTCGTCCCCTATTAAGCCATCAAAAGATTCTAAGCCTGGAAGGACAAAAAATGTGGTTTCCACATCCCTATTTGCGAATTCAAAAAATTTTCCGGATAGTTTTTCTGTAATTTTTAATTTTCCACCAGCGGAATTTACGAAAAAACGTTTTTCTACTTTAACGGTTTTCTCGGCGACGCGAGGACTAAAGTTGTTCTTACTTGCTCCTGTGGGGACGAGAAATTGCAGTTTTTTATTTTCTAATGTGGTGTATTCTATATATGGTATGCCTGAAAAGAGGCTCCCATCGTAAAATTTACTTCGTCTGACATTTGTTCGGTTGAAGTGCTTGGGATGTCATTTGAGTCGGTTGGAGGCGTATTATCTTCAGTAACTATAGCCTCGGAGTCAGTTTCGGGAATATCTTCGGCTGGCACCATGTAAAACATGCGCTGTTGTTTAATTGGCACGTTCATCGAAAATCCCTTCCTCTTAAAGGGCTGGAAGCCTTGGGGGTCTATTTGAATAATTAACGTCCCTACTCTGAACCGATCGATCGACTTCCATTTTTACGGGTGGTTTGGGAGCTGTCGGCCTAGGAGGCACATTGCCACCCGTTCTGCCATCGAAATGCCTTCTATTTGAAGCTTGGGGATATGTATTGGAGGAAAATCTCCTCGGAGGTAGATTTTGTCGGTTTTCGGTTTTACCCATTTGGTTCACCGGAATAGTTATTGTGTTGGAAATCCCAACAGGGTGAATGAAGTGACGTCGCACATTTATGTTTTGTATGTCGAGGCAGGACGTATACGCTTCTGGTAAGGTTTGTGGCCTCTAAATGGAGATCAACCTAGAAAGGTCACCATCTAAGCCACGGACAAATACGTCCAATGCCCTATTCCTATATGCTTCTACTAGGGCAGTGACCCTTTCCTGAGAGTAGGATTCGGTTTTAACCTTGTTTATAACCAAAGATAGTTGGTGGTTAACTAAAGCATAGAATGCGTCTAATTTCATGCCCCTCTGAGACAGCTGTCCGAGTTGGTATTCCAAAGTACGGATGTCTCTTTTGTCCGCATAGTGCAAGGACAGACACTTTTTTATAGTTTGCCAGTCATCATCAAAAATATTATAAGAAATCAAGGCAGAATCTGCACCACCCCTAATCTTGCCCCTAATATTTTGCAGGATTGCCCTGTAAATGGGTTTTGTCTTCACTATTTCGAAATCCTTAAGGATTGCCTCTACACTGTGCACCCACGAAATATACTGCGCTGGATTTGCCTCGAACGGGCGAAGTTCCTTTACGCAATCAGGCAGTCTTGATATGTCCCTTAATTCTTCCTCATTCTGAGGAGCTCGAGGTGCAGCCGCCACTGGGTTCGGTGATATCGATTGATTACTCGTTTCGAGGGCTGATATTCTCCTTTCTGTATTCCTAATCTGTTCTATCAAAGAATTCACTGCACCTGTTAAATTCGTCACTGTTCTTTGAAGTTCCTCCATAATATTTTCTTATTAGATCACTATGATAAGCAAAAGTTAGGTGCAGGTCCTTTAAATTCTTCTCCAACTACAGTAGCCTCCGTTTCCGTTAGTTTTTTGTCGTCGCGTCCACACTCGTACAGTTCACTCCTTATCGGTTCTGGCCTGTGCCCACTTTCCACTCTGGCACCGCCTTCTTCTCAAATATTAAAAATGCTTTCAACCGAAATTTCACAACACAATCACTTAAACCCCTTTTTTTCAATGATTTTCTTTTAATTGATTTTTGATATATTTTTTTCTCTTCAGGGTTTTTATACCACAAATTTATTTCAATTTATTTGATTTTTTACTTGAAAAAATGTCCCATTTTTTGTGTAAGCTTATATTTTTTTTTAAGCGATTTTCATAAAAATTTTTTAATGTCCTTGCTAGGATTTTGCTATGCGCAAACTGGAGGGATCGGTTTTTTTGGCTAGATTTCGCAGTTTGAGTTTATTATTTTTTCTATAAAAAAATAAAATAAATTTTATTGTCCTTGTTGGGTTTTTTCCTTTATGAGCAAACTGGAGGGATCGGCTTTTTAGTCTCGATTTCGCAGCTTGATTTTTTTATTTTATTTTTTCCTTTATTTATTTTATTTTATTACGAGTCCTTTCCAGGAGCTCGACTCGGGTTCGCGACCAGCGTTTATCCTTCACAAAATTATGGTGCTGGTCCCTGCTCGGGCGCCAGCTAAGATCCTGAATAAGGATCTTGATAAAAAATAAATTTCACGGACACAGCGTGTCCGTGGTTTCACAAATAAAACGAGTGAATTTCAAAAACATTATAATTTATTGACCGATTAGAACGGCTCCCTGGAAAAGACTAACTTTATAATTCAATTTAGCTTAAAACCTAACCTAGCATATTGCCGCTGCGTCGGCATTTTCCCACAGGTAGCGGATGCACGTGCATCGCGTAGCCAGACGCAACCTAAGCCGTCAGCGAAGTCAGCGAATATCGTGGGAAGCATAATGCACGAAAGTTCGCACTACGTTGAGTAACGGGTACATTGCTCGGCGTTGACATATATGTATATCGTAAGTATATATATATATTTATATATATATTTACGAGGTGTGATCAAAAGATAACCGTTATTTTCATCTTTTCGTGAGTTACGTATGTTCGATGTTCGCATTTTTTTTTTATGTTGGTACACATGTCTGTTATATATGTTGGCAAATACCAACCATTTTGGATTGTCAGTTTGTTTTTGACAGATAAAAAGGTTAGTCGTGTTTTGGTGTGCTCTTCGATTTTGTACTATTCGAAAAAAATGGATCAAAGAAACTGTATTCAGTTTTGTGTAAAAAATGAAATTAAATGCGCAAGGCCATTTGAAATGTTGACTGTGGCCTTTGGTAAGTCTACTATGAGCAGAACACAAGTTCAATTGTGGTATACCCGGTTTAAGGAAGGCCGAGAAGATGTCAGTGACGATGCTCGTCCTGGTCGCCGGGGAACGTCAACAACCGATGGAAACATTGACGCAGTGAAGAAAATGATTTTGGATAATCGTCGAAACACTATCAGAGAGGTTGCTGATGATGTTGGCATATCGTTCGGCTCATGCCAAGCAATTTTTACGGATGTTTTAGGCATGAAACGTGCAGCAGCGAAGATTGTTCCAAAATTGCTAAATTTCGAGCAAAAACAACGTCGCATGGACATCGCTCAGGAGCTGTTTTTGGCCAAAAACAAAACCGGTATCATGCCTCAACCACCGTATTCACCGGACTTGGCCCCCGCTCACTTTTTCCAAAACTGAAGACACCGATGAAAGGAAAGCGTTTTGCTACGATTGAGGAGATAGAAATCGAAAAAGGAGCTGTAGGCGATACCAAAAAAAGGGTTTCAGAAGTGTTTCGAGGATTGAAAAAAATGCTGGCATAAGTGTATTATATCTGAGGGGAATTACTTTATAGGGGACAGGATAGTTGTTGATGAATAAAGAAATGCTTTATTTTTTTATCACACCTCGTATATATATGTATATATTATATATATTTATATATATATGTATATATTATATATATATATATATATATATATATATATATATATATATATATATATATATATATATATATATATATATATATATATATATATATATATATATATATATATATATATATATATATATATATATATTTATATATATATATATATATATATATATATATATATATATATATATATATATATATATATATATATATATATATATATATATATATATATATATATATATATATATACATATATATACGAGGTGTGATAAAAAAATAAAGCATTTATTTATTCATCAACAACTATCTTGTCCCCTATAAAGTAATTCCCCTCAGATATAATACACTTATGCCAGCATTTTTTTCAATCCTCGAAACACTTCTGAAACCCTTTTTTTGGTATCGCCTACAGCTCCTTTTTCGATTTCTATCTCCTCAATCGTAGCAAAACGCTTTCCTTTCATCGGTGTCTTCAGTTTTGGAAAAAGGAAAAAGTCAGCGGGGGCCAAGTCCGGTGAATACGGTGGTTGAGGCATGATACCGGTTTTGTTTTTCGCCAAAAACAGCTCCTGAGCGATGTCCATGCGACGTTGTTTTTGCTCGAAATTTAGCAATTTTGGAACAATCTTCGCTGCCGCACGTTTCATGCCTAAAACATCCGTAAAAATTGCTTGGCATGAGCCGAACGATATGCCAACATCATCAGCAACCTCTCTGATAGTGATTCGACGATTATCCAAAATCATTTTCTTCACTGCGTCAATGTTTCCATCGGTTGTTGACGGTCCCCGGCGACCAGGACGAGCATCGTCACTGACATCTTCTCGGCCTTCCTTAAACCGGGTATACCACAATTGAACTTGTGTTCTGCTCATAGTAGACTTACCAAAGGCCACAGTCAACATTTCAAATGGCCTTGCGCATTTAATTTCATTTTTTATACAAAACTGAATACAGTTTCTTTGATCCATTTTTTTCGAATAGTACAAAATCGAAGAGCACACCAGAACACGACTAACCTTTGTATCTGTCAAAAACAAACTGACAATCCAAAATGGTTGGTATTTGCCAACATATATAACAGACATGTGTACCAACATAAAAAAAAATGCGAACATCGAACATACGTAACTCACGAAAAGATGAAAATAACGGTTATCTTTTGATCACACCTCGTAAATATATATATATATATATATATATATATATATATATATATATATATATATATATATATATATATATATATATATATATATATATATATATATATATACTTACGATATACATATATGTCAACGCCGAGCAATGTACCCGTTACTCAACGTAGTGCGAACTTTCGTGCATTATGCTTCCCACGATATTCGCTGACTTCGCTGACGGCTTAGGTTGCGTCTGGCTACGCGATGCACGTGCATCCGCTACCTGTGGGAAAATGCCGACGCAGCGGCAATATGCTAGGTTAGGTTTTAAGCTAAATTGAATTATAAAGTTAGTCTTTTCCAGGGAGCCGTTCTAATCGGTCAATAAATTATAATGTTTTTGAAATGCACTCGTTTTATTTGTGAAACCACGGACACGCTGTGTCCGTGAAATTTATTTTTTATCAAGATCCTTATTCAGGATCTTAGCTGGCGCCCGAGCAGGGACCAGCAACATAATTTTGTGAAGGATAAACGCTGGTCGCGAACCCGAGTCGAGCTCCTGGAAAGGACTCGTAATAAAATAAAATAAATAAAGGAAAAAATAAAATAAAAAAATCAAGCTGCGAAATCGAGACTAAAAAGCCGATCCCTCCAGTTTGCTCATAAAGGAAAAAACCCAACAAGGGCAATAAAATTTATTTTATTTTTTTATAGAAAAAATAATAAACTCAAACTGCGAAATCTAGCCAAAAAAACCGATCCCTCCAGTTTGCGCATAGCAAAATCCTAGCAAGAACATAAAAAAAATTTTTTGAAAATCGCTAAAAAAAAAAATATAAGCTTACACAAAAAATGGGACATTTTTTCAAGTAAAAAATCAAATAAATTGAAATAAATTTGTGGTATAAAAACCCTGAAGAGAAAAAAATATATCAAAAATCAATTAAAAGAAAATCATTGAAAAAGAGGGGTTTAAGTGATTGTGTTGTGAAATTTCGGTTGAAAGCATTTTTAATATTTGAGAAGAAGGCGGTGCCAGAGTGGAAAGTGGGCACAGGCCAGAACCGATAAGGAGTGAACTGTACGAGTGTGGACCGCGACGACAAAAAACTAACGGAAACGGAGGCTACTGTAGTTGGAGAAGAATTTAAAGGACCTGCAGCTATCACCAAATGAAGATTATTGTACTGTAAGTAGATAACTTTTGCTTATAATAGTGATCTAATAAGAAAATATTATGGAGGAACTTCAAAGAACAGTGACGAATTTAACAGGTGCAGTGAATTCTTTGATAGAACAGATTAGGAATACAGAAAGGAGAATATCAGCCCTCGAAACGAGTAATCAATCGATATCACCGAACCCAGTGGCGGCTGCACCTCGAGCTCCTCAGAATGAGGAAGAATTAAGGGACATATCAAGACTGCCTGATTGCGTAAAGGAACTTCGCCCGTTCGAGGCAAATCCAGCGCAGTATATTTCGTGGGTGCACAGTGTAGAGGCAATCCTTAAGGATTTCGAAATAGTGAAGACAAAACCCATTTACAGGGCAATCCTGCAAAATATTAGGGGCAAGATTAGGGGTGGTGCAGATTCTGCCTTGATTTCTTATAATATTTTTGATGATGACTGGCAAACTATAAAAAAGTGTCTGTCCTTGCACTATGCGGACAAAAGAGACATCCGTACTTTGGAATACCAACTCGGACAGCTGTCTCAGAGGGGCATGAAATTAGACGCATTCTATGCTTTAGTTAACCACCAACTATCTTTGGTTATAAACAAGGTTAAAACCGAATCCTACTCTCAGGAAAGGGTCACTGCCCTAGTAGAAGCATATAGGAATAGGGCATTGGACGTATTTGTCCGTGGCTTAGATGGTGACCTTTCTAGGTTGATCTCCATTTAGAGGCCACAAACCTTACCAGAAGCGTATACGTCCTGCCTCGACATACAAAACCTAAATGTGCGACGTCACTTCATTCACCCTGTTGGGATTTCCAACACAATAACTATTCCGGTGAACCAAATGGGTAAAACCGAAAACCGACAAAATCTACCTCCGAGGAGATTTTCCTCCAATACATATCCCCAAGCTTCAAATAGAAGGCATTTCGATGGCAGAACGGGTGGCAATGTGCCTCCTAGGCCGACAGCTCCCAAACCACCCGTAAAAATGGAAGTCGATCGATCGGTTCAGAGTAGGGACGTTAATTATTCAAATAGACCCCCAAGGCTTCCAGCCCTTTAAGAGGAAGGGATTTTCGATGAACGTGCCAATTAAACAACAGCGCATGTTTTACATGGTGCCAGCCGAAGATATTCCCGAAACTGACTCCGAGGCTATAGTTACTGAAGATAATACGCCTCCAACCGACTCAAATGACATCCCAAGCACTTCAACCGAACAAATGTCAGACGAAGTAAATTTTACGATGGGAGCCTCTTTTCAGGCATACCATATATAGAATACACCACATTAGAAAATAAAAAACTGCAATTTCTCGTCGCCACAGGAGCCAGTAAGAACAACTTTAGTCCTCGCGTCGCCGAGAAAACCGTTAAAGTAGAAAAACGTTTTTTCGTAAATTCCGCTGGTGGAAAATTAAAAATTACAGAAAAACTATCCGGAAAATTTTTTGAATTCGCAAATAGGGATGTGGAAACCACATTTTTTGTCCTTCCAGGCTTAGAATCTTTTGATGGCTTAATAGGGGACGACACGCTTCGTGCGGTTAAAGCAGTTCTCGACAGAGGGCTTAACATCCTCATATTAAAACCCGATGTATTGATACCCTAAAACAAAAAACCTAAAACAAAAATCCATTTTATACAAAAAGCTATCCCTATCCAGCTCGCATGCGGGAAGAAGTGGGTAGGCAAGTAGAAGAACTTCTCCGAGAAAATGTCATTCGTCCGTCCAAAAGTCCGTATAACTCTCCGATTTGGGTAGTTCCCAAAAAACCCAAACCAAACGGAGAAAAACAGTACAGGATGGTCATTGATTTCAAGCGACTTAACGTAGTCACTACTTCAGACACGTATCTAATCCCTGATATCAACAGAACAATAGCTAGCCTTGGTGAGGCAAAAGTCTTCACGACTATAGACTTAACATCTGGTTTCCATCAAATTCTAATGAAAGGGAAGGACATTGCAAAAACTGCATTTTCAACCATGAATGGTAAATATGAATTTTTAAGACTCCCTTTTGGGCTAAGGAACGCGCCAGCAATATTCCAGAGAATAATTGACGATGTCCTAAAGGTATCGTCTCACGCATTGGAACTCCTCGCCGACTTGGTATATGGGTCGGTGCGACACGAACAAACTAAGTCAATCCTTGAATTTCATCTGAGGGTGACGAAGCTGCGTCTAAGCGAATTGACTGCAACACATCCTAGGGGTAAACGCTCAATAAACTGGATTGGATCCGCTTGGAAGTGGATAGCAGGGAATCCAGATGCCACGGATTGGGACACTATATTGCGAAGCGAGAACGATATAACCGAAAACAACAACCACCAATATAAAATTAACGCCGAAGTCTTTGAGAAGATGAAGGAACTAATCGACAAGGTCAACATAGTTGTCAGCGAAATACAACAATATCAGCAGTGATGGCGATGAGGTCCGTTTTGAACAGAGCATACTGGACAAGATTCTCATACTAAAGGAAGCTGTAAACGAAATCGTACTCGACTGTCAAATGGCTAAGACGGGCATCGTGAACAGCAACCTTCTAAATGCCGAAGAAATCAATCAGATCTTGAACGAGGTGGAAACGTTGCCGTACCAAAATGTATTGGAAGCAACAGAGTATGGCAAACCATCTATTTTCACAAATGAGTCTTCGTTATTGTACGTTCTGGCGCTACCCAAGGTAAAGAGGCAATTCTACCATCACCACAACTATCAACAGTAGTATGCAAGTTGTGGTCCCGTACAAAAGGGTACTCATCAGCCGAGAAGAAACGTTTGGAATAATCGGCGACTGTCTGGCAATCGCAAATTCAACAATATGCAACCCCGAAGCTATCCAGAAGATACCAGAGGATCAGTGTCTACCAAGAATCTTGAAAGGGGGTCCTGCAGAATGCCAGATGCGATCTAACAACGAAAGAATTGTCGAACTGATCAACGAAAACACAATCTTCCTGACGAACTATATCGGAAATTTGGTTTCCAGAAACACGTCGACGATTTTAAATGGCAGCTATGTGATCTAGTTACTCAATGAGTAGGTAATCCTTGGCAACAACACTTACTCAAGCATCCTGACTATATATATATGACTATATATATATATATATATATATATATATATATATATATATATATATATATATATATATATATATATATATATATAGTTATTTTCATTTATTTGTTTATTTTATGAATTTATTTACCGTTTTTTTCCTCTCATTAAGACAACGATTTTTATTCAAAAAGGATGGAAATTTTTCAAAAGAAACAGACAATCTTATTTCGTTGCAAGTTTAAAATGATATTCTTCTTTTTCATTATACATAGGCCGGGATCATTGGTTTTAAAAATTTTTAATTTTAAATATGACACAGTGCAACATTGATAAATGGATTGGGATGAAGCTTAAAGGAAATCAAAGTTCACAGCTTCCAAAACAAAGCAGCTTTTTCCATCACGTCCCAATATTTTTTTTTTATACGTATTTAAAGTTGGTAAATTCGACATGATTCATTTCAGCCCCTAAAATAGCTATTTGACTGTTGCACTGTGAATCAGTGTACAACAAGAAGTAAAAACATTACAGAAAAATATACTAGGGGAAAAATACTGGAGGACATCAATGAAAATGAACGTGGTAGTGGTGGAGAAATATATATCTCGGACCATATGTAAGTAAATGGTAGTTTCGGTTAAGGTAAAACCACCAACTTATAGTTTTTGGAACTGCTGTGGCTAAAAATCGGTAGAGTGATAAAGACTGTGCTGTAGGGTTAATCGTGGCATTGAAACGAGATGCAGCTGAAATTCTCTAGACAGTTCCTATGGTGTCCTTCGAACCGATTACTATGCAATCATGAGTGGTTTGGAGAGAAATTATTTCTGGAAGCATGAAACAGTTCTATGGCATAGAATTGTAGACTCATAAAACAAAGTCTGATGAAACACTACAGAAGTTGTCAGCAGATGTTGGCCGGTTAACATACGAGTATGTGGTATTCCCAAAATATGCGAGCAAAGTAACTGAGAATTTTAAAATCCATGCATCGTGGACGGAATTGTGACTCCCTAACCAGTATAGCTGTATTAACGAAACCAAAGAAGACATTTACAGAAGCAGTCAGTAATGCGGCTATAAAATTGGAAGAGGTGTATGCCAACAATTTTACAACGTACATAAATTGGATGAGGAAAAGGATGAATTAGTGCAGCCAAGCGTCCAAAACAGTTTTCAATTCAGACGTGAACGCATCTTCACAGCGTCGAATGACATTCAAAGGGAAATGTTTTAACTGTGGCAAACCAGGTCACATTGCGCGGGACTGCCGTAAACGTTATAGGCGATCACGAAAACTCTCTAATGAGCGAAGTAACCACGAGGCAGAAAATAGGGACACAGAATTCGTCCCGAAGATATCGTTAAACTAAAAATAGTTGCAAAGTGACATGAACTGACTCCCACAACGGATTGCCCTAGACTATTATTTCGCATTTGGAGCATAATACAACGAGTCATCGTTTTACTATGACATTGTGCACGGGTTCGTCGAGTTCAATTGTCTGTAGTGATCTAATCAATGAGGAGTGCCAACCACTTTTTGGAATACAATTCATGACGGCGACGGCAGAAACTGCTAGAGGTATGGAAAAGATGACAAAGTCATTGAAGATTGGTACAAAACTGTCACACATGAATACTACAGAAGTTGTCAGCAGATGAACCGAAGTTGTCTACCACCGTCTGGACCAATTTGTCAACCGCCAAGAAGAGTATTACTTGCGAAAGAAGGCAGAGTAATGAAGATGGATGGAATCATCCGCGAGTCCATGGAGTTCACTAGTAGTACAGATGAACGAGAAGGACGGAAGCACGTGGTTCTGTCTCGACTACAGAAAGTTGAACGATATCACAAAGAAAGACAGCTGCCCGCTTCCTAGATTTGATGACACGTTGGATATTCTTTCTGGTGCGAAATGGTTCTCCACATAAGATCTTCCAAGAGGTTATTGGCAGGTGGAGTTGATAAACGGGACAAAGAGAAAACTGCATTTATTGTTGGTTGTACCTTATGGCAATTTACGGTTATGCCTTTTAGTCTTTGTAACGCATCAACAACATTCGAGCAACTCATGAAGTATGTGTTAAAGGGCCTCCACTGGAAAATATTCCTAGTTTATATCAACAACAACATCATGGTAACAACCTGCTAAAGGTGTTCGAACTAGTGACAGCTGCTAGATTGGAACTTAACTCGATTGTGCGAAGAGTGAAGTGAAATTCACGGCAACAGCTGGCGACTTAAACAAAGATGAAGATAAAATAAAGGCAGTTAGAGAATGGCGGCGTCCAACTAATCTGCGCGAATTGCGAAGCTTTCATTATGCATATATTATCGAACAAACAATGCAAGTAGTTTACATGATTTGACGAAGGAAAAACGCAAGTTTTCATGGGGTGAAGCACAGTAAAAAACATTTGGTCAATTAAAAGATCTACTACTCATCCTGTCATATCTAGTGTCAGGGAAACAGTTTATACTGGATACCGATGCTAGGGGATGTTGTATAGGGATCGTATTGTCAGAAGTGATAAATGGCCATGAGAAGGTAGTTGATTATTTTAGTAAAAGATTAGCAAAATCTGAAAGGAGCTACCTAGAAAGCAGAGAGTAACTTTGGATATTATAGAATCGGCCAAGCATCCCCATAAGTACTTGTATGACCAAAAATTGCATGTGAGAACAGATCATGCAGCTCTGGGGTAGCTTTTGCAGTTCAAAGATCCCGAGGGCCAGCTTGCACGATACATTAAACTCCTCCATAGTAATGATTTTTCCATCGACCACCGAAAAGGAGTACAGTACGGCAATGCAGATGCTTTGTCACGACGACCTTTCAAGATGGAATCCAAGCACTACTCCAGGATGGAGCAGAAAGAGAATGTCAAGGATGTTCTGCTACTAGAAGAAAAATGCTTAGTTGCTCCAATAGGAATCGACCAGAATAAGGATCCTGACTTTGCGGTAATCATAGCAGTTATATGGCAGGATAAGAGACCAACGTGGGATTCTGAAGATAGCAAAGGCATACTGGAATCAGTTGCAGAGTCTAACACTGCAAAATGGTTGTTTGTATCGTATTTAGGAAATCGAGGATGGCAAAGAGACACGGAATCTTATTGTGGTTCGAAAGCCCAAATGTGGCGTGTTTCTAGAAGCATACCACAAAGAAACATGTGGAGGGCTCTTGAGCGTTTCCAAAACAATTGAAAAGATCTCAGCCCGATTCTACTGGTTTGTCTACCAAGAGTTAGTTAGCCAGATGGATCCAAAAATGTGAAAGATGGAAGAATGCAAATGGACCAGAGACTAAAAGGCGTGTTAAAATGGACCAATATTACGTGGATGCACCATTTGAATGGATGTGGCTGAACCATTTCCATTGAGTGATTCCGTCAATAAGTACGTGCTAGTAGTAATTGAATATTTTAGTAAATGGTCAGCAGTCTCCGCTATGCGCAATCAAGAAACAAAAATTCTGGGTAAATTTTTCATGGCGAGTTTGATTTCATATTTTGGAAACTACATTCCGATCCAGGTTAAATTTTGAGTCTGCTATGTGAAAAACCTCTACATACCCAATCAGATGGCATGGTTCAAAAGTTTCCAAGATCTCGTGGCAGATTGAAAGTAGTGCATTTGGAGACCACAGTAGCACAGTACGGATACGGAGTATCACTGATTGTTCTGGACGAACAATCTTAAATTATGGGGTGTGTGAAGAAACCAGTATGTTATGCAACACCAAGCAAAAACATTACAGATAAAATTACTAGGGGAAAAAATGTTTTTCGTTTTTGTTTGACTGAACATAATCTTGTGATTCAAAGCTTAAGAAAATCAATTTACGTAACAGAATGCATTATGTAAATACATACATTTTTGAGTACATAGAAGTATGAACATTTTCAAATTATTTTTTTACGCACGCTGTTCTATTGATTAATAAATAATGCTTTTTAGGCAATTTTAAAAGACAATAAAAAACAAAAACTTTGAATGTAATGTTCCTTGTGTTTGCTTATAAACAAAACATATCTCAATCTTTCTTGGGCAACATCTGAAAACTGATTTTGGTATACTCACATTCTTTTATACTTTTAAGATTTATACTGTTCCTTCTGGTTCATTCGGTGTTAGATTTTATATTATAAAAAAATTATATATACTCATTTCAAAAATAGGTACAATTACAAAGTTCTCTACAATTACATATGTCAAATAAATTTATGAACTATTGTCTCAATGTGGAAAATTCAACGAAATACATTTCTTAAATATTCTTAAAAGTCTACGAATTTCTAAAATAAATATTTTTATATTTCTTTTAGATATATACAGCACTATCAAAAATGGCTTCCTATGCAACACTTTTATATCTGTGAAATAAAAAGGCAATTGATACAACAAATAGGCAAGGACCCTAATGATCTTATGAGAATTTCGGAAGGCGACCTTAATAACAAAATAGTATATACGAAAGAACTTCTTCACCTATACCAGAAAATAGCGCCTTGTAAAAAATATTGTATATTGCATTAGGTACAGGGTGTCCACACAAAGGTTTACTACTTTTTTGGCGGCTTTTTGGTAAATATTAGTTTTGTCACTCCATAGTCTTTAAGTATAAACGTGGCAAATTAATAATGGAAAATATTCTATTGAAAAATGCGTTTTAATAGTGAAAACCTTTTTTTTGTTACTTGATAATGACAATCCGGACTTTTTAGAAAAATTAATTATGAGTGAAGAGGCTTATTTCCACTTAAGTGGACATGTAGCAAACAAAACAGCCAGTTTTGGGCAGAGAGAAACCCCAAATTATTCATTAATCACCATTACATCCCTTGAGAGTGACGGTATGGTGTGCAATTTGCAGTGAAGGGTTCATACGAAAATCTGAATGGTTCAGCTGTTACAGTCAATGATGAACGTTATCGTGATATAATAAGGAACTTGTCCAGACTAGAATTGGCTGTGTGAAAAAATGATGAAAAATGTAATCAAAAGAGCACGTATGTGTAAGACTAATAGAGGTGGACATTTTTCAGACATTGTTTTTCATATATAACTCTAAACATTAAATAAACGATCGGTGAACATTAAATCTATTTTCTTTCATTTCAAACAAATTCATAAGCAAAAAAGTAGTAAGCCTTTTGGGTGGACACCCTGTACATAAATTCTCAAACTATAAACTAAAAAAAAACTTCTTTAAATGCAGGCGAAGTGAGAATGCTGGGAATTCTATGCTTTGAATTGCACTCAGCCTTAGCTGAATATGCGCGTCGCTTATCTTTGCAAACAAAATTAATACAAAAAAAACTTCTGGACGAATCATTGATCTATGTCGAAAAATGTGTTAACTATTTGCAATTTGAATCGGATATATTTATCGAAGGGATCATCTTTCAACAGGCGAAGATTAATAGAGATACTCTCAAAATGGTTCTTAGAATATGACTATAATTGTATGAAGAAATGTTATAATTGTAATCAGGTTTTTAAAATAAAAATGGTTATATGGATTACGTTTAATTAGTTTGTTCAAATCCAAGTCGGGATAGTCGCAACAACTATATTTTATAATTGAATTTTACATCTTTACTAATGTTCTTTCTGAACCGAATAAAAACATTTATTTTTAACGATAAATATTTATCAAAAAAAATGTGTTGTTTATGTAAAACATTTGCAATTTATTTATTTGACTGCTGATTTATATTTCCATTTAGCTCTCGTTATAAGAATATTTCTAATAATGTGGATATACGAGTATACCAATTTCCTGAGTTATTTAAATAAATGGGATTTACAAAAAAAAAGGATAAATGAATACATTTAAATTTTAAAATAATTCAACTATATAAGACACAAAAAGCGAAGACAGATGATAGTGGGTTGTGGATTTAATTTACAAGAGGGATTAAAGTTGGTGAACAAAAATTGGTGGCATCCAAATTCTAATATCCCCAAAATTGCTTGTAAAGTCCAAATTTATTAGATAATATAAATATAAATAAGAGAGTAAGTTAGTAGTCGTCAATTCAGTTGAAAATTAAGATTAGTAATAGTAGTAGTAGTAGTAGTAGTAGTAATAAGCTCTTTACTTATAAATTTACAAAAAAATTATAGAGAACCTGAGATCCTCATGGTTTCAAGCCGTCTAATATAGATCAGTTTATGTATCCTAACATTTGTTGTGTTAAAAGTAAATATATAATAGTAATAGTTCCTTGCGGAACTACATAATTTCAGATTTGCAGAGATTAACCTCCAATTTCCATTTTTGACAGTAGTTTTCTAGTTGGTACATCATATGTTGAAAGGTTTCTGGCTTATCAGATAACAACACTATGCCATCTGCATACTCGTACATCATTACCCAGACATTTGTATTGCTAAAGTGGATATCCCCTCCAGCATAATCAAGCAAATAGTTTAGATATAATATATATTTTTAATTTTTGGTTTCTTCAGCACATTTTTAAGATCGTGCGTACAGGATACTGTTTGCTGTTTGTGGGGGATTTAGTAGAGTTTCAAAGTAGTTTTTAAATTAAGATTATCTTTCAGCGAATTATCAGAAGGAGAATTATTGACAACTTTGTCAGACCTTATAGCAATTTCGGACACCCCACTTGCCCTCGTCAGAGATCTTTCAATGAAAGGCAATCTTCAAGCATTTTATTATGTCTCAGAAATGTATCTGATTCCAGCATTGTATCTGATTCTTGCGGTTTTTTAATTTTTGGTTTCTTCAGCACATTTTTAAGATCGTGCGTAAAGGATACTGTTTGATGTTTGTGGGGGATTTAGTAGATTTTCAAAGTAGTTTTTAAATTAAGATTATCTCTCAGCGAATTATCAGAAGGAGAATTATTGAAAACTTTGTCAGACCTTATAGCAATTTCGGACACCCCACTTGTCCTCGTCAGAGATCTTTCAATGAAAGGCAATCTTCAAGCAATTTCTTATGTCTGAGAAATGAACAACAAAGCAGCTATGAACCCTCCCAGGAATCGAACCTGGGTGTTTTGACAGCCTCGTTTGACTGTAGAGATGTATTCCTTATTGACGTCTCATATAGGTACTTGAACCAATATGAGACTAGAAATGATAAGATGATTGTTCAAGTACTGGAACCTGAACAGTCCGTCGCTGAAATGAAAGACTCAGTTTTCTTATTGATAGAGAGTGATTGGCTTATTAAAATTCATCGTCTTCAATAATAACTTATTGCTAACATCATCAATATTAATTAATAAGTACTAACGGTAAATATCAGCAGAATACAACAGCAGCACATAGCAGCAGAATATAATAGCAGCATGGGCAAGTTCAGTAAAACATACGTTTCAATGCCACCCAAATGTTTTTGTTGCATTTTTGGGAAAGCACCTAGTGCTTGTCATTTGAGCCTCAATGCTACTGCTCGCGCAGACTGTACATTCGTTGTTGTTGTTAGTGCAAACGTACGGTTACATTCAAATATACTTTTGCATTAAACATTAAGTTACATTTGCAGGTTGTGCGATTGTATATTTAAATGAAGTCGTACTCTGGGCCTTCAGTCATTGTAATCTGTCCATCCAGACAATTACGCTAATTCCAGGTGTTGAACTCACTGATCCTGTGGTTAAAACGCATATTCTTCAATCAAAGGACATCCGTAAAGCCAAGCCTGGAGGTATTGAGCAGTAGCATCAAGAGACTCACCACCAAGTACTTCGAGATATCTGACAGCTACGTGTAATTCACAGCACTTCTATCGGTCCAGTTATATTCTATAATGTATCAAAATTACCAACTATTGAAAATTTGTGAGAATCAGGCTTAGACGAGGATAAATATGAACAGATAGTGAACTGGATGTTATTAGGGTAAAACTAAGTCATAACAGTAGTGCAGCTGGACCGTCAATAGTGGGAGAGCCTATTACATGGAGTTCGTTGCCACTGTCAAAGGTAGCTAAGTAGATAGGTACAATGCAGCAAGGCATGCCGAGATATTAATGTGATATGGATTATAACCAGCCGGAATTGTTTATAAAGTTTGTTAAATCTGAAAGCTCTAATTTCGGACATTGCCCCAGGCTTTCCGGGAAAAGAGTTCCGAAAAATGTGTTACTCCTTCCACTAAAGGTTGTTTCCTTCTCTGTGGTTTTGCAGCTTATGCAATGAGCATAGAACGAAATCACCATTGGTTAAGCGTAAGGTTGGTAATAGTGTGTCTAGATTTGTTAAGAATATGCTTCCTACTTCCTTCTCTGTAATTAGGTCACATCGTTTTTGAAATTTTATATGTCGCATTGTCTTTCCACATATCCTGTATTTTGCGGAATAAGTGGTTGTATACACTTACTTTAATATCGGATAACGTCCATACAGGAAAACGCTTGGTCAGTTTCAAACGAATCTCTAGTAGCTAACTTATCGGCTCTCTCATTGCCTCAACGTTTCTACATCCTGGAACACAGATGAAGGATACTTTAATATTGGTCGAAAATGGATTAAATTCAGACATACATATACATAAACATATACATATACATATATATGTATACATTCTCACGGACCTTTTCGGAGCCGAATTAAAGCTCAGCTATTCCAGGGTTCTTCAACAGAATATTTAATTTATTTAAAAGGATTAATCACAATAATAAATTATTATAACTAATTTAAGAGGAAGAGTCATAGCTACCAGGGCCTTCAACTCGATTTAATATAATATTTTACATATTTACTTATTTAGGTATTTAAATATAATTTTGGATGTGGCATTCTTTTAAGAATTTATTAATCTTTGCTATGTTATTCTTTGATGTATCTTTTAGAGAATCACTTAGAATCTGGTTATGGAATATATTTTTACGGGTTGTTTGGAAGTTGGGGCAGTTATTTAGCAGGTGTAACGAGGATATTGATTCCCCACAGATTTACAGTTAGGTAACGGGTCCGATGCGAAGTCGTACAAATTTTTTGTTTGTTGGCGAGAGGAAGTTACAGGATAATGTGGTTTCATTCCGTCTGTGTTGAAGGTGGTATAAAAGTGTTCATATTTTTTCCAAGTGCAATAGTTCGTGGCAACATGGAGAGATATTATATGTCGCAGTAAGTCTTTAGTTTATGAGACTTGGAAGACGTAGTTTGGAGCCGTAATTGACTCTACAGCAGCTTTATCTGCAAGCTCGTTACCTGGTATCCGCGAATGTCCTGGGACCCACATAATTTCTATTTTCTTGGAGTATTTAATACACGAGTTACGGATATTATTAACGTCCTGCTGCTATCATTATCGAATGGCTTCAATAGTCGATTTGCTGTCTGTACATATGAGGAAGTTTCCTTTATTATTGTGAGCAAAGTCGATGGCACATTTAACAGCAAAAGCTTCGGCAGTAAATACAGAGCTAAATGGAGGAAGACATCCTGACGTAATAAAATTTCCATTGTGGTGGACTACAGCAAATAATGTGACAAGAATTCCTTTTGATCCGTCTGTATAGAGTAGACTCCATTTTTTGTTTATATATTCACTTGCCGTTTCTGTAAAAAGTTGTCTATAAACTTTGGGATCGGTGACAGTTTTTGGATATTGCAGTAAATTCAATGCAAAGGAGCTATTTTTTTTATTCCAAGGTGGTTCACTTTGTCGCTTAGTTTGACAGACTTTTATATCCCAGTCAAGGTTTTTGGAGAATTGGACACATCTACGAATTATGGATTTAATTTTGTATTGTCGTTTGTGCTTGACAGCCTCCATTATGTCTTGTTGCAGTACTCTGTTGTTAGTAATGAAGAGTTTAGGGACGAATTTTGATGTTGACAACGATAATTGCTGTTGAATAGATGGCAGCCCAGCTTCAGCGAATATATTTTTAAAGATGACGATGGAAAGGCGATAATGCTCCTGCGGACAGCTGTGCCGTAAGGGCTTCCAAAGATTTTATGTTTTTTTGAGAACACCATCAATAAATTGGCAAGGCGTAATCTATTTTGGAAAGTATGAGAGCTCTTGTGATGTTAATTAATGTTGAAATGTGTATTAAACTCTGTTTGGATGTTAGGTATTTAATAATGTTGAGGCGGGTAGCTAGACTCTTTCTTAACTGTAAACAATGCTCCTTAAAGTTAAACTTATTATCAAAAATAACACCAAGAACTCTCAGATGTTTTACAAGTTCAATATTTACATTATCATATTTAAGGCTAAAACAATTACATTTGGTTTTCTTACATATACGAGTATATGTAGTATTTTACATTTAATAGCAGATAGTTTGGCGCCAGAGAAGTTGCCCCAATTTGTAATTTCATTAAGTATTTTTATGAAAGTAGATTTGATAGTATTGAGATATTTTGTCTTAGAGCATATAAGGGCGTCGTCTGCATAAATTGTGTGTTGAATATTTTTGTATCTATCGAGTAATTTAATGAAATGGTCGAATGCAATAATAAATAGAACAACCGATACTGGGGAACCCTGCGGAATGCCATTGACGAGGGTGTATGTATTTGCTAGTTCTGTGTTAACTTTAACTCTTATTTTTCGGTTTGATAAGAAAGCTCTGACGATATTAAAAATTTTCTTTCCTACACCCCAAATCGCAAGTTGATGAAGGACAACATGTATTCCTATGCGGTCAAAGGCTCTATGAAAATTAGTAGCTAAAACGGTGACATGGTTTTTGGTGGAAAGTGAAGTTGTAACGAAATCTTGAAAGCTACTTGGTTATGACTCTTTAAATTATTTTTTGATATAAACCACATTATTCTATCGAGTATTTTTCCGTTAAACTCATACTTGCTTTTATTGGGTTTTGGGAAGGGTACAACCTCAGCTGTTCGCCAATTTTGGGGGTAAATACCTTGTTCAAGGATACTATTGTATAAATTTATGATTTTAATTTTTGCGGGTTTGGGTAGCGTAACGACTCCTTTTCGCCGGGGTAAGCTCGCCGGATTTCCAGGAGTCGTTTACAGAAAATCTCTAAAGTATTCAAAGCTTGTTTACGTTAATTTAATTATTTTATTTATTTATTAATTTTAAAAAGGCTTAACTACTTGATACAATTATTTTTACTAAACTTAAATACGGACACAGTTGAACTATATGTCCCCCTAGCTTCTGTAGCGTTTGTCAGTGTGGGTTTCTAGCAGAGAATCGATTATAAACCATAATCTCCTCTAGATTCCCCTAGCTTCTGTAGCGTTTATCAGTGTGGGTTTCTAGCAGAGAATCGATTATAAACCATAATCTCCTCTAGATTCCCCTAGCTTCTGTTGCGTTTGTCAGTGTGGTTTCTAGCAGAGAATCGATTATAAACCATAATTTCCTCTAGATTCCCCTAGCTTCTGTAGCGTTTGTCAGTGTGGGTTTCTAGCAGAGAATCGATTATAAACCATAATCTCCTCTTGATTCCCCTAGCTTCTGTTGCGTTTGTCAGTGTGGGTTTCTAGCAGAGAATCGATTATAAACCATAATCTCCTCTAGATTCCCCAAGCTTCTGTTGCGTTTGTCAGTGTGGGTTTCTAGCAGAGAATCGATTATAAACCATAATTTCCTCTAGATTCCCCTAGCTTCTGTAGCGTTTGTCAGTGTGGGTTTCTAGCAGAGAATCGATTATAAACCATAATCTCCTCTAGATTCCCCTAGCTTCTGTAGCGTTTGTCAGTGTGGGTTTCTAGCAGAGAATCGATTATAAACCATAATCTCCTCTAGATTCCCCTAGCTTCTGTTGCGTTTGTCAGTGTGGGTTTCTAGCAGAGAATCGATTATAAACCATAATCTCCTCTAGATTCCCCTAGCTTCTGTTGCGTTTGTCAGTGTGTATAACTCTGTTTAGTACGATGCGTCTGGTCTGCCTGATGCCGAAATAAAGAAAGAGTGTCTTGTCTGCCTGATGCCGAATGAAAGAAAGAGCGTCTTGTCTGCCTGATGCCGAATGAAAGAAAGAGCGTCTCGTCTGCCTGATGCCGAATGAAAGAAAGAGCGTCTTGTCTGCCTGATGCCGAATGAAAGAAAGAGGCTGGGTTGCCAGTTGCTCCTGCTTTTATGCTCCAGGTTTAGTGTAGATCAGCCAATAGTTGTTGGTGTGCGGGAACTGTAGTTTGTTGTGGCATGTTGCTACGGTTTCCCGCATTGTTCTTCTCGTATGAATTTGACCTTGGGCCACCTTCAGCACATTGTTGTTCTTTCTCGCTGTTGTAAGTTTTTGCCCTTGGGCCACCTTCAATATTGTGTTGTTGTCGTGATGATTTACCTTGTTGTTGTTCCTTGTGCTGTTTGTTGTTGTTGCTATTTGTCCTTCGGCCACCTTCAGCACTTTGTTGATATTTTCTATCGATGGCATAAAATATTTAAAAATATTAAATATTGGATATTTAATTCTGCTTCTCCTCTTTATGCTTTGTCCGGCCTGTTGGTGTGCTTAGCGATCGGTCTGTCGTGTTCCACTTTGTGCTTGGCCTTCGTTTTTGGGTGTTGTTAGTGGGCTATTTTCCCAACTAATGCAGTCGGCAACTTCTGTCGCGATCTCTTGTAAATCTAACAATGCGTTAGGCACTGTTGTTGTAAATTCATATCAGTGCTTTGGGCACTGTTGTTGTAAATTCATATCAGTGCGTTGGGCACTGTTGTTGTAAATTCATATTATTTTAACTGTGGTCAGCCGGTTGCACAATTGTTTGTGTGATATTCTCCTGTGTTATCTTGCGTTGTAGACTTCGTTGCATGTTTTTCGTCGCTTATCACAGGGTTCCACTGTCTGACTTAATTGTGGCTGTGTCTTCTGTCCTCCCAATGCAGAGTATAACACTTGTTGTTGGTAGCATTACTATGGTGGGAGGTGTCTTAGACTCACTTGTATGATGGCTGCTGCACTAAATATGATGGCGGTTGTGTGTGTGGTTTTAGCAATGGAAGTGGGAGGTTCCAAATTCTTAGGACTATTAACGTATATATTTTAGGGTTGGTTGTGTGATATTCTCCTGTGTTATCTTGCGTTGTTGACTTCGTTGCATGTTTTTCGTCGCTTATCACAGGGTTCCACTGTCTGACTTAATTGTGGCTGTGTTTTCTGTCCTCCCAATGCAGTGTATAACACTTGTTGTTGGTAGCATTACTATGGTGGGAGGTGTCTTAGACTCACTTGTATGATGGCTGCTGCACTAAATATGATGGCGGTTGTGTGTGTGGTTTTAGCAATGAGAGTGGGAGGTGCCAAATTCTTAGGACTATTAACGTATATATTTTAGGGTTGGTTGTTTAAGCACTTGGCCCCTATTTTAAATATACACGTTTGGGGCGTTATGGCAAAACTAAATATGTAGGGGCAAATTTACGCCTAAAATTTGCTCCTCACAGTAGGTGTTTCAACATTTGGTACGATATACGGTCAAAACCAGGAGTTTTGCTCTTAGCATTGGATAGGGCGGACTCGAATTCTAGTATGGATATATTTGATTCTATTTGTTTGGCTGAGGTAGATCATTTTTTGGGTTTATATTGGGTTTGAAGAGCTGTGTTTTTTTCAATTCTAAAGTGTGGTTCTGCGAGAGATTAGACCATGATGTGGCGAAGAAATTAGCTATGTCTGTGGATTTGGATAATAGGTTCGCACCATTTTTTATTGTTTTTATTTTTCCAAGGGGCTTGCTTCCTACAAGGCCCCTAATGTTGGACCAGATTTTTTGGAGCTGGTTTGCGGGTTTATATTTTCCGTGAGTTTTTCAAGACAATCTGCTTTGGCGTTTTTGCTTTTCTGAAAACAGCATTGGCTTTCCTGTATAAGATCAGATTATGTATACTTACATGTATATGTCTCTTATATCTGTACCATGAATTTTGTTTTTCCTCTCGCAGGTTGGACAAGTGGGTACTCCACCAAGGAAAAGTAGCTTTAACTACATTTCCTTTAGACTGGGGTATTGCTATGTTTGCGGCACTACAGATGATTTTTTGTATTTTTGCAGCATCTTTATTCACATTACTGGATTGAACGCAGGTTGGAAACTGTTTCTCACAAATTGAGTTAAAAAGTGTAGAGTCGGCTAGGTATATTTTAAATTTTGGTTTTATTTTACTTTTTTCTATATTGAATTTATAATTTGTTTCTATGAAGATCGGAAAATGATCGCTTCCGTGCAAATATTCAGAAATTTTACAAGAACATTTAGGAGCAATTTGTGAGGAGCATATACTGAGATCTATGTGTGAAAAGGTTTTATGAGTGGAAAAATGCGTAGGCTACTCATCATTTAATACTATTAAATTTTCACATAAAATAATAACCTCCAAGATTCTTCCTCGTTGGTTGGATTTTCTTGATCCCCATAGCGGACTCAATGAATTAAAGTCACCTACTATATTTTTGCTGAGAGAAGTTTTGACAGGTGGGGATATACATATTGACTATATTGAAAACGATGCAAATATTGATTTCGATTATGTGTGTTGCTAGAACAGAACTAACTGAAAGCAGTTTGTGAGGGATGTATTTTTTATGAGCAAACCTTTGCCTTGTTTAGAAGTAGTGTTGGTTGTCAAGTTATGAATGGACCCTACATATTGTTTTGGTACTATTGTATTATTTGTTGAAAACGGGATGAGTGTTTCTTGTAGCGCAATTATGTCCGGGTTAAAGTCTTTTATTACCAATTGTAATGCGTGGTAGTTGTTTACGAATCAGAAAAATTTATTATGTTTGTATAGTGTGCAGATTCTGCCGGTTGTATTCTTATTTCGGTTTTGTTCAGTGCTTTCATATCGTATTTGGTATTTGGTAGCCGATTTAGAGCTTTAGTTAGTGCATTAATGTTTTCCACGTTTTATATATATATGGGTGGTGGTTTTTGAGTTTGTTTTGTTATTTGATTCTGTATAGTTGAATTTGTTTTTGTCCCACTGTTATATTGTTCGCCAGATTTGTTATTTACTACCAGATGTTCGAACCTGTTTGTTGTATTTGGAGGGAGTAACTTCCTCTGCCAATATTCTGGTAGTGTTGTTTGTGTTGCGTCCTGTTGATTTGGTTTTCTGTTTTTTGTTGTTATTATTTTGGTTCGTTACTTTGTTTGTCGATTCCTTTTCGCGGCTATGTTTTCGTTTACTCTGCTCGGAATGTTTGCTATTGTTTCTACTGTGAGAGTTTTGTTCTTGCGTGTTTATTGCTGTTGTTGTAATCGGTGATGTTGGCTTAGTAGAAATAATTGTTGCTTTAGAATAAAGCAATGTACTTGTCGTAGCTGTCGAAGCTACTGTTGTAGTACGAGACCGATGTTGTACCCGGTGGGTAAGCCTACTTCATAGTAGTGGGTGTCGCGCATTGAACCTTTCACGGTATTGAAGCGCTGGTAGTGGTGCCGCTGAGGAGAGCGGGAGGGCAAGATCTGGCTCTGCTCTCTGCTACTTCGACAGGGAAATTGGAGGAGTCGTTACTTTCAGTAGAGACAAATGAATAATATGCATTTCTATTTGTTATTGTTTTTTGTTGATGTTTTCTATTTGTGGATTCTATGAGCGGATTCGCAAAGAAAATTCTTGATTCTTCATTCTCAGTTCATTTGACAAATTTGCAAGTGTTCCACAAAGAGTATTTTGTGTCGTTGATTGAAGTTAGCTTTGCTGTGAACTCTCTTGAACTTATATCCTAGCTATTTATCTTAGACGTTGCTCATACGTAGCTAGATTTTCTTTAACAAGGACGATCTGGTACAGCAGCGCTTACATCAAAGTTAAACACGACTCACTCAACTAGTGGAAAAGAACTCCCAGCAGATAAAAGAAATGTCCTATATGGTACAAATTGAGACACGTCAAGAATTGTTCGAAAAATCTGTAGAACAAAAATTCATTGTGAATGAGCAAAGCCTCACCTATTATAAGAAGGTTCATCTAAAATAAAATTCATGCCACAGAAAAATTCATTAGCGTCTTCAAAATGTAGTTTGAGACTACCGTTAGCACAAATGGATGGAGTACTCGCGAAAAAGTGGCGATATTAACCGTGTCGTCGAAAGGTGCAGCTGCTTTACTGTAAACTATCTTAGAAAGTGTGCGAGATGTACCAAGTAATATACATAAAAACAAAACATCAAAGGCCAATATTAAAACCTATGTGGAAGTTCGGTGGGTGCGATCCGCTTTAGTCTTCTTTGTGGGCAATTTTTTATTCCCGATAGTTGTCGCATATGAGGATTTCATTGGTCTTTAGACGCTCCGAGTATTTTTTGCTACATGTTTTTATGGTTTCCTCTACTGTGTCAATGTTGTAGTCAATCAGAATGTCTTCATTCGTCACAAGCCAGCCAGCCTCTGTTATTACACGGAGAATTTTTTATTGTGCTCTTTGGATTAGTAGTATGTTGGTTTTGCTCGCGGTCCCCCACATTTCTAACCCGTAATTTCATATTGGTATGATTATTTTCTTATATATTTTTTGTTTATTATGTAATGATAGTTTGGAACTTCTTTCCAACTTAATTGACTGAATTTGTTTCTTACTTCGTATTGTTTTCTTTTTATGTGTTGTCTCCAAGTAAGTTTGGCGTCGATAATTTTGCGCTGGGTTCAGTTTAAATTATTTAGCCTCAGTCGTTATTTTTTCTTCGTTGGTTATCGCTAAGAGTACAGTATGATCCGCAAATGATGCTATGATGGTTCCTGGTGTTGTGGGGTTTGGAATATCGGTGGTATATATTAGATATAAACGTGGTCCTAGTACCTTGGGGCACTACCGCTTTCATTTGTAATAACTGTTTAAAGGTGGTGTACTATTTATATTTTATTTAGAAGTCATTTGTGCCAAACTCTATCAAACGCTTTAGCAATGTCCAACAATACCGCCACACAATACTTCTTTTTATCCATGTCGTCCAAAATGTTATCTACAACTCTGTGGACTTGTTGCACGGTTGAGTGATACCTTCTAAATCCGAACTGGTGACTTTCCGAATTGGAATAACTTCTTTTTGTGTCAAGATTGGTTCAATTCTATCACACAGTATTTTCTCAAATACCTTTGAAAGAATTGGCTAGAGGCTAATGGGTCGATAAGAGCTGGTTCTTCCTGCGTCTTTGTTTGGTTTCGGAATTGCTATTATTTGAGCTAACTTCTACAAGACTGGAAAATGATTTTGTCTAAATATAGCATTAAATATATTTCTAGTATATATTATTATAGAATCATATAGATTTTTGAATATTTTCCCGTTGATCAGGTCACATCCAGGTGTATTTAGTTTTTCATTTTCGCGACTTGTGTTTAAATTTCAACTATTTTCGTCAATTTTGTTTAGTCATAGCGAACATTGGTCGTTATATTGGATATTTTGAGTGTCCACGTCATTACTGAAAATGTTTGCGAAGTGTCTTGAGAGAGTTGTTGCTTTCTGAGTGTTCGTTTTTGCCAAGGTACTGTTTTCTGATTTTATGGATAGTGTAAAACTGTCTAGTTCTTAGTAGCTTTCCAAAGGGAATAATGTGTAGCGGCCGTCGTCCCTAAATTGTTTAGATAATTTTCTAGTTTACAATCCTTATATTGTTTTATCGTTCCCTTGTCTCCCGGGTGTCTAGTAATTTGTGAAATAGTTCTTTTTTGCTGAGGTGGTTGGAAGTTTGTTTTACAGTGTAAAGGATGGGTTGGGTCATTGTTATTAAAGTCCAGGGAGAATAAAGGAAGTGGTTGTTTATTTATTTGCATATTGTGAATGTTTAGTATTTCATGTCCTAATTCTTCCAGTTCGGCAATAATATTGTATTTTTCCGCTGAGTAATGTATATTTCGTAAAATTTATTCAAATCCATGCTGCTCTTTGGGCTTAAATGTATAATATTTTGTTTCTTTTTGCCTAAGCAATTTTATTTTTATTTATTTAAAAGGATTAATCACAATAATAAATTATTATATCTAACTTAAGAGGAAAAGTCATAGTAATTTAAGAGGAAGAGTCACGACACATGGGTCTTTGTGTCGTCAATCACTCAAGGGGACCAACATGTACTTAGGTGCGTGCCTTAATTTATTGTCTGGCGGAAGTTGGGTCTATCACCTCCACGCGGTGACGGCTGGTAACAATTGCGCATCAGATGTCTGGTGCGACTTGTTAATTCTGATAGGACGCGCCAGGTAGCTGGTGCGCGATTGGCTAAGAGAGATCAGGCAAACTCACTAGGGCGACCACCCCTGGGGTGTGATAATTCTTGCTGCAATGACTCAACTAGCTATGCCGATGGGGAGTATTAAGCGCCCTGGCAGGGCCACCCATATCGGAAAGATAGATTGAAGAGTAGCAAGTAAGAGGAGTCCCTCCCCTAATCCACGGTGTTAAGCGACTGCCGTGCCGATGGAATGATTTGCAGCCAGGGGGTAATATCGTGCTGTATTTTAACGGAGCCTCTTGGACACCGGGTCGAATCCAAGAGTAGCTGTGACGTTGCTATGGCAACCGGGCTCTGTCATAGTAGACCATCCCAGTCCCGATGTAGTATTGTAAACTGCCGAATCTGCTAAGGCGGATAGGCGATCGTAAGAAACAGACAGATAAACAACAAAAAAAGAAAAATTATACAAAAAACTTGAATACGCGGGAATTGTCCGCGACAGAACTCGCGAACCAAATGGAGCATCAGCTCTGTGATGACGGTTCGCGCGGCAATGCTCTTACCAGCAGGACCAGTGCTCATTTGCCTCAGCGCATGAAACCAGGGGCTAAGCAAATTGGTCACAAAGGCCAACCAGTAAAATCTGGTGCATTAGCACCAGCAACACCCAGCAAAACATCAGCATCAGCCACACAGACCAACGTACCTCCTTCAACATCGGAGTCTTGTGCTCTTGCACTACCCGCGTAAAGAAGTAGGCCAGCGGCGGCTGATGTTTCAAGAACAGGAGACCCAATACAGAGGGCAGATGCAGCAGCAACACCAGCATACAGCGGTGTAGCTCTGTGGCTCAAACGGGGTGAGAAGGCAACAGAATCTGCAGCTATTGCAGGATAAAGGCCAGGATCGCGGGGGCATGCAACCCGACGCATCCCAAAGGTTCCACCTCCTGGACAACCAGGAGCAATCGACGACCCACTGAGGAGAGGACTTAGCGGGGCAGGCTGCAGGTGGTACCTTAGGTACCTAGAAAAAGGGCTTGAACATAATGAAGCTAGGAAGAAGGCTGGGGAGAACAAAGTTATGCCAGATGAAGCGGCGTCATCATACCAACAGACGGGCAAAAGAGGCAGTAGGTTCATAACACCACCACAACTGGCAGAAGGCAAGAAGCCAAAGTTCACCCACAAAACCGACAAAGGCACCGGAGAGAGCTGCGAGTAAGACCTATGCAGACGTGTCGAAATCGGTCAGGATGGCAGTGCTACCGAAGGAGTACCCTGAGTTGAATCTCACACCCGCGGAGCTAACTGCTCTAGAAGAAGCTATCCTTGTGGAAGTGGCGAAAGGTTGGGACCACAAATGAAAATTTGAGGGCATCCATTTCCGTCCGGGGCACGTACTCGTTGATTGCAAGGATGTGCAGACAGCACACTGGCTTAGACAAGCTGCCCCTATGCTTACGGCGTGGAAGGGGGCACCATTAGTTGCATGCTCGGGAGATGAGGTACCCAGAGCACATGCAGTAGCTATCTTCCTCCCTAGAAGTTCGGGTCAAATGATTGAGCAGATCATGGCCTTGATTAGTGCTCAAAATGAGGGGACTAACACACCTTTATGGAGAGTGCTCAAAATCAAGGAAGAGGGCATTGGCCAACTGATTACGCTTGGCATCGATGAGCAATCGCTTGAAGCCATCAAGGCATCAGGTAACACCATCAACTACAGGTTCGGCGAGGTTACAGTCCATGGCATTGCCAAGGACAAACAACAAGAGAGCAGCACAGCTCCCGCAGAACCCGTTCCAGAAACATCGGAGGCGATTGAGACGGAGTGTATACTACCGGATGTAAGCGAAACGGAGGGCATCAGCCAAGACCTCCCCGGCACAGTAGATCCTTTTGAGGATGAAGACAATCTGCTGCTAAGTGGCAGCAGCTTGGGCAACAGTCTATAACTTCTCCTTATATGAGTGACGGATCAGGTATCAAATGCGCCCAGGTTAATGTCCATCATGCAAAATCTGCTTGGGCAGTAATTGCAAGGACATTTACTAAATTTAACCTGGGCATGGTATTGATCCAAGAACCATGGCACTATAAAGGTGCAATCAGAGGGCTGAACTGCGACAGCGGAAAGGAAATATGGGATAATAGGCACATTGCACCCAGAGCCTGCATCTTGCTTAGTAAAAATATTAATTATATTTGTCTAACAGAATTCAAGACGAGGGACTTAGTTCCAATCCAGGCTCTCATTAACATCGAAGGTAGGAAACGAGTCATTGTAGTGGCATCAGAATATTTTCCGGGCGAAGAAATCTAACCGCCGCCCGCGGAGGTGCGGTAATTGGTGGACTTTTGTGACAGAAACAATCTGCCACTTTTACTGGGAAGCGATGCCAATGCACACAACACGATATGGGGCAGCACTGACGTCAACAGTCGGGGTGAGTACCTTTTAGAATACTTAGTAGCATCTAACCTAGATATCTTAAATGAGGGTAAGAAACCTACATTTGTAACCAGGACATTAGACAGGAGGTCTTAGACCTAACTTTGGCTAGTCCGAGCATTGCTAGGGTTATAAGAAAATGGAGGGTTTCTAACGAGGACTCATTATCTGATCACAAGATAATTGAATTCTCTTTAGGAGGCCTAGACATTCAAGTACCATTCTATAGAAATCCCAAGAAAACTGACTGGGAGAAATATAAAGAAATACTTAATTGTAATTTGCAAGGCATTGCATCGAGCAAACTCATACGTAATCACTATGAGCTCGAAGACAGTGTGACTCAATTGAATGGGGCGATACTGGATGCCTTCCATAGCAGCTGTCCCGTAAAATTTTGGGGCAATGAAAAAGACGCAGTTTGGTGGAATAGCTATCTTCCTGCACTTAGAAATGAAACCCGCTACCTAAGTAATAGGGCAAAGCGGAACGGGCAATGGCAGGAGTATAGGGCTAAATTGACAGAATATAATAAAGAGATAAGAAAAGTTAAACGCACTAGCTTTAGAAGTTTCTGCGAAAGCATATCCTCTTTACCAGCAGCAGCGAGGCTATATAAAACTCTGGCAAAGACAGGACCGGACATAATAATGTCCCTAAAGAAGGAAGATGGCAGCTATACCACGAACGACCGTGAAAGGGCAGAGCTACTACTAATGACACACTTCCCAGAATGTGTGGCAGTAATGAGCAATGGATCGAGTTATAGGCCAAGCAATCCCAATCCCAATCCCAACTCGGATATCAGAAGAGTTTCGGCAGATATTGTATCTGCGGCAAGAATAGATTGGGCCTTAAGTACCTTTCAACCATTCAAGTCTCCAGGTACGGATGGTATTTTCCCAGCTCTGTTCCAAAAGGGCATAAAGGAATCACTACCGTTTTTGATAAATATCTACCGAAATAGTCTAGCTCTTGGGTACATACCGACAGCTTGGAGAAAGGCAAAGGTGGTGTTCATACCCAAAGTGGGGAAAAAAGACACCGCCCACCCTCCTTCAGACCGATAAGGCTGATATCTTTTATGTTAAAAACACTAGAAAAAGTTGTGGATAACTATATAAGATGCGAAGTCTTAGAGCAGGTGCCTTTGCACCCCAATCAGCATGGTTACAGAGCGGGCAGATCGACAGAGACCGCTCTTAAAAGTCTAGTAGATCTAATTCAAAAAACACTTGAGGACAGGGAAATAGCTATTTGCGCATTCCTTGACATAGAAGGAGCCTTCGATAATACGTCACATGATGTAGTAAAAAGGGCATTAGATATAAGAGGAGTAGACGCAATGACATCAAACTGGATGGCAGAAGTTCTTCATACCAGAACTGCAGAGACATCTGCTGGAGGCGAAACAATAACTATCACCACAACCAGAGGCTGCCCACAAGGAGGGGTTCTCTCGCCTCTTATGTGGAGCTTAGTTGTTGACGAACTATTAACGAAATTGTCCGAGGCGGGCATTGACTGCCAGGGCTATGCTGACGACATCGTCTTAATAGCTAGAGGCAAATTTGAAGAAACCCTCTGCGATATTATTCAAAGAGGTTTAAGTATTGTTGGACAATGGTGCAGGTCGGTATAATTGAAAATAAATCCTACCAAAACCACAATCGTTCCACGAGTAAGAAATTTGATTTTGGGAAACACTTTGTGGTAAAACTAAGTTACAAGAAGGAATGGAGCAATTTAAACGCTGCGTACTCCTTTAAGGAACATACTCTGCCTATGCCACTTACTGTGGCATAGGCAGAGGAGTATGGCAAGAAGTACTTAGGGAACAAGAAAGGCAAAAAAGGCAGGAACTTTTTGCAAGTCATAAAGGGCTAAGACAATCAAAACTTCTTTTGGGCAACTACAACTGCAAAAGATTCAAATTTTGCATTGACTTGCCCAAAAACAGCTTAAGAATACGAGAGCTCTGGTGATGTTAATTAATGTTGAAATGTGTATTAAACTCTGTTTGGATGTTAGGTATTTAATAATGTTGAGGCGGGTAGCTAGACTTTTTCTTAACTGTAAACAATGCTCCATAAAGTTAAACTTATTATCAAAAATAACACCAAGAATTCTCAGATGTTTTACAAGTTCAATATTTACATTATTATATTTAAGGCTAAAACAATTACATTTGGTTTTCTTACATATATATATAGTATTTTACATTTAATAGCAGATAGTTTGGCGCCAGAGAAGTTGCCCCAATTTGTAATTTCATTAAGTATTTTTGTGAAAGTAGATTTGATAGTATCGAGATATTTTGTCTTAGAGCATATAAGGGCGTCGTCTCCATAAATTGTGTGTTGAATATTTTTGTATCTATCGAGTAATTTAATGAAATAGTCGAATGCAATAATAAATAGAACAACCGATAGGGGGGAACCCTGCGGAATGCCATTGACGAGGGTGTATGTATTTCCTAGTTCTGTGTTAACTTTAACTCTTATTTTTCGGTTTGATAAGAAAGCTCTGACGTTATTAAAAATTTTCTTTCCTACACCCCAAATCGCAAGTTGATGAAGGACAACATGTATTCCGGTATATGCGGTCAAAGGCTCTATGAAAATTAGTAGCTAAAACGGTGACATGGTTTTTGGTGGAAAGTGAATTGTTTTTTTGATATAAACCACATAATTCTTTTAGCTATTATTCTCTCGAGTATTTTTCCGTTAAACTCATACTTGCTTTTATTGGGTTTTGGGATGGGTACAACCTCAGCTGTTCGCCAATTTTGGGGGTAAATACCTTGTTCAAGGATACTATTGTATAAATTTATGATTTTAATTTCTGCGGGTTTGGGTAGGTGTTTCAACATTTGGTACGATATACAGTCAAAACCAGGAGTTTTGCTCTTAGCATTGGATAGGGCGGACTCGAATTCTAGTATGGATATATTTGATTCTATTTGTTTGGCTGAGGTAGATCATTTTTTGGGTTTATATTGGGTTTGAAGAGCTGTGTTTTTTTCAATTCCAAAGTGTGGTTCTGCGAGAGATTAGACCATGATGTGGCGAAGAAATTAGCTATGTCTGTGGATTTGGATAATAGGTTCGCACCATTTTTTATTGTTTTTATTTTTCCAAGGTGCTTGCTTCCTACAAGGCCCCTAATGTTGGACCAGATTTTTTGGAACTGGTTTGCGGGTTTATATTTTCCGTGAGTTTTTCAAGACAATCTGCTTTGGCGTTTTTGCTTTTCTGAAAACAGCATTGGCTTTCCTGTATAAGATCAGATTAGGTATACTTACATGTATATGTCCCTTATATACTTACATGTATATGTCCCATGAATTTTGTTTTTCCTCTCGCAGGTTGGACAAGTGGGTACTCCACCAAGGAAAAGTAGCTTTAACTACATTTCCTTTAGACTGGGGTATTGCTATGTTTGCGGCACTACAGATGATTTTTTGTATTTTTGCAGCATCGTTACTCACATTACTGGATTGAACGCAGGTTGGAAACTGTTTCTCACAAATTGAGTTAAAAAGTGTAGAGTCGGCTAGGTATATTTTAAATTTTGGTTTTATTTTACTTTTTTCTATATAGAATTTATAATTTGTTGCTATGAAGATCGGGAAATGATCGCTTCCGTGCAAATATTCAGAAATTTTCCAAGAATATTTAGGAGCAATTTGTGAGGAGCATATGCTGAGATCTATGTGTGAAAAGGTTTTATGAGTAGAAAAATGTGTAGGCGACTCATCATTTAATACTATTAAATTTTCACATAAAATAAGAACCTCCAAAATTCTTCCTCGTTGGTTGGATTTTCTTGATCCCCATAGCGGACTCAATGAATTAAAGTCACCTACTATAATGTAGGGTGTATTTATGGAGCGTGTAATGAAATGTAAATTTTGCTGAGAGAAGTTTTGACAGGTGGGGATATACATATTGACTATATTGAAAACGATGCAAATATTGATTTCGATTATGTGTGTTGCTAGAACAGAATTAACTGAAAGCAGTTTGTGAGGCATGTATTTTTTATGAGCAAACCTTTGCCTTGTTTAGAAGTAGTGTTGGTTGTCAAGTTATGAAATTACTCTACATATTGTTTTGGTACTACTGTATTATTTGTTGTGTGTTTCTTGTAGCGCAATTATGTCCGGGTTAAAGTCTTTTATGTTCCACTATAAGAGTTTAAGGTTCATTTATTGTGTACCAAATGGAGAATATAAAAAAATGCGTTGTTTATTTTATTATTCTTCTTCGTCAGACGAAAGAAGAGTTTTGTGTGTTGTTTTGGATAAATAATTATCTATATTTCGAAGAGAATTAAAAATGGGTAGTGTATTATTGTTTTTGGATTCAAGAGAAGAATTTGTAAAATGGTTAAGAGATGGTTTTTTAATAAGAGAGGAAGTGTTAGAAGTAGAGGTGTTTGAAGCGATGTCATTTTTTGTTTCTTTGTGTGTTAAGAAACTACTAAAACTGGTTTGTTTTTTGCTGTTGTTGGATTCGAGAGAGAAGCTGGTTGAAGTAGTTGTTTTTTTTACTAATAGCGGTTAGTTCTATTGTGTGAGTAATTTTTACTTTGTTTATTGTATGGTTTGTGGTTTCATTGTTTTCGTTTAGTTTTGTTTCTGTTTGATTTGTTGGAGTAGTGCGTTTTATGTTAGAAGAGTAAAGTACGGAAACATAGCTATGTACAGAGGGATTTAAAGATGTTTGATTTCTATGAATTTGCCTGGCTTCCCGTATTGTGCATTTGTTTTTTGTTTTTATGCTCAGAATTTCTCTTTCTTGAATGAACGTTTTATAGTGTATGGAAGAAGTAGGGTGATCTTCCGCACAGTTAGCACAGAAGGTGCGGGAGCAGTTAATGGGTGTATGTGGTGGGAGCTCACAGTTCGTACAAGCTGGGATTCCTTTGCAGCGATTAGATGTTTGTCCCAGCTTCTGACACGATTTGCAGCGCATCGGGTTAGGAATGTATTCCCTTATCTTTACTTTATGCCAGCAAATATAGATTTTGTCAAGAAGATGGTATAAATCAGTTAAGAGTTAAGAGTTCAACTCCGCTAGGGTGTGTTTTACCTTCAGTGATTTTTTTGGAATTTGTAGATGGAAGCGACTCCTTGGGAACTTAGTTCAGGAACGATTTCTTCATCTGAAACAGTAATTAAGTAGGGCGCATATATTGTACCCTTTGTACAATTTAGGGAGTTGTGCAATGTGCATTTAATTGGCCATAGTCCATGTAGTGTTTTAGCTGCTATATTGTTTTGGAAGCTGCAATGTGCCGTCACGAAGCTCAGAGATGGAGGTGATGTCTTTGCTAATGATTTGAAGAGATTTTTGCACTGAGAAACAGGAGAAGTTTGACAAAGGAGTTTTGTCATCAGCAGAAGCTACAACAATAAATTTGGGATTAGCCTGGGTGGTTTTTGGGAGATCGGGGAAGTTAATGGAGGAACTAAGGTTGTGCCGTTTCTTTTTTTTTGTCTCAGGGCCGTCCGCAAGTAAATCGAAACGGTTGCCTCCGACGGAGGTGGGCCCGGGGGCCATGATCTACTTCATGTAGTTGTACACTATTCACTTGATGGAGAGTATTTATTGTGTACAAGTACGAACCGTAGTAACGATAATGTGGAGTGAAACCGCGGACGGTATGCAAAAACGTGAGAAAAGACTCAGAAAGGAACCGTAATATACACTTGTGTCTACTCGCCACGAGTATTAGTCGGAGACAGAATAAAAACTTCTTGGTTCACAGAAGTTCTCTGAGATTCTTAAAAGTTTGTTACTCCACCTTGCACGTTTGTTACTGCACTGTGGACGTTTCTTACTCTGCTTTGTTTGTTACTCTGCTTTATTTGTTGCTCTGCTTTGGAAGTTTGTTACCCTGCTTTGTTTCTTACTCTGCTTTGTTTGTTACTGTGCTTTGTTTGTTACTCCGCCTTGTTTCTTACTCTGTCTTGTTTTTTACTCTGCATTGTTTCTTACTCTGCCTTGTTTCTTACTCTGCCTTGTATGTTACTCTGCTTTGGACGGTTGTTACTCTGCTTTATGAAAGATTCTTAATCACTATTTAACTCACTAAAAGTTTAACGTTATTGAGAATTAGTTTCATACAAAACAAGAAACAAACTGATCAAAATCTGATTCGCCTACATTGATTTATAATTTTTTTAATAAGCAAGATTTTGTGTGGGTTAAATTTGTCAGTGGATGATTTTCCTCTTCACACTCCTTTCTTACTTCGCGGGTGGAATAGACATGGCGTTAATATTTGAATTTCCGAGCGATGCTTGTGATGTGGATGTACACCCTGGTTGTGGTGCTAGGAGTCTTGATCGATCCTGTGTCTGCCAGCATGCCCCGGCCTTACTTGCTATCAGGCGCGCAGTACAGTTCGCTGACGTGAGCAGTTCTTCTCTTTTTATCTTCTTGCCGTGTCACTTGGACTATGGCTGGCGAAACAAAGCTCTCCACCCTGTATGGCCCATCGTAAAGCGGGGCTAGCTTTGCATTGAAATGGTCTGCAGTTTTGGAGAGGTGATGTTGTTTTAAGAGCACCATTAGTCCAATGGCTGGTTTCCATGTACTCCGCCTGAGGATATAACACCTTGGCTGGTCCTGCACTGCGCGTTCCAGATTTCGTTGTACTATTTGGTATCGTTCTTTCATCTGTTCCGACCGCTCCTTGGGGTTTTGTCGTGGTTGACCGGTTCCCATTGTGGCTTCGTCGTATACGGTCTTGGGGTATCATAATTCGCGTCCTTGTACGCAAGACTGTACCCCGTTGTCTCTGGGACACTGGTGTTTAGAGTTAGTGTCAATTCCGGGAGTAAGTCGTCCCACTTGCGTTGGTACGGATCCGTGAACTGTGCCACCATAGTCTTGATGGTGCTATTTGCACGCTCGACTGCGTTTTCAATCAGTGCACTGGTGTCCAGTTCCTTAATCCTTGGTAGAACGTCGGAATGCTCTACTGCAAAATTGAGATCCGTTGTCTGTTATTAGGATTTTTGGGACCCCGAACCGAGCTAAGATGTGTTCTCGGAGCGCCCGTTGTAGGGTATCGGTGGTGGCTTTCCAGATGTCCTGTGTTTGGTTCGTCATTATTTTCTTGTAATAAACGTTGTCGGAGTGGCTTTGGCACGCAGACTTTCTACAGGGTATCATCCTCGTCCCCATTATGACTAGGATTGTGTCTACACAGCTGTGCATTTTCTGTTCCATTGTTTGTTACTCTGCTTTGGACGTTTGTTACTCTGATTTATTAAAAATTCTCTATCACTATGTATCCCACTGAATGTTTAACGTCATTGAGAAATAGTTTCATACAAAAGAAGAAACAAACGGATCAAAATCTGATTCGCCTACTTTGATTTATAATTTTTTCAATAAGCAAGATTTTGTGTGGGGGAAAATTTTCAGCGGACGAATTTCATCTTCAGAATATATACTGTTATATATATATATTTATATATACATATACATATATAAATACATATACAAATACATATGTCATACATATACATGTACGTATAAATATCCATATACATAATCATACCCATACATATACATATACATACACGTATACATATACATACACATATATATATTCATATACATATACACATACATATAAATACATATACATATACTTTTACATATTCATATGCATATATACATACAAACATTTTTCCTTAAACATATGCATATACTCGTACATATACATATAATGTGAGAACGTAAATTATTACTTATTCGCTTCAAGAGTTGATAGAGAGAGCCGAAGATTTGGAGTGCATACGGGGAGAATGTGTTCACATTCTCCCCGTATGCACTCCAAATCACACAGCGACGAATAGAGCAAGATCCGTCGCGAGAGGTAAGAAACCGTCAGGTAATGGTAGAGAGCAAAGTGGCACCCATAGATCCCAGAACAGCCTGCCGTCGTTGTGGCCAAAATGGTCACATAACTCGCCTATGTCGCAGCGCACAGATTCTGTTCCTTTGGTAGTGTGGTCGTGCGGGTATGAGGATGATTAAGTCCTGCAATTAAAGAGCACTAACCCATCGAGCAGTAACGTCAGAATCGCAGCAAGACTCAAAACGAAAGGAGCAGACCTCACCATCGGAAAAATCATTGCACTATCACGAACAACGCATCTGCTCTGCAGCTTCCATTGGCACAGAAATCGTCACCGCGATACTGGACACAGGTGCAACAAACTGTTTTATGAGCAAAAAGCTAGCACACAAGTTACGCACTTCTACCGGGAAATTGGAGAAATCCAGAGCTCGTCTGGTGGACAGAAGTATAAGGAACAGAATCACAACAGATAATATAAAGAAAATCAACGAATTCGCAAATACCCTACACTAGGAACAAATATGACTCACATGAACGAATGCACCTGCCACAAACTATGCAGCGCGAAAACACCTAATGAATCCGACAAAACCGCACAGAGAAAGTGTGCAATCAAGTGCACCAACAACACCAAAAGCGATGACAAGAGGGGCAAACGTGACTCCAATACCCACCACCGCAACACAATTAAACAACAGAGGCAGTCATCAGAGAAGCATATGACAAACACAGACAACTTAATCACATTCAAAAACTTAGAGGAGCTACAAGGACCGAAAGTAGATGATCTACCATAGAACTGTGTAGCTGAAGTTTTGCAGAGAGCCAAAGAGGAGAAACCGATACGAGAGGAATAAAATTTTGTCGAGACGCATAGCGAACCCTCTACCATAAAGCTGTCCCCAATTTTCATCACCCGTCGAAGTAGGAGGGGCGTGTGAGAATGTAAATTATTAAATATTTACGCTCCCACATTAACTACAACGAATAAGCAAATACCTACATGCACTTGTGCACAGAGATCCACCAATAACATAACACAGTGCACGATCATCCCCAAGATCCCACAATTTAACAAAAAACAAGAAAGGTAAATGATACAACACTCACAAACAACGTCGGCAGCGCAGAAAATCGACACGAATGAACTATCATGCAGATTAGCTAAGCTAATTAATTGTAATAACTAAATCAAATGCAGCGAGACGAAAACGTACAAACAAACACTACGCACAGAAGAAGTCAAATACAAAAAAAAAAAAAAACAACAATACAGCGACAGAAGACAACACACAAGGCAGCCACAGCAGAGAGATGTACAGGTCAACCGGCCGTAAGTACATAACGTGGCGGCACACCAACAATTGCAAAGTGACAGCAACAACAGAACGGTAAAGGTCGCAGAAGGACATAAGTTACCACAACAACAACAGGAAAAACAACAACAAGGTGTTTAAGGTGACACAACAGCAAATGAAAAAAATAATAATAATGCAGGAACAACGGCAATGAGCAGTGGCCTTAGCAACAGAGAGAATTGGACATTCCTAGAACAAAAGTATGTACTGGACGATGTGGCAGCTTCAATCCATAGCAGCGCCAGTAGCCAATGAATGATTTCCATACCGAAACTCCTGAGAGAAGCCAGCGAAACTTGTATCAGCTAAGACTTTATCTCCAGACAGACGCCAGCGAAACTTATATGAGCTAAAACCCACTCTGGTTTATTCCAACAGTGAACAATTTGTGAACTTAACGCAGACAGAACAGTGGTTTAAGGTTTTTGCCGACTCCACTATGACATATGGAAACGATTAGGCACTAGGGTAGCTGCCTATACTAAGATAATTAATTACTGTAGGAATGCAATAAGAATTACACACACACACACACACATATATATATATATATATATATATATATATATATATATATATATATATATATATATATATATATATATATATATATATATATATATATATAATATATATATAATATATATATATGTATATGTAATAATATATGTATATGTATTTTTGTGTTGATTTTTAATTTTTAATTTTTAATTTTTTTTTCTATTGGTTCGGAGGTGGAAATCTGCAAACAGAAACTGGGCGCTCTCGCACCAGTAGTGTGGGGCTCTTACCAACTAAAACCACCTCCTCACACGCCTCCCAAACGGTACATAGCCATTAAGCAATACTTCGTCTGGGAGTGGGTTGGTCAACGGACCCCTCCTATTGATTCCCTGAACGTCGCCGCCACTCCAAGTGGAGGTCTCGCATAATTGCGGCCGAGGTGTCACACACCACGTCCCATTTCTCCGGGCACTCGAGCATATAGTGCACGAGGTTGTCCGGTGTCAAAGTTTCTCCGCAGACTCTTTGCAGCACCGCTCTGGCACCGCTGTATCGTGGACATGAAAAAAGGACATGTTCCACGTCCTCGGGCTCCGTGCCTCCACAATTATCGCAGCAGGGGGATTGCTCCAGCCGGAATCTATGTAGGTACGCCCGGAAACCTCCGTGCCCGGTCAGCAGCTGTGTGACGTGATAGTTCACCTCGCCAAGCGACCTATCCATCCAGCGTTGGAGATCAGGGATCAACCTCCTCGTCCAACGGCCCTTTTCGAATGCATCCCATCGGGCTTGCCACTCCTGTACGGTGCTTTGCCTAATGCCTGCTACGCGATCTTCAGCACTCAGCTCGTGCGTACTCTCGCCGTAGTACAGGCTCCACGCCTCCTTGGCCAGCAGGTCCAGCGGGATCATACCGGCTATCACCAGCGCGGCGTCTGCAGACACAGTACGGTGTGCTGAGATCGTGCGGAGCGCACATCTCCTATACGCCGCCTCTATGGTGCGAACGTAGGCCTTTACGCTCGACTTCTCAGCCCATATGGGCGCTCCATACAGGATTATGGATTTGACGACCCCTGAGATGAGGCGTCTTTTCCAGTGCCGTGGCCCTCCGAGGTTTGGCATTATCCGGCAGAGCTGGGAACAGGTCCGCGCTGCCTTCTCACCTAATCGCCGAAAGTGCTCCTTGAACGTCAGTCTTGTGTCAATCCAGACGCCTAGGTATTTGAGATATGGGGTCGTGGTAATGGTGCAGTTACCAACCCTTATCTCCACCACCTCTTGTACCTTTCGACCTGACACAAGGATTGCCTCCGATTTGTGCTCTGCCAGCTTCAGTCCAACATCCGCCAGCCATCTTCCAACAGTGGCCACTGTGTGATTGGCCTCTGCTATTACCTCCTCCAGGTGTTTCGCCGTGATCACTAGCGCTATGTCGTCCGCATATCCGAATATTTTAAACGTAATGCGGAGAATGCCATCGTACATAACGTTCCAGAGAAGTGGCCCCAGTACAGACCCCTGGGGAACTCCGCCGGTGATCTTGTACGTTTCTACACCTCTATCGGACTCGTATAATAGCATCCTGTCGCTAAAATAACTGGTGATGATTCGCCTTAGATAGATGGGAACTTTGAACTCTGCCACCGCTTCTGCTATCCGCGCCCAGCTGGCCGAGTTAAAAGCGTTCTTGACGTCGAGGGTGACCACGAGGCAATACCTCTTGGCACCCCCCCCCCCTTCCATCTCTGGCCTTGAATCGCCTCCTTCGCCGTTTGAACGAGTTCGTCAATGGCGTCCACGGTGGATCTGGCCTTTCGGAAGCCATATTGGCGCCTCGCCAGTCCTCCAGCATCCACTATCGCCTCGTCGATCCGGTCGCATACAATCCGCTCCAGGACTTTCCTGCTGTGTCCAACATGCACAGGGGACGGTAGGCCGATGGGTCCTCTGCTGGCTTATCGGCTTTAGGTATCAATACTAACCGCTGCCTTTTCCACCGTTTCGGGAAGACTCCTTCCCTAAGACAGGCGTCGTAAAGTGACCTCAGTGTTTCTGGGTGTAGTGCAGCTGCGGTTTTCAGCACTCGGTTGGGAATTCCATCTGGGCCAGGTGCCTTCTGGTCCCCAAATTTTCCAACCGCCCTCAACACCTCCTCTGTCATTACACTGGGTACTTCTTCGCCCAGCTATGGAGAGAACTGAACAGGCACATAATTTTGCACTGGGAAGAGCTCTCCCACAATGCGTTTGAGCAAGTTTGGGCAGCTTGGGGCTGGCTGCCTGTGGCAGGGGAGCTTTTTCATCACGAGCCTATATGCCGTGCCCCACGGGTTGTCTTCAACCTGTGCACATAGCTCGGTGAAACTCCTACGCTTGCTCGCCTTTATGGCCGTCTTCAGCCTTCTTTTAGCCTCTTTGTACAACTGGCGCAGTTGCAGGCAGTCTGGGTTGCCTATTGCACGCTGGTGCCTTCGCCTTGCTGCGTGGCATTCCTTGCGTAGGCCGGCGATCTCGTCCGTCCACCAATAAACGGATTTATAGTTTCCACCATAGGCCCGCCTGGGCATCGCCGCATCGCAGGCGCTCTCTAGCTGGCTCGCTAGCTGGTTCGCCATTTCCGCCGCACTGCCTTGTAGCTCAAAGTCCTCCAACATGACTTCGAGTGCGCCGTCGTCGAGGGCGTCCGCTCTCCAGCCTTTCGGCCACGGGCCTGTCCTCCGCCGTTATTTGTTCCTTTCCAAGTCAAAGCAAATGGCATTGTGGTCGCTGTGGGTGTACGCGGAACTCACAATCCACCTGGCTCCTCTTACTAAACCGCTGCGGAGGAACGTAAGGTCGATCACAGATGTGGCTTCTCCTCTCACAAAAGTCGACTCTCCCGCGTTCATGACGACTACGTCAAGAGCTGCAAGCCCGTCCATGAGGATATGACCTCTCGGTGTGGTTCGGGCGCAACCCCATTCAGTTGCCCATGCGTTGAAGTCGCCGGCAATCACTACGGGGTTCCTGCCTTGCACGTCCAGAGCAAGTCTGTCTACCACTGACTCGAACTCATCCGCAGTTAGGCTCGGCGGCATGTAGCAACTGTACACCGTGGTCCCTCCAATGGTCGCTCTGACGTAGCAATCGCTTCTCTCTATGTTGCTTAGTTGTATAGGCTTGCTTCCGCACACCCAAAGTGCGGCACCACCAGTGGTGTCTTCGGCCCATACTCCTTGGTGCTTGCGCCTATACGGCTCGCTAAGCACTGCAACATCGACCATCTGGTCCCTAACGGCCTGCTCCAGGAGATCCTGTGCAGCCTCGCAGTGGTTGAGATTGAGTTGGAACAACCTCATCTCCTGCGCCTGGACCTCTTCTCCGCGGCTCGCTTGTAGGATGGGCATGAGCTGCATCCTGTCCGCTGCTCCACATCCTTGCGGCCGCTGGCCTTACAGAGGGCACAGGTGGGGGCCTTGTCGCACTCCCGTGCGTTATGGCCCCCTGTGCCGCATCTGTAGCACTTGTGGCGCCAATCGTCCTTGCTACCGCATTTCTGCGCGGTGTAGCCGAACTCCATACATTTGTAACAACGCAGGGGAGTCACCTTTTCGCGCACCCGGCATGAGGTCCATCCGACTCTCAGCCTACCAGCTTTCAGAAGCTTTGCGGCTGCCTGGGGCGACAGACTGATGACCGCTGTCTGTGTTCCACCGTACGCTTTCCTGAGGGACCTGATTGCATCCACGGGAGGTCTCTCCGAGAGATTTGCTGTACACAGCGCCTCGTGGACATCTTCCACCGTGGTGACTTCGTCCAGGTCTTTCACCTCCACTAGGGTTTCCTGCGTGAGCTTACGCACCTCCACACTGGTTCCCAGGACAGTCGCCACCGCCTCATGATACTGGGGTGTCTTTGGATCTGCCGCCACGCTCAACTCCAGCAGCAGTTCACCCTTGGCCGTCTTTAGGATCCTGCGGACGCTCTCTCCCAGCTCTGACAGCTGCGGGTCCCTCTTGATCTTGCGGAGGATGTCCGCCTAGCTTACCGTGCCAGTTTCCCTGATGACGATGGCAACGGGGCACGCTGGCTTAGTCTTCGGGCCCTTCCGCTTCGCTTGGGGTCTGGAACGAACTGTGGGCCACTCAACTTTTGCACCCTCCGCCTTTCCAGCCATAGACTTATGGGTCTTAGGATTTGGCCGGGTTACCGTTTTCTCGGCCGCCAGTGTCGGGGCATCCCCCTCCTCCTCTTAGCTACCGCTCGGCTAGTCGGACTTACTTGCTCCGGATCCCCCTTCTCACGGGGGCGCTTTGGCGTTGCGATTGCGGCCGCGTAGCTCTTCGCCTTTTCAGGGGCTGTCCGCGTAGACGCACCTGCTTTGCCTTGGTTGTCCACAGGAGGGCCGCCAACCTGCACCTCCTTGTCCACCTTCTCCGTCCGCCCTTCAGTCTGGACTGCCCTGTCAGCTTGCACCAGCTGTGGCATTCTCGCAGCCGTACCTGCGTCCTGCTCCTCGACGACCTGCAAGCAGACATCCCGGATTTTGGATGCCTTCCGCTTGATGTCGGCATGTACATTGTGCCTTGGCACAAGGAAAGCTATGTATGTGTATATGAATATGTATATGCATATATATATATATATATATATATATATATATATATATATATATATATATATATATATATATATAAATATATATATATATATATATATATATATATATATATATATATATATATATATATATATATATATATATGCATATACATATTTATATACACATACATACATACATATACATAACTGGTAAAATTGGGGAAGAAGATCGAGGAGCTGACAATCATGATGGACAGTCAAAGGAGTATCAATAAGGCAATGAGGGCCCTCCTGGGTGATATCAGCACTCTGCAGAAGCCATCGGTAGAAGAAAGAGGGAGGCGTAATCCCGAGGCTATGGTGAAGGCAACCCCAACCTCACCGTTGATCGGCTCTAGAGCGCAGGCAAAAAGAGGGAGATCAGCCATTCAAACCGATGGTATGACAGAGGTTTCACCTCTACAAACCAAAAATGTACACGGGTCATCTCACCAAAAATCCAGCCACAGCAGCTGCATATTGAAACAGCTTCAAACAAGTTGCAGACAACCTCTGCCCAAGATTTGCAATTAGCGAAACTGAAGAAAAATCTCAAAAAGGATATTGGAGCTAAAGAGCCCCCTAATGTCATGCGTAGGACAGAAAAAGAAATCCGACCAAGGCCCGATACGCTGATCATTGTAGCTGCTGGAAAAGCCTCATACGCAGAAATTCTGCGGAAGGTAAAATAAAGCGCAACACTCAAAGCCATCGGTGATGCCGTCAAAGCCATTCGCAGAACGGCTAAAGGCGAACTAATATTGGAACTGAACCTGACGGAAGAGAGCAGACCGACGAGCCACTAAGCTGCGATCGCAGATGTGTTGAAGGAGACGGCGACTGTTGCGGCGAAGATGCCCATGCTCACCATCCAGTGAAGAGATGTCAATGAAATCACCACCCCAGCCGAGATCTGTGTAGCCTTGCATGAATAATGCGGGATAATGAGACCACACGAGGCAGCTATACGAAGTTTGAATTCGACCTGGCTCTATTGTGCGAACAGTATTAGAACATCGACGGTCACGAATCGATGGCCAATGCCAGCCTGCTTTACTGCTGGCATTGGCCATCGGCTATCTGGACTCTAAACGGCAGGTGCTTTCAGCAAAAAATGGCAGCCAAAAATAACAGAGACAACTGGGACAAACTCGATGGATTATATTTATTCTTCTGTTATGCCACGCGTTCGAACGCATGATCACAACTATGGTGGAAAGGGCAAGGGGAAATCTCCATTGGTTATGGGACTTTAATGCTTGGTCCATGACTTGGGGAAGCATTCGTACACAACCAGCGTGGTAGGATTCTCTTGGAGTGCCTGGCGCCCTTGAACGGCATCCTTTTCAACCAAGATGATCAACACACATTCGACGCCGGCAGGGGTAGATCCGAAATTGACCTGACACGCGCACAGCGACCACTTAGCGATAGTTATCGAAGTGGGCGACGCTGCACAACGGAATACAAAACGGCGCAGAAGGAAAAGACGAAAGGCTGGAAAATGCGGTCTTTTGATGCGGAGGTGTTTGAGCTGGTCTGGAGAGAAGAGTGTAACAACACGGAAACTGCCAAGAACATGACATAACATGTCACCAACGGTCTCAGCAAAGCCTGTGACGCGGCAATGCCAAGGGTGGTAAGTCGGCACATCAAGAAGCCAGTTTACTAGTGGAATGAAGAGATCGCAGCATCCTGGAGGGCGTGCATCCAGGCCCGCCGGAAGGCACAGAGGGCATGAAATCGTCCAACATGGGAGACTCTCTGAGCGAACTGCCGAAATTGCCGAAAAGCACTGAAGGTGGCCATCCGCAGTGGCAAAAATGAGTGCTTTAAGACGCTGTATGCGAAAGCGGATTTGGACCCATGGGGAATAGCATAGAAAGTCCATGAGCCGACTGATGTCGCTCTAATGAGCGCTATTGTAGCTACCCTATTTCTCACCAGGGCCAGGCCCCAAATGACGACATAAAAGCGGTTACCATCAGCGATTTACTCGTTACATTGGGAAAAATCGATCATAAGAAGGCTCCCGGTCTGGACGGCATCCCGCACGTGGCGTTAAAAGTAGCAGTAAAGACAAGGCCAGAAATCTTTACGAATATGTACAACACTTGCATTAGGGAAAGGGTGTTCCCGGCTATATGGGAACGGCAGTGACTGGTGATACTGCTCAAGCCGGGGAAACAACCAGACCAACCGTCAACATATCGGCCGTTGTGTATGTTGGACACGATGGGTAAAGTGTAGGAAAGAATTATCTGCGAAATGCTTGAAAAAAAGGGCGGACTCTCCGAGCAGAAATTTGGTTTCCGATCGAGGACGTTGAACGGTAGACGCAATCCAAGCCGTAATGAATATAGCACAAGACGCAACGAGGGGCGAACGATGGCGTTGCGGTACGAAAAAATACTGCGCGGTGGTCACGCTGGACATAAAGAACGCGTTCAACTCAGCGAGCTTGCCACTTATTATGGATGCGTTACACGATTTCGGCGTTCCAATATACCTACTGTTAATATGAATATATTGTAATTCGATATTTTCTTCGAGTTTGTTTTTAAACTGCAATTTTGATTTCTGTTCAATTTATTATTTGCGTCAATAATAACAGAAGTTCGTTGCACTTTGCATATCAAAAGTTTAAAGTCTCTTGCACATTAAGCAGACGGAAATTCTGCATGTTTGTTTGTTGTTTTTATTCTCATAATAATATGCTACTCTAGCAAATATGTTGTGCAACTTGCATCGAACTACAGTATTGCTGATCCTATGTATTATTTGTATTATATAGTATAGCTGTGGATTCTGGCATGTAAATTTTGTATAAACACGCAAGCAATGATTTAATAAAGTCTGTTCAAAATTAGAACTCTAAAAGAATTATCTTTTCTTCGTGGTTTTCTAGTTCTAGTACTAGAAGGTCAGTTTCAAATTAACTTCAATTTTGTTTCGTCGTGAATTTTCAGTTCAGGTACTGAAAATTCAAAACCTCACGTTCAGATTAAAATCTTGGATTAAAATTTAATCATCGTGAATTCCCAGTTCAAGTACTGGAAATTGAAAACACAGATTCAAAACAAATTTTGAATTTACATTTTGGTGAACCCGACGTGACATTTCAGTTCAAGTGCTGAAGTACATACACCATGGCAAATTTATCGGAGCTTGGAGAACATCACAAAGAGGTCGGCGAAGAAATCACAAAGATAATTCGAAACTTCAACAAAGATGGATCAGACTGAAAAACAAGGTCCTCCTATTACAATGAGAAATTGCGTCAATTGGCTCAGTACTGTGACGACTTCGATGAAATAGATGGCACATTAAGGGCATTAACAGATCATCCGGCTGACCACGAATATTTCACATCCGGATACTACGACCAAATCAGCAAGTTAGTTGATACCTCTCAATGCCGATTTCGCCAGGAAACCACCCGTCCCCAGGCAAACGAGGAAGGTGGGATTATACTAGGCGAAAAGGCGGCAGCACCATCGGGGATCGGCATCAATTTGAAAATATATCAACATCAGCTTCTCATATATCGCAAAGGACATCGTTCATGAGGGAGCCTTCTAGAACCTCTTTCCAACACGGCATAGTGGGGAAGATAACTACGCCACGTTGAGGCGAGCACTCGAAAATCTGGAAGCAGTCCAAGAAAACCAGCCTTGCAATTTTATCAACTCAAAATAAACAGCATCAGGCATCTTTCGAACCAAATAAAATCAGTGTACGACGAGCTTTGGGAAAAGTTGGAACATCCGGCACCAGAAGGCTTTGACCAAACAGAGTACGATCAATTAGATGAAATGGTACAACACCAGCTACTTGATCTCTATATAAGAGCAGATCAATGCCAAGGTACCAGAGTCAGTGTTTCAGCCGCGAGAGAACAGCAAACATTGCGAAGTTCAGTCTACCTCCCAAAGGTAACCATTCCACAGTTCAACGGCGATTACTCAAAATGGCAACAATTCTTCGATCTGTTTTCCCAAATGATCGACAAGCAGCCATTAGCAGCGGTGCAAAAAATGTGGTACCTAAAGGTTATTGTTACAGGAGAACCTGCAAAATTAATCAACCACTTCCCCTGACTGAAGACAACTATGTTGCCGCTTGGACGTTATTACAAGAGCGGTACAACAATAGAAGGGTAATAGTAGCTACGCTTATCGAAAAACTACTAAATCAGCCATCAGGGACATCAACTGCCTCGACAACTAACAATTTGCACGACGCAACACGTGAATGCATCTTGGCTCTGGACAATTTTGGGGTTGATACGGGAGCATGGGATCCGATTCTTCTTCATCTGTTAATAAAGGAACTACATCGATCCACACACATGAGATTTGAACAATCCTTAAGAAATCCAAAGGAATTACAAGGCGTGGATAACTTCCTGCTAGGCTTGGAAGGACAATTCCATTCAATGGAAGCCACCTGCCCTAAGGATAAAACTGCAATGGCACAACCACCCAACAGAGTTGTATCCTCCATTGCAACGTCGACCAAGAGCAATAGCTGCAAATTATGTTTCAATGGTAGTCATCCATTGTATTACTGCAGAAATTTCTACAGCTGTCAATTGCAGAACGGCAGTTGTGGGTAAAAAAGCAACGATTGTGTTTGAATTGTTTTAAGAACGATCACAATGCAAATAATTGTAAGTCGATATGTTGATGTAAATGTGATAAAAAACACAATACGTTGTTACATTTTCGAAATGACAAACAACTAGTTACAAAAATGCCGTCATCAGAAGCAAGGCAATCAGCCAATGAAGCAATAAATCCCATTCCAAATGCAACAGTTCCATCAGCAGCAGCAAGCAACGTGTCAATTCAAGGATACGCAGTACTGGCAAGAGCAAGGATAAGAGTCACTGCGGCCAATGGTAACTCAGGGGAATTTAGAGCAATTTTGGATTCCGGTTCTCAAGTTAACATCATCGCAGAACGTCTCATGAAGAGATTATGCATATCTCCTTGTTTCCTTGTTCATTGTGGAGTTCATCAGAGAAAACGAAAGATTGGGACATATGAAGAAAGTAAAGCTTGACTCAATGATGTCTCCTAACTACTTTATTCCTCATCATTGTGTTCTCAAACCCAATCGCACAACAACCAAATTGCGAGTGGTGTTCGGCGCATCAGACAAACCCACGACAGTGAAACTTTTTTCAATACTGCTACGCTTTCGATTGCCACGCTTTGTGTTCACGACCGATATCGAAAAGATGTATCGGTAGATCATAATACATCCAGAAGATCGGCGTTATCAAGTGATCGTATGGAAGGAGGATCCGACAGCAAACATTGGGTACTATCAACTAAACACCGTTACATTTGGAACACTGGCAGCACCGTACCTAGCAACCAAATGTCTGCAACAAATCGCTAACGACAACATGATAAGTCATCCTTAGGGAGCAAAAATGTTACATGACAATTTGTATATGGATAATGGACGGGGAGGATCAGACAGTCTGACTAAAGCCATAGAAATGCCACGACACCGGATGAAAATGCTAAGCACACATGGATTCAACTTGCGAAAATGGTGTGCAAATCATCCCCAATTATTAACAAATATTCAACAAGGTGACCAGGAAATGAATTCAGATTTTTCTAATGATATTAATGACCCAATAAAAACGCTGGTGCTATTGTGGTTTCCGAAAGTTGATGTATTCTGTGTCAGATCAACGCTGGATCCTGTGGGCTCAATCATTAAACGAACGGTCAGCTCCGATCTAGCACGACTGTTTGATCTACTTGGACAACTAGCACCGGTGATCGTCAAGGCAAAATTATTCACACAGCATCTATGGCAAATAAAGTTATCCTGGGATGAGGCTCTACCATCAGATCTCAACGCTACATGGACGGCATTCAGAGAAAATCTTAACCACTTATACAATCTCCGAAAAGCCAGACACATTTTTAAGGGGAACTATCATCATCAACACAACTACACATCTTTACTGATGCTTCCGAAAGGATCCTCGGCGCGGCAGCATATCTACGACCAACGCTAAAGGATGGCAGGATTTTGACGCGGTTATTATGCGCCAAAACCCGTGTTGCACCACTAAAAATACAGACTCTGCCTCGATTAGAACTTTGTGCCGCACTAGTAAGTGCCCAACTCGCAGCTCGGATAAAATCAGATTGTCAAATAGAGGATAAACCAATCTTCTTTTGGACCGGTTCAGGGGTTGTGCTTCATTGGATAAATGCACAATACAATCATCATACAAAACTTTTGTGGCAAATAGAGTAGCAAAAATTCAAATGTTAACTCTACCCGAGCAATGGCGACATGTCAGTTCAAAGGATAATCCAGCGGATTTACTGTCAAGAGGATGTTCAGCTTCAAGCATCAATGTTTCTGCACGCCAGGCAAGAGCTATGGCCCCCAGCATGGTCCAAACAGCTGCAAATTCAAACAGGAAACAGCCATTTCATTGCTCACTGGGTCAGATACCACAATGCAACTAAATGGAGAATGGATTTATCAAATAAACCATCGCAACTCGTTTGTCACACTTCAAAGAATCATATGTCTAACGATTTATAAATAACACAAGGAAAAAACGGAATTTTAGAGTAAAAACCATTACTTTAACAACAATCGAACAGGATCATGCATTAGCAGTCATCGTCAATGCTATTCAGGCTAGTGACTTCAAAGATGAAATCCAAAATCTGAAACAACACAGTGAAATGAAAATTAGCAGTACCATCAGCAGCTTATCACCATTTTTAAATGACATGAACATTCTTCGAGTGGGGAAATGCTGCTACCCTACAACGACCCGCTGGTCAAGTTACTTTTCATTAGAGCGCATGAGGAGAACATGCACTGTGCGCCTCAAGCCTTGCTGGGAACTTTAAGGCAACGATTTTGGCCAATAAAGGGAAAAAACAGCTCAATCAACTGTTCTGCATTGTATCCGATACAATAAAGCTCGCCCTCAATTGGCACAAACAATTATGGGACACCTGCCAGCTACAAGAGTGACACCAGCTCAACCGTTCATTAACACTGGTGTTGACTACGCTGGACCTTTGTGGGTGCATTATAAGGTCCGTAGAAAGAAGCCAGCCAAAGCGTACTTAGCTGTATTCTCTTGCTTTGCCTCCAAAGCTGTTCATCTGCAGTTGGTAACGGATCTGTCATTAGAGGCGTTTATTGGAGCCCTCAAATGATTCATACGTCGAAGAGGTCGCTGTCAAAAACTATATAGTGATAACGCTACCAACTTCGTCAGAGCAAGAAATCAATTGACAAAGCTATCATCAGGACTCCATTCATCAAGCGCTCAAGACAAAATTGGAAAAACATGCAGTGAAAAAGGAATATAGTTCCATTTCATCCCTCCCAGATCCCCTCATTTCGGAGGACTATGGGAAGCAGCAGTTAAATCTGCGAAACATCTTCTACTAAGAAGTGTCGCATCGGCTTCATTGACGTATGAAAAATTTAAAAGTATAATTGTGGATATAGAGGGCACACATTCCCGGCCACTACCCTCAAACCCTGGGATCTAACAGCTCTAAAGCCAGGTCACCTCCTCATAAGAGAAGCACTCACCGCCCAAGTAGATAGCAGAGCAGACTCAAGAAAGCAATGTTGTCAAGATCGAATTTGGTGGCGCAATTAAAGCCCAATTTCTGGAAGAGATGGTCCAATGAATATCTCAATGAACAAAGAGATAACATCAAACACGGCGAAATGGTGATCATCAAAGAAGACAATGTTCCTGTTATGAAATGGTCTCTTGGCCGAATAGTAGAAGTCTATAACGGACCAGATGGAGCAGTACACGTTGCTGAGGATAATACGGCAACGGAAGTTTATGAACGTGCAATACATCGCCCCGCGCCACTACCCATAGACACAGATACTGGTGCAGAATCTAACGAAGAGGCGACTACAAGAAAGCGAAAGGACGAAATGAATGAAGGGCCATCAAGAGGAATAGAAACGGCACGACAGTTCAACCTAATAACTTTATTGGCGATGTTGCTAATGATATTGTGCGAACCAATCAAGGTTCAATTCATTGCTAGTGATTGAAAACTGGGGGACACCGTAATGACGAGAGGAGGCCCGCACTGACGGGGTTCTGACTTTAGATGTTTTCCTCCTCGTAACATATAAAAAACCAACATGTACATATTCATACACAAAAACATATACATATACATATAAACTTACATATACATACTCGTATACATATGTATATACATATGGAAATTGTTGAATATTACGCTTTCTATATTCAAGAGTTATATATGTATTAATAGTACTTTTCTTTTTTATGTAGCATGTCCTGATTATTTTTTCTTTCTCTCTATATATCACCTGTTTTTACTGTTACTGTTATTTACTTATTTTACATTTTGTGCTATCATTTTCTTTTGCCTTTTTTACTTATATGCATTTTTAACAAATTCACTCCGTTAGTGTACTCTTCTTCTCCGTTAGTGTACTGTACTCTTCTTTTGTATTAAGTAAATTTATTTTAAATAAAATTCCTAACAGGTTATGGGCCCTAGTGGTAGTATTCATAAAGTCCTAATAATTATTTTTTTTATATGAATAAATTAGAAGAATTGTGTAAAGTTAAATCCGATAACTCCGCGGTTCAGAACGATTCTCGTGTTAAGAAAATGGCAGAATCCAGAGTATATAAAATTCATAGTTTTAATTGGCATAATTATCAATTATGGCGTCGTCAAATTGAAATTTGCATGAAATTTTAGGTACCGTGGCGAAGCCTGCCAATAATACTGCAGCATGGGATGACAAGGTTGCTGAAGCCACAGCATTTATCATGAGAGGTTTGGATTTAGAGCAGTTAATATTTAAATGACTCTTATACTGCAACAGAAATATGGTTTAGATTGAAAACTGTTCATTCCGAAAGAAGTGAGCAATCTGCACAAATACTCTTAGAAAATTTTGTCAACTATAGAATGGATGAAAATGAGGGTATGTCGTTTTATTGCAAGAAATACATAGCTACCACAAAGGTTGAAAGACATGAGTCTTGAACAGAAGCAGCCGATGGTAATTGCGGAAATCTTAAGCAGCTTACCACCTAAATTTTATTATGTGAGCATAGCGTGGTATGCAGTTCCTCCTGCTGAGCAAAATATAGAGCGGTTGACAGATCATCTAGTTAATGAAGAATCGTTGATTAATATACGAACTTGTGAGCAGAATAATAACAGTACGCAGAAATTAGTCAAATTAGCAATGCCAGGAACAAGTCAATATGGCAACAATAAGTTCAAGAAGAGAGCCGGCAAATGCAATTATTGCGGCAAGCAAGGGCATTGGGCTCGCAAATGCTTCAAGCGACAGAAGGAACAACAAAGTAATCACGATAATGTTGGAGGCCGCCACTCTCTTATTGTTCCGAAAGAGTCAAATAAAGACCAAGCAGAGTCAAAGTCATCAAAAATTGAAAGCTCGCACTTATTTATGCTGAAATCGGCGTTGAGTGCGAACAAAATTAAAAATGTGTGGTATGCAGACTCATGCGCTACTGACCATATGTCGTTTCAGAAGGAGTTTTTTTTTTAAATTTAGTTCGCTTTTCGGTGAATGCGTGTCACGTAAGAATTGGCGACATAAGGATATTGTTGGTTGAAGCAACAGGCAACATTGAAGTGCAGGCTAAGCCTTCCAGCTTAGTAAACGTTATGAAAAATGTTTCATTAGTTCCAGATTTTGATCTGAAATTCATATCTGTATCAACAGAAAAAGGTATGAATGTTGTGTTTGAAGAAGTTGGTCAACGGGTTAGTTTCGGAAAAGAGGATTCGATTGATAGTGAACGCGAAAACGCAATTGCAACTACTGTTGTAACTTGTCTTGTCAATAAATTCGTTACAAAAATAATCTTCATAAAATAATTAATTCAATAATTATAATAGATAAATTTAATGAAATAAAATGCTTACATTTTGGTCTTCTTTTCGTGGCCGTTTAGAATTCAAAGTGATAATTAACAAAGAATAAAGAAAATGAGAAAACCATGTTGCCAGATGGGCCAAACAAAATTTAATAAGGAAATCGATTATTTTAATTATCGGAGTCGCCGTTGGCAGGGTTGTTAACATTCTTCCCCGTTAATCGCGCCATCGGAAGTGCGCTCATCTCGGGTGGACATGGATGGGTATTCCGATTTTTGCATTGCTGACTTACACTGCTTATATTTCGTAGCAAAGTTCGTAGGCTTGGTATGTGATATGGTGTGATGGTTTTGGAAGATTTCATTTATCACCGTCTCCCGATTTACGTGTTGATATTTTCGATGGTAATAATCGACAATTACTCGTAGATGCGTAACATGATGTTGCTTTGGCAACATTATCGGGTTTCTCGCGGTGTTGATTGTTGGAGGAGCATTTTCAAGGCGACTCCTCATGCGAATGAATGGGCAAAGCTTTTTCAATCCAGCGAAGCATGTCAGTGTTCAAAAACGGTGTTGTAACGGTAGTCCCAGTTCTCCTTTTAGCCTTTAATCTTTCAACAAATTACTTCACATACGCTATGCTCCTTAGCAGTCGCTCCCATTTTGAAAACCTGGATACGTCGATAAATTCTCGCTCTCCCAATGTCACACCATTTGGTGTATTGTTATCTCTTCTACCGACTCGTTCATGCCGCTACTGTGATTCAAATCGTACTTAGGCCACTCTCAGTTGGGCAATCGTAAAAATAGTGGGCCAGGTTAGGTTAGGTTGGGAAGGCGTGTGCGGATACTTGGTATCCGCACTTCCACTCGGAGACATATATGTCCATAGTGATTGCGTTCAAAAAATAATGCCAGGAGGAAACATACTCGTCCTTACCCTCGATCTCCATAAACAATGGAAGTTCCATCCCTATTAAACCACTTGGTTCTCCAGATGAAAGTGAGAAGATCCGATAAATCTACCTTCGTTATCTCTGTCAAACATTGAAGTCGTTTCAACTGAATCGACTCTGTCTCTGGTTCATCATGGCAACTCCTACATAGCCCGCTCGACGGCATACGCCAATGTTGAACCCTTGGTGCGATAGCACAATGCCCCGTAATGACCCCCGTAAGCACCCTTACTGCAGGTTTGTTGAACCCTAAGAGAACCTTCGTTCTCTTCATGTCTAACCTATGCCATAAGGCCCTTGAAACTTCACAGTCGTCCCGATTAGTCCATAAGTTATTTGTCACTGCAATAGTGACTTCATCTGCTTCGTTAATGTCCATTTCAGTCCCCTTCTGGCCATCTCGTCCGCTAATTCATTCCCTTCTATATCGCTATGTCCGGGAACCCAGCAAAGTGAGACCTTGTGGGGTCTATTGTTCAGTAGTGAGGTACGACATTTCATTACCAGCTTCAATTTAACTGTCTTGGATTTTATTGCCTTAAGCGCCGCCTGACTATCCACAAAGATAGTGATATTAGAAGGTCGAATTGTACTACTTTGTATCAGTCCGGCTGCTTTCTCAATTGCATAGATTTCGGCCTGAAAGACGCTGCCAGCGTCAGGCAGCCGACTGTCTTGCCTGCAAGCCTTCCGAGAAGACACCCACCCCCGTTCCAACCTCCATCTTTGAGACGTCAGTGTAGATGATAATGTCAGAATTACGCGACACAGGGCCTGACTCCCAGTCTTCCCTGGTTAGAAAGAGAAATGGAACTCTAACTTTAAAGTCCATAGTAGAAGTCATGTAGTCTGTAGCCGTTTCTAAATCGGCCGTAACTAACCTTTGACCCTTCCGTCTTATTTCGCTCAAAATTGTACAGTGTCCATAGTTGGCAGATTTCTACGTGTTGCACTCTCTTAGTCTGAGAGCACACTTGGCGGCACAGCCCTGAATGAACACTCCTAGCGGTAAGAGGTGAAATAATATGTTTACGCCTTCTTGAGGCGCGCTGCTTACAGCCCCTGAGATTCCCAGTCTAGCAAGTCTTTGTACTTTTTCAATACGGTTTAGATTATATTTCCTTTCCAACGCCTTCCACCAGACGATGGACCCGTTGGTTACAATTGGTCTTATGATTGTGGTGTACATCCCATACACGATGTACGGTGACAGTCCCCATTTTTTCCCAAAGATTCTTTTACAGGTATAGAATCCAGCCAAACCCTTCTTTCTTCCCTCCTCAATATTCCTTCTCCAATTTACCTTGGAGTCCAGAATGATATCCAAGTATCTTGCTTCTAAAGAGAGATTCAATGTTACCCTACCTAACTTTGGCAAAGAGAACTCAGGGATTTTTGTTTTCCTGGTGAACAAAACTTGCTTCGTCTTAGTAGGGTTAACTCCTAAGCCGTTGCGCTCAGCCCATCCGGAAATCTCGCCCAGTGCTGATTCCATGATTTCGCTAATCGTTGACAAGAACATGCCCGGGATTAGTATGGCAATGTCATCAACGTAGGCTACAATTTTTGTTCTCTTTGCTTTGAAGGTTTCTAAGATCTCATTTACTAATAGAAGCCATAGCAGAGGTGATAGCACTCCCCCCGGCGGCGTGCCCCTTGTAGTCCTCCTACTCACCGAGGCCGTCCCCATAGTGGCGTTAATAACCCTGCTTACTAGCATTGTATTAATCCATGTCACTATGAATTCCTTCACTCCGTGATCTCTCAGCGCCTTACAGATCGCCTCTGTATTTACATTGTTGAAGGCCCCCTCAATCTCCAGAAAATCTACCAACGTGTATTCCTTATAGTTCATTGACCTCTCAATGATACCAACCACTTCATGAAGTGCGCTATCCACTGATCTACCCTTACGGAATGCGTGCTGCGCAGTATCCATTGTGCGAATATTGATAACGCTTCTAATATACAGTTCAATAAGTCTCCCAAGTGTTTTAAGAATAAACGATGAGAGACTTATTGGTCTGTAAACCCTGTCAGTAGAGTGATTTATTTTTCCCGCTTTTGGAATGAAAACCACCCTGACTTCTCTCCAACTTTTTGGCACGTACCCATCCCTGAGACACCTTGTGAAGATGTGAACTAGATGGGGACTCATGCCCTCAGAGTAATGTTGCAGCATAGCCGGTATAACCCCATCAGGACCCGCTGACTTGTACGGGTCGAAGGAGCCTATCGCCCACGCAATCTTGTCCTCCCTCACGATATCCGAACCGGTTTTGGTTTAGCACGCGGCCTAGTCAAAAGACAAGACAGTTCAAAGGAGTGTCTCAGTATTCCCGTAAGACGACCTACCGCCTTATCAATATTACCATTCCCTTCGCCGACCTTGACTTTCATCAAAGTAAGTTTTTGGGTCGCAAGTCTTGAGAATTTGGACCAGTCAGTCTTTTTTGGGTACCTAAAAAGCCGTGGGGTCACTACCTCGGAGTAGACCGAGAAGCGTATCCGACTATGATCCGAAAAGGAACAGGCATCAGATACTCTCCAGTTGTCGACCCTTATGGTATTAGACCCTGCGGTCAGAGTGATGTCAATCATTTCCTCCCTAGCCCTATTACGAAACGTTGGCTGATTTCCCTTCATACATAAAGGTAGGCTAGTGGAAAGAACGTAATCAAATATGGACTCACCCCTACCATTGGTATCAGTGCTGCCGCAGAGCTCATGGTGCCCGTTTGCATCACAGCCGGCCACTATGCTCAGTCCGCGTGACTCATCGTAGGCGTTAAGTTGCCGAAAGGTCTGTGGTGGCGGCTGTTCCTCGTTGTACGGAAAGTATGCGGATGTTAGCAACAAACTAGGTTTGTGCCTATGCTCGCATACCACCGTTGTAGGGTCTCCAGTGCTGTAGAGAGTAAGGAGAAAAATATTAATATCCTTTTTGGCCACTATGCACGTTCTGATTTTACCTTGCGTTTGTGGAATGTAGAGACGATAACCATCCATCCCGAGTCCGCTTACCTTACCTCTGACGAGCCAAGGCTCCTGAACCTGCGATGAACTTCATTAAATCGTGCGAGGTTGAGATGGATTGATGCAAATTAATTTGCACCACCTCTAGCTTCCTCACCATTGGTTTTTGACCGGTCACCTGGCACGCGAATCTTAAGAGAGCCGAACCCGAATCAAATGCAGTTGCCGCTCCTTAATTTGGATAGCGACGCGGAGTTCACTGCGAGCACCGCGTCACCTCCCACTCCATTTTTGCAGGGGTCACGGAGATCACCCGCCACTCTGCCGAATTTAGAGACTGGTTCTGCCGTACGATCAGCTTGAGTATGGATTCCTGGTCCGGAACCGGTGGTGGAATCCGCACCGAAAGAACCGGGCGGATCGGAAGCAGAGAACGAGCCACCACCTCCAACCGATCGATCCGCCAGAGTGGGTCAAGACCGCTAATTTCACGCGTTAAGAAGTCCAGAGACTTCTTGTTGTTGCAACCGACGAACTTAACACCGCGCCTCTACTAGCAACCAATTCTTCGGCGTTATCTTCCCATCAGGGTCGACTCTGTCGATGATAGCTACCTGTAGCTCCATCAGTGATTCGAAGGAGGCCGATGGCTTCGGCCAACGAACCAGGAGCTTCTAGCATCGAATTCTGGTGAGCGACTCCACGTTGTCGCTAAATCTGCTGCATTAATTTTTCTGGATACGTAGTTCCAATTTTTTATCTCGGTTGATTCCTGAATCCCTGCAACGCGAAATTTGACAAATTGTTTGTAAGCTCTCCGATCAGAGCCTAGCCAAAGCAGAACAGTCTTCGAGTCTGACCAATAAAATTTAGTATCAATCTTCAAATCATGGCTCTGCATAATCGAATTCGCCAAACGAGCTCCAAGAACAGCCGCCATAAGCTCCATTCTAGGTATTGATATTGGTCGAAGCGGGGCCACCTCTGTACGGGCACATACCAATGACGTTTCAATACCGGTTGCGCTCTTGATTCTGAAGTATGCTACGACCGCATAAGAATGCTCATTAGCGTCCACTAACACGTGGAGTTGAACTCGACTTGCTTCGCTATATGTTAGCGCGAAATAGCATCTTGGTACTCGCACGTCCTTCACCTTATTAAGATTTTCCAACCATTTATGCCAAGCGCCAGAAAACTCTTCTGGTATAATCTTATCCCATTCTGTACATCTTCGCCAAATCTTCTGCATTATCACCTTCATCAAAATCGTAAAAAGGCCAAAAATCCTAATGGATCAAAGATTGACATCAGCAGTCTCCACAATTCTCGGGTTTTTAGTATAGTAAGTTAAATATTTATCTTTTTTTTGTTAGTGTTCATTAGTAAATACATTGATTAAAGGTTAGGTTAGATTAACCTGGCTGGCCTAAAGCCACACATAGACCGATTGGTCCCTAGCGATACCAGATGGGGTCTGACCTTAATGCAGATTTCCAGTAGACATCTCGTAGGATGTCAACGCTTTTCGCGAATTTAAGCAGTGCTGTCAGCTCCATTCCTGAGATGTCTTCCAATCTCAGAAATTGTATGACTCTTAAGCATTTTAAGCGCGTTTTTGATAACGCAGGACATATACAAAGGAGATGTTCTAGAGTTTCCCTTACTCCCACCTCTTTACACTTCCTACATTCGTCATTGTCCGTAATTCCTATCTTGTGTGCATGTGCCGCCAATAAATTATGGCCTGTCATTATACCTATGATAGTTCTGCAGTCTTTTCGTGAGAGCGCGAGTATAAATCTCGTTGGTTCCTATCGTTGACCTTACACAAAGCTTTTGCAATTTTGCAGGTGTTTAAACTGTGCCACCTAGCTTTCACCTGCCTACTCATGTGTTCGTCCCTTTCATTGAATAGTCCTTTAAGGGGTTTCTGTATGTCGTTTTCTTGTCCAAGTGGTAAATAGACAGCGATCTTTGCAATCCCATCTGCTATTTCATTCCCTTCTATGCCATTATGACCAGCTACCCAATAGATATGCAGTCTTCTATTTGTGACTAGCCTATCTATGGCTTCCCTGCTCTGTAGGACATTTTTGGATTTTATACCATATGAGTTAATCGCCTTTATCGCTGCCTGGCTGTCCACGTATATGTTTATTTTTAAGTCACTTCCTGTCTTGGTGTATGCTAGCTCTGCGGCTTTCCTGACAGCGAAGACTTCCGCTTGAAAGATACTGCTCTGGTCAGGCAGCTTTATAGGCTGCCTAATTCCCAACTCTGAGCAGTAGATGCCACACCATCCATCGTTTTTGAGCCGTCCGTGTAAAAGTTAAAGGTCTTTCGGCTGGGCCTCATGACCTTACGCCACCCCTCCTCTTCGATTGTAGTACGATACATTCTTTCCCAGCTGGACTCTTCGCATTGGCATTATATATGTAGCCTTCTTTGTTGCAGTCCACCACACTAAAGCACCATACAGTAAGATTGGTCTAACTATTGCGGTGTACCACCAGTGCATCAGCGAGGGAGAATAACTCCAAGTAACGCCTAGCATTCTTTTACATACATATAGCGCGTTAGTGGCCTTCTTCGCCCTTTCCTCAACATTGCGCCTCTACATAAGCTTATTGTCCAAAATTACTCCAAGGTACCTTGTGTGGTCTTTGGGAGTAAGTTCACTGCCACCTAGCTTCGGGAAGTTCCACGCGGGGACCTTGTACTTTCTGGTAAAGAGAATCATGTCCGTTTTATCCGCGTTTATCTCCAAGCCTGCTCGAGACGCCCACTAATTGATTGTTTTAAGAGTGTTGTTCATTATATTAGTGATGGTATCTTGGTACTTTCCTGTAACTAGTATTGCTATATCATCTACCGTATATCCCGTATATATCGTTTTTAGCCATTTTACCATAATATAGCTAACCATTTGGAGCATTGCTTGGAGGCTTACGTCCAGACCTGGGGATTTAAATAGGTCAAAGGAATTTGTTGCCCACTCTATTCTATCTGCTGTAATGATATCCGCTGGAATGTAGTTCACAGTATCTCTTATAGGTTCGAGATCTACAATGTCAGTACAGCCCGGGAAATGTGTACTGACAAGGTCCTCGAGGGATCAGCTTTCCGTCCAGTCGCCATTGCTTTTACGTATTAAATTGGGCATGGTCGGATTCTTTAAAATCAGTTTCCTCAGCCTAGCCATTTCGTTTGTATTTTCTATATTGCTGCAGAAGTCTTTCCAAGATTCCCTCTTTCCTACGCGCACTTCCCTTTTGTAATCCCTTAATAGTTCCCTGTACTCAATCCAACATAACTCATAGTCAGCTACTTTGGCCAACTTAAAGAATTCAAGTACCTTCCGCCTTTGCAACCCTAGCTCCTTGTTCCACCAGGGAGGTTTCGACTTGCGTTTTGTACGTGTTGGAGGACAAGACCTATGATGAGCTTTAATGAGAGTACTTGTGAGTGAATTAACCCCTTTTTCAAGTTCAACGTGCGAGTTGTACCTTCTTGGTCTCATTCGTTTATTTTCTAGTATCTTCCTGTACAATTCCCAGTTCGTGTTTCTGGAATTCCTGAAGTTTAAATTTTTATATTTAGTCGAGAATGTAACAGAGAAACTTATATATTTGTGGTCAGAAAGTGATGGTGCACTAAGCACTATCCAGTCTTCTACCAAAATACAAATATTTGTGTAAAGTGTTACGTCTAGTACGTTCTTCGAGGTTGGTCCAATGTATGTTGGTTCGTCCCCCTTATTCGCTACTTCTAGGCTACTTTGGAGAATAAAGTTGAGTAGTGACTCACCTCTTTCATTTATATCGGCACTTCCCCATACACTGTTGTGCGCGTTTGCGTCGGATCCCACCACCAGAGCCTGCTTCCTTTTGCTGGCAGCTTCCGCCAGCCTATGAAGCTCACTCGGCGGCGCCGCGTCCTCCTGTGGCATGTAGCAAGATGCAAGGTGTAGTAGCTCATCCTTGCCGCCTTTTACGACCACCACCGTTAGATCATCTGTGGAGAGATTGAGATTAATATAAAAATTTATACTTTTCTTCACCAGTATCGCTGTTCGTACCTTATCTGTCACATTTGGGATATAGGTATTATAATTTTGTGATTTTAAGCCGGAAACTACGTTACCCGAGGCTATCCATGGTTCCTGGACCAACACCACATCGTTGCCGACTCCCTCCATCTTGAGGAGAAGTTCAGCTGAAGCGAGTTTACTTTTGTGGAGATTGATTTGAAGAGCCTTCAGCATGCGGCACCGGCTCCCTCCCAGGGTTGGATGTTTCCTCCAACTCACCCTTCTCCACACCCCGTAGGTTCAGAGATGCTTTCAAGACCTCTTCCAGGCCAAGATTTTTTTCCACCTCCCCAGTCTCGAGCGTGTTTTGGTTATCGTCACCCGGGTTCCATTTTTTGAGGCAAAGGTACACGCTACCAACTCCCCACGCCATCTTCCCAAACCGCGGATAAAGTATATATTCTGCCGTCTTATTGATCTGTAAGATGTAGTTTAGGCATCCCCCAGTATTCGCTGGTTTAGCCACACTTAGCACCTTCCAGTCGCTCCTCGGCACGTCCGGATTCTGTGGTTGTAATAGTAACAGAGCATCCTCAGATTTCACCAGGCGCGGTATGAGCACCTTCGCCTTCGGCGGCGGAATGCAGCTGCGATCGACAATTTCAATCAAAGCCTCCTTCCACAGGCCTTGAAGCGTTTTTACGGCTTCCTTTACCAACTTTAGAGAAGGATCGATTTGCATTTAATGATTTTGAGGCCGCCAAACCATCCTGCTCCGTCAAATGCTGGCATAGGTGCGATGGGGTCTGCGTACATTTTTGCATATAGGGCTTCAAGCAACTTCAACTCCACCGCTTTCCACCGTTCTTGCGTCATTTGTCCCAGCGGATTACTGTGGTCTATGAGCCAGGTCCATTTTGCGTTTTTGTTTCGGGAAGCCTCTATCCCTAACGCTTTATACCTGCCGTCAGGTACCTTTTTAGCAATGATCTTTATACTAGCTCCTCCGTCACCTATTGGGGCACAACATATAGCTCTCCGCCAAGAGGGAAGGGGGGAGTTCCTATATTGATATTGGCTAGGCACCACCTTTTTGCAATGCTGCAACAGCACTGCAAACCGTGATGCCCATTGCCCGGTCGGCACCCGCGTGGAGGGTACAGCTAAGAGGATTTCTGCCGACCACATTGATGAAAAGAAATGAAGCAAAAAAAAATTCGTCGAAACAATAAAGAAGTACTATATTATGTAGGGGAGAAATCAAATTCACGATTTATATATTATACATATATATATATATATATATATATATATATATATATATATATATATATATATATATATATATATATATATATATATATATATATATATATATATATATATATATATATATATATATATATATATATATATATATATATATATATATATGTATATATATATATATAAATGCATTTATATATTCATATAGACATACCTATACATATACATATACATATGTATATGCATATAAATCTATATATACATATACATACACATAAACATATTCATATATATATTAACACGCTTCTGAAACGCTTTTTTTGGGTATCGCCAACAGCTCCTGTTTCGATTTTTCTTTTATCTCCTCAATCGTAGCAAAACGCTTTCCTTTCTTCGGTGTCTTCAGTTTTGAAAAGAGGAAAAAGTCAGCGGGGGCCAAGTCCGGTGAATACGGTGGTTGAGGCATGATAACGGTTTTGTTTTTGGCCAAAAACAGCTCCTGAGCGATGTCCATGCGACGTTTTTTTTTGTTCAAAATTTAGCAATTTTGGAACAATCTTCGCTGCCGCACGTTTCATGCCTAAAACATCCGTAAAAATAGCTTGGCATGAGCCGAACAATATGCCAACATCATCAGCAACCTCTCTGATAGTGATTCGACGATTATCCAAAATCATTTTCTTCACGGCGTCAATGTTTTCATCGGTTGTTGACGTGCTCGGGCGACCAGGACGAGCATCGTCATTAAGATGTCAATCGGCCTTCCTTAAACCGGTTATACCACAATTGAACTTGTCTTCTGCTCATAGTAGACTCGCCAAAGGCCACAGTCAACATTTCAAATGTCCTTGCGCATTTAATTTAATTTTTTACTCAAAACTGAATACAGCCTCTTTGATCCATTTTTTCGAATAGTACAAAATCGAAGAGCACACCAAAACACGACTAACCTTTTTATCTGTCAAAAACAAACTGACAATCCAAAATGGTTGGTATTGCCAACATATATAACAGACATGTGTACCAACATAACAGAAAAAAATGCGAACATCGAACATACGTAACTCACGAAAAGATGAAAATAACGGATATTTTTTGATCACACCTCGTATATATATATATATATATATATATATATATATATATATATATATATAGATATATATATTTATATATATATATATATATATATATATATATATATATATATATATATATATATATATATATATATATATATATATATATATATATATATATATATATATATATATATATATATATATCTAAATGTCATTTATATATTCATATAAACATACATATACTCGTACATATACATATACATATACATATGCATATAAATATACATATACATATACATATGCATATACATATATTTTTACTTTATTCACTATATTTTTGCAACGTTTTTATTATTACATTTGATATACACACACATATATATAGGCTCAATAATTCCGCCTTTATTAACTAATTATTACGAATTTTCAGATTGATATTGACTTCAATTTGATTTGGTGTAGATGCGGTTATGGCTCAGAAACGAATAAGAATGAAAGTCGCGTGGTGACGATGCACGTTGGCGTGTTCAGCCGAATTCGCTGTGTTGAGCAAAAAAGATGGCTACGGCCTGGACACACGTTCACTCATACAATACGCTCGTTTTTCGGTGAGACAGGAAAGGGGAACTCTCTCCCAAAGCATGCCACACTTTGAAACGAGAGCAGCCATGGTAACGCTAGAGCCGGATCGCAGCCACCTTCATGAGGGGGTTCGCGTAGTGAACATGCCTTCCCCTTGCAATAGTTGTAATGGAGACGGCACGGCCACGCCGGAACCCCGAACTTCATCCCCTCACAGGTGGTTTGTGGTATGGTAATCTTCCCGGAAGATCACATACGGGTGCTGGCGGCATCCCGAGGCGAAGTGGTTGACGCGCAACTACTTCCAGCACAGTTTATGTGCCACCACTGGGTCCCGTCACTTGTGATGGTGGTTCTCCAAAAACCGCTTGATCTCGATATGATGCACCTGTTGCCGGCACAAGGTGAAAATCCCCCGCGGACGGGGTCCGACCATGGGTACGACTGGTGGTTGTCGTAGTGTCGTCAAGTTACATTCCCGCCTGGGTGGTGATACCCGAAATGGGCCGCTGTCGGCGGGTGCAAGCGCAGCGGTCAAGGGTGTCGCACGCGTGGCTGTTGCCGTTGACCGGGTTCGGCGAGCTGCAGCTGGATTTGGATTGGTGGCGACGGGTTCAAGCCCTGCTGGCGAGTATGCGACACGTGTGGGTACTAACGGTGGAGTTTGTCAGGCTCGGCGAGCTGCGCCCGAATCCAGCGGTAGATGGCCAGAATAAACAAAGTCATTAGTAATGGGTCGATACCAATAGGAGTCTGGAAAGATTTTAAGTTATATAATAAGTTATTCATCCCCTCGGGGGCGAGGAGGTTCATCAGATGTTAATAACACCATTTTTTTAATAGGCCTGGTCACAATTCCTCTTGCAGTCCTTACCTCTACGACCCGCACTTTACCGTCCGGACCTGGGTGCGTATAGACAATTCGCCCGAGATGCCAATCCTGAGGCTCTAAATTGTCTTCCCGTATAACGGCAAGATCCCCGGTTGTGATCTTAGTTTGAATGGATTGCCATTTGTGGCGTCGCTGATACTAAAGCAGATACTGCGTTTTCCACCGAGCTATGCATTGCTGCGAAAGGCCTAGATTTTGTGCCATCGGTTCAACGCTGAAGTGTATGGTCTCATATCGTCGGTTTCTGCGGATGTCGCAAGTGTCCTGGAGTTAGCGGTTGCAGGTCCGTTGGGTCATCTGACATCCCACAGATGTGCCATGAGTTCAGGCAGGCTTCAATACGAGCTAAAAGAGTAGCAAATTCTTCGAATATGCATTTTAGATGTCCCCATATGCGCTTAAAGTGGTGTTTAAAACTCTACACCGCAGCCTCCCACAGTCCCCCCATATATGGAGCATGAGGTGGCATGAATTGCCATTGAAATTTCCCTTGAGCATAAGCGGTGGCTCGATCCTGCGTTTCTCGGATCACCCTTTCAAAATTACGGCGGTGTTCATTCTCTGCACCTACAAAGTTTCGTCCATTATCGGAATGAATCTGCAAGGGGCACCCGCGTCGGGCAATGAACCGAGCCAGGGCCGCGAGAATAGCGGGGGTGCTCAGATCGTTGGTTGCTTCAAGGTAAATCGCTTTGGTAGCAAAGCACACAAAGATACACACGCATCCTTTCGTAAGGAGACACCCCCGTCCCCTATAATTTTTAATATCGAAGGGGCCCGCAAAGTCTACTCGGAATTCAGTATTGGGATCGAGTCAGGTGCAGCATTAATTGGATCCCTCCGTTTAGCGAGATGAGGTGAGTAAACTTGACAACCAGACGAGTAAAGTGGCTGTAATAAAGTAGAATGATGGGATACCTCCCAGAAAATGGCAAATTCACGGCTAACGCCAGTCGAACGTTCACTAGGAGTGTCCCGGCAGAATGCAGGAAAGGATTCATTGTGAGCAGGGGGGCCGAGGTGGGGATGGGGTCTCCTCTGAGGAGAGCACTGCATTCTTTGGGGTAATAGAGATGATGAGATGAATCGTTCCCCGCATAGTTCGAGACGCGGGAGAGATATCGTTTTTACAGGTGCCACGCGCGACTTGGCTACAAGAAGATGAGTTGATGTAGTATTGTTGCCTTGGCAACGTACGTACAGGGTCGCCGCGTAAGCCAGCTGTGAAGCGTCACAGAAGGCGTGGAACTCCAGCTTCAGATCCGAAGCGGATCTGACCCAACGAGGCACTTGAATGAGGGATATCGTTGGATGTTGAGATAGGAATAATTCCCATCGGGCCAAAATTGAAGGAAGCAATGGGTCATCCCATCCAATTTGGTACAACCAAATGCATTAAGATTTTGGCGGTAATAACAACGGGAGCGAGCCATCCCGTCGGATCGTATAGTTGTGCTATGACCGAGAGCAGCTTTCGTTTGATGTAGATTGTCGCCAAAGCTGCTATATGGAAGTAAAAATAGTCCTGCCTGGCATTCCACTACATACATAAAGTGCTAGTTGTGCTAGACTCCTCGTGTTTGAGGAAATCCTCTCGAAGCAAATGATCCGGCGGTAAATCGGATAGGGTGTCCTCGTGATTGGCAGTCCATTTGCGCATGGACAACCCCGCCGATACCAGGATATCTATCAATTCATTCTGCTTTTGGTACGCAGTGGGAATATCGTGCATACCTATTAGGGCATCGTCAATGTACATTGAGTGTCGCAGCGTGTGTGAAGCCAGTGGGTAGATGTGCCCCATGTCCTCTGCCAGTTGTAAAAGTGTCCTTATCGCGAGATAAGGAGCGCAATTCACCCCAAAGGTGACAGCGCTTAGCTCGAAATCCGTTATGGGAGCGTACGGGGTTTCTCGAAAGAGAATGCGTTGGTACACTGTCTGGGTAGGGTTCACCAAGATTTGACGGTAAATTTTTGTATGTCTCCGTTGAGTACGGACGTGAACATACGTGACTGAATGATGAGTCGGGTCAGATCTGATTGCAACACTGGCCCTGTGTGCAACACATCATTCAAACTGATGGAATTCGTGGTCTGTTGCGACGCGTTGAACTCCTCCCGGATGTTGGTGGAGGTGCTCTCTGGCACCGCGTGGTGTGGTAGGTAATAGTGAGGCACCGGGGATTCGGACATGTGGTTGAGCTTCATGCATTCTACTATCACCTCGTCATATAGTTGTTTGATTTCTGTGTGTTTACCCAGCCGTACTTCATTACGTTCGAATTGCTTGAGTGCAATATAAGATCAAAATCCGATTTAAAGGACAAATATACAATATATCGCCCAGAGGCGTCCCGACGGGTCGTCTGGGAGTATAATTTGAGGTATGCCACGTCTATCGGAATGGGCTTCCTTTCGGAAGGCGTCTCCTCGATTTCCCAAAATCGAGGGGATAAGATTCGTCAACTTTCACTCTCGTGGCAATGGCAGAGATTCTGCGTTCCGGAACTGGCTCCGTGAAGATCCAGCCGAATATGGTCGCTTGAGCGTGCAGAGACCCCACAATGTTTCTTTTTCGCCCATTCGTTCATCAAGCAGTACTAATGGGTATAAATTCCCACCTAAGAGGACATCGACCTGTGTGGAGTTGCCGGTGTGTGGGACCCCCCCAAATTCTTCATGTTCGCCTTGAGTCAATTTGAAACTCCCGGGTTAGGGTTGGCAACACCCTAGCTGACACATGGAGCCGCTTTGAAGGGTCGTAAAGCGAGCGTACCACATTATTTACCACTGATGCTTGTGCATGCACGGTTGGCACTGGCAGCTTGAGCCGCCTTTGGAGACGGTCAGAAATAAAAGACCCCTCAGATCCCTAATCTACCGGAGCCCGGGCCATATAACTGACACCCCGGTGTTCGACGTTGAGCAGGGCAGTACCCAGCAGTATTCTATTAGACAGTTGAGCACTCGGATGGTTTGGACTGGGTTCCGACTCATCTGCCGTGCGTGTGAGTTGCGTTGTGTGGGCTCTGTATATGGAAGCAGGTGGGTTTGAGGTGTTTGGATGGCTCACTGCATCATGATGTTTCCCCGTGGCGCCGGTGGTCGCTTTTGGCTGTTGTTAGGTCGACATCTTGGCTGATCAGAATGCAGCATGGTGTGATCCCACTCCTGGTAGTGGAAACACCAGTAACTACTGGGACAAGCCATTACCTTATGGGAGGTCGACAGACAGTTCACGCACAAGCCATATTTTCACGTGAATCCCCAGCGTGTGGACACATTTCCTGCCTGAAACGTAGGAGAACAATACAAATATGCGAAGAAAACATCTCCCCAACCGGCTACATCACTCACATACACCTACAGCGCCGCCCCACATTTCTTGATCACACGTTGTCAGAATTTAATTGCGATCCCCTCTTCCCGCTTTACCGGTTCCACAATAAAAAGGGTTGATAGTTGTTGATGAATGACAATATGTTTATTTTCGGACCGATCTGTCAAATTTCCCCACGCCTGTTCCAAACCTAAATCGGTAAGGGGTAATCGCGAAAAGTGGGCCATTAAGCGTGGTTCCCCTCGAAAGTATCGATCTCGCAGGGCGGTACAGGAATGCTATGTCCCGAGGGTGCTGACATTCCATTCGCCGGTTGAGCAGATGAGGGCTGCACTAAGGCTAGAGCGAATTCACTCTGATCAATTTCTAGCGAGATGCCATAATGACTCCCCGGTTGCCGTCTCTTAAACCCGCTTACAAACGCAGTCAACGCGTCCGCCGCCTTTATATATGGAGTCAACATCACGCACAACTTATTAGAGTTCGTCGGAGCTCAATTGTAGAGCAAACGTTTCACAGAGTCACTAATCGGATAGCCTAACTTGTGGGATGCACGTAACACTGCGATCACAAACTATCGTTGATGGCACCAAGGAGAAAGGCGGTTGATGTCATCCAAGAGTGATGTCTCCTCGTGGAGGAGTTCCGGTGACCTTGAAGGTTGCCTGGTCACCAGATAGTGACAATTTTCTCACCAAAATCGGACCCCTCGTAAACGAAGACTAACTGCGCCGCGGCTGGCAACAGAGAAGTTGAGTTGGATACTCGATTATGGGTTGATCGCAATCACGTGGTTTGATACTGTGTGCCCTTGAAAATAAAAAAACCTGCAAAGCAAACAAAAGGTTTTCCACATCTGGGTTGTCGCAGATGGTCCCACCGAACAGTCGGTTGACCCACCTCTGCAAATTTGCACGAAAGAGAGTGAATAAATAAACAGTAACTATATGTAGTTGTTCATGTAATTTAAATCTTACAAACAAATGCAGGTATAGTTGGACAAATTGTGCTGACACAGCTAGTACTAAAGCAAGCGAACTGGGTGTGAAAGAGAAAATGATAATTAATGTTATGTGCACCTGTTCAGTGTTGGACGGTTCACTGGTAAATATTCACACAAACATTTTCACATATGTATGTAACTACAATTATGAGGTTTTGGTATAAATCATAAAATAGATGTATGTATATGTATATATAAATATGTAAATATATTTATTTGGTAGGACCTACCAGTTCCTGCCCTTATTATGGTAGGCACCTTGGAGTGGTGTGGGGGCTTAAGTTGCAAAGATTCGTCGGACTGTTTTAACCCAAGGCCATATACTGCCCCCTGGCAGGGCCGCCAGTGTTTTTAGACAGACAGACCGAAAAGTAACGAACAAAGGTCTACCATGTGTGCATCTGTTGCCCAGGTTAGGGGCGGCACACAACGACGCCTGTTTTCTCCATGTTAGGAGCGGTCGGTTTGTTTCTTCAGTATTTTTTGCGTGGGGTGGTAGACTGTAAAGAAACCCCACGGGGATGGGGTGTTTTTTTCTGGTCTTAGATATCTGAAACAAGCAAGGAAAAGTTTACCGTGCAGGGGGTCGGATCCTAAGTACCGGCGGTAGGTGGTTGGCGAGGAGGCCACCTGGCGTCGATATCAAGCAACCCCTCAGGCATCACCGTGGTACCCAGGCCGCGATGTCTGCTAGTGCTACTGGGAGGGTCTCCAAGCCAACTTTGGGTAGGCAAGGGGCCTGTGAGGTGGAGGCTGAGGGGGATCGTATAGGATTTCAGCTTCTGGGCTTGCGCATAGACCACGCAACCGATGACGACTCCTTGTCACTGGTCAGCAATGTCTATGACATAGGCTCGGATGTTGAGATGCAATTGCTCAGTCCTTCTCAGCTCTCCGATCCACATGCTCCTGAGCCGGGCAATGAGACAAGGAAGGTGGTAGGCCTCACGAAAGAGCAAAAGGTCAGAAATGGCTATAAGCGCTCGGCTAACTATCTTCGAAAAATGAGGACGAAAGATCCTTATTTCTTTACAATAAGGGAGAAGGATCTCATTAAAAAGCATGAAAAGGTCGTAGCAAGGTTTGAGAAAAATAATGTTGCGGCCAGTTCATGCATTAAAATGGAATGGGAATTGTTGGGGAAAAGTCTGATAGTAACAACGCTTCGACCTCTAGAAAAAATGGTAAGCCGGACAAGGCCACAGGTGACCGCGTAAAGATGCCGCCAAAGCCAAAACCAAGTTCTTCGAAGGAGCCACATAGCTTGGCATCGGGCAAAACTGCAAAAAGAGTTAGGTCTGATGAGCAGGCTCAGAGGGCTTCAAAAAAGCCGAAGCTATCCGCCTCCTTCGAATCACCTATGGAGCTACAGGTAGCTATCATCGACAGAGTCGACCCTGATGGGAAGATATCGCCGAAGAATTGGTTGCTAGTAGCAGTGCGCTTGATGGTCGGGGCTTACGGCGGGGACCTGCAGTTTGACGGGGCCGGCTGGAAGAGGGGTGTTAAGATCGTTGGTTGCAACCACAAGAAGTCTCTGGACTTCTTAACGCGTGCAATTAGCGGCTTCCGATCCGCCCGGTTGTTTCGGTGTGGATTCCACTTCCGGTTCCGGACCAGGAATCCATACTCAAGCTGATCGAACCAGTCGCTAAATTCGGCAGAGTGGCGGGTGATCTCCGTGACCCCCTGCAAAAATGGAGTGGGAAGTGACACGGTGCTCACAGTGGACTCCGCGTCGCTATCCAAATTAAGGAGCGACAACTGCATTAGGTTCGGGTTCGGCTCTCTAAAGGTTGGCGTGCCGGGTTATCGGTCAAAAGACAATCGAGAGGAAGCTGGAGGTGGTGCAAATTAATTTGCATCAATCCGTCTCAGCCTCGCTCGATTTAATTAAGTTCATAGCAGAGGACGATGTATACGTAGCCCATGTTCAGGACCCTTGGCTCATCAGAGGTAAGGTAAGCGGACTCGGGATGGATGGTTATCGTCTCTACATTCCACAAACACAAGGTAAGATCAGAACGTGTATAGTGGCCAAAAAGAATATTACTATTTTTCTTCTTACTCCCTACAGCACTGGAGACTTTACAACGGTGGTATGCGAACACAGGCGCAAACCTAGTTTGTTGCTAACGTCCGCATACTTTGCTTACAACGAGGAACAGCCGCCACCAAAGATCTTTCGGCAACTTATCGCCTACGGTGAGTCACGCGGACTGGGCATAGTGGCCGGCTGTGACGAAAACGGGCACTATGAGCTCTAGGGCAGCACTGATACCAATGGTAGGAGTGAGTCCATTTTTTACTACAATCTCTCCACTAGCCAACCTTTATGTAAGAAGGGAAATCAGTCAACGTTTCGTAACTTCGGGGTAAGGGAGGAAGTGATTGATATCACTCTGGACACTGGATCTAATACCATAAGGGTCGACAACTGGAGAATCTCTGATGCCTGTTCCTTTTCGGATCATAGTCGGACGGCGCTTAAGGCAATAAAATCCAAGACAGTTAAATTGAAGCTGGTAATGAAATGTCGTACCTCACTGCTGAACAATAGACCCCACAAGGTCTCACTTTGCTGGGTTCCCGGACATAGCGATATAGAAGGGAATGAATTAGCAGACGAGATGGCCAGAAGGGGCTCTGAAATGGACATTAACGAAGCAGATGAAGTCACTATTGCAGTCACAAATAACTTATGGACTAATCGGGACGACTGTGAAGTTTCAAGGGCCTTATGGCATAGGTTAGACATGAAGAGAACGAAGGTTCTCTTAGGGTTCAAGAAACCTGCAGTAAGGGTGCTTACGGGGGTCATTACGGGGCATTGTGCTATCGCACCAAGGGTTCAACATTGGCGTATGCCGTCGAGCGGGCTATGTAGGAGTTGCCATGATGAACCAGAGACAGAGTCGATTCAGTTGAAACGACTTCAATGTTTGGGGTCGCGCTTCTTCACAAGTTTGACAGAGATAACGAAGGTAGATTTATCGGATCTTCTCACTTTCATCTGGAGAACCAAATGATTTAATAGGGATGGAACTTCCATTGTTTATGGAGATCGAGGGTAAGGACGAGTATGTTTCCTCCTGGCATTATTTTTTGAACGCAATCACTATGGACATATATGTCTCCGAGTGGAAGTGCGGATACCAAGTATCCGCACACGCCTTCCCAACCTAACCTAACGTGGCCCACTATTCTTACGATTGCCCAACCGAGAGTGGCCTAAGTACGATTTGAATCACAGTAGCGGCATGAACGAGTCGGTAGAAGAGATAACAATACACCAAATGGTGTGACATTGGGAGAGCGAGAATTTATCGACGTATCCAGGTTTTCAAAATGGGAGCGACTGCTAAGGAGCATAGCGTATGTGAAGTAAAAGGCTAAAAGGAGAACTGGGACTACCGTTACAACACCGTTTTTGAACACTGACATGCTTCGCTGGATTGAAAAAGCTTAGCCCATTCATTCGCATGAAGAGTCGCCTTGAAAATGCTCCTCCAACAATCAACACCGCGAGAAACCCGATAATGTTGCCAAAGCAACATCATGTTACGCATCTACGAGTAATTGTCGATTATTACCATCGAAAATATCAACACGTAAATCGGGAGACGGTGATAAATGAAATCTTCCAAAACCATCACACCATATCACATACCAAGCCTACGAACTTTGCTACGAAATATAAGCAGTGTATGTCAGCAATGCAAAAATCGGAATACCCATCCATGTCCACCCGAGATGAGCGCACTTCCGATGGCGCGATTAACGGGGAAGAAGTTTAACAACCCTGCCAACGGCGACTCCGATAATTAAAATAATCGATTTCCTTATTAAATTTTGTTTGGCCCATCTGGCAACATGGTTTTCTCATTTTCTTTATTCTTTGTTAATTATCACTTTGAATTCTAAACGGCCACGAAAAGAAGACCAAAATGTAAGCATTTTATTTCATTAAATTTATCTATTATAATTATTGAATTAATTATTTTATGAAGATTATTTTTGTAACGAATTTATTGACAAGACAAGTTACAACAGTAGTTGCAATTGCGTGTGTGTGGTTATGCTACCGTAATAATTTTTCAGAAGAAGAAGAAGAATTATTAAAACATTTTTTGGCAGACCTTATAGCTGTTTCGGACACGCCACTTGTCCTCATCAGAGATCTACACATGTCCTCCAAAGTTTTGGAATTAACAAGGCCTAAGCGTTCCTGCCACAGATTCAGCAAATCAGATGTCACAACATTCAGTTCAGCAGGGTAAGCACCAGTTTTAATATTCATTTTGTACAGCCTATTTTCGCGTTCACTATCAATCGAATCCTCTTTTCCGAAACTAACCCGTTGACCAACTTCTTCAAACACAACATTCATACCTTTTTCTGTTGATACAGATATGAATTTCAGATCAAAATCTGGAACTAATGAAACATTTTTCATAACGTTTACTAAGCTGGAAGGCTTAGCCTGCACTTCAATGTTGCCTGTTGCTTCAACCAACAATATCCTTATGTCGCCAATTCTTACGTGACACGCATTCACCGAAAAGCGAACTAAATTTTAAAAAAAAAACTCCTTCTGAAACGACATATGGTCAGTAGCGCATGAGTCTGCATACCACACATTTTTAATTTTGTTCGCACTCAACGCCGATTTCAGCATAAATAAGTGCGAGCTTTCAATTTTTGATGACTTTGACTCTGCTTGGTCTTTATTTGACTCTTTCGGAACAATAAGAGAGTGGCGGCCTCCAACATTATCGTGATTACTTTGTTGTTCCTTCTGTCGCTTGAAGCATTTGCGAGCCCAATGCCCTTGCTTGCCGCAATAATTGCATTTGCCGGCTCTCTTCTTGAACTTATTGTTGCCATATTGACTTGTTCCTGGCATTGCTAATTTGACTAATTTCTGCGTACTGTTATTATTCTGCTCACAAGTTCGTATATTAATCAACGATTCTTCATTAACTAGATGATCTGTCAACCGCTCTATATTTTGCTCAGCAGGAGGAACTGCATACCACGCTATGCTCACATAATAAAATTTAGGTGGTAAGCTGCTTAAGATTTCCGCAATTACCATCGGCTGCTTCTGTTCAAGACTCATGTCTTTCAACCTTTGTGCTAGCTATGTATTTCTTGCAATAAAACGACATACCCTCATTTTCATCCATTCTATAGTTGACAAAATTTTCTAAGTGTATTTGTGCAGATTGCTCACTTCTTTCGGAATGAACAGTTTTCAATCTAAACCATATTTCTGTTGCAGTATAAGAGTCATTTAAGTATTAACTGCTCTAAATCCAAACCTCTCATGATAAATGCTGTGGCTTCAGCAACCTTGTCATCCCATGCTGCAGTATTATTGGCAGGCTTCGCCACGGTACCTAAAATTTCATGCAAATTTCAATTTGACGACGCCATAATTGATAATTATGCCAATTAAAACTATGAATTTTATATACTCTGGATTCTGCCATTTTCTTAACACGAGAATCGTTCTGAACCGCGGAGTTATCGGATTTAACTTTACACAATTCTTCTAATTTATTCATATAAAAAAAATAATTATTAGGACTTTATGAATACTACCACTGGGCCCATAACCTGTTAGGAATTTTATTTAAAATAAATTTACTTAATACAAAAGAAGAGTACAGTACACTAACGGAGAAGAAGAGTACACTAACGGAGTGAATTTGTTAAAAATGCATATAAGTAAAAAAGGCAAAAGAAAATGATAGCACAAAATGTAAAATAAGTAAATAACAGTAACAGTAAAAACAGGTGATATATAGAGAGAAAGAAAAAATAATCAGGACATGATACATAAAAAAGAAAAGTACTATTAATACATATATAACTCTTGAATATAGAAAGCGTAATATTCAACAATTTCCATATGTATATACATATGTATACGAGTATGTATATGTAAGTTTATATGTATATGTATATGTTTTTGTGTCTGAATATGTACATGTTGGTTTTTTATATGTTACGAGGAGGAAAACATCTAAAGTCAGAACCCCGTCAGTGCGGGCCTCCTCTCGTCATTACGGTGTTTCCCCCCCCCGGAGACACTGATTAGGTTTTACGTCGGGAGGCCGTAAGAGCATTTATTGCTCACACGTCAGTATTACTTCTGTCTATGTGTCAGTCATGTGTACCTCGAGTTCCGAATGGCGCTGGCGATTGCGTTCAGAGTAGCACGATCGTTCTTTTCGCAGGGCTATCATAATGGTGGCTGCTGCCGAGCATACTGCTTCCCACTTAGCTTAAAGAGGTTGCCATTGTTGGGGGCTCCTCTAGGACAACACTCAGTGTCCCCCGAGCGTCCTTAAATTGCTGCCAGTGTTGAGCGTTCTCGTGCATCCCCGGGCAGTGCGGGCAGTACGGGTCCTCCTCAAACTTTCGGTCAAAGAGGTACTGCTTAAAGCATCCGTGGCCACTTAGTAGCTGGGTGTAGTGGTTTAGATCTCCCTGCTGGTAACCCATGTTGTTATGCATGGGATCAGCCTGAATGTCATCTTTGTCCGTTTCCTCCCATCTGCGTTGCATTTCCGTATTGGCTCTTTCCACTGCTTTGGTGATGTTTGTGGGTCTCGCTCTCTGTTTGTAGAGGTGGTGCATCTCTTTCACCAGCAGTCAATAGGCGATTTACTAGTTATGACCTTAGCGCGCCGAGTCTATATCTGACTGTATGGATTTGGTGTATGTTTTCCCCCTAGTGGCCTCCACCCATATTAGGGCGGCATACAGTATGATGGAGCTCATTACTGTTGATAGCAGCTTCCGTTGGCTTGAGCGTGGGCCGCCTATATTCGGCATCAGTCGTATGAGTGCCACATTTACTCGGGTAGATTTTTCCCAGACTGCTTTAATATTGGCGTATTCTGAGTCCAAAACTCTAAATAGCGAATTAGCAACAGTTCCCACCAAATTAAGTGCACCTCTTTTCTGACGATGGCTTGCTAACAAATTTGTATCCAAGTCCAGCTCTGCATTAATATGTTGAAACTGTGTGATCGCATATTGTTGGTGGCTGTATTTCTTCGCAAATCTGTTGCATAGCCGAGGCGCCGTCCTTCAATAGTTGGATTTCAGTACGCTAAGGTTTGAGATTATAATAAATCACCAGTTTCCAATCACTACCAATGATTTGAACCTTGATTGGTTCGCACAATATCATTAGCAACATCGCCAATAAAGTTATTAGGTTGAACTGTCGTGCCGTTTCTATTCCTCTTGATGGCCCTTCATTCATTTCGTCCTTTCGCTTTCTTGTAGTCGCCTCTTCGTTAGATTCTGCACCAGTATCTGTGTATATGGGTAGTGGCGCGGGGCGATGTATTGCACTTTCATAAACTCCCGTTGCCGTATTATCCTCATTTCGCTGTGTTTTATGTTATCTCTTTGTACATTGAGATATTCATTGGACCATCTCTTCCAGAAATTGGGTTTTAATTGCGCCACCAAATTCGATCTTGACAACATTGCTTTCTTGAGTCTGCTCTGCTATCTACTTGGGCGGTGAGTGCTGCTCTTATGAGGAGGTGACCTGGCTTTAGAGCTGTTAAATCCCAGGGTTTGATGATAGTGGCATTAGTGGCCGGGAATGTGTGCACTCTATATCCACTATTATAGTTTTAAATTTTTCATAAGTCAATGAAGCCGATGCGACACTTCTTAGTAGAAGATGTTTCGCAGATTTAACTGCTGCTTCCCGTAGTCCTCCGAAATGAGGGTATCTGGGAGGGATGAAATGGAACTATATTCCTTTTTCACTGCATGTTTTTCCAATTTTGTCTTGAGCGCTTGATGAATGGAGTCCTGATGATAACTTTGTCAATTGATTTCTTGCTCTGACGAAGTTGGTAGCGTTATCACTAAATAGTTTTTGACAGCGACCTCTTCGACGTATGAATCATTTGAGGGCTCCAATAAACGCCTCTAATGACAGATCCGTTACCAACTGCAGATGAACAGCTTTAGAGGCAAAGCAAGAGAATACAGCTAAGTACGCTTTGGCTGGCATCTTTCTACGGACCTTATAATGCACCCACAAAGGTCCAGCGTAGTCAACACCAGTGTTAATGAACGGTTGAGCTGGTGTCACTCTTGTAGCTGGCAGGTGTCCCATAATTTTTTGTGCCAATTGAGGGCGAGCTTTATTGTATCGGATACAATGCTGAACAGTTGATTGAGCTGTTTTTTCCCTTTATTGGCCAAAATCGTTGCCTTAAAGTTCCCAGCAAGGCTTGAGGCGCACAGTGCATGTTCTCCTCATGCGCTCTAATGAAAAGTAACTTGACCAGCGGGTCGTTGTAGGGTAGCAGCATTTCCCCACTCGAAGAATGTTCATGTCATTTAAAAATGGTGATAAGCTGCTGATGGTACTGCTAATTTTCATTTCACTGTGTTGTTTCAGATTTTGGATTTCATCTTTGAAGTCACTAGCCTGAATAGCATTGACGATGACTGCTAATGCATGATCCTGTTCGATTGTTGTTAAAGTAATGGTTTTTACTCTAAAATTCCGTTTTTTCCTTGTGTTATTTATAAATCGTTAGACATATGATTCTTTGAAGTGTGACAAACGAGTTGCGATGGTTTATTTGATAAATCCATTCTCCATTTAGTTGCATTGTGGTATCTGACCCAGTGAGCAATGAAATGGCTGTTTCCTGTTTGAATTTGCAGCTGTTTGGACCATGCTGAGGGCCATAGCTCTTGCCTGGCGTGCAGAAACATTGATGCTTGAATCGAGACTCCACTATCAGCCAATGTCTTTGCTGAACATCCTCTTGACAGTAAATCCGCTGGATTATCCTTTGAACTGACATGTCGCCATTGCTCGGGTAGAGTTAACATTTGAATTTTTGCTACTCTATTTGCCACAAAAGTTTTGTATGATGATTGTATTGTGCATTTATCCAATGAAGCACAACCCCTGAACCGGTCCAAAAGAAGATTGGTTTATCCTCTATTTGACAATCTGTTTTTATCCGAGCTGCGAGTTGGGCACTTACTAGTGCGGCACAAAGTTCTAATCGAGGCAGAGTCTGTATTTTTAGTGGTGCAACACGGGTTTTGGCGCATAATAACCGCGTCAAAATCCTGCCATCCTTTAGCGTTGGTCGTAGATATGCTGCCGCGCCGAGGATCCTTTCGGAAGCATCAGTAAAGATGTGTAGTTGTGTTGATGATGATAGTTCCCCTTAAAAATGTGTCTGGCTTTTCGGAGATTGTATAAGTGGTTAAGATTTTCTCTGAATGCCGTCCATGTAGCGTTGAGATCTGATGGTAGAGCCTCATCCCAGGATAACTTTATTTGCCATAGATGCTGTGTGAATAATTTTGCCTTGACGATCACCGGTGCTAGTTGTCCAAGTAGATCAAACAGTCGTGCTAGATCGGAGCTGACCGTTCGTTTAATGATTGAGCCCACAGGATCCAGCGTTGATCTGACACAGAATACATCAACTTTCGGAAACCACAATAGCACCAGCGTTTTTATTGGGTCATTAATATCATTAGAAAAATCTGAATTCATTTCCTGGTCACCTTGTTGAATATTTGTTAATAATTGGGGATGATTTGCACACCATTTTCGCAAGTTGAATCCATGTGTGCTTAGCATTTTCATCCGGTGTCGTGGCATTTCTATGGCTTTAGTCAGACTGTCTGATCCTCCCAGTCCATTATCCATATACAAATTGTCATGTAACATTTTTGCTCCCTAAGGATGACTTATCATGTTGTCGTTAGCGATTTGTTGCAGACATTTGGTTGCTAGGTACGGTGCTGCCAGTGTTCCAAATGTAACGGTGTTTAGTTGATAGTACCCAATCTTTGCTGTCGGATCCTCCTTCCATACGATCACTTGATAACGCCGATCTTCTGGATGTATTATGATCTACATCTTTTCGATATCGGTCGTGAACACAAAGCGTGGCAATCGAAAGCGTAGCAGTATTGAAAAAAGTTTCACTGTCGTGGGTTTGTCTGATGCGTCGAACACCACTCGCAATTTGGTTGTTGTGCGATTGGGTTTGAGAACACAATGATGAGGAATAAAGTAGTTAGGAGACATCATTGAGTCAAGCTTTACTTTCTTCATATGTCCCAATCTTTCGTTTTCTCTGATGAACTCCACAATGAACAAGGAAACAAGGAGATATGCATAATCTCTTCATGAGACGTTCTGCGATGATGTTAACTTGAGAACCGGAATCCAAAATTGCTCTAAATTCCCCTGAGTTACCATTGGCCGCAGTGACTCTTATCCTTGCTCTTGCCAGTACTGCGTATCCTTGAATTGACACGTTGCTTGCTGCTGCTGATGGAACTGTTGCATTTGGAATGGGATTTATTGCTTCATTGGCTGATTGCCTTGCTTCTGATGACGGCATTTTTGTAACTAGTTGTTTGTCATTTCGAAAATGTAACAACGTATTGTGTTTTTTATCACATTTACATCAACATATCGACTTACAATTATTTGCATTGTGATCGTTCTTAAAACAATTCAAACACAATCGTTGCTTTTTTACCCACAACTGCCGTTCTGCAATTGACAGCTGTAGAAATTTCTGCAGTAATACAATGGATGACTACCATTGAAACATAATTTGCAGCTATTGCTCTTGGTCGACGTTGCAATGGAGGATACAACTCTGTTGGGTGGTTGTGCCATTGCAGTTTTATCCTTAGGGCAGGTGGCTTCCATTGAATGGAATTGTCCTTCCAAGCCTAGCAGGAAGTTATCCACGCCTTGTAATTCCTTTGGAATTCTTAAGGATTGTTCAAATCTCATGTGTGTGGATCGATGTAGTTCCTTTATTAACAGATGAAGAAGAATCGGATCCCATGCTCCCGTATCAACCCCAAAATTGTCCAGAGCCAAGATGCATTCACGTGTTGCGTCGTGCAAATTGTTAGTTGTCGAGGCAGTTGATGTCCCTGATGGCTGATTTAGTAGTTTTTCGATAAGCGTAGCTACTATTACCCTTCTATTGTTGTACCGCTCTTGTAATAACGTCCAAGCGGCAACATAGTTGTCTTCAGTCAGGGGAAGTGGTTGATTAATTTTGCAGGTTCTCCTGTAACATTAACCTTTAGGTACCACATTTTTTGCACCGCTGCTAATGGCTGCTTGTCGATCATTTGGGAAAACAGATCGAAGAATTGTTGCCATTTTGAGTAATCGCCGTTGAACTGTGGAATGGTTACCTTTGGGAGGTAGACTGAACTTCGCAATGTTTGCTGTTCTCTCGCGGCTGAAACACTGACTCTGGTACCTTGGCATTGATCTGCTCTTATATAGAGATCAAGTAGCTGGTGTTGTACCATTTCATCTAATTGATCGTACTCTGTTTGGTCAAAGCCTTCTGGTGCCGGATGTTCCAACTTTTCCCAAAGCTCGTCGTACACTGATTTTATTTGGTTCGAAAGATGCCTGATGCTGTTTATTTTGAGTTGATAAAATTGCAAGGCTGGTTTTCTTGGACTGCTTCCAGATTTTCGAGTGCTCGCCTCAACGTGGCGTAGTTATCTTCCCAACTATGCCGTGTTGGAAAGAGGTTCTAGAAGGCTCCCTCATGAACGATGTCCTTTGCGATATATGAGAAGCTGATGTTGGTATATTTCCAAATTGATGCTCGGTGGGTTCTAGTAAGGCCGGTAGGCTTTCCGATGGTACTGCCGCCTTTTCGCCTAGTATAATCCCACCTTCCTCGTTTGCCTGGAGACGGGTGGTTTCCTGGAGAAATCGGCATTGAGAGGTATCAACTAACTTGCTGATTTGGTCGTAGTATCCGGATGTGAAATATTCGTGGTCAGCCGGATGATCTGTTAATGCCCTTAATGTGCCATCTATTTCATCGAAGTCGTCCCAGTACTGAGCCAATTGACGTAATTTCTCATTGTAATAGGAGGACCTCGTTTTTCAGTCTGATCCATCCTTGTTGAAGTTTCGAATTATCTTTGTGATTTCTTCGCCGACCTCTTTGTGATGTTCTCCAAGCTCCGATAAATTTGCCATGGTGTATGTACTTCAGCACTTGAACTGAAATGTCACGTCGGGTTCACCAAAATGTAAATTCAAAATTTGTTTTGAATCTGTGTTTTCAATTTCCAGTACTTGAACTGGGAATTCACGATGATTAAATTTTAATCCAAGATTTTAATCTGAACGTGAGGTTTTGAATTTTCAGTACTTGAACTGAAAATTCACGACGAAACAAAATTGAAGTTAATTTGAAACTGACCTTCTAGTACTAGAACTAGAAAACCACGAAGAAAAGATAATTCTTTTAGAGTTCTAATTTTGAACAGACTTTATTAAATCATTGCTTGCGTGTTTATACAAAATTTACATGCCAGAATTCACAGCTATACTATATAATACAAATAATACATAGGATCAGCAATACTGTAGTTCGATGCAAGTTGCACAACATATTTGCTAGAGTAGCATATTATTATGAGAATAAAAACAACAAACAAACGTGCAGAATTTCCGTCTGCTTAATGTGCAAGAGACTTTAAACTTTTGATATGCAAAGTGCAACGAACTTCTGTTATTATTGACGCAAATAATAAATTGAACAGAAATCAAAATTGCAGTTGTAAAAAAAACTCGAAGAAGATATCGGATTACAATATATTCATATTAACAGTAGGTATATTGGAACGCCGAAATCGTGTAACGCATCCATAATAAGTGGCAAGCTCGCTGAGTTGAACGCGTTTTTTACGTCCAGCGTGACCACCGCGCAGTATTTTTTCGTACCGCAACGCCATCGTTCGCCCCTCGTTGCGTCTTGTGCTATACCCATTACGGCTTGGATTGCGTCTACCGTTGAACATCCTCGATCGGAAACCAAATTTCTGCTCGGAGAGCCCGCCCTTTTTTTCAAGCATTTCGCAGATAATTCTTTCCCACACTTTACCCATTGTGTCCAACATACACAACGGCCGATATGCTGACGGTTGGTCTTGTTGTTTCCCCGGCTTGAGCAGTATCACCAGTCTGCCGTTCCCATATAGCCGGGAACACCCTTTCCCTAACGCAAGTGTTGTACATAGTCGTAAAGATTTCTGGCCTTGTCTTTACTGCCACTTTTAACGCCACGTGCGGGATGCCGTCCAGACCGGGAGCCTTCTTATCATCGATTTTTCCCAATATAACGAGTAAATCGCTGATGGTAAACCCCTTTTATGTCATCATTTGGGGCCTGGCCCTGGTTGTGCATTCTATCTGCCTGTGTGGGAAATAGGGTAGCTACAATAGCGCTCATTAGAGCGACATCAGTCGGCTCATGTACTTTCTATGCTATTCCCCATGGGTCCAAATCCGCTTTCGCATACAGCGTCTTAAAGCACTCATTTGTGCCACTGCGGATGGCCACCTTCAGTGCTTTTCGGCAACTTCTGCAGTTCGCTCAGAGAGTCTCCCATGTTGGACGATTTCATGCCCTCTGTGCCTTCCGGCGGACCTGGATGCACGCCCTCCAGGATGCTGCGATCTCTTTATTCCACTAGTAAACTGGCTTCCTGATGTGCCGGCTTACCACCCTTGGCATTGGCGCGTCACAGGCTTTGCTGATACCGTTGGTGACATGTTATGTCATGTTCTTGGCAGTTTCCGTGTTGATACACTCTTCTCTCCAGACCAGCTCAAACACCTCCGCATCAAAAGACCGCATTTTCCAACCTTTCGTCTGTTCCTTCTGCGCCGTTTTGTATTCCGTTGTGCAGCGTCGCCCACTTCGATAACTATCGCTAAGTGGTCGCTGTGCGCGTGTCAGGTCAATTTCGGATCTACCCCTGCCGGCGTCGAATGTGTGTTGATCATCTTGGTTGAAAAGGATGCCGTTCAAGGGCGCCAGGCACTCCAAGAGAATCCTACCACGCTGGTTGTGTACGAATGCTTCCCCAAGTCATGGACCAAGCATTAAAGTCCCATAACCAATGGAGATTTCCCCTTGCCCTTTCCACCATAGTTGTGATCATGCGTTCGAACGCGTGGCATAACAGAAGAATAAATATAATCCATCGAGTTTGTCCCAGTTGTCTCTGTTATTTTTGGCTGCCATTTTTTGCTGAAAGCACCTGCCGTTTAGAGTCCAGATAGCCGATGGCCAATGCCAGTAAAGCAGGCTGGCATTGGCCATCGATTCGTGACCGTCGATGTTCTAATACTGTTCGCACAATAGAGCCAGGTCGAATTCAAACTTCGTATAGCTGCCTCGTGTGGTCTCATTATCCCGCATTGTTCATGCAAGGCTACACAGATCTCGGCTGGGGTGGTGATCTCATTGACATCTCTTCACTAGATGGTGAGCATGGGCATCTTCGCCGCCACAGTCGCCGTCTCCTTCAACACATCTGCGATCGCAGCTTAGTGGCTCGTCGTTCTGCTCTCTTCCCTCCGGTTCAGTTCCAATATTAGTTCGCCCTTAGCCGTTCTGCGAATGGCTTTGACGGCATCACCGATGGCTTTGAGTGTTGCGCTTTATTTTACCTTCCGCAGAACTTCTGCGTAGGAGGCTTTTCCAGCAGCTACAATGATCAGCGTATCGGGTCTTGGTCGGATTTCTTTTTCTGTCCTACGCATGACATTAGGGGGCTCTTTAGCTCCAATATCATTTTTGAGATTTTTCTTCAGTTTCGCTAATTGCAATTCTGGTTCAGAGGTTGTCTGCAACTTGTTTGAAGCTGTTTCAATATGCAGCTGCTGTGGCTGGATTTTTGGTGAGATGACCCGTGTACGTTTTTGGCTTGTAGAGGTGAAACCTCTGTCATACCATCGGGTTGAATGGCTGATCTCCCTCTTTTTGCCTGCGCTCTAGAGCCGATCAACGGTGAGGTTTGGGTTGCCTTCACCATAGCCTCCGAATTTCTCCTCCCTCTTTCTTCTACCGATGGCGTCTGCAGAGTGCTGATATCACCCAGGAGGGCCCTCATTGCCTTATTGATACTCCTTTGACTGTCCGTCGTGATTGTCAGCTCCTCGATCTTCTTCCTCAATTTTACCAGCATATGTATATGTATGTATGTATGTGTATATGAATATGTATATGCATATATATATATATATATATATATATATATATATATATATATATATATATATATATATATATATATATATATATATATATATTTATATATATATATATATATATATATATATATATATATATGTATATATATATATATATGTGTGTGTGTGTGTGTGTAATTATTATTGCATTCCTACAGTAATTACATATCTTAGTATAGGTAGCTAGCCTAGTGCCTAATCGTGTCCATATGTCATAGTGGAGTCGGCAAAAACCTTAAACCACTGTTCTGTCTGCGTTAAGTTCACAAATTGTTCACTGTTGGAATAAACCAGAGTGGGTTGTGGCTCATATAAGTTTCGCTGGCGTCTGTCTGGAGATAAAGTCTTAACTGATACAAGTTTCGCTGGCTTCTCTCAGGAGTTTCGGTATGGAAATCATTCATTGGCTACTGGCGCTGCTATGGACTGAAGCTGCCACATCGTCCAGTACATACTTTTGTTGTAGGAATGACCAATTCTCTCTGTTGCTAAGGCCACTGCTCATTGCCGTTGTTCCTGCATTATTATTATTTTTTTTCATTTGCTATTGTGTCACCTTAAGCACCTTTTGTTGTTTTTCCTGTAGTTGTTGTGGTAACATATGTCCTTCTGCGACCTTTACCGTTCAGTTGTTGCTGTCACTTTGGAATTGTTGGTGTGGCGCCACGTCATGTACTTACGTCCGGTTGACCTGTACATCTCTCTGTTGTGGCTGCCTTGTGTGTTGTCTTCTGTCGCTATATTGTTGTTTTTGTTTTTTTTTTGCTGCTCGTATCGACTATTCGTAGGATAGGGCACATTCTGCGTAGAGAAGACACCAACATTGCAAAGATGGCCTTTCAATGGAACCCACATGGTAGTCGGAAAGCAGGACGCCCACGACAAACATGGGTACGCACTATCCACGCAGAAAGTCACCACAGAGCCACCTGGAACGAAATAAGACACCTGGCTGCTGATAGAAACCGTGCAGAGCTTTTGTGACCGCCCTATGCTCCGACTAGGATCCATATTTGACTATTTTATAATTATGTCTTTTAGTTAACTTTGTTAGCATAAGTATAGTTTTATTGTGTCAAATGTCATGGAATTAAGAATAATCGACTATTCGTAAGTTTGTTATGCAGTATATCGGCTGATTTACCTTCAGTATTTGACGAGCAGCGTCTATCATATAATCACCTCTTGTGTGTGCAAGTTTTGTTGCAAATCTGGAGCCGTTGTATTTTGACTTCTTCTGTGCTTTGTGTTTGTTGGTACGTTTTCCTCTCGCTGCATTTGATTTAGTTATTACAATTAATTAGCTTAGCTAATCTGCATGATAGTTCATTCGTGTCGATTTTCAGCGCTGCCGACGTTGTTTGTGAGTGTTGTATCATTTACCTTTCTTGTTTTTTGTTAAATTGTGGGATCTTGGGGATGATCGTGCACTGTGTTATGTTATTGGTGGATCTCTGTGCACAAGTGCATGTAGGTATTTGCTTATTCGTTGTAGTTAATGTGGGAGCGTAAATATTTAATAATTTACATGCTCACACGCCCCTCCTACTTCGACGGGTGATGAAAAATGGGGACAGCTTTATGGTAGAGGGTCACTCGCTATGCGTCTCGACAAAATTTTATTCGCCCTCGTATCGGTTTCTCCCCTTTGGCTCTCTGCAAAACTTCAGCTACACAGTTCTATGGTAGATCATCTACTTTCGGTCCTTGTAGCTCCTCTAAGTTTTTGAATGTGATTAAGTTGTCTGTGTTTGTCATATGCTTCTCTGATGACTGCCTCTGTTGTTTAATTGTGTTGCGGTGGTGGGTATTGGAGTCACGTTTGCCCCTCTTGTCATCGCTTTTGGTGTTGTTGGTGCACTTGATTGCACACTTTCTCTGTGCGGTTTTGTCGGATTCATTAGGTGTTTTCGCGCTGCATAGTTTGTGGCAGGTGAATTCGTTCATGTGAGTCATATTTGTTCCTAGTGTAGGGTATTTGCGAATTCGTTGATTTTCTTTATATTATCTGTTGTGATTCTGTTCCTTATACTTCTGTCCACCAGGCGAGCTCTGGATTTCTCCAATTTCCCGGTAGAAGTGCGTAACTTGTGTGCTAGCTTTTTGCTCATAAAACAGTTTGTTGCAACTGTGTCCAGTATCGCGGTGACGATTTCAGTTCGATTTTGTTCGTGATAGTGCAATGATTTTTCCGATGGTGAGGTCTGCTCCTTTCGAGTCATGCTGCAAATGGTGCTCTTAAAACAACATCACCTCTCCAAAACTGCAGACCATTTCAATGCAAAGCTAGCCCCGCTTTACGATGGGCCATACAGGGTGGAGAGCTTTGTTTCGCCAGCCATAGTCCAAGTGACACGGCAGGAAGATAAAAAGAGAAGAACTGCTCACGTCAGCGAACTGTACTGCGCGACTGATAGCAGGTAAGGCCGGAGCATGCTGGCAGACACAGGATCGATCAAGACTCCTAGCACCACAACCAGGGTGTACATCCACATCACAAGCATCGCTCGGAAATTCAAACATTAACGCCATGTCTATTCCACCCGCGAAGTAAGAAAGGAGTGTGAAGAGGAAAATCATCCACTGACAAATTTCACCCACACAAAATCTTGGTTATTTAAAAAATTATAAATCAATTTAGGCGAATCAGATTTTGATCAGTTTGTTTTTTCTTTTGTATGAAACTAATTCTCAATAACGTTAAACTTTTAGTGGGTTAAATATTGATTAAGGATCTTTCATAAAGCAGAGTAACAACCGTCCAAAGCAGAGTAACAAACAAGGCAGAGTAAGAAACAAGGCAGAGTAAGAAACAATGCAGAGTAAAAAACAGGGCAGAGTAAGAAACAAGGCGGAGTAACAAACAAAGCACAGTAAAAAACAAAGCAGAGTAAGAAACAAAGCAGGGTAACAAACTTCCAAAGAAGAGCAACAAACAAAGCAGAGTAACAAACAAAGCAGAGTAACAAACGTCCACAGTGCAGTAACAAACGTTCAAGGTGGAGTAACAAACGTCTAAAGAATCTCAGAGAACTTCTGTGAACCAAGAAGTTTTTATTCTGTTGAAGCAGTCTCCGACTAATACTCGTGGCGAGCAGACACAAGTGCATATTACGGTTCATTTCTGAGTCTTTTCTCACGTTTTTGCATACCGTTCGCAGTTTCTCTCCACATTATCGTTACTACGGTTCGTAATTGTACACAATAAATACTTTCCATCAAGTGAATAGTGTACAACTACATAAAGTAGATGATGGCCCCAGGGCCCACCTCCGTCGGAGGCAACTGTTTCGCTTTACTTGCGGACGGCCCTGAGACAAAAAAAAGAAACGGCACAACCTTAGTTCCTCCATTACCTTCCCCGATCTCCCAAAAACCATCCAGAATAATCCCAAATTTATTGTTGTAGCTTCTGCTGATGAAAAAACTCCGTTGTCAAACTTCTCCTGTTTCTCAGTGCAAAAATCTCTTCAAATCATTAGCAAAGACATCACCTCCATCTCTGAGCTTCGTGACGGCACATTGCTGCTTCCAAAACACTATAGCAGCTAAAACACTACATGGACTATGGCCAATTAAATGCACATTGCACAACTCCCTAAATTGTACAAAGGGTACAATATATGCGCCCTACTTAAATACTGTTTCAGATGAAGAAATCGTTCCTGAACTAAGTTCCCAAGGAGTCGCTTCCATCTACAAATTCCAAAAAAATCACTGAAGGTAAAACACACCCTAGCGGAGTTGAACTCTTAACCTTTGATTTATACCATCTTCCGAACAAAATCGATATTTGTTGGCATAAAGTAAAGATAAGGGAATACATTCCTAACCCGATGCGCTGCAAATCTTGTCAGAAGCTGGGACAAACATCTAAACGCTGCAAAGGAATCCCAGCTTGTACGAACTGTGCGCTCCGTCCACATACACCCATTAACTGCTCCCGCACCTTCTGTGCTAACTGTGCGGAAGATCACCCTAATTCTTCCATAAATTGTAAAACGTTCATTCAAGAAAGGGAAATTCTGAGCATAAAAACAAAAAACAAATGCACAAAACGGGAAGCCAGGCAAATTCATAGAAATCAAACACCTTTAAATCCCTCTGTACATAGCTATGTTTCCTTTACTTTACTCTTCTAACATAAAACACACTACTCCAAAAAATCAAACAGAAACAAAACTAAACGAAAACAATGAAACCACAAACCATACAATAAACAAAGTAAAAATTACTCCCACAATAGAACTAACCGCTACTAGTAAAAAAAAACAACTACTTCAACCAGCTTCTCTCTCGAATCCAACAACAGCAAAAAACAAACCAGTTTTAGTAGTTTCTTAACACACAAAGAAACAAAAAATGACATCGCTTCAAACACCTCTACTACATTTTACAAATTCTTCTCTTGAATCCAAAAACAATAATACACTACCCATTTTTAATTCTCTTCGAAATATAGATAATTATTCATCCAAAACAACACACAAAACTCTTCTTTCGTCTGACGAAGAAGAATAATAAAATAAACATCGCATTTTTTTATATTCTCCATTTCGTACACAATAAATGAACCTTAAACTCTTATAGTGGAACATAAAAGACTTTAACCCGGACATAATTGCGCTACAAGAAATACATCCCTCACAAACTGCTTTCAGTTAATTCTGTTCTAGCAACACACATAATCGAAAACAATATTTGCATCGTTTTCAATATAGTCAATATGTATATCGCCCCCTGTCAAAACTTCTCTCAGCAAAATTTACATTTAATTACACGCTCCATAAATACACCCTACATTATAGTAGGTGACTTTAATTCATTGAGTCCGCTATGGGGATCAAGAAAATCCAACCAACGAGGAAGAATCTTGGAGGTTCTTATTTTATGTGAAAATTTAATAGTATTAAATGATGAGTCGCCTACGCATTTTTCTACTCATAAAACATTTTCACAAATAGATCTCAGCATATGCTCCTCACAAATTGCTCCGAAAAGTTCTTGGAAAATTTCTGAATATTTGCACGGAAGCGATCATTTCCCGATCTTCATAGAAACAAATTATAAATTCAATATAGAAAAAAGTAAAATAAAACCAAAATTTAAAATATACCTAGCCGACTCTACACTTTTTAACTCAATTTGTGAGAAACAGTTTCCAACCTGCGTTCAATCCAGTAATGTGAATAAAGATGCTGCAAAAATACAAAAAATCCTCCGTAGTGCCGCAAACATAGCAATACCCCAGTTTAAAGGAAATGTAGTTAAAGCTACTTTTCCTTGGTGGAGTACCCACTTGTCCAACCTACGAGAGGAAAAACAAAATTCATGGTACAGATATAAGAGACATATACATGTAAGTACACCTAATCTGATCTTATACAGGAAAGCCAATGCTGTTTTCAGAAAAGCAAAAACGCCAAAGCAGATTGTCTTGAAAAACTCACGGAAAATATAAACCCGCAAACCAGCCCCAAAAAATCTGGTCCAACATTAGGGGCCTTGTAGGAAGCAAGCACCTTGAAAAAATAAAAATAATAAAAAATGGTGCGAACCTATTGTCCAAATCCACAGACATAGCTAATTTCTTCGCCACATCATGGTCTAATCTCTCGCAGAACCACACTTTAGAATTGAAAAAAACACAGCTCTTCAAACCCAATATAAACCCAAAAAATGATCTACCTCAGCCAAACAAATAGAATCAAATATATCCATACTAGAATTCGAGTCCGCCCTATCCAATGCTAAGAGCAAAACTCCTGGTTTTAACCGTATATCGTACCAAATGTTGAAACACCTACCCAAACCCGCAAAAATTAAAATCATAAATTTATACAATAGTATCCTTGAACAAGGTATTTACCCCCAAAATTGGCGAACAGCTGAGGTTGTACCCATCCCAAAACCCAATAAAAGCAAGTAAGAGTAACGGAAAAATACTTGAGAGAATAATAGCTAAAAGAATAATGTGGTTTATATCAAAAAACAATTTAACGAGTCATAACCAAATAGCTTTCAACATTTCGTTACAACTTCACTTTCCACCAAAAACCATGTCACCGTTTTAGCTACTAATTTTCATAGAGCCTTTGACCGCATAGGAATACATGTTGTCTTTCAACAACTTGCGACTTGGGGTGTAGGAAAGAAAATTTTTAATATCGTCAGAGCTTTATTATCAAACCGAAAAATAAGAGTTAAAGTTAACACAGAACTAGCAAATACATACACCCTCGTCAATGGCATTCCGCAGGTTTCCCCCTATCGGTTTTTCTATTTATTATTGCATTCGACCATTTCATTAAATTACTCGATAGATACAAAAATATTCAACACACAATTTATGCAGACGACGCCCTTATACTCGTATGCTCTAAGACAAAATATCTCGATACTATCAAATCTACTTTTATAAAAATACTTAATGAAATTAAAAATTGTGGCAACTTCTCTGGCGCCAAACTATCTGCTATTAAATGTAAAATAATATATATATATGTAAGAAAACCAAATGTAATTGTTTTAGCCTTAAATATGATAAGGTAAATATTGAACTTGTAAAACATCTGAGAATTCTTGGTGTTATTTTTGATAATAAGTTTAACTTTAAGAAGCATTGTTTACAGTTAAGAAAAAGTCTAGCTACCCGCCTCAACATTATTAAATACCAAACATCCAAACAGAGTTTAATACACATTTCAACATTAATTAACATCACCAGAGCTCTCATACTTTCCAAGATAGATTACACTTTGCCAAGTTATGGATGGTGTTCTCAAAAAAACATAAAATCTTTGGAAGCAACTTACAACACAGCTGTCCGCAGGAGCATTAGCGCCTTTCCAACGTCACCTTTAAAAATATATTCGCTGAAGCTGGGCTACCATCTATTCAACAGCAATTATCGTTGTCAACATCAAAATTCGTCCCTAAACTCTTCATTACTAACAACAGAGTACTGCAACAAGACATAATGGAGGTTGTCAAGCACAAACGACAATATAAAATTAAATCGATAATTCGTAGATAAGCGAGAAAGTGAACCACCTTGGAATATAAAAAATAGCTCCTTTGCATTGAATTTACTGCAATATCCAAAAACTGCCACCGATCCCAAAGTTTATAGACAACTTTTTACAGAAACGGCAAGTGAATATATAAACAAAAAATGGAGTCTACTCTATACAGACGGATCAAAAGGAACTCTTGTCACATCATTTGCTCTAGTCCACCACAACGGAAATTTAATTACGTCAAGATATCTTCCTCCATTTAGCTCTGTATTTACTGCCGAAGCTTTTGCTGTTAAATGTGTCATCGACATTGCTCACAATAATAAAGGAAACTTCCTCATATGTACAGACAGCAAATCGACTATTGAAGCCATTCGATAATGATAGCAGCAGGACGTTAATAATATCCGTAACTCGTGTATTAAATACTCCAAGAAAATAGAAATTATGTGGGTCCCAGGACATTCGGAGATACCAGGTAACGAGCTTGCAGATATAGCTGCTGCAGAGTCAATTACGGCTCCAAACTACGTCTTCCAAGTCTCATAAACTAAACACTTACTGCGCTATATAATATCTCTCCATGTTGCCACGAACTATTGCACTTGGGAAAAATATGAACATATTTACACCACTTTCAACACAGACTGAATGAAACCACATTATCCATTAACTTGCTCTCGCCAACAAACAAAAAACTTTGTACGACTCCGCATCGGACACACCAAATGCTCAAACGAGCGTGAACGTGGGGAACCGTTACCTAACTGTCAAACTGTGGGGAGTCAATATCCTCGTTACACCTGCTAAATAACTGCCCCAACTTCCAAACCACCCGTAAAAATATATTCCATAACCAGATTTCAAGTGATTCTCTAAAAGATACATCAAAGAATAACATAACAAAGATTAATAAATTCTTAAAAGAATGCCACATTCAAAATTATATTTAAATACCTAAATAAGTAAATATGTAAAATATTATATTAAAATCGAGTTGAAGGTAGCTATGACTCCTCTTAAATTAGTTATAATAATTTATTATTGTGATTAATCCTTTTAAATAAATAAAAATTAAATTGTTTAGGCAAAAAGAAACAAAATATTATACATGTAAGCCAAAAGGGCAGCATGGATTTGAATTAATTTTACGAAATATACATTACTCAACGGAAAAATACAATATTATTGCCGAACTGGCAGAATTAAGACATGAAATACTAAACATTCACAATATGCAAACAAATAAACAACCACTTCCTTTATTCTCCCTGGATTTTAAACCAAACAATAATAACAAAGACATAGATTCCCAACCCATCCTTTACACTGTAAAACAAACTTCCAACCACCTCAGCAAAAAAGAACTATTTCACAATGCACAAATTGCCAAAAATATGGACACACCAAAAACTATTGTATTAAAGGCCCAGTGTGTGTCAAATGCGCAGGTAACCACAGCACAATTAATTGCAGTGGCGAAAGAGATATGAAACAGCAAATCAAATGCACTCTCTGTAGTGAAAACCACACAGCAAATTACAAAGGCTGTATGATATACAAATCACTACAGATACAAACATACAGAGAAATTACCTCAGTCTCAGCTCATTTTAAGTCTAAAAGAGGACAAAAAGAAGACTCTGGAAAAAATGTCAAATTACTAGACACCCTGGAGACAAGGGAACGATAAAACAATATAAGGATTGTAAACTAAAAAATTATCTAAACATATTAGGGACGACGGCCGCTACACATTATTCCCTTTGTAAAGCTACTAAAAACTAAACTATTTTACACTATCTTCCTAAATACAATATATGCGCCCTACTTAAATACTGTTTCAGATGAAGAAATCGTTCCTGAACTAAGTCGCTTCCATCTACAAATTCCAAAAAAATCACTGAAGGTAAAACACACCCTAGTGGAGTTGAACTCTTAACCTTTGATTTATACCATCTTCCGAACAAAATCGATATTTGTTGGCATAAAGAAAAGATAAGGGAATACATTCCTAACCCGATGCGCTGCAAATCTTGTCAGAAGCTGGGACAAACATCTAAACGCTGCAAAGGAATCCCAGCTTGTACGAACTGTGCGCTCCCTCCACATACACCCATTAACTGCTCCCGCACCTTCTGTGCTAACTGTGCGGAAGATCACCCTACTTCTTCCATAAACTGTAAAACGTTCATTCAAGAAAGAGAAATTCTGAGCATAAAAACAAAAAACAAATGCACAATACGGGAAGCCAGGCAAATCCATAGAAATCAAACACCTTTAAATCCCTCTGTACATAGCTATGTTTCCGTACCTTACTCTTCTAACATAAAACGCACTACTCCAAAAAATCAAACAGAAACAAAACTAAACGAAAACAATGAAACCACAAACCATACAATAAACAAAGTAAAAATTACTCCCACAATAGAACTAACCGCTACTAGTAAAAAAAAACAACTACTTCAACCAGCTTCTCTCTCGAATCCAACAACAGCAAAAAACAAACCAGTTTTAGTAGTTTCTTAACACACAAAGAAACAAAAAATGACATCGCTTCAAACACCTCTACTACATTTTACAAATTCTTCTCTTGAATCCAAAAACAATAATACACTACCCATTTTTAATTCTCTTCGAAATATAGATAATTATTCATCCAAAACAACACACAAAACTCTTCTTTCGTCTGACGAAGAAGAATAATAAAATAAACATCGCATTTTTTTATATTCTCCATTTCGTACACAATAAATGAACCTTAAACTCTTATAGTGGAACATAAAAGACTTTAACCCGGACATAATTGCGCTACAAGAAACACACAACAAATAATACAATAGTACCAAAACAATATGTAGAGTACTTTCATAACTTGACAACCAACACTACTTCTAAACAAGGCAAAAGTTTGCTCATAAAAAATACATCCCTCACAAGCTGCTTTCAGTTAATTCTGTTCTAGCAACACACATAATCGAAAACAATATTTGCATCGTTTTCAATATAGTCAATATGTATATCCCCCTCTGTCAAAACTTCTCTCAGCAAAATTTACATTTAATTACACGCTCCATAAATACACCCTACATTATAGTAGGTGACTTTAATTCATTGAGTCCGCTATGGGGATCAAGAAAATCCAACCAACGAGGAAGAATCTTGGAGGTTCTTATTTTATGTGAAAATTTAATAGTATTAAATGATGAGTCGCCTACGCATTTTTCTACTCATAAAACATTTTCACACATAGATCTCAGCATATCCTCCTCACAAATTGCTCCTAAATGTTCTTGGAAAATTTCTGAATATTTGCACGGAAGCGATTATTTCCCGATCTTCATAGAAACAAATTATAAATTCAATATAGAAAAAAGTAAAATAAAACCAAAATTTAAAATATACCTAGCCGACTCTACACTTTTTAACTCAATTTGTGAGAAACAGTTTCCAACCTGCGTTCAATCCAGTAATGTGAATAAAGATGCTGCAAAAATACAAAAAATCCTCCGTAGTGCCGCAAACATAGCAATACCCCAGTTTAAAGGAAATGTAGTTAAAGCTACTTTTCCTTGGTGGAGTACCCACTTGTCCAACCTGCGAGAGGAAAAACAAAATTCATGGTACAGATATAAGAGACATATACATGTAAGTATACCTAATCTGATCTTATACAGGAAAGCCAATGCTGTCTGCAGAAAAGCAAAAACGCCAAAGCAGATTGTCTTGAAAAACTCACGGAAAATATAAACCCGCAAACCAGCCCCAAAAAATCTGGTCCAACATTAGGGGCCTTGTAGGAAGCAAGCACCTTGAAAAAATAAAAATAATAAAAAATGGAGCGAACCTATTGTCCAAATCCACAGACATAGCTAATTTCTTCGCCACATCATGGTCTAATATCTCGCAGAACCACACTTTAGAATTGTAAAAAACACAGCTCTTCAAACCCAATATAAACCCAAAAAATGATCTACCTCAGCCAAACAAATAGAATCAAATATATCCATACTAGAATTCGAGTCCGCCCTATCCAATGCTAAGAGCAAAACTCCTGGTTTTAACCGTATATCGTACCAAATGTTGAAACACCTACCCAAACCCGCAAAAATTAAAATCATAAATTTATACAATAGTATCCTTGAACAAGGTATTTACCCCCAAAATTGGCGAACAGCTGAGGTTGTACCCATCCCAAAACCCAATAAAAGCAAGTATGAGTTTAACGGAAAAATACTTGAGAGAATAATAGCTAAAAGAATAATGTGGTTTATATCAAAAAACAATTTAACGAGTCATAACCAAATAGCTTTCAACATTTCGTTACAACTTCACTTTCCACCAAAAACCATGTCACCGTTTTAGCTACTAATTTTCATAGAGCCTTTGACCGCATAGGAATACATGTTGTCTTTCAACAACTTGCGACTTGGGGTGTAGGAAAGAAAATTTTTAATATCGTCAGAGCTTTATTATCAAACCGAAAAATAAGAGTTAAAGTTAACACAGAACTAGCAAATACATACACCCTCGTCAATGGCATTCCGCAGGTTTCCCCCTATCGGTTTTTCTATTTATTATTGCATTCGACCATTTCATTAAATTACTCGATAGATACAAAAATATTCAACACACAATTTATGCAGACGACGCCCTTATACTCGTATGCTCTAAGACAAAATATCTCGATACTATCAAATCTACTTTTATAAAAATACTTAATGAAATTAAAAATTGTGGCAACTTCTCTGGCGCCAAACTATCTGCTATTAAATGTAAAATAATATATATATATGTAAGAAAACCAAATGTAATTGTTTTAGCCTTAAATATGATAAGGTAAATATTGAACTTGTAAAACATCTGAGAATTCTTGGTGTTATTTTTGATAATAAGTTTAACTTTAAGAAGCATTGTTTACAGTTAAGAAAAAGTCTAGCTACCCGCCTCAACATTATTAAATACCAAACATCCAAACAGAGTTTAATACACATTTCAACATTAATTAACATCACCAGAGCTCTCATACTTTCCAAGATAGATTACACTTTGCCAAGTTATGGATGGTGTTCTCAAAAAAACATAAAATCTTTGGAAGCAACTTAAAACACAGCTGTCCGCAGGAGCATTAGCGCCTTTCCAACGTCACCTTTAAAAATATATTCGCTGAAGCTGGGCTACCATCTATTCAACAGCAATTATCGTTGTCAACATCAAAATTCGTCCCTAAACTCTTCATTACTAACAACAGAGTACTGCAACAAGACATAATGGAGGTTGTCAAGCACAAACGACAATACAAAATTAAATCCATAATTCGTAGATGTGTCCAATTCTCCAAAAACCTTGACTGGGATATAAAAGTCTGTCAAACTAAGCGACAAAGTGAACCACCTTGGAATATAAAACATAGCTCCTTTGCATTGAATTTACTGCAATATCCAAAAACTGTCACCGATCCCAAAGTTTATAGACAACTTTTTACAGAAACGGCAAGTGAATATATAAACCAAAAATGGAGTCTACTCTATACAGACGGATCAAAAGGAATTCTTGTCACATTATTTGCTGTAGTTCACCACAACGGAAATTTAATTACGTCAGGATGTCTTCCTCCATTTAGCTCTGTATTTACTGCCGAAGCTTTTGCTGTTAAATGTGCCATCGACTTTGCTCACAATAATAAAGGAAACTTCCTCATATGTAATGATAGCAGCAGGACGTTAATAATATCCGTAACTCGTGTATTAAATACTCCAAGAAAATAGTTATTATGTGGGTCCCAGGACATTCGGGGATACCAGGTAACGAGCTTGCAGATATAGCTGCTGCAGAGTCAATTACGGCTCCAAACTACGTCTTCCAAGTCTCATAAACTAAAGACTTACTGCGACATATAATATCTCTCCATGTTGCCACGAACTATTGCACTTGGAAAAAATATGAACACTTGTACACCACCTTCAACACATAACGGAATGACACCACATTATCCTGTAACTTGCTCTCGCCAACAAACAAAAAACTTTGTACGACTCCGCATCGGACCCGTTACCTAACTATAAATCTGTTGGGAATCAATATCCTCGTTACACCTGCTAAATAACTGCCCCAACTTCCAAACAACCCGTAAAAATATATTCCATAACCAGATTCTAAGTGATTCTCTAAAAGATACATCAAAGAATAACATAACAAAGATTAATAAATTCTTAAAAGAATGCCACATCCAAAATTATATTTAAATACCTAAATAAGTAAATATGTAAAATAATATATTAAATCGAGTTGAAGGCCCTGGTAGCTATGACTCTTCCTCTTAAATTAGTTATGATAATTTATTATTGTGATTAATCCCTTTAAATAAATAAAATATTCTGTTGAAGAACCCTGGGATAGCTGAGCTTTAACTCGCCTTTAACGGCTCCGAAAAGGTCCGTGAGAATGTATACATATATATGTATATGTATATGTTTATGTATATGTACATATGTCTGAATTTAATCCATTTTCGACCAATATTAAAGTATCCTTCATCTGTGTTCCAGGATATAGAAACGTTGAGGCAATGAGAGAGCCGATAAGTTAGCTAGTAGAGATTCGTTTGAAACTGACCAAGCGTTTTCCTATATGGACGTTATCCGATATTAAAGTAAATGTATACAACCACTTATTCCGCAAAATACAGGATATGTGGAAAGACAATGCGACATATAAAATTTCGAAAACGATGTGACCTAATTACAGAGAAGGAAGTAGGAAGCATATTCTTAACAAATCTAGACACACTATTACCAACCTTACGCTTAACCAATGGTGATTTCGTTCTATGCTCATTGCATAAGCTGCAAAACCACAGAGAAGGAAACAACCTTTAGTGGAAGGAGTAACACATTTTTCGGAACTCTTTTCCCGGAAAGCCTGGGGCAATGTCCGAAATTAGAGCTTTCAGATTTAACAAACTTTATAAACAATTCCGGCTGGTTATAATCCATATCACATTAATATCTCGGCATGCCTTGCTGCATTGTACCTATCTACTTAGCTACCTTTGACAGTGGCAACGAACTCCATGTAATAGGCTCTCCCACTATTGACGGTCCAGCTGCACTACTGTTATGACTTAGTTTTACCCTAATAACATCCAGTTCTCTATCTGTTCATATTTATCCTCGTCTAAGCCTGATTCTGCTGGATTTTCACAAATTTTCAATAGTTGGTAATTTTGATACATTATAGAATATAACTGGACCGATAGAAGTGCTGTGAATTACACGTAGCTGTCAGATATCTCGAAGTACTTGGTGGTGAGTAATTTGATGCTACTGCTCAATACCTCCAGGCTTGGCTTTACGGATGTCCTTTGATTGAAGAATATGCGTTTTAACCACAGGATCAGTGAGTTCAACACCTGGAATTAGCGTAATTGTCTGGATGGACAGATTACAATGACTGAAGGCCCAGAGTACGACTTCATTTAAATATACAATCGCACAACCTGCAAATGTAACTTAATGTTTAATGCAAAAGTATATTTGAATGTTACTGTACGTTTGCACTAACAACAACAAGGAATGTACAGTCTGCGCGAGCAGTAGCATTGAGGCTCAAATGACAAGCACTAGGTGCTTTCCCAAAAATGCAACAAAAACATTTGGGTGGCATTGAAACGTATGTTTTACTGAACTTGCCCATGCTGCTTTTATATTCTGCTGCTATGTTCTGCTGTTTTATTCTGCTGATATTTACCGTTAGTACTTATTAATTATTATTGATGATCTTAGCAATAAGTTATTATTGAAGACGATGAGTTTTAATAAGCCAATCACTCTTTCATTCTCTATCAATAAGAAAACTGAGACTTTCATTTCAGCGACGGATTGTTCAGGTTCAAGTACTTGAACAATCATCTTATCATTTCTAGTCTCATATTGGTACAAGTACCTATATGAGACGTCAATAAGGAATACATCTCTACAGTCAAACGAGGCTGTCAAAACACCCAGGTTCGATTCCTGGGAGGGTTCATAGCTGCTTTGTTGTTCATTTCTCAGACATAAGAAATTGCTTGAAGATTGCCTTTCATTGAAAGATCTCTGACGAGGACAAGTGGGGTGTCCGAAATTGCTATAAGGTCTGACAAAGTTTTCAATAATTCTCCTTCTGATAATTCGCTGAGAGATAATCTTAATTTAAAAACTACTTTGAAAATCTACTAAATCCCCCACAAACATCAAACAGTATCCTTTACGCACGATCTTAAAAATGTGCTGAAGAAACCAAAAATTAAAAAACCGCAAGAATCAGATACAATGCTGGTGAAGGTGTTTTAGATGAACTCGCTGGTGTATTTAATATCATACTGGAGACTGGCAAAGTGGATCAGACATTCGTAGAATGTATCATATTTCCAATTTTCAAAAAAGGGGACCTCAAAATGTCAAATAATTATAGAGGAATCACTTTCATGAACTGCTTAGCAAAAATACTAATGGGTATATTAAAGGATAGAATATCAAAATGGGCAGAAGAGTTCAAAATACTGAACGGATTGCAAGCAGGCTTTAGACGGCAATACACAACGATCGATAACTTATACAATCTTATGAGCTTAAATTTGAGGAGAAGAGGAAAGTTTCAGCCTTTTTCGTACACTTCAGTGAGTTGATAAAGTAATTAGAAATCAACTAATTTATAAACTACACACAATACGTCTATCAACAAAGATTGTGAACTTGATTGCGAGCATATACCAAACAACAAAATCCGCAGTAGGGACTGGTCAGGAATTACCAGAATAATTTGAAACTTTCAACAGGAGGAAAGCAGGGTTGCCTACTATCCCCAATGCTATATATATTATATCTAAATGATTTTCATGATTGTGCTGGAGGGGATATCTACTTTAGCAATACAAATGTCAGGGTACTGATGTACGAGTATGCAGATGGCATAGTGTTGTTATCTGATAAGCCAGAAACCTTACAACATATGATGTACCAACTAGAAAACTACTGTCGAAAATGGAAATTGGAGGTTAATCTCTGCAAATCTGAAATTATGGGGTTCCGCTAGGAACTATTACTATTATATATTTACTTTTAACACAACAAATGTTAGGATACATAAACTGATCTATGGTAGACGGCTTGAAACCATGCGGATCTCAGGTTCTCTATAATTTTTTTGTAAATTTATAAAGAAAGAGCTTATTACTACTACTACTACTACTACTACTACTATTACTAATCTTAATTTTCAACTGAATTGACGACTACTAACTTACTCTCTTATTTATATTTATATTATCTAATAAATTTGGACTTTACAAGCAATTTTGGGGATATTAGAATTTGGATGCCACCAATTTTTTTTCACCAACTTTAATCCCTCTTGTAAATTAAATCTACAACCCACTATCATCTGTCTTCGCTTTTTGTGTCTTATATAGTTGAATTATTTTAAAATGTAAATGTATTCATTTACCCTTTTTTTTGTAAATCCCATTTATTTAAATAACTCAGGAAATTGGTATATTCGTATATCCACATTATTAGAAATATTCTTATAACAAGAAATGGAAATATAAATCAGCAGTCAAATAAATAAATTGCAAATGTTTTACATAAACAACACATTTTTTTTGATAAATATTTATCGTTAAAAATAAATGTTTTTATTCGGTTCAGAAAGAACATTAGTAAAGATGTAAAATTCAATTATAAAATATAGTTGTTGCGACTATCCCGACTTGGATTTGAACAAACAAATTAAACGTAATCCATATAACCATTTTTATTTTAAAAACCTGAATACAATTATAACATTTCTTCATACAATTATAGTCATATTCTAAGAGCCATTTTGAGAGTATCTCTATTAATCTTCGCCTGTTGAAAGATGATCCCTTCGATAAATATATCCGATTCAAATTGCAAATAGTTAACACATTTTTCGACATAGATCAATGATTTGTCCAGAAGTTTTTTTGGTATTAATTTTGTTTGCAAAGATAAGCGACGCAAATATTCAGCTAAGGCTGAGTGCAATTCAAAGCATAGAATTCCCAGCATACTCACTTCGCCTGTATTTAAAGAAGTTTTTTTTTAGTTTATAGTTTGAGAATTTATGTACAGGGTGTCCACCCAAAAGGCTTATTACTTTTTTGCTTATGAATTTGTTTGAAATGAAAGAAAATAGATTTAATGTTCACCGATCGTTTATTTAATGTTTAGAGTTATATATGAAAACCAATGTCTGAAAAATGTCCACCTCTATTAGTCTTACACATACGTGCTCTTTTGATTACATTTTTCATCAATATTTCACACAGCCAATTCTAGTCTGGACAAGTTCCTTATTATATCATGATAACTTTCATCATTGACTGTAACAGCTGAACCATTTAGATTTTCGTATGTACCCTCCACTGCAAATTGCACACCATACCGTCACTCTGAAGGAATGTAATGGTGATTAATGAATAATTTGGGGTTTCTCTCTGCCCAAAACTGGCTATTTTGTTTGCCTGCATGTCCACTTATGTGGAAATAAGCCTCTGAAATCATAATTAATTTTTCTAAAAAGTCCGGATTGGCATTATCAAGTAACAAAAAAAATGTTTTCACTATTTAAATGCATTTTTCAATCGAATATTTTCCATTATTAATTTGCCACGTTTATACTTAAAGACTATGGAGTGACAAAACTAATATTTACCAAAAAGCCGCCAAAAAAGTAGTAAACCTTTGTGTGGACACCCTGTACCTAATACAATATACAATATTTTTTACAAGGCGCTATTATCTGGTATAGGTGAAGAAGTTCTTTCGTATATACTATTTTGTTATTAAGGTCGCCTTCCGAAACTCTCATAAGATCATTAGGGTCCTTGCCTATTTGTTGTATCAATTGCATTTTTATTTCACAGATATAAAAGTGTTGCATAGGAAGCCATTTTTGATAGTGCTGTATATATCTAAAAGAAATATAAAAATATTTTTTTTAGAAATTCGTAGACTTTTAAGAGTATTTAAGAAATGTATTTCGTTGAATTTTCCACATTGAGACAATAGTTCCTAAATTTATTTGACATACATATGTAATTGTAGAGAACTTTGTAATTGTACCTATTTTTGAAATGAGTATATATAATTTTTTTATAATATAAAATCTAACACCGAATGAACCAGAAGGAACAGTATCAATCTTAAAAGTATAAAAGAATGTGAGTATACCAAAATCAGTTTTCAGATGTTGCCCAAGAAAGATTGAGATATGTTTTGTTTATAAGCAAACACAAGGAACATTACATTCAAAGTTTTTGTTTTTTATTGTCTTTTAAAATTGCCTAAAAAGCATTATTTATTAATCAATAGAACAGCGTGCGTTAAAAAATAATTTGAAAAGGTTCATACTTCTATGTACTCAAAAATGTATGTATTTACATAATGCATTCTGTTACGTAAATTGATTTTCTTAAGCTTTGAATCACAAGATTATGTTCAGTCAAACAAAAACGAAAAACATTTTTTCCCCTAGTAATTTTATCTGTAATGTTTTTGCTTCTTGTTGCATGACATACTGGTTTCTTCACACACCCCATAATTTAAGATTGTTCGTCCAGAACAATCACTGATACTCCGTTTCCGTACTGTGCTACTGTGGTCTCCAAATGCACTACTTTCAATTTGCCACGAGATCTTGGAAACTTTTGAACCATGCCATCTGATTGGGTATGTAGAGGTTTTTCACATAGCAGACTCAAAATTTAACCTGGATCGGAATGTAGTTTCCAAAATATGAAATCGAACTCTCCATGAAAAATTTACCAATAATTTTTATTTCTTGATTGCGCATAGCGGAGACTGCTGACCATTTACTAAAATATTCAATTACTACTAGCACTTACTTATTGACGGAATCACTCAATGGAAATGGTTCAGCCACATCCATTCAAATGGTGCATCCACGTAGTATGGGTCCATTTGAACACGCCTTTTAGTCTCTGGTCCATTTGCATTCTTCCATCTTTCACATTTTTGGATCCATCTGGCTAACTAAGTCTTGGTAGACAAACCAATAGAATCGGGCTGAGATCTTTTCAATTGTTTTGGAAACGCTCAAGAGCCCTCCACATGTTTCTTTGTGGTATGCTTCTAGAAACACGTCACATTTGGGCTTTCGAACCACAATAAGATTCCGTGTCTCTTTGCCATCCTCGATTTCCCAAATATGATACAAACAACCATTTTGCAATGTTAGACTCTGCAACTGATTCAAATATGCCTTTGCTATCTTCAGAATCCCACGTTGGTCTCTTATCCTGCCATATAGTTGCTATGATTACCGCAAAGTCAGGATCCTTATTCTGGTCGATTGCTATTGGAGCAACTAAGCATTTTTCTTCTAGTAGCAGAACATCCTTGACATTCTCTTTCTGCTCCACCCTGGAGTAGTGCTTGGATTCCATCTTGAAAGCTCGTCGTGACAAAGCATCTGCAATGCCGTACTGTACTCCTTTTCGGTGGTCGATGGAAAAATCATCACTATGGAGGAGTTTAATGTATCGTGCAAGCTGGCCCTCGGGATATTTGAACTGCAAAAGCCACCCCAGAGTTGCATGATCTGTTCTCACATGTAATTTTTGGTCATACAAGTACTTATGGGGATGCTTGGCCGATTCTATAAAAGCCAAAGTTACTCTCTGCTTTCTAGGTAGCTCCTTTCAGATTTTGCCAATCTTTTACTAAAAGAATCAACTACCTTCTCATGGCCATTTATCACTTCTGACAATACGATCCCTATACAACATCCCCTAGCATCGGTATCCAGTATAAACTGTTCACCTGGCACTAGATATGACAGGATGAGTAGTAGATCTTTTAATTGACCAAATGTTTTTTACTGTGCTTCACCCCATGAAAACTTGTGTTTTTCCTTCGTCAAATCATGTAAACTACTTGCATTGTTTGTTCGATAATATATGCATAATGAAAGCTTCGCAATTCGCGCAGATTGTTGGACGCCGCCATTCTCTAACTGCATTTATTTTATCTTCATCTTTGTTTAAGTCGCCAGCTGTTGCCGTGAATTTCACTTCACTCTTCGCACAATCGAGTTAAGTTCCAATCTAGCAGCTGTCACTATTTCGAACACCTTTTCAGGTTGTTACCATGATGTTGTTGTTGATATAAACTAGGAATATTTTCCAGTGGAGGCCCTTTAACACATACATCATGAGTTGCTCGAATGTTGCTGATGCGTTACAAAGACTAAAAGGCATAACCGTAAATTGCCATAAGGTACCACCAACAATAAATGCAGTTTTCTCTTTGTCCCGTTTATCAACTCCACCTGCCAATAACCTCTTGGAAGATCTTATGTGGAGCACCATTTCGCACCAGAAAGAATATCCAACGTGTCATCAAATCTAGGAAGCGGGCAGCTGTCTTTCTTTGTGATATCGTTCAGCTTTCTGTAGTCGAGACAGAACCACGTGCTTCCGTCCTTCTCGTTCATCTGTACTACTAGTGAACTCCATGGACTCGCGGATGATTCCATCCATCTTCATTACTCTGCCTTCTTTCGCAAGTAATACTCTTCTTGGCGGTTGACAAATTTGTCCAGACGGTGGTAGACAACTTCGGTTCTGGCAGAGCAGAGGCCTGTATAAGAGACAGTAGGAGCAGTGCCACAGGTATTCAATATATATATATATATATATATATATATATATATATATATATATATATATATATATATATATATATATATATATATATATATATATATATATATCATAAAGACAAGCTCGATGATTACTTTACCAACCATATTCATGTTTCTTACCAACCATATTCACGCTTGTGCTATCGCACCAATGCTTCAACATTGGCGTATGCTGTCGAGCGGGCTATGTAGGAATTGGCATGATGAAGAAGAGACAGAGTCGATTCATCACTTTTTATCTCAATGTCCAAGACTACAGTTGAAACAACTTCAATGTTTGCGGTCGCGCTTCTTCACAAGCGTGACAGAGATAACGAAGGTGGATTTATCGGATCTTCTCACTTTAATTTGGAAACCCAAACGGTTTATTAGGGATGGTACTTCCAATGTTTACGGAAATCAAGGGTAAGGACGATTATACCTCCTCCTGGCATTTTTGAAGGCAGTCACAATGGACATAGATGTCTCCGAGTGGAAGTGCGGATTCGAAGCCGCCCAACGCCTTCCCAACCTAACCTAAGCTAACATATTCATGTGTGACAGTTTTGTACCAATCTTCACTGACTTTGTCATCTTTTCCATACCTCTAGCAGATCCTCCCGTCGCTGTCATGAATTGTATTCCAAAAAGTGGTTGCCACTCCCCATTGATTAGATCACTACAGACAATTGAACTCGGCGAACCCGTGCACAATGTCATAGTAAAACGATTTTGGCCTAGTATTCCCTTAACAGTTTGACTCGTTGTATTAAGCGTAATATATAGTCTAGGGCAATCCGTTGTGGGAGTCAGTTCATGTCACTTTGCAACTATTTTTAGTTTAACGATATCTTCGGGACGAATTCTGTGTCCCTATTTTCTGCCTCGTGGTTACTTCGCTCATTAGAGAGTTTTCGTGATCGCCTATAACGTTTACGGCAGTCCCGCGCAATGTGACCTGGTTTGCCACAATTAAAATATTTCCCTTTGAATGTCATTCGACGCTGTGAAGATGCGTTCACGTCTGAATTGAAAACTGTTTTGGACGCTTGGCTGCACTAATTCATCCTTTTCCTCATCCAATTTATGTACGTTGTAAAATTGTTGGCATACACCTCTTCCAATTTTATAGCCGCATTACTGACTGTTTCTGTAAATGTCTTCTTTGGTTTCGTTAATACAGCTATACTGGTTAGGGAGTCACAATTCCGTCCACGATGCATTGATTTTAAAATTCTCAGTTACTTTGCTCGCATATTTTGGGAATACCACATACTCGTATGTTAACCGGCCAACATCTGCTGACAACTTCTGTAGTGTTTCATCAGACTTTGTTTTATGAGTCTACAATTCTATGCCATAGAACTGTTTCATGCTTCCATAAATAATTTCTCTCCAAACCACTCATGATTGCATAGTAATCGGTTCGAAGGACACCATAGGAACTGTCTAGAGAATTTCAGCTGCATATCGTTTCAATGCCACGATTAACCACACAACACAGTCTTTAACACTCTACCGATTTTTAGCCACAGCAGTTCCAAAAACTATAAGTTGGTGGTTTTACCTTAACCGAAACTACCATTTACTTACATATGGTCCGAGATATATATTTCTCCACCACTACCACGTTCATTTTCATTGATGTCCTCCAGTATTTTTCCCCTAGTATATTTTTCTGTAATGTTTTTACTTCTTGTTGTACACTGATTCACAGTGCAACAGTCAAATAGCTATTTTAGGGGCTGAAATGAATCATGTCAAATTTACCAACTTTAAATGCGTACAAAAAAAAAATATTGGGGCGTGATGGAAATAGCTGCTTTGTTTTGGAAGCTGTGAACTTTGATTTCCTTTAAGCTTCATCCCATTCCATTTTTCACTATTGCACTGTGTAATATTTACAATTAAAAAACTTGAAAACCAATGATCCCGGCCTATGTATAATGAAAATGAAGAATATCATTTTAAACTTGCAACGAAATAAGATTGTCTGTTTCTTTTGAAAAATTTCCATCCTTTTTGAATAAAAATCGTTGTATTAATGAGGGGAAAAAAAAGATAAATACGAGGTGTGATCAAAAAATAACCGTTATTGTGTGATCAAAAAATAAAGTATTTATTTATTCATCAACAACTATCTTGTCCCCTTTAAAGAAATTCCCCTCAGATATAATACACTTATGCCAGCGTTTTTTCCAATCCTCGAAACACTTCTGAAACGCTTTTTTTGGTATCGCCAACAGCTCCTATTTCGATTTTTCTTTTATCTCCTCAATCGTAGCAAAACGCTTTCCTTTCATCGGTGTCTTCAGTTTTGGAAAGAGGAAAAAGTCAGCGGGGGCCAAGTCCGTTGAATACGGTGGTTGAGGCATGATAACGGTTTTGTTTTTGGCCAAAAACAGCTCCTGAGCGATGTCCATGCGACGTTGTTTTTGCTCAAAATTTAGCAATTTTGGAACAATCTTCGCTGCCGCACGTTTCATGCCTAAAACATCCGTAAAAATTGCTTGGCATGAGCCGAACGATATGCCAACATCATCAGCAACCTCTCTGATAGTGACGCGATGATTATCCAAAATCATTTTCTTCACTGCGTCAATGATTTCATCGGCTGTTGACGTGCTCGGGCGACCAGGACGAGCATCGTCATTGACATCTTCTCGGCCTGTCTTAAACCGGTTATACCACAATTGAACTTGTTTTCTGCTCATAGTAGACTCGCCAAAGGCCACAGTCAACATTTCAAATGTCCTTGCGCATTTAATTTCATTTTTTACACAAAACTGAATACAGTTTCTTTGATCCCTTTTTTTTGAATAGTACAAAATCGAAGAGCACACCAAAACACGACTAACCTTTTTATCTGTCAAAAACAAACTAACAATCCAAAATGGTTGGTATTGCCAACATATATAACAGACATGTGTACCAACATAACCGAAAAAAATGCGAACATCGAACATACGTAACTCACGAAATGATGAAAACAACGGTTACTTTTTGATCACACCTCGTAAATTCATAAAATAAACAAATATATTAAAATAACTATATATATATATATATATATATATATATATATATATATATATATATATATATATATATATATATATATATATATATATATATATATATATATATATATATATATATATATATATATATATATATACATATATATATATATATATATATATATATATATATATATATATATATATATATATATATATATATATATATATATATATATATATATACGAGTATATATATATATATATATAAAGGGTTTTTCAAAAGAAACGCTACAAAAGTAAATCGATAGTGACAGCAAACGACGCCATATTTTTTCCCGCTCTTTTGACATTTCTCTTCAGTAAGGTTTGCCATTTTATCGTGCAAAAATATATGTGCCAAAAACGAGTCGAAATTATTAAAATTTACTACCGAAATTCGGAGTCAGTCGCCTCAACTTTAAGAGCGCTACGTCCAATTTATGATGAGGCTCATTTCTGGCTGAATGGCTTCGTCGATAATTAATAATTATTGGTTAGACAGCAATCCACACGTACTCTAGGAGTCATCACTGCATCCCGAAAAAATTACGGTTTGGTGCGGTTTATGGGCCGGAGGCGTCATTGGGCAGTACTTCTTCCGTGATGATCACGACCGGCACATTACTGTGAATGCGAATCGCTACCGTTCAATGATAACCGAATATTTTTGGCCCCAATTGGATCATATGGACTTGGAGGACATGTGGTTCCAACAGGACGGCGCCACAAGCCACACAGCGAATGCCACAATCAATTTACTGCAAACCAAGTTTGGTGAACGTGTTATCTCACGAAATGGCCCAGTCGATTGGCCGCCTCGGTCGTGCGATTTGACGCCGTTAGATTATTTCCTGTGGGGCTACGTCTAGTCATAGACCATAGTCTATGCCAACAAGCCAGCGACGATTGATGAACTTCGTACGAATATCGAACGTGAAATTGCAGCAGTATCGGCCGATTTATGCTTGAAAACCGTTCAAAATTGGGTTCAGCGTCTGGACTTCTGCAAGCGTGCCCGTGGTGGCCATGCAAAAGAAATCGAGTTCCATACATAATGGCATCGAACGTACTTTCATAGGAATAAAGAATTTCATTGATATCTAAAACCGGTTTTGTTTTGTTTAAAAAAACTTTTGTATCGCTCTTATTGAAAAACCCGATATATATATATATATATATATATATATATATATATATATATATATATATATATATATATATATATATGTATATATATATATATATATATGTCAACGCCGAGCAATGTATCCTTTACGCAACGTAGTGCGAACTTTCGTGCATTATGCTTCCCACGATATTCGCTGAGTTCGCTGACGACTCAGGTTGCGTCTTGCTACGCGATGCACGCGCATCCGCTACCTGTGGGAAAATGCCGACGCAGCGGCCATATGCTAAGTTAGATTTTAAGCTAAATTGAATTGTAAAGTTAGTCTCTTCCAGGGAGCCGTTCTAATCGGTCAATAAATTATAACGTTTTTGAAATTCACTCGTTTTATTTGTGAAACCACGGTCCGTGATATTTATTTTTTTTAATCAAAATCCTTATTCAGGATCTCAACTGGCGCCCGAGCAGGGACCAGCACCATAATTTTGTGAAGGATAAACGCTGGTCGCGAACCCGAGTCGAGCTCCTGGAAAGGACTCATAATAAAATAAAATAAATAAAGGAAAAAATAAAATAAAAAAATCAAGCTGCGAAATCGAGACTAAAAAGCCGATCCCTCCAGTTTGCTCATAAAGGAAAAAATCCAACAAGGGCAATAAAATTTATTTTATTTTTTTATAGAAAAAATAATAAACTCAAACTGCGAAATCTAGCCAAAAAAACCGATCCCTCCAGTTTGCGCATAAAAAACCCTAACAAGGACAGTAAAAAATGTTTTATGATAATCGCTTAAAAAAAAATATAAGCTTACACAAAAAATGGGACATTTTTTCAAGTAAAAATTCAATTAAATTGAAATAAATTTGTGGTATAAAAACCCTGAAGAGAAAAAAATATATCAAAAATCAATTAAAAGAAAATCATTGAAAAAAGGGGTTTAAGTGATTGTGTTGTGAAATTTCGGTTGAAAGCATTTTTAATATTTGAGAAGGAGGCGGTGCCAGAGTGGAAAGTGGGCACAGGCCAAAACCGATAAGGAGTAAACTCTACGAGTGTGGACCGCGACGACAAAAAACTAACGGAAACGGTGGCTACTGTAGTTGGAAAAGAATTTAAAGGACCTGCAGCTATCACCAAATGAAGATTATTGTACTGTAAGTAGAGAACTTTTGCTTATCCTAGTGATAGAACAGGTTAGGAATAAAGAAAGGAGAATATCAGCCCTTTAAACGAGTAACCAATCGATATCACCGAACCCAGTGGCGGCTGCACCTCGAGCTCCTCAGAATGAGGAAGAATTAAGGGACATATCAAGACTGCCTGATTGCGTAAAGGAACTTCGCCCGTTCGAGGCAAATCCAGCGCAGTATATTTCGTGGGTGCACAGTGTAGAGGCAATCCTTAAGGATTTCGAAATAGTGAAGACAAAACCCATTTACAGGGCAATCCTGCAAAATATTCGGGGCAAGATTAGGGGTGGTGCAGATTCTGCCTTGATTTCTTATAATATTTTTGATGATGACTGGCAAACTATAAAAAAGTGTCTGTCCTTGCACTATGCGGACAAAAGAGACATCCGTACTTTGGAATACCAACTCGGACAGCTGTCTCAGAGGGGCATGAAATTAGACGCATTCTATGCTTTAGTTAACCACCAACTATCTTTGGTTATAAACAAGGTTAAAACCGAATCCTACTCTCAGGAAACGGTCACTGCCCTAGTAGAAGCATATAGGAATAGGGCATTGGACGTATTTGTCCGTGGCTTAGATGGTGACCTTTCTAGGTTGATCTCCATTTAGAGGCCACAAACCTTACCAGAAGCGTATACGTCCTGCCTCGACATACAGAACATAAATGTGCGACGTCACTTCATTCACCCTGTTGGGATTTCCAACACAATAACTATTCCAGGGAACCAAATGGGTAAAACCGAAAACAGACAAAATCTACCTCCGAGGAGATTTTCCTCCAATACATATGCAGAACGGGTGGCAATGTGCCTCCTAGGCCGACAGCTCCCAAACCACCCGTAAAAATGGAAGTCGATCGATCGGTTCAGAGTAGGGACGTTAATTATTCAAATAGACCCCAAGGGTTCCAGCCCTTTAACAGGAAGGGATTTTCGATGAACGTGCCAATTAAACAACAGCGATTGTTTTACATGGTGCCAGCCGAAGATATTCCCGAAACTGACTCCGAGGCTATAGTTACTGAAGATAATGCGCCTCCAACCAACTCAAATGACATCCCAAGCACTTCAACCGAACAAATGTCAGACGAAGTAAATTTTACGATGTATATACATAGAAAATAAAAAACTGCAATTTCTCGTCGCCACAGGAGCCAATAAGAACAACATTAGTCCTCGCGTCGCCGAGAAAACCGTTAAAGTAGAAAAACCTTTTTTCGTAAACTCCGCTGGTGGAAAATTAAAAATTGCAGAAAAACTATCCGGAAAATTTTTTGAATTCGCAAATAGGGATGTGGAAACCACATTTTTTGTCCTTCCAGGCTTAGAATCTTTTGATGGCGTAATAGGGGACGACACGCTTCGTGAGGTTAAAGCAGTTCTCGACAGAGGGCTTAACATCCTCATATTAAAACCCGATGTATTGATACCCTAAAACAAAAAACCACCCAGGAAGTTAATCTTGTAAAAGTTTCATATCAAGAAATTTCAAGGGCACACTGAGCAAAAATTAAAACACTTGATTTCAAGATATAGCGATTTGTTTGGTCCTCTTGATCCAAATTCTATTGTGGAAACAAGTGTTTGTGCAGGAACCAAAACGACTACTAGTGAGCCTATTTATACAAAAAGCTATCCCTATCCAGCTTGCATGCGGGAAGAAGTGGGTAGGCAAGTAGAAGAACTTCTCCGAGAAAATGTCATTCGTCCTTCCAAAAGTCCGTATAACTCTGCGATTTGGGTAGTTCCCCAAAAACCCAAACCAAACGGAGAAAAACAGTACAGGATGGTCATTGATTTCAAGCGACTTAACGCAGTCACTACTTCAGACACGTATCTAATCCCTGATATCAACAGCAAAATAGCTAGCCTTGGTGAGGCAAAAGTCTTCACGACTATAGACTTAACGTCTGGTTTCCACCAAATTCTAATGAAAGGGAAGGACATTGCAAAAACTGCATTTTCAACCATGAATGGTAAATATGAATTTTTAAGACTCTCTTTTGGACTAAGGAACGCGCCAGCAATATTCCAGAGAATGATTGACGATGTTCTAAAGGAGTATATAGCCAAAATATGTTATGTCTATATCGACGACATAATAATTTTTAGCAAAAACGAAGAAGAACACCTACGCGACGTTGAAATAATATTCTCAAAACTTTTATCTTCAGACCTTAAAGTAAATTTGGAAAAAACTCAATTCTTAAAAAATAGCGTCGAATTTCTCGTATACTTAATCACGTCAAAAGGCATTCTTCCCGATCCAAAAAAGGTTTCTGCGATACAAAAAATGATCCCTCCTACAAATGTGAAAGAACTCAAGAGTTTTCTAGGCCTCACGTCCTATTACAGGAAATTTATACGCGATTACGCAAAAATAGCCAAACCACTCACGCATCTCACCCGCGGTGAACACGCACATGTCCGAGCGAATCAATCTAGAAAAGTTCCGATCGCTTTAGATCAAGATGGCCTAGAAGCCTTTGAAACCCTAAAAGAACTTCTGACGTCCTCAGAAATCTTAGCCTTCCCTAATTTTGAAAAGCCATTTAATCTCACTTCGATGGAATGGATAGGCCGATTGCCTATATTTCTAGAAGCCTTAGTCGCGCCGAAGAAAACTACGCCACAAATGAAAAAGAAATGTTGGCGATAGTGTGGGCGTTAGACAATCTGCGGAATTATCTGTATGGTGCTAAAAATATAAGGATTTTCACCGACCACCAACCTTTGCGCTTAGTAATAGGGATTACAACGCAAAGCTCAAGAGGTGGAAAAGCCGAATAGAGGAGTATAATCACGAATAGAGGAGTATAATCACGAGATGAACGAGTTAAACCTGGTAAATCAAACTTAGTGGCAGATGCTCTCTCACGCCTACCTACAGAAGTGAACGCGCTAGAAACATCGAATGAGCCAGATGAACCTAACGAATATGAAAGTTTAGCAACGATGCACAGCGCAGAACAAGACAATTCCGATTTAATACCCCATGTTGAAGCACCAATAAATGTTTTTAGAAACCAAATTATTATCCGAACTGGACGTGAGCTTATGTGCGTTGAGGAGCCCCATCCGAATTATAAAAGACATTACGTCTCTCTTGAGAAAATCAACGAGAGCAATCTTACTCAAATTTCAAAAGAAAAATTAAACCCATCCGTAATCAACGGCGTCAAAAGTCCTGAACATTTTCTTATGATACTGCAAAAGATTTATTTAGATACTTTTTCACAATATAAAATCCGTATAACTCAAAGAGTAGTAACTGATGTGCCAAACAAAGAGCGTGTGCTTGAAATAATCGAGACCGAACACACTAGGTCTCATAGGAATTTCCGAGAGAACTGCCAACAAATCTAAGAAAAAATCGATTTCCCTCGCATCACAATCCAAGTTAAAACCTTTATAAAAACCTGCGAGATATGTCGTCTGAATAAATATGATAGGCACCCTACACATCCCGAATTACAGCCCACACCAACACCAAAATTTCCATGTGAAATACTCCATATGGACATAATGGAAATTCAGGGTGAGAAATTCATTTCCGTCTTAGACAAATTTTCCAAATTTGCAAAATTTTTCCGAATAAAAAACAAATCAGCACCTCATTTGCGCCAAAAGCTTCCCAAGATAATGCATTTTTTACAGTACCCAAAATAGTGGTTATGGACAATGAACGTGGTTTCCTAACCCCCATCAATATAAATTTCCTTAGATCATTGAATATCGAAATTTACCGAACTCCATCTCAGAAAAGCGAAGTTAATGGGCAAATAGAAAGATCACATTCGACCAAAATAGAAATCTTAAGGTGCATAAGAAACGACTTTCAAGACTTACGTATTAAAGAAGCTCTGCAAATAGCGGTAGATAGGTATAACGACACAATCCACTCCGTCACACGCCAAAAACCAAATGACATTTTTTTTAATCGAAGCGAACGGGTCAACCACCAAGGTGTTGCAAACTTTCGCGAAAAATTCAACAATGACATTCGCGGTCAAATTGAAGAAAACGAAAAAATAAGGAATTTACGGTAAAACGCGAAAAAAAAACTCTACCCAAAAGCTTTAAGCCCGGCGACGTCATATACGTCGCAAATAAATAAATAAAAGGCAAACAAAAGCCTCTTTATAAAAAGGAAATGGTTGCAATTGATAATACGGTTACAGTAATAACCGAGACAGGGAAAAAATCCATAAGTCCCACATAAAAAGTTAAAAAAGGGTATGCTGTACCCTGCACAGCTTTATAAATGGTACGAGGGCAATGATGAAGTGGACTTTCAGCAAGTCTACATGGCAATAAATAACACATATCCAAACCGGAGATTGCATATTGTGACAAGTTGATACTGGGAGTATTACCCGTGCCTTAGTAAGCAAAACTGCAGCAAAACGGATAACACGGACCTCCCATCTTGCTAGCCAGCGGACGCTTCAACATTATAAATAAATAGAGGGAATTATAATTTTGATAAAAAATAGGGACAAAAAAGAGAAAGACAAAGGTTGCAAACATTATTTAAAACAAAATTTGAAATAAAATACTAACTTAAAATTTTAAGGACCCAAACTTGGGATACAAAAATTAAAAGCTAAGCAAAGCAAAGCAAATAACACAAAAATAACGTAGAAATTAAGAATCCCGAAATTGGGAAATAAATCATACGAACCCAAAATCGGGTCACTAACAAAATTAATATTTCTCCTCTAACAAAAAAAAAAATCAAAACCAAAACAAAAAATTAACATTTAACTTGAATATTATTAGATTTCAGCAACAAAATTAATATTTCTCCTCTTGAATTAGTATATTTAGTTTAGGTATACTCATAGCCGCTGGCGAAGGACTGAACGTATTTAATTACCACGATCCCATTGTCACCATTAGTTCTGGAAATGGGTGGACTTTAAATGGCTGCTTCAAACTGGTGCACATTGTCGACCTCCAACAATACGATAACGCATTGGAACTCCTCGACGACTTGGTATATGGGTCGGTGCGACACGAACAAACTAAGTCAATCCTTGAATTTCATCTGAGGGTGACGAAGCTGCGTCTAAGCGAATTGATTGCAACACATCCTAGGGGTAAACGCTCAATAAACTGGATTGGATCCGCTTGGAAGTGGATAGCAGGGAATCCAGATGCCACGGATTGGGACACTATATTGCGAAGCGAGAACGATATTACCGAAAACAACAACCACCAATATAAAATTAACGACGAACTCTTTGAGAAGATGAAGGAAGTAATCGACAAGGTCAACATAATTGGCAGCGAAATACAACAATATCAGCAGTGATGGCGATGAGGTCCGTTTTGAACAGAGCATACTGGATAAGATTCTCATACTAAAGGAAGCTGTAAACGAAATCGTACTCGCTTGTCAAATGGCTAAGACAGGCATCGTGAACAGCAACCTTCTAAATGCCGAAGAAATCAATCAGATCTTGTCCGAGGTGGAAACGTTGCCGTACCAAAATGTATTGGAAGCAACAGAGTATGGCAAACCATCTATTTTCACAAATGGGTCTTCGTTATTGTACGTACTGGCGCTACCCAAGGTAAAGAGGCAATTCTACCATCACCTGATCATCAGAGCAACTATCAACAGTAGTATGCAAGTTGTGGTCCCGTACAAAAGGGTACTCATCAGCCGAGAAGAAACGTTTGGAATAATCGGCGACTGTCTGGCAATCGCAAATTCAACAATATGCAACCCCGAAGCTATCCAGAAGATACCAGAGGATCAGTGTCTGCCAAGAATCTTGAAAGGGGGTCCTGCAGAATGCCAGATGCGATCTAACAACGAAAGAATTGTCGAACTGATCAACGAAAACACAATCTTCCTGACGAACTATATCGGAAATTTGGTTTCCAGAAACACGTCGACGATTTTAAAAGGAAGCTATGTGATCCAGTTACTCAATGAGGAGGTAATCCTTGTCAACAACACTTACTCAAGCATCCTGACAACTACAATGCAAGCCTTCCCGCCAATCCTCGCAAATGTTATTAGCAAAGGAATCTTGAGAGATCTGGAATAAATACACGAATTGACATCGGAAAATGTAAGCTGAATATCCCGAGTATACGAGTTTTTGGTACCATCGCTAATACGCCATCCATAAAAGCACCACTCTTCCAAGTATGTTCCGAATGCAGATCTGCGGGACGCAGATTTTTAAGAGGGGAAGAGTCAACGCCGAGCAATGTACCCGTTACGCAACGTAGTGCCAACTTTCGTTAATTATGCTTCCCACGATATTCGCTGACTTCGCTGACGACCCAGGTTGCGTCTGGCTACGTGATGCACGCGCATCCGCTACCTGTGGGAAAATGCCGATGCAGGGGCAATAGGCTAAGTTAGATTTTAAGCTAAATTGAATTGTAAAGATAGTCTTTTCCAGGGAGCCGTTATAATCCGTCAATAAATTATAACGTTTTTGAAATTCACTCGCATTATTTGTGAAACCACGGACACGTTGCGTCCGTAAAATTAATTTTTTTATTAAGATCCTTATTCAGGATCTTAACTTAAATAATTTTTTTTTTATTTTTTATTAATTTTAAAATTTTTTTTTAAACTTATGAATTCATTTATTTGTATATTTTAATTGAAATTTTAGCTTTTATTTTTCCCTCATTAATAAAACGATTTTTATTCAAAAAGGGTGAAAACTTTCCAAAAGAAAGAGTCTATCTTATTTCGTTGCAAGTATAAAATAATATACTTCAATATTAATTATATCCTCACGGTAGAGATATGCGAAAACTCTATCAATACCGTAAATGCATAAGGATGAGGCACATCCTGCTCGAGGGGACTCTGCCACTTACTGAACACAACGTATCTAGACTGGAGAGTCAATAAACACTTCCCTCTAATCCAGGGTATTAAGCGTCACCGCGCCCATTGGATAAGTTTTGCAGTCAGGGGGCTACGTACGTAGACTATATTTGAAGCGTGCCTCTCCGAGTCGCATCGGGGAGTAACGGTGGCCTTTCCGCGGCAAGGGTGCTCCATCTTGGTGGACCCACCTTTCCCTACGAAAAGCCATGACTACAAAAACCATTGGGGGAGGGTGGTCGGTCGAAACAGATGCAAATAACAAAACTAAAAACACAGAAACCACCTACTCAGAGTATGAGTTGCTAGTCTCCAGCTTGGAGACCATTGACGCCGACAATAGACAGAGTACGTTGGTAAACAAGAAAACCGCTGATAGCTCATGCAGTGAAATACAGCAACCCTAAAAACAACAACGGCACAGAAGACTCTAAGCTTGTAAAGCCATAGTCTGAGTAATAAATAAAGTTGCCAAGAATAACGCGGAAGGGTCGGTACATGAATTTGTAAGGGCAGACAATGCCAAATAGCAAGCAGTCCTAAACGAGTTTGAACAGTACCTGGTCACTATCTCTCTCCCAGGAAATGCGGCGAAGCGAAATAGATTACAGGATGTGACATTTTCGACTTCCAAGAGACACAAGGTCGCCAATAAAATAAGAACAACCGACGGCCCATCGACGAGCACCAGAAAACCATATAGCTAAGGACGAGATACATATGGCGCTTATCGATGATATATCCAGGGAAAAGAAAGTTCTGGAGAAATGGGAGGAGACTGAGTCCAAATGGTGATAGAACATCTCCTCTCCGATGTGGATGTTTCCCCGGCTTCGACTTCTCCCAGGTGCTATGCTAATGTAGGGTGTTAATGAGCGATGATCGGTAATCGAAGGAAGACCTTGGCAAATCCATCGCTAAGATTAGCCAGCCATGGGTCCTTATTTATTGCAGTTGCAGTTAGGGGCTTTGAACAATGTTACCAATAATGCAAACCTGAACTCTCTTAACAGTGTAGCTGTTCTTAGGTACTGGATAGATTCAATGCTTAAGACTAGGATCATTCAGTCAGAGCTTGGCAACACAGTTCTCAGTAAACATGTCAATAGAAGTACACCACAAGGCGGCGTAATTTCACCACTATTGTGGCTACTAGTCATTGATAATATACTTAACATAATATACTCTATGGGGCTAAGACGATATCATATGCGGACGAGTTTGTGATTGGTGTATCAGGCATGCTTCCCAGCATAATAAGTGATATTATCCAAAAAGGGGACAAACTGAATTCCTAGGCCACTAGATGTGGACTAGATGTGAATCCAGAAAAGACAGAATTGATATTCTTCAATAAGAATACCAAAATTCCGATGTTAAGGCTTCCCACTCTTAAGGGACGAAAATGCTGTTATCCTCCAATATAGAGCTTGTAACCTAAATAATCGAATAAATAGTAAATGATCGTATATTAATTAATGTGTACATATACGTACCAATGCTTGCTCAGAATTTGCCATTTTTTAATTTTTCGTGTTCCTCTTTAAAATTTGTTTACAAATCTGTGTGTATAAGCATTTTAATTGTCACTATCAGTGCTACCAAATTATAAACTGTGAACAGACGGGTATCGTTTCTTTCACACTCGCGCTGAAACTCAGCTACTATTGCATATTGAAAATGTGTTGATCAATTGTAAATCAATTGGTTTGCCACTTCCAATTTAATGTCAGATGTGCCGACAGATTTTGATCCAGCGGAAGAACAGTTCATATTTAATGAACAGTGCTAACCAAGTACGTCATGATGTAATTTTTCGTGTCATTCGTGAAGTTAAATTGTCTGCATTAAATTATTATCGATACTAGTCGAATTCTTTTTTTACGGCTGTGTCGACATCGTAAAAATATAGTTGAGCAAAAAATGGGGACCGTCCGAATTCAGATGTCATCGGTCCTACTCTATGATAAAACACATAATCCATTTTAAAATGATAGACACCAAATGATCAGACACATTTTCTTCAGAACTGACCATCGCAAAAGATGAATTATTAAATAATTATTGGCTCTATGTTTAATATCGAGATCATTGGATTTGAGCCCATCAGAATGCGAAATAAAAAATGTATTTGGAAACAATGCAGGTAAATTAACTTTACCTTATGACAACACGAAGCGAATACATTGGTATCATTCGTAGTTATTTCCGATCTAAAATGTTTAACATTAAAAAATGTGCAAGGTATATAAATGGAACCACAATTGAAACTTTCAAAATCCCTTGGAATTTGCTTCAATCTACGTTTAAATGCACTCATCAATATGATGATTCATATCATCAATAGAAGCTATATTATTTAATTCATGTCGGCTTCCCTCTCAGCGTACGAAATCAAGGCATCGTGGCATATGCCAATGAAAACCAACACAAATCTGATTTAACGAAAAACATACAAACAAATCATGTAATTGTCGAAGCACTTATTTTTTCCCTACTGGGATGGAGTCTTTGTTTAAATGAGAAATTGGGAGAGCAAACTTGCTTTTTTCGTTACTTGTGAACTTTTGATTAACTGCCACCATTTTTTTAAATCTTTGGAAATCCATATGACTACGTTGTCTGTGCCATTATACACCCCTACTTAACTTTTCGGAGAGTGTCGCCACAACGTGAGTAAAAGAAGGACCACGGTGGCAGTATTTATTGACTTGAAAAGGGGGCTTCCTAATTTGGTTTCACCTTTCTAGTCGTACAACGGAAAGGCATCTGAGAGGAGTGGTCTGAAATATGTTTTCGGCAATAAAGGACACTTTTCCGAATTCGGTAGGTTTAGATTTTTCAGTTGCAAAGATCCCTACAGATCTATACAGGTAAGAAAAATAGACAAAAATCTCATCGAACTAGGATAGAGGTTTTCAATGAAAGATACATTAGTTTCTAACAAACTTTTTCAATATATATTTATATATATATATATATATATATATATATATATATATATATATATATATATATATATCAAGTTACAATCGTTTAATAGTTTTAGTTTCTCACTTTTTAGCACATTAAAATAAAACAATGCTAAGAAATAATACAATTCACGAAAGTCAAAGAAATAATAATAATAATAGTTCTACACTCTTTCTCCGATCGGTCTTGTCGGCCTCGTAACCATCACTCGACTGTCCTTTTTACTATCTTATTTCTGCCATTCGCCGTGCAGGGTTGCGTGTTTGTACTTAATTTTTTTAAATACTATTTCACCAACCTCACAGTCGGCCAATCCTACATACAGGAGGCGTCCTCGTCTCCATCGTCGTCGCTTTCGTAACCTTCGAAATTCGGTAAATTGCACCATGGTTTCAACTTATCAGAAGCGTACACCGAAGGGTAATGGCGTTGTTTACGTTTAGATCCTGGCACATCTTCGATCACATACCTGTCGTTCCCAAGTATCTTTGTTACGATGAATGGACCTTTATACGGTGGATCTAATTTACGCGAGGCACCTGTTCTTATTGGTTCGGTTTCTGCCAGTACAAGATATCTTACTTTTGTCACCTAATATTATTTTGGTTACCCTATTTTAAATTGTTTCTGTCCTGGCAACTCTTTAATTTATGAATTCCGTTTTTTGACATTTCTTTTGCCCATACGAAGGACAGACACAAATAAGTTCAGTTGCTAATTAACATTCAAACGAATTGGTTCGATCGTACATTGTCACTCTCCATTGTATATAAACAAACTCTTTTATATAAACATTAAATAAACCTTCTAAACGTAATTGTGTTAGTGTCTCAATACCGAAGGCAAATCAAGGTAAGTTTTCACCCTCCCCCACGACCATCCGCTTGACAAATTTCAGAAGTGGGATATATGTATCGGTTCGGTATTGAGTGTATGTGTTCGGAAAGAAAAGGGGAGAGACGAAAAACAAAAAAACTATTGTGAAATCAAGTGCGTATCGTATGGACAAGTGGACAATAGTTCAGCTCAAGGAAAAGCTACGTGAAGTCGGTTTGAAAACATCGGGAAATAAATTAGAACTCATTAAACGTCTGAGAGAAGCGAAAGGGCGAGTGCATGACAACGACATGGAGGAGAAACAACAGAGTTTGCAGAACATCGAAGTAGTACCAACGACAACGGAGAATATAATGGAGGCATTGCGGGGTGACGTATTGCGTCTCCAGCGAACTATGGAGTCGCTCACTCAACAATTACAAACATATTCTACGACGACGTCGACGATGGGTACAAATGTGTTGCTGCTGCAGAATTCTGTTGCAGAGAAATTTGAAAATGTTGTAACTGCCACTTCGGGTGCAGAGAATTTGGTAGAGCATCATGCGAGCAGCATCTCAGCGCAACAAGTGGAATGTCGAAAACAACCACCATTTTCGGTAGAACATGACAAAAGAGAAAATGAGAGTAAACGATTAGACTCAAATGATTTGTTGTGTTGTTTTGATTCGAATGCCTTTGCTGTTGCGCCGATAGCAACAACAAGCACTGTGTGTGCGCCAATGATTACGTCCGTGGCATCGAATGTGAATCGATATATGCAAAATATGACAACACATCAATATGATGCAAGTGCGTCGTACAACTGTACCACGCAGCCGCAAGTGAATATTTTTGGAAACACGACAAATGTGGGAGAACAACAACAATACACAATACCTTTGCAAAATGTGAGCATGCAAAATCATGGCAATTTGATGCATAGAACGAATTGGCCGTTAAATACGCCATCAATGCATTCGTGTGTATTGCCGCAAACAACAATTGTAACGTCGTCAAATGGTAGGAGAAAAATGATTAATATACCAGAGACGAAATATTTCAACCCTACTCAGACATCGTATGTGCCAAATGAAAATGTACTAGCTGATAATAGTGCAAATAATTATCAATCGCCGTTTGTTTTCAATAATCAATGTAGTGTGCGTGAAGTACGTTCGACCCTAATAGTGACGTCATCACTTCGGTTCAATTCGTTGAAAGGGTTGAGGAATTGAAAGACGCGTATCGGTGGAATGATGGATTATTGTTATTCGCGATTCGGAGTAAATTATTAGGTGCCGCGAGATTGTGGGTTGACGCTCAACCATTGTTCAAGAACTGGTCTGACTTTATTACAGCGTTTATAGACGACTTCCCGTGTGTGATAAATAGTACGGACATTCATATTCAAATGATGAAAACGCGTCAAAAGAGAGGTGAAAATTTAATTGAATATTATTACAATATGTTGGCAATCGGTCGCGGCCAACTAAACGATAACGCTATAATAAGATACACGATAAATGGATTAGAAGACGAAAGTGTACGTAGAACCCTCTCTGTCATGTCATTTATAAAGTGTCCCGACCTACTGAAATCGTTGCAAAATGTTAGTGCAAGTTCGGGAAAACAAATGTATAGTCCACAAATGCATGGAAAACAAAATTTTGTTATGAAAAAGAATATTGAGAGAAAAGGTAGAGATGACCATAGTGCTAAATCGATATCGAAATCGGGTCCAATGTGTTATAATTGCCGGGAAGTAGGACATATATCGAGAAATTGTCCTCAACCGTCGCGAAAGGCTAAAGATCCAGTGAACTCGATAGTAAATCCGAAGATTATAATGAAAAATATTAAACTGGACGAAGAACATTGTAGTGCATAAATAGACTCGGGGAGTGCTGTGTCTCTCGTCAAACAATCCGTTGCGAGAAAATTAAATCGAAACGTGAAAGAATGTTACAAATCACTACAAGGCTTCGCAGGAGGTGAATATAATTGCGTGGAAAAAATAAATGAAGTTAAAGTGACAATCGATAAACAGTGTTATGACTCGGAATTACTTATAATCGATGACAATAAAATGACATATGATGTTGTAATCGGTCTGGACATTCTATCAAATGGTCGGGTAGTACTTGAAAACGGAAATTGCAAAGTGTACGCTAAAACTGAGAATAATATTCAGTGCGGTGAAAATTTAAGATCGAGCGAAAAAGACAAACTTGTAAAATTATTAAATGAATATTCAACGTGTTTTGGTGACAATTTAAGAGAACTCGGTAAATGCAGCGCGATGAAGATGGAGATATCGGTTACATCTCCCACACCAATCGCAAGAAACCCATATTTAATACCGATTCCAAAAAGACAAGTAGTCGATCGTATCGTGAGTGAATTGTTGGAATTGAATATAATACGTCCGTCGACATCGTTATACGCATCTCCGATCGTGTTAGCTCCGAAGGCTAATGGCGAAGACAGACTCTGTGTAGATTATCGGGCATTAAATGCGATAGCCGGGAAACAGCCATGGCCAATGCCTACGGTGGATGGTTGTCGACTCTGTCAGGTAAGAAGTATTTTACCACTCTTGATATGATATCTGGCTATTACCAGATCGAGATAGAAGAACAATCGAAAAAGTTTACGGCCTTCATTACGCACAATGGCCGTTTTGAATTTAACCGTATGCCATTTGGGCTGAAGAATGCGCCATGTACGTTCCAGAAGATGATGACGAGTATAATAGAGCCGTTAAAGGGAAAGGTTGTAAGGTACTTCGACGAGGTTATTGTTGCCTCAGATACATTTGAGGAAGGTTTTCGCAATTTGGAAGAATTTTTTAAAACTATTCGAAAAGAAGATCTGACACTCAGGGCCTCGAAATGTTTCTTCATGAAAAGCAGCGTATCGTTCTTGGGACACATAGTGGATGAAAATGGAATAAGTCCTGGACAAATCAAGACTATAGCTATTGAAGAGTTTCCAAGACCAATAAATGTTACTGAGATAAGACGATTCTTGGGGTTAACTGGCTATTTCCGTAAGTTTGTGGAGAATTATGGTCATATTGCTTCTCCACTGACGAGATTGACAAGAAAGGATGTTTCTTTCAACTGGTGCGCCAAATGTGAAGACTCTTTTAAAACTTTAACAAAGGCTATAACCAGCAAAGCTGTCTTGGGTATCTACGACGTTAAAAAGGACCAAGAACTTCACACTGATGCAAGCAGCAATGGGCTTGCCGGAATTTTGATTCAACGAGAAGATAATAGGACAAAGAGGCCCATCGCATATTTTAGTCGTATTTGCAGTGACGCCGAGAGCAAATACCATGCCTATGAAGTGGAGATCTTAGCATTATTAGAAGCTGGTGAACGATTCCGACTATATCTCCTGGGCAAACATTTTGTAATTAATACTGATTGTGCCGCCATTTCAAGTCTGAATGCTATCACGAGTGTCACGCTGGCTCCTGAAGTTGCTTGAATATGATTTTACTGCTTGTCATCGTCCGGGAAAAATCATGGCTCATGTCGACGCAATGAGTCGTGCTCCAGTTGAGCAACCTGCAGAAGCAGAAGATGTAACATCAAAACTGACTGCAATCGAAATATCAGACGAAGACTGGATTTTTACAATGCAAAAGCAAGATGTCGATTTGAAGCAGATCGTGGCTATATTGAAAGGTGAAGTTGACTCAACGCAACGAAAACACTACGCTAAAGAATTTCTAGTCAAATCACATCGCTTGTACAGGAAAAAGAATGACACAGGCGAACTTCTTGTTATTCCACGTGGCTTAAGATGGAGAATTGTAAGACTTTGCCATGATGAAGTTGGACATCCAGGAATAGATGATACTGTCGAGCGAATTAGTCAACATTTTTGGTTTCGACGAGTCCGAAATTTCGTTAAGGGCTACATAAAGTCATGTCTAGAGTTTTGCTACAGCCGAGAACCAGTAAGGAAAGAGTGTCAGCTGTACGGAATGGAAGTCCCACTAGTACCTTTTGATTTGATTCATATGGATCACCTGGGACCATTCATCAAAAGTCGTCGAGGTTATGAGCATATCCTGGTAATCGTAGATGCAATGACACGTTATTCCGTCATTGTGCCTGTCCGGTCAACGAAAACAAAGCCAGTACTGGATGCTCTAAATCAACTAACATTAAACTTTGGTCTGCCTAGAAGAATCGTCACCGATCGAGGTTCAGTGTTTACATCGTCAGGAGTACTTCAACTGCAATAATATTCAGCACATTAAGGTGGCTGTGCGTACACCAAGAGCCAACGGACTTGCCGAACGAGTCGATCAGTATGTGCTGTCATATCTCAGAACATCATCCAACTCCAAAGACTGGGACAACGAACTACGGAACGTGCAGTGGAAGATCAATACAACAGTCAACGCAACTACGAAATATGCACCTATTAATCTTATTTATGACTTCCCACTACGAGATATCAGCGCCAATAAATTGTTGTCAGAGCAATCTGGAAGGCGAGATTCGATTTAAAACACAAACCACCACATCAATATAATGAGGGCGATCTAGTCTTAATTGAAAGTGCGATGCCGAGCACTGGTGAATTGCGAAAACTTGATGCTAAATACAAAGGTCCGTATGACATAAAGAAAGAAATGGTGTTGAATGCTATCGGTTCGATGTTGTTATAATGATACTCTCCTTCTTTCCTACCGCCTCGGTGCTTATTGTAAGCGCATTCCACACATGACTTTATAAACGACTTGACGAAATTTCGCAAACGTGGAAACCAAAAATATTTCTTGGCTTCTTCTATCGTTTTTTCGGTTCCAAAGTTTTTACCTTTTTCATGCACTCCCTGTATTACGTTATATCGTAATGATTTCGGTACCACCCACAATTGGGACACCTTTATCCTTTCGAAATAATCTGCCGTTCTTAATTTGGTATTCGTCACTTGCAGCCCGAAGTGTAACAGTTAGAATGCACTAAGCGGAATGCCTCTGCCGCGCCACACGCCGCTACAGCGACTGCATAGCCAGAACAGGCACATGTAATGCGATGCCATGCACATGCCTGCGAACGGTCTGCGGCAGCGTGCATTCTGCTTGGATTTTTTGTGGGAACCGAAATGATTGGACACGTGAGTGTCAATACATTTCGGACCGATCAATAAAATTAATAATTTTATCCACACCTGAGTATAAAATATAATTAGTAAATAATATGTTGTATATAATAATTGTATTAGTATATTAGTCAAAATAAACAATTTTTATGACAGAATTTATGACATCAATGCAAAGCATGTTGCACGAGTTGTTGAAAACTCAAAGCCAACTTATGCAATTGTTGATATCTAAAAAAATGAACTATATTAAGATATGTCATTGGAATGCAAACGGTATTAGCCAACATAAACTTGAAATTCAACACTTTCTGCAAACTAGGCAAATTGACATTATGCTTCTATCAAAAACGGACTTGACAAACAAACCTGACAATAAAGCATATGGCGGTACGGGTATATTAATAAGAGATAGATTTAAGCATCATGCAATAGAAGAGTATGCAAAGGACTATCTGCAGGCAATATCAATATGTCTTCAATGCTGGGAGGGAAAAAATGGTACTAAGCGCAGTCTATTGTCCTCCAAGATACTCAGTGACTGAATTACAATTCACACAATTCTTCACATCATTGGGGACCAAATTTTTGGCAGCAGGTGATTATAATGCGAAACATACCTTTTGGGGCTCCAGGTTAATAAATGCCAAAGGCAAACAACTGTTCTCTGCACTACTAAATCGTAGACTTCGTGTCTTCAGCACAACCGACATACTGGCCCTCTGACCCTCAAAAAGTGCCCGACCTCATCGATTTTGGAATAACCAGTGGTATTGATCGTAGCTTGTTATCTGCAGAATCGTGTTTAGAGTACGCTTCTGATCATTCATCAGTTATTATATGTCTAAACAACCACAACTGGGTAAGAAAACAGGTCACCTAAGCAACTAAAGAACAAACTGGCTCAGGTACCGTTAATATATAAGTAGTCATATAAACATTGGTCCTCGACTAAAGAGTGCAAGCGATATTGACTCGGCACTTTTGCCCATCAACTCAGTTCTTACATCTGCAGCCACACACTCATCTCCAGTAGCCTCATTATCCCGCTCCGCAACAACTTGTACAACATCTGCAGTTATCGATAGTCTCGTTAAGGAGAAAAGGCGCTTAAGAAGAGAGTGGCAACAAAATAGATCACCCTACGCCAAGCAGAAATTAGCATTAGCAAAAAAACGCCTCCGAGAAGCACTGAACTGCGAGCTAGAGAACAGTTTGAAAAAGTATACTGAGACGCTAACTCCAACACAAAACACTAATTATTCTTTATGGAAAGCCTATAAAAATATAAAGACTCCTAAAAATTCTCATCCACCACTCAGGCAAAATAATGGAACTTGGGAAGAAGTGGCGAAGAGAAAGCTTCAGCATTTGCAATTCATCTCAAATCCGTATTTCAACCTAACCAACCAACCAACAGTTTTGAAATTACATTTTTGGCCCCTAAAATACCACTAATCCCGATGTGGTTAAAATGAAGGAAGTGCAACGTGCAATTAAAACTCAGCTAAACCCGAAAAAAGCACCAGGATTTGAATTAATTACCGCAAAAATGATTGTGGAATTGCCTGAAATAGCCATCAAAATAGTGACGCAGTTATTTAATGCAATATTTAGGATTGGGTATTTCCCACAACCCTGGAAAATATCACAAATTACAATGATACCAAAACCCGGAAAAGACGCAACTCAACCGTCATAAATTATTTGAGAAACTGCTTCTTCTAAAGCTGCAGCCGCACATATACAAAGCCAACATTATTCCCCACCATCAATTTGGATTTCATAAGAATCACAGAACCATAGAGCAAATTAACCGCATTACTAGTGCAATTCGAAATACTTTTGAAGACAAAAAATACTGCTCTGCTATATTCTTAGATATTGCACAGGAGTTTGACAGACTTTGGCATGCAGGATTAATATATAGAATTCAAAAACTCTTACCAGTTAATGTGCACATGCTACTCGAATCGTATTTGGATAACCGAAAGTTCAGAATAAAATATGGAGAATACACCACAAACGACTTTGATATTAATGCTGGGGTTCCACAAGGTAGTGTTCTAGGTCCTGTACTATATGTATAATTCATTGCAGACCTCCCTACTGATGATCATCTAGTCACTTCAACATTCGCAAACCACACTGCTATTCTTAGTATACATAGCAATCCAATAGTGGCTTCGAATCGCCTTGAGGAGCATTTGAAGAAAATGGAAGAGTGGCTGGCAAATTGGCGCATTAAGGTAAATGAGACCAAGAGCATTCATGTTCCGTTTACACTTAGGAAAGAAACATACCCAGTGATTACACTAAACAATGTTGCTATTCCTCAGTCGAATACTGTAACATACCTAGGAGTCCATCTAGACAGACGACTAACTTGGCGGAACCACATTGAGGCAAAAAAAACGCAGATAAAGCTAAAGGCCCATAAAATAAATTGGGTACTCAACTCGATATCAAGACTTCGTTTACAACATAAACTTCTATTGTACAAGGCAGTGATCAAACCAATTTGGGCATACGGAGCTGAGCTTTGGGGGAATGCTAGTTCATCGAACGTCGAGCTGATACAACGAGTGCAATCGAAAATCTTGCGTGCAATCACGTGTGCGCCTTGGTTCGTTAGAAATGCTGACATTCATAAGGACCTCAAGATTCCTCTTGTTAAAAGTGAGCTCACAGAGATTATGCTCAAACACAAAAAAAAAACTTCGAGAGCACTCAAATCCTTTGGTAAAAAATTTAGCTACAATTAAAACAGCAACACGCCTCAAAAGATTGGACTTACCTATATATTAAATGTACTAAATATTAAAAAATTACTATACATATAAGATACTAAAATGAAATGAATTTAAATTGAATTAAAACTAAAAGGCAAAATTGTAGTGAAATTTAATACTAAGCCCAACACTGGTGCGGGATAAATGTAGTTAATTTAGCTCTTAAGATTTAATTACTTATTGTTAGGCTCGAAATGAGTGAATTCAATAAACAAATGAACTGTTAAAAAAAAAAAAAAAAAAAAAAAAGTATATAAGTCAGCACGGGTAAAAAGACCCCGTTTTAATAAAGAAATCAAGATTACTTGTTCAGAATCAAAACTTACTGGTCTCTTCACTTTTTTGGTTTCAACAGCCTTTGTGGCTGTCTGACCAATTTGCTTTTGCGGCGATTGTATTGTTAATTACCTTTGAGGCAAGGAAAAGGCCGTGTGGCCGTTTTGAATAGCGTGCACGCTTCATACACAGCCCGTATGAATAACAATTCCATAAGAGTAATCTTTACATAGTACAGAAAACGTTTCAAACTATTAACTACCGCCAACGCTTCAAGATCATAACTATGAAACTTCTTCTCACTGTCACTCGTTCATCTGCTGTAATACGCCACCGGTTTCTAATCTCCATTGTCATTCTGCATTAACACGCCAACGAGGCCAATCGCACTCGCGTCGCTATGTATTTGATGTTTTGCGTCTACTCGATACGGTTTCCTATGTTAGTGCTGTTTTCAATTAATTAAGAGATTTCTCTTGTTTATCTGTCCACTCGAAAGGCTGTTCCTTACATAGAAGCTTGCGCAGTGGCTCGCTGATAATTGAATAACCAGGAACAAACCGTCGAAAATACCCACTTAATCCTAGGAATTTACATAGCTCTGTTGTGGACACTGGTGTAGCAAAGTCTCTCACCGCTGGCATCTTAACAATTCCCGGCCTCACTCCGTTAGCGTTAAGGGCATCAGTCTGCTTCAAAAAATCGCATTTTTTATATTCATGTAATGTAATTGTGGTAGAGCCTCGAAGACACGCCCTAGTTTCTCGTACATTTCAGGTATACTATTGCTACCTACCAGAATGTCGCCCATTTAATGGATCATATCGCCCGTTTCTGTTTTATCTTTGATACGCTGCATTAATCTCTGAAACACCGCCGGATCATTTTTAAGCCCGAATGGCATCTTTTTGAATTCATACAGCCCCTCTGTTGTAATGAAGGCGGTATATTTCCGGCTGTTTTTCTCGATTGGCACTTGATAATATTCACTATTTAGGTCTAAAATTGAAAAATATGAGTATTTCACTGCTTCCCTCAGGCGCACTTCAATGTTTGGTGTTGGATATATTTCCTTTACTACCTGCTGATTCAGTCTCCTGTAGTTAAAGCAAAGCCTTTCGTTGCCGTCCTTCTTCTTCACCAGTATCATTGGGCTAGCGTATGTTGACTTAGATTTCGTTAGAATGTCATTTTCCAAAAGCTCATTAAGCTTCTTTTCTACAAGGTGTTTCTTACGTTCTGATACACGATATGGCTTTTGGGTTATTGGTGTGTTCGTCGTCACGTCAATAGTCATTTCCATGGCATCCGTGAGACCAATGTTACTCAGATTTTCCGCAAGAATATCAATATATTCGGCTAGAATATGTTTCAGATCTTTCCTTACCTTTTCATCAGCTATATTACATACGATGTTTTCCAAGTTGATACTTCTTGGTTCTACACTAGCCCTTGCCACTTTCGATGAGGCGAACATTAGATTGGCATTCCTAATTACTGCTGTCAAACCTGGTTTGGAGAATAAATCCTGCCCAAGGAGTACATCGGTAGTTATTATGTCATCGTTGACCACATATAACTCTAATTTTACATTCACGTCGTTAAGGTGAACGGTTTCCTTTAGTTTTTGATGAATTTCCTGCTCACCGCCACATATGCCTCTGATCGACATGTTACAAGGTTTTCTTACATTTTCAATTTTATTAGCAGTTGTTTTTCGTATCATACTGCACTCACTACCCGTATCAATAAAAGCTGAATGATCCACCATTATGCATTTTTCCCCAAACTTTGGTTGCACTTGGCAATGTTTGACATTTGCCTTTTTCACACAATTTTCTGGCTTGCCTCTCCGATGATATTGTTTACAGTCGATGCACCGTTTTCTCGTTTTCGGTTTCTTACACTCTCTTGCCATGTGCCCGATCTCTTGGCAGTTGTAACATTGAATTGATTTGTCTATCTTCACTGAGTCTGCATAATTGCGCACTTTAGTCACCGGTTGTTTTGCTTTATTGTCATTGCTAAGTATATTTTTTTTTTGCTACTAATGACACATTCTTTTCAAATTCTTCTAATGTCTTGCGTAACTGGTTTACCGTGTCAAAACTTTGAGTCGCGATGGCAACTTTTATCTCACTACTATTCAGTCCACCGCGAATGTATTTCACAATAGCCCTTTCACTTAATTTATATTTTCACCTTATCGCGCACATTCGGAAACAATACTCGGTTAATTTTTCATCCGACGCACGTACCGCACTTCGCATCATAGCGCTAATGTCGGCTTCATCGAACGATTCGCCGAATCCTTCTACTAAATCTATGTACCGTTTTCATCGCGTCAAACCACAAACAAGCTACCCCTTTCATTCTGCTGTATACTGCCAGCAATAAACATTTTTCGTTCCACTTATAAGAAGTTATCACGTTATTCACCCGTTCAATAAACTGTTCCGCAGAAATTCCATAGTCAACCGATGGATCGAAGGAAGGTATCGTTTCGGCTATTTATTTCACCGAGCATCTCGTATCGGTTTCCACGAAGTTGGGATCCGTCTACGGAGACACACACATTCCGCTTTGTGGCACTCTACCGTCACTATCTCCTGCACAACTTGTACTCGCTACATTTCGCGGAATATTTTCGATCGCACTCAACGCGATTTGCATCATTCCGCGCAGCTCATTAATCTGTTCTTGCACACTCATGTCGTTTTCGTTGTTTGTTATTTCCTCGTAACTGAGCTCAATTTCAATCGCATTTATTGATTATGTCAGCCGCCGCACTAACTCAGCTTTTGTGCCCGTAGTTGGGAGTACCCGACTCCTTAACAAATACTTTAATTTTTCGTTTTTCAAAAGAGCAATTTGCACCATTGCTTTACTGTAATATTTTCACTGTTCTCTATCTTCGTACAACAACACTAAGCGTACCAGCATTCGTTGGCATGCGTTTGTATGTATATATATATATATATATATATATATATTTATACGTCAAAGTCTAAGTACAATATATGAAAACATCAAATTGAAGTTATTTATGCAATTCCGGGACGATTTTTAAAATTTTTTTGATGCCGTATCATAGTCTTTTAGGTTTGTTGTATAATTGAAGAAATAATTTGGCAAAAACAACAACAAATAAAAAATTACTGTACTTAAATCCAAAAAGAGCGAAATTCAATGTAGAAAAATTCTACGTACAAAATATAAATGAAAGGAAAACTTAACAAAACTTTTTAAATTAATATAAAAAAATAATAACCACCTCTGCCAAACGTTTCGGCATTGATTGCTCTAATTTTGCGGTATCTGTGAAACCCACTCCACCCGAATTAAGTCCTTCAGCATAGCCTTCGGGGAAATATGGTGATTTCGATTGCGCCGTTCTTGTAAATCTCATAATCTTTCAATCGGATTTAAGTCGGGTGATTTTGGGGGCCTTCGCAACCGATGGGTTGCTTTATGGAGGAGGTAAAGCTTCAGAACAAGTGCTATACAAGTATAGCACTTGTTCTGAAGCTTTACCTCCTCCATAAAGCAACCCATCGGTTGCGAAGGCCCCCAAAATCACCCGAGGTGTGATCAAAAAATAACCGTTATTTTCAATTTTTTCAAAAAGTATTTATTTATTCATCAACAACTATTTTGTCCCCTTCAAAGTAATTCCCCTCAGATATAGTACACTTATGCCAGCGTTTTTTCCAATCCTCGAAACACTTCTGAAACGCTTTTTTTGGTATCGCTTACAGCTCCTGTTTCGATTTTTCTTTTATCTCCTCAATCGTAGCAAAACGCTTTCCTTTCATCGGTGTCTTCAGTTTTGGAAAAAGGAAAAAGTCAGCGGGGGCCAAGTCCGGTGAATACGGTGGTTGAGGCATGATACCGGTTTTGTTTTTCGCCAAAAACAGCTCCTGAGCGATGTCCATGCGACGTTGGTTTTGCTCAAAATTTAGCAATTTTGGAACAATCTTCACTGCCGCACGTTTCATGCCTAAAACATCCGTAAAAATTGCTTGGCATGAGCCGAACGATATGACAACATCATCAGCAACCTCTCGTATGCTTTGGGTCATTGTTGTGCTAGAAGTAAAATGATGGATCTAAGGAAAGATTTTTTGGGCTGGTCTTCATCTTCTGTTTCAAGATATTTTCGTAGTCCTTTTTTTTCTCAAAAAACTCAAAATTGCCCATTCCTGAATCTGCCTTGTACACCAGATCACCACTCCTCTATCACCGTATTCAGCTCTGCCAGTTAAATTATTTTTATGGAAGGCTGCACCGGGTCTGTACCAGACTATCTTAGGTCCTTTAATGCTAGAAATGCAAATTTTGCTTTCGTCAGAAAATATTACCTGCTTCCAGAAGTTTTGACCTTCATTTCAATATTTTTTGCCGAATTCTTCGTTTTAGTCTATTAACTTTTGAAACATACTGTTTCTTGCGAGCGATATGGCCGCGGTAGTGGTGTTTTTCTTAAATTTTTCAAAGTATTGGCACATAATTTGTTTGTGTGCTTCTCCCCAACATTCTTTGCCAGTTCTGCTGCTGTTAGTCGTGGATTGACTTTTATTTGCCTAATAAGACCCTGTTACTTAATATTGCTGGACGAACAGAGCGTGATTTTGGTGTTAATTTACCCGTCTTTTTGAAGTTATTAATAACCAAGTATGTAGCAATTCTGTAACTATAATAATATATAAAATCAAACTATTGCTCGTACAATACGGACGTCTTTTTTCTAAGCTCTGTGTAGTGAAAATTTTAAACTTCTTTTTTCTGCTTGTGCGAGAGTGCGGTGATTCGTTTCATTTGATTTGATCGTTTTACTTGGACACTTTTAACTTCGAATTGTAATTGCATCATAATGTAATGTGTTTGTGGGCTAAATGTTGATCGTAGTCAGCCTAAAATACAGTGTGATCAATGCAATGAATTTTTCCTTATGGAATATGTGAAAGTTTTACCAGCAAACTTCGAACATTGGCAAAACTCGGATAGTCATTTTCGCTGTAAAGATTGTGCTGAAGCGCGCCGAAGTTCTATTCGGTCGCCCCCTCCATCTGCTACCATAGCCAAAAATGTCATAACAAATATTAATTTATGTTCTTTGACCTCTTCTAAAGACTCTCAATTGTCTCAGCAAGTTCGAAGTCAAAGTGCTTGTCCCGCTATACAAAAACAACAACAGCAATCTAAACCGGTTTTAGGACAGCAAGAGAAGTGTAATAAATCAGAAATTACTTTGCAAATGTTGTTTGACGAAATTGTCGCATTGAGATCGGAAAATGCGAATGCTTTATCTATAATTAAATCATTGGAAGCGGATAAACAACTATTAGGTCAAAAAATTGAAGACATTAAACCAGAACTTCATACCGTGCAGAGAAATTTATTCGAATATGATTTCGCTTCTGCAATATCTCGTCTTAGCAACGATTTCAAGGGCCTACAAAAATGATAGAATAAAACTGATCATCGAATTAAGCAATATAAATATAATAAAGCTAATGATTGTGCTGTCCCTGTGTCGCCATTGCTGATATTTGATACTCTCTCCGCTACTCCCGAAACTTGCCTTCACGAAGGTATTAATTCAGCTGAACTCTTTGATGATGATTACTGTGTTTATCGATGCGATCGATGTCCAATATCCTCTGGCTATGAACGCGGTGGTGGGGTTTTAATATCGGTAAGAGCTAATATTTCCAATAAACTTGTCCAGTTACAGTCAGTGAATGACAAACGAATTGAACAACTTTGCATAAGAATTTCTTTTTCCAAAAACATTGTAATATTTATGATTGTATCCTATATACACCAAATAGTCCTATTGATTTATATTCTTGTCATTTAAACAATATAAGCTATATAATAGATTCACTAGATTTAAATCATCATTGTATAGTTTTAGGTGATTTTAACTTAGGTAATATATCATGGGCTTTCGATGATAATAGCTTACTGCCTTTTAACATTAAAACAGATATTGAATTAATGGTAATTAATTATTTTCTATCAAACTATTTTCAACAAGTTAACTTTGTAAAAAAACAATGTAAACCGGATTTTAGACCTAGTATTCGTATGTATGGTAGGCGGACCCCTCTTAGCTATTTTCCATTGCGCGTCTCTGACTCCTGGTGGCGGAGGTCTTTCATAATGGCAGATCACTCGTAGTGCACTTCTCCTGTATGCTGCCTCAATGATGCTGAATATTAATAAATGCTTAGTAGTTACTTACACCAGATCAGTAGACTCTTTTTTTATGTATTCAGACTGTATGATTGTGTATTGGAAAGTAAGAAAGAGATGAAAGACTTGGGAGTCATTTTTAACTGAAATTTTAGTTTCAAGAGTCATTATGATTATATGGTTTCAAAGTCCTGCTCCATGGTTGGCTTTATTTAAGATTTCAAAGATTAGTTACGATAAAGGCGCTGCATGTCTCCCTTGTGCGTAGTTTACTGGAATATTGTTCAATTATTTGGAGCCCCTTTTATGACGAAAGTTTAAATCGCATCGAAAGAATGCAAAAAAATATAACCAGATATGCGCTAAAAAAATTTTTTTCGCAGGATGGTTTGACTTCTTACGATAGTAGACGAAAGCTTTTGGGTCTTCAATACTATTCACAGATTAGTAGGCAAAATTGAGTGTAAAGAGCTATCAAACTATTTTGCATTATATGAAGCTCCTAGATTTCTTAGAAACAATCGAATCTTTGTTGATGAATTTTATAAAAATTAATATGCCTCTAATGAACCTATTAATAGGTGTATTCGCATTTGTAATAAGTATAGCAGCTCATTAAACTTTAATGTAGATGAAAATCGTTTTAGGATAAATCTTTTTATAATATTTAATTAAACTTTGTACCTAGTCTGTAAGATTTAATTATCAGTAGACTGAAATAAATAGATAAATAAATATAGTGGTACGATCACAGTGCCGTAAGAGCAGCCTGGCTATCTGACATTATTAATATAAGCTTGCCCTTCATTCTTCTATGAAGGCATCCTCGGATACAAGCTTCGATGGCAAAGACTTCAAAGCTGAAAATATTGTGGAAGTCTTCCCCATAGGAAGCCATCTTTGGAACAATGGTCCCATAATGCTGGCAATGGTCCCTTAATCCTGTATTACCGTCTTTCAGTAACATACCGGGGCATCTTGTGGAATTTCGGTAATGTATCCCTCAAACTTATCTCTTGCAGAGATGTGAACCTCAAAGAGTGTAGTTAATGGTATATTTTTCTCAACATATTGTTATATAACCTTATAAGGGGATCATTCAGAAAAGGGATCAAGTACCCTCATATGACCACAAAGATCACCCTTTTTATGTTGGGGAAGTCCAAAAGGCGTAATGCTTTACCTCCCTCTCAATGGTTATGGTTATCGGAGGAATGACCGTGATTACCCCCACATCATCTGTGGGGCCGTTCCGCATCGCCTCCGTGACTCCCACGCATACTAAACGATCGGCTTTATTTAATTTCTTACCGGTCGCTTTTTGTCTTACCTTGGGCCACCAAGCCAGAGTTGCAGAGGTGACAATTGGTCGTACAATGGTATTTTATGACCAGTATGTTAGTTTGGGAGAGATTCGCCAGGATTTACCAAAAGCTCTTGGAATGCAAATAGTGCACTTGTCGCATTATTAGTTATCTAATTTGAATAAGAGTTCCAATTAAGCTTTTTGTCCACTGCTTCTAGATATTTCACCTCTTTCGAATATTATAAAATTGTTCCATTTCACCAAAATTTCGTCAAATTGACTTTTCTTCCATTGGTGAATGGCACAATTGTAGACTACAGTGGATTTAAGGATAGTAATTTTTCCTTGCACTAGCTGCTGGTTATTCTTAGATCCCATTGAAGGAGACAGCAGGCGATGGTCTCCTCATGGGCACTGTTGGGGTCCTTATCTGCTTGTCGGCGAGAGACGTCCTCTGGAATATCCTGTCGCGGCTTGTCCTGCGCGGGAACCTGTAAACCTACACCACTTTCTGAAAGAAACACTGCACTCTTTTAGGTTTAAAATAACAAGAGCTTTATTCTTAAAATGCTAGTTCTTATATACTGTTTACAAATAAACATTACAGTCTACGTCTTCACTTTTCTGGTGTTCCAGTTACGCAATTGTTACTTGGTGTCAGTTGCTCAAGCCCGCTGACCTACTGCAAGTAAAAGTGTCGTCGGTGCATTCTAAATGCCCCTCGTCAGCTTGATTGCGGAACTGTGACACCCTAAAAGTTTACATCATAATTAATGAATAGTTACTGTTCATTTTCAATATTTGCACCCTAAAAATATGTGCGTTCTTAATGAATTTAATAGGAGCCGGTGCTGTGAGTCAACTACGCGTAAGTAGCTTGATTCTAACTCACAACATCCCTCCCCTCTTTCTAAAAGAAGTTAGTGCAACTAACTTCCATAAAATCTCTACAATATTTTTCTTGCACTGTAAACAATTATGTGCATTTATTTAACTCTATAGTACATATATATAATTTGTTTTATTTTTTTCCATGAAATCGCCTTGTTTGGGTTCTATCACTGTTTTTTCTTCCTTTTTTATTCTTTCCTTTTCCATATATATATATTTTTTTTTTTCTCTAGCTTTTATTTTCTTTTGTAGTTTTCTTTCTTTTATTTTTATTTTTTTCTTTACTTTGTTTTTGTTTTTGTTTGTTTGTTTTTTTTTTTTTTTTTTTTTTTCTTATTTTTAGCCATCATTATTTTTTTTTTATATTCCCCTTTTTATAATTTGGTCTTTCATTGACTCTTTTCTCATTGGCGTATATACAAATATCTAAACAATAACACAATTCTATTCTATACATAAAACCTTATATTATACTGCGCCCTCTGCTACCTGCTGGTCCAGTTGACGACCGTCGTTGTCAGAGTGAAGTCCCTCGATGAACTCTGCATACCCCTCCCTTCTTTCTGGATCGGTACGTACAAAGATGATGCAAGCTTGCGCGACTAGATGCGCTTCTGACGAAATCAAAATAAATATTCGATATTCGCTTAGTGAGTGACAATGGATATTATCTCATTGGAGAAATCGTTACGAAGTTTAGTCGATAAAGCTTGGCTAAGTTATGTTCGATCTTTTCGTGGTTAAAACGATTTTTGCGCCAGGAGATTATTCTGCGAAGCTAATTGAACGATAGTAGTTGTGGCTGTTATTGTTATTGTAGCCGTTTCTCGGTGAAATTACGGAGTAACCTCGGGTTTTGGCTAAAATTACCTTTTCTTATTTCTAGACAATAATACAATATACATACTGACATATGTAATAATGGCAGACACGTTGGAATTTTTTTTTTATCCGGACAACGTACATGTTAGTGTTTTTCATGCCATTTCGTCAGTTATGCAATAAAACTCAAGTATTATTTGACTTTTCATAAGCTTAAATCGTAGTCATCTCGCAGATGGGAAATTGGAAGTTCTTCCACTCTTTCATATAAAAATGAATTCTCACTAATTTCGTTTTCGTTTCTTCCAACCCAAAAATTATCTCTGGACATCATCGTTCCCAAACTCGTCTTTCTTCCTTTGCGGCTTACTGATCACTTTTCTTCTACGTCTTCTTACTTCTTCTCATTCAGTCAGATTTTTGTTCGCTGCACTTGCATTTCATCTACTGGTCTCCTGGATGTTGGTTAACATATTACTCAGTCTTCGACGCTGCAGGAAGTCCCTTCCAGGTTCATGCTGCACCATATTGAACCATCCAGATGTTTGTTCACCAACGCCTGAATATCTAAAAACAATAGGCTTAGCTTATCGGACTTGCCGAGTTTTAATTATTCTTACTAGCTATTACATTCATTCAATTTTTAATATTTTCCCTAACGTAAAGAGTAAATTGGATTTAAATCTATATATCGCTTATCTACTACGTCTCAACAAACAAACTATAAACAAGAAACAAAAACTATTTCCTTTACTATGATACATTTTCGTACAATTGTTGGCGGCATTAAAACTTTAAATCCTTCTCAAATATATACATTTTACAACAATTTGCTTCATACATAACAATTATTTTCTAATTAAATTATATGCCGCCCAAAAAAAATTTGTTTATATCAATTCTTGGCAAAACTAGTGCCTCTTACATAAGCGAGTACATAAAAGATAAATTTATTATTTATTTTTTTCTTTTCTTTAGACAATTCATTATTCCTTTCATATCATTTCTCTTTTTACATATATTTTTAAATTTTTCAATTCTGAGCAAATTCTATTGCCCCCTGACATAAACCAGAATATTTAAGATAAACCCGTTTATGTGAAAACATTGTCCATTGCACGACTATATCTTTCATCGCATACAATTACTTTTTATTTAAATTTACTTCTAGCCTGATATGTATATATCCATTAACGATTTTATTTTCCATCCTGTAATTAGCTCGTATATGGCTACATACATACATTCGTGGCGCTTTAAATTACCTAGAATTAATTACTAAAGCTATTTTCCCCAATTAACTATACATTTTTTCGAATTTCCATACGCTAATTTCCTAAACAATAAACAGTTAAAACCTATGTACGAGTATATCTACATATAGCCTGCTGCAGTATCTGCAAATATATACATACGCACATACCCATTCCTCCTAACTAGAATACTTACTTCTTTAAATATACATTCGTACATTCATTCTTTATCTTATACACATATATACATACTCGTATATATACTTACTTCACCAGCAGTTCCGTTGCCTGGCGTTAATGCTCATGCATCGAATTTCAGTGCATACACTGCCGTATGTATGTATGTACATATTCGAAGTTTTGTTTTATATTACTTACCCACGACTGTCTTATTATTTCATTTTATTCTTTATTTTTTATAATTTTTTTTTTTTTAAAAAAAAGGTGAGTTCAACGTTCTAAAAAGAAAACAACAATGCATTTTTCCCTGCTGCGCTTCGTTCGGCCATAATGCATAATAATCACAATTTATTGCGTCAGCTTTACTTGCTCGAGTTTAATTGGCACACTTCTGCTGGCCTTGCCTTTGAAACTCGGAGCTGTGTGTGTTATTTGATACACACACGTACATGTTTACGTTGTTATTTTTGTGTTTACACTTGTAAGACACTGCTAACACATGTCTCTATTTGTGTGGTCTAATGTGGAATAATTTCAACAAATTATTATGTAGCTTTTTATTTTTTCCCTTAATCGTTACGACTGTTGTAACTGGGCTTCGGATCTCTGCTACTACATACGGGCCTATCCACACAGGTGAGAATTTGTTTCTCCTAGCCTGATTCTTCATTAGTACTTGATCACCCACATGAAAAACTACTGGGTTTAGTACCTTGTTATAGGCTTCCCTGGCCACTCGTTTAGCACATTCCTGGTTTTCTCTAACCAATTCGTGCGCTCGCTGCAACTGATACTTTTGCACTTTATTCGGGTCATCAGCATTGTATACAGGCGCACATTTGCGCTTCAAATTCGCTGGCATGTTGAAATCAAACCCGTAGAGTGTTCTAAATGGAGTTTGCTTCGTTGATACATGCACAGTATTGTTGTGTACGTGCATTGCAGTGGTCAACCATTGATCCCAATTCGAGCCGTCTTCCTTGGCGAAACTGCGCAAGTACTCGGCCAGAGGTCGATGACTACGTTCCAGTGAGCCATTCGCCTGCGGATGATATGGTGTTATATGCAACTTCTTAATTCCCAGCATTTTACATGTTTCTGAGAATAATTTCGATACGAAATTTGAACCATTGTCGGTTATCAAAACCTTAGGTATGTTGTATCGTGCTACTATTTCATCAAAGAATGCTTTGGCCACCGTGCTTGCTTCAGCATCGGGTATAGCCACGCACGCCATATACTTTGAGAAATCGTCTTGGAACGTCAAAATATATTTATTCCCCGAAACAGTCTCAGGTAAAATACCTACAATATCCATATGAACTTTATCAAATGGCTGTTTAGGTGTGTCAGTTAACACCATTGGCATCTTTGTCAGCCTTGAACTTTTGTTGGCCTGACATTTTGGACAACTCTTTATATATTTCTTAATGTCCTTGAGCATACCCTTCCATCCGTATACTCGCCTAATTCTGTCATGGGTTTTCCAGAATCCCTGGTGGCCACCCAGAGGTGAATCATGGAAACCCTTTAATACAGCCTGGATATCCTTTATATCCTCCAGCCATTCTACATTACTGGCTGCTTGCTCATTGGCATCGAAACCCGCATTGCTAACATCTCTTGTAGCATCAACTTTATCCTTCTGCATTCTCTCGGCCTTCTCCTTATCCGACCGTGCTTTGGACCTTGTTTGCACTACTGATACTTTCTGTGCCTGCGGTACTCTGCTGAGTGCATCGGCATTCAGATTCTTCTTCCCAGGTTTGTATATGATTTCAAAATCATACTCAGACAATTTGTGTCTGAACCTGGCTAGCCTAGACGTTTGGTCTTTCAAGTTGGCTATGCCTCTCAACGGCTGGTGATCAGTGTATATCTTGAATGGGCGTCCTAACAAATATGCTCTAAAATTCTTCGTAGCCCATACTACGGCTAGAAACTCCTTTTCTATTGTGGAGTATCTCTTTTCCGTGTCGCTAAGCGCTCTGCTTGCGAATGCTATTGGTCGGTCATTCCCGACTTCCCCCTGTGATAATACTGCCCCTAACGCTTCATTGCTAGCATCAGTGGTCAACAAAAAAGTTTGTTCAAAGTCGGGGTATGCCAAAATTGGTGGCGAGCTAATTATCTCCTTTAGCCTCTCGAATGCTTGCTGACATCTCTCTGTCCATTCGAACTTTGCTTCTTTTCGTAGCAACTTATTAATGGGCAAAGCAATTCCGGCTAGTCCTTCCACGAACTTTCTATAATAGTTCACTAGTCCTAGGAATGCTTGCACTTCTTTTCTGTTTCTTGGAATCGCTAGATTTTTAACGCATTCCACCTTCTGCGGGTCAGGCAGTGCTCCTGCTTCTGAGCAACGATGGCCTAAATAAACCACCTCTCTCCGCAAAAATTGACACTTCTCCGTGTTCAATTTCAAATTGTGTTCTCGTAATTTCTGGAGTACCTTGCACAAGCGTTGCGAATGCTGCTGCAAGTTCTTCCCATAAATTACAATGTCATCCAGATACACAAAACAATCTAACCCTTGCAAGCCTGTTAGCACATGGTTCATTAGCCGTTGGAAGGTAGCCGGTGCTCCTGTTAATCCAAACGGCATTCTATTAAACTCATAATGCCCTAAACCGGTGCTGAACGCGGTTTTCTGCTTATCTTGGGTATCCACCAGAACTTGGTGGTAGCCACTCGCTAAATCAAGCGTAGAAAAATATCTACTATGCCCCAATTGATCCAGAATCTCTTCTATCCTTGGAATCGGGAACACCTGCTTGATAGTGGCGTCGTTCAATTTCCTAAAATCGACGACCATTCTCCACTTCTTCTGACCCTGAGCACCTCCCTTCTTTGGTACCAAAATTATTGGTAAATTCCAAGGCGAGATACTCGGTGAAATTATGTTATCTTTTAACATTCCCTGCACTTGCCTATTTACCTCATCTCTGTGAGCCTGTGGCAATCTGTATTGCTTCTGGTTTATTGGTGCTTGATCCACCCTAGTAGGTATTTCATGCTCTACCTCTGGTGTATACGTCAACTGGTCTCCTTCCAGCAAAAATATGTCATGGAATGACGCACAAATGGCTTCTATTGATGCCTTCTCTTCTGAATTCACGCTTGGGTCTAGCTTCAGTGATTCTAGCACTCGCTCCATTCTTTCTCTTATATCAACTTGTTTAATCTGATTCACCGATCTATAATTCGGTTCCTTAAAATTATCATAGCTAGTGAACTTAGGCCTAAAATCCTCCTCCATCAGGTAGTCCTTTTCCGATGCATTGAGTACGCAAGCGTACACCTTACCCTTATCAACGTGCGTTATGGTTTCCCCCATATATACGCCCTCCGCTAGCTGCTGCTTGTGCAAAACAACAGTCCTAAGTTTCGTGTTTACACGAATAGAAACTACTCTGGTTGACCTTGCGTTCACTACCTCCATACACATAAAATGATAACTGTTTCTCCAGCGCATCCAGTATGGTGCGGCCCCAGAGATTATCGCGGCCAATTATCCCATCGGCCGGGATACCTTCCCTATCCAATTCAACTGCGTGCACTCTAAAACTCATTCCCTTAACTTTACTGTGCCCTATTTTAAGTGACCCCAGTGTTCTGATGCAACCTCCGAACGCTCCATTAAGCGTTCTGACATCTTTTGGGTTAATAACTAGTCCTTTCCGTAAAACACTAGATTTTACGAGGCTAGTATCCGCCCCTGAATCTACCAAAAGCACTAGCTTTCCACTAGCTGCCTCCTTGCAGGGTATCTCGATGAAAGCATCTCCTACCCTGCTCACAACGAAACAACGCCCTTTTGACTCCAAAATGGACGCGTATCTACTTCCTAACTCTTCCAATTTTCTCCTCCATGCACCACAGTTATGCCTTACAACCCTATACTCCCTCAAAATTACCGCTAATACCTTAACTATACATCCTCGTACCACGTACGCGGCGATTGGCCTATACTCTCTAATCTTATTGAAACTTAATCTAAGTGCTAGAATCATCACAGTTACCGAAATCAATACGCAATCAAAAATTTTCTCCCGGAGAGACTCTTGCTCATCCGTCACTTGAACCATTGTTCTTACAATTCTTGGTACGTGGTATTGGAGAGCCTCTTGCTCCTCCTTTTCCTGGACTGTACTTCCTACATTACCAGTCACACGTACCTTCGGCCTAACTGTTACTTCCTTACTTTTGGCTTTCCAGTCTACTGGCCTCGACTGGGCCGCTGGAAGTTTCCCTGGTTCCTCTGTTGGAACTGCCTATCCCTGCACTCCGCAGCTCGATGTCCCATCCGACCACATGAAAAGCATTTCAACCCCTGTTGGGTGTTGCCTAACCTTTGTTCTCCTCTAGTATCCCAGTTTGGCCGCTGTTGACCATTCCCAGTGCTGAAAGGATTTCTTCCTTGGTTAATCCCTTCCGTTGAGCCGACTCGAGGACCACTACCCCTGTTGTCCCTTAAGGTTGGATCTGGGCGCCTCGTAGCTGGCTGCCTTCTACTTTGATCCCATTTATTGTCTAATTGACACTGCCTACTTGCCTCATGACCATATGTTTGGCACTCCATACAATAGGGCGTATTCTTGAATGAACATGTGGGAGCCTTCTGTACAACCCCCCTGTGCGGATTTCTCTGATACGCGGCTCTGCTGTCGGAGATACCGGGATTATATGCTCCTCTGTATACGTTTGGGACGAAATTATTTCCTTCTCTATCCATGACAGCGGCAGTTAAACTGTCCTGTCTATTTTCCAACATATGTATCTCCCCCAATCCGGCCGTACTCCGTTCCACAAGGACTTGCGCTCGAATTGCTTCTTCTACCAATTCCTCCAGATTTCCTGTTTTGCTATTCAGCATATGAATTTTAAGAGCGGAGTTGCGGAGCCCCACTACGAAAGTCGTTAAGACCGACTTGTCAACTTCGTATAATAACGCGGTATCACCAACGCCATCGTACTTATTCTTGATTACTTCTTGGGCCATCATCCGAAGTGACTCCAAACGCCTGGCAAAGGCGCGTATGTCTTCACCTGCCAGTTGTTTCCCGATTCTAATTTCTTGGGATATGTCTTCCAGAGTTCTCTCCTTTAGATAAGTTCTCTTCAGAAGGCCGTAAAGTTCATTCACACTGGCGAATTGTTTTGGCAGCACAAGGTTGTACGCATCTCCAAATAACCTTTGCTTAACACAGTCAAAGAAGTCCTGCAACTCATCAGGGCCTATGCTTCGCTTTGCAAGTTCACAACCTTGAATGAACCTGCTGAGTTCGGACCTTAAATCTTCTGAAGCAGCACCAGTAAACACAGGTACTAGCCTGGACACGGTCTTTGAAATCTCCTCTATACCCATTTTACGTATTTTTGTTTTACTTATGACCGGTAAAACTTGAGCGCTATCTTTGTGGGTCGTTCCTAGATTCACTTCTCCCGGATCTGAGAGGTAATTGACCAATGACGGACTCAAACTAATTAGTCTTCGATCGTTTGTTCGTACAGGCGAAATACTGTCCGCAATATTGGGCCTGTCCTGTACCGTTACTGCTTCTGGCTCTTTTGGCGTATATCCCTTATTTTTATTAGTTACCGGACGTTCTGGAGTAAATGGCTCGACACCGATTTCCGATGCGTCAAATAAAAATCCCGCTTCACTTTCTCCAGTCAATACTAATCTAGGCTTTACCACACGACCTATCCCTTCCGGAGTTAAATACTCCGGCCAGCGAACTTCAGGAGGCAATGTCAACACTGTCTGTGTAAATCCAGCCGATGCTGATTTTGATCTCTCCTTTCTATGTGGGTTGCTATTGGTCGCCCGTCCTCTTTTCAATCCTGCACACTCCTTTTCCAACAGCGTTGCTGCTTCCTCTGTTTCCGACAATCTCTGAGAAAGTTCCTTTACCTTCTTCTCAAGATACTCTTTTTGTGCTCTCAAATCTTCTGTTTTCTTATGAAAACTGAATAACTTTTCTTCTGTTCTTCTTTGGATTGCCGTAAAGGCTTGATCCGCTACTTCTTATGGTGACACAGCTCCTCCGGCATTCGCCTGCTTCCACAATTCCTGAGCTTCTTCCCTGCTTGTACTTGCTTCGAACTGGTCAACTATTTTCCCAGTAAACAGTTTCACCTCTGACTGTATTGATTTTAATCTGTTCCTTATTTCCTCGTCTGGCGAAACCAAACTCACTGTTTGTTGCCCTAGTCCTTCTAATTCAGAACTAAATGTATCTGCCCATTCGTTGACCAGACTATTTATGTAGTCTGCGTATTTCTCCGCAAAATATTTTCCCTTGCCGTACTCAACTGCGTGAGGTAACAACAGTCCGTGATTATTGTTGAACTCTCTCCCCAGATCTTGCAACTGTGTTATTCGCTTGCGATAATACACGTTGTCCTTACGTAACTTGCCGTCTTTCTTAAAGTTACGGACCAGCTTTTCAATCGTTTCGCCAATTTGTTCCTGTCTCAGCAGTAATCCTTGCGCTTCCTTCGTCATATCCCAAATGCCAGAACAGAAGTCGTATCCCAATTATAAATAAAAATCCAATATTTGTTAAAACTTGTTACAATATTTTATTCGATCTTACTTATTGATAAATGCAAATTTATTTTTAAAAAAAAAACATTCCACCGTAAATTCTATGTTTATATTCTTTCTTTACTTATCCTCCATCTCAAGTTTCAAATCCGCTGTCTAACGGCGTCCATTAAGTCCTTCCATCAGTGCAAATTGGTTCTTGACTTCCCACAGATACTCCTTGATTTCCTCTCACCATCTTTTAATTCTCCCAAGAATCCATAGAAAAGGCCATATGTTTGTAAAAACCGAAATTTGATTTACCGGCAAAAGTGTCTTGATTCATTCCCGGAAATTTGAATCCATATTTAAAAATAAACCCGTAACGTATGCGCCACATAATAATAGCATTTAAATGTTTTCTTCAACATTGCTACGCAAATCGTAGTTTCCGAACTACAAAAAACTTTAATGCAACAACACGTGTTGTCTGCACCTCTTCACCTAATACCCTAAACTCAAAATGCCAAATATTTAAATCAATCTTTATTTTGATTTCAAAACAATATAAATTGAATCATATAAATGTCCCTACCGACAAACAAACACAAATCCCCTTTCATAACCGTACGAACCCTATACCGTGGCACGTTCTTTCCGAACCAAACCAACCGGTATACACCAGTTCGCAATTCAATAACGCAAAATCCGTGAATAAACAGACACGTCCCACATTCCCCGAGAATGCTGAAACAAAATGTATTAAAAAGTATGAGCCTAATCTCAGTGGAACAACCCTATACAACCTGACCGTAAGTAAAAATTTTCCTTTCGAATCGACCTATTATCACCTAACCGCAGCGGCTAATCAGCCCCAATGCTGCTTCTTCTGCATGACCGGCGCAAAAGCGCCCACACGGCCACCGAAGAATCGTCGACAAAATTCACTTAGATACTAGAATGTCCTACCATAGACATACTCACCATTTTCGTTCCCTCCATCGCCCTCCTTTGGGATGGTTATCCTTATGGTTTCCTATTGGTGGATTCCCGCGTAGGAGTGCTCTTTTCCTGGCACTCGACGTTGGATCCTACCGGCTGCGCCAAAATGTTGGGGTCCTTATCTGCTTGTCGGCGAGAGACGTCCTCTGGAATATCCTGTCGCGGCTTGTCCTGCGCGGGAACCTGTAAACCTACACCACTTTCTGAAAGAAACACTGCACTCTTTTAGGTTTAAAATAACAAGAGCTTTATTCTTAAAATGCTAGTTCTTATATACTGTTTACAAATAAACATTACAGTCTACGTCTTCACTTTTCTGGTGTTCCAGTTACGCAATTGTTACTTGGTGTCAGTTGCTCAAGCCCGCTGACCTACTGCAAGTAAAAGTGTCGTCGGTGCATTCTAAATGCCCCTCGTCAGCTTGATTGCGGAACTGTGACACCCTAAAAGTTTACATCATAATTAATGAATAGTTACTGTTCATTTTCAATATTTGCACCCTAAAAATATGTGCGTTCTTAATGAATTTAATAGGAGCCGGTGCTGTGAGTCAACTACGCGTAAGTAGCTTGATTCTAACTCACAACAGCACCCACAATATATATAACAATATCGTCAGTCTAACGCTGTGTTCTAAATAACCAACGTACAGAGGAGGGGAGAGAGGACCACACCTTGCGGAAAACCCCTGTTTGTAGTTTTGTCTCTCGTGACTCCTTTGAGCTCTAATTTTATGGTTCCGTTTTGTGGCATTTTTATAGCTCAATCGGCGATTAGGAGAGAAGTATCCATTGGGATTAATGCATATTTGATTTTGTCAAATGACTTCTTTAAAATACATATAATTATACATACATACATATATATATATATATATATATATATATATATATATATATATATATATATATATATATATATATATATATATATATATACTATATATATATATATATATATATATATATATATATATATATATATATATATATATATATATATATATATATATATATATATATATATATACTAGAGTAACCCTGCCCGCGTTGCTGGATAATACAATAACATACGTTTACGTCTTTGTATTAAAAATTAAATTTTCTAGAAAAAATAGACATTTTCCTGAAAAAGAAGTTCAAAATAATATAAATTTTTTAAAGTGAGAAAATCAAAAAGAAAAAAATTAATGCAGAACTTGGTGGTAAACGACATTTTTAGTATTGCCATTTTCACAAAAAATGAATAAAGACGACGGCTTCCCAACACGTGAACGTGCAACATAAAGTTGACCAACATAAAGTTGTGTGAAAAACAGAAATTCTAAATTTATTCCGCAAACTTGCAACGACTGGCCTTGAGCTTTATTAATAGTCATTGCAAAAGCCAAACGAACGGGAAACTGTAATCGTTGAAATTGAAATGGCATATCAGTGGGAATCATTGGGATGCGTGGTATTAAAACATCTTCGCCTTTGAATTTCCCATCTAAAATTGTTGCTTCAATTACATAATTCATTAATTTTTTTACCGCAAGTCTTGTTCCGTTGCATAATTTTGGTGGATTTATATTACGAAGCATAATGATTGTAGATCTGATTTTCAATTGTAAATTATGCGGTGGCATTCCAGGCAAATCAAGAGAATTCAAAACTCAGTTGGGTAATGTACTACGTCTTCTTGATTCTTCACAGTATCAACAGATTTATATGTGATCAATTCACCATCTATTTGAGATTGAATGATGAAATTCACATCATTGACATCCTTATTTTTTCCTGCCAATATAGCTCTTTCACTCAACCAAGCATGATTTTTGTATTGCTATTGTATATTTGGGAAGACTTTTTCAATTAGTTCTTCTTTTGATTGTGTGAATATGCAAAAATCTCTCGGAATTTTAATGAAACCATCATTATCAATTGGCATTTTACCATCACCCATTAAAAGCAATTGCTTTGAAAATGTTGCAGCTGATTGATCATTTTGCAATTCCACACGAACATTGGTGGTGAGTCTTAACGTTTTAACGTATCTCCATACATTTGATAGCTTCAAACACGCATTTATTTCATCAGCTGGTGTTGATTTTGAGATAACAGGTAGTGTTTGTCTAAAGTCTCCTGCTAAGAATATTAAAGCACCACCAAATAAATTTTGATTTCCACGGAAATCTCTCATTGTTCGATCCAAAGCTTCAATTGATTTCTTGTGTGCCATTGTGCATTGATCCCACAACAAAATATCAAATTGTTTCAAAACATCAGAGGTTTTTGATAAATTGCATGATGGTGCAATCGTCATATTCAAAGGCAATTTCAGCGCTGAATGCGCCGTCCTACAACCATCCAATAAAGTGGCTGCATTTTCAGAAGTACAGTTGCTAGAATTAAAGTTATCAAAAAAGTTTTGCCAGTACCACCAGGTGCATCCAAAAAGTACATTCCACCATTACCATTATCAATTTCTTGCATAATTTTTTTATAAGCTAGTTTTTGCTGTTGATTTAATTTAGGAATATTTTCTTGAACATAATTTGTCAGCACATTTGGATCGTAATTCTGTTCTCGAAGCAAATCTTGATTAAAAATATCATTTCTTGAACGATTTGGTGATGGCATACCTAACTGAGCCAAAGGTGTACTCGCCATTCCTAAACACATATCCTCAATCAATATCAAAGCCTCATTATACATTTCCTCTATATAATTCAATTGAGCATTAATATTTAAGGTGCGTATTCGATGTAAAATATCTTTTGTCATGTAATCACGAAATTTCATCCATAAATCAGATGGATTAGCCGGATTGCACGTTGAGATAATGATAGAAAATAAAATTCTAATTTGTTGTGGATATGCTGATACCGATGCATCAGTTAATGTATTTTCCCAATGTGTATCGTGCTGAAGCAATCCTAGTTTTTGACATGCTTCACGGTAAGTGGCGCATAATTGTCCATCAAGAGTTCTCAAATAATTAAATGATGTTGGACCATGAACATTTATCAAAAGCAAACGCAAATTAAAACACTCATCATTATTTGGGTGAACTGTGTAAATTCGACCTAAAGCATCAGTTTCAAACACATTTGAATGACCTTGAACAGGTTTGCCTTGCTTTCGACGTTGAAATTCCTTTTTTGATGCATTCCAAGTATAATATGATTGAACCTGAGCAATGTTCTTACAAATGAATCTTCTTGGCACAATTTAAAAAATGCGGTCAAAGTTGTATTTGGTGGCGCAATTGCTCATTGTACTGCATTTTGTTCATTAAAACAAATACGCTGACCATTTTCCAAAATGAACAGCTAAATATTGAACGGTCGGGTATCTTTCATGTATTGCAAAAGAGAGTATACGCCATACTGCTTCATTACTGCTGATGTATCGACCAGTTCGGTAATGTTTTATTTCATCATTATCAGCAACACCGAAAGCAGCCATATCACTACCTATCGTGATATATTTACAAATATATTTGATCGCTTTAACTGAATTGCAGTTTTCAACGTTAATGTGAGCCTTAAAAGTTTTTGATAAAATTGGTGAAAATGGGACAATTAAACGATTGTCGACCTCGATTTCTTGTGTTCCCACTTTGACAGTTGTTGATCTACCATTATCTTGTGTTGATCGTCGACGATATTTTGGATACCCATCATTTCCAGTAATGGTTTCAGAAACTAATGCTTGTGGATAATTTTTTGTACGCTTTCCATCTTGCATACATACTGAATTCATATTCAAACTACCGCATGGTCCATGAATCATGTTTTTGGTAACAATTTCATGCAATTCAGGATCAATTTCAGGATCAGGAATTTCTGCTGATATAACGCTATCAATTTGTTCTGGTGTTATTTTGTCAACCATCCAAATTAAAATGTGAGCGTGTGGTAGTCCTCTCTTTTGCCATTCAATCGAATACATCCAGCAACGTACTTCACAAAATATTTTTAATTTTATCAACATGTCCATTAATGATTTCATCTTTTGCTTAAATACACGTGCAGTTATATACTGTCGGTCTGCTGGCCCTTCACCTTCAAATAAATGTTCTTTAATTTCTGTCCATTGCGGATTGCACGTGAAAGTTATAAATAAATCAGGTATTCCATAATGACGCACATAACACATTGCATCTTGCGCGTATTCATGCATATGTCGTGGTCCACCAACATATGACGATGGTAAAATCACCATATTGCCAATATCATTAGGATCCACATCATTGTTAATAGCATCACGCAAATGAATGTATTCTTCTGAACGTAGTTTTGCTTGGTTATATTTGATGAAATTTAAACGTTCAGTTTCAATTTTTGCGTACATATCAACAATGTACTGATGAAAAAGCTTACGGCAATGCAAAATGTGATTGTATTCATTTTGTCAAACCATTAATCGATACGCGTAATAATTCATAGCGCTAACCTTTTTATCAGTTCCCGCATCTGCCATAAAAAGAAATAAAAATATATTCCATTATGTTTTAATTTCATTCCTTAAAATTATTTTCTTTATACGCACCGGTTGAATGATTAATCATTCTTAAATTGAAATGGTACCCATCTTCACCTTGCCAAAAAATTAGCGGATATTGCAACGAATCATAAGAACGGTGGGTTTCACTAACATTTGCCAACTGGTCATTTCTACGTTGCAAAATAATATCACGCCTATTGAATTCTTCTCCAACCATGACAATCGCTACTTCATCCTCATATCTTGGTGCATTAAATCTTCCTACATGTTGGTTCATTTAATAATATTTGTAATTCACGAATAATTGGTTTGCTAAATTTCGGATTTATTGAATAACGCTGATCAACTTCTTCATCTCCATTTCCCATGAAATAAATTTGTAGAAAGCGATACTCTTGGTTGTCGAATGGTAATAACGAACCAATTTTATGGTACACCTGACCCTGAATCTTTAATTAATATTCAACAAATTGGTTAGTATTTTCATATAAATTTGGTTAGAATTTGCGTATAAATCAAAACATATATTAATATCTGAATTGAAAACCACATTATTTACCTTAAAAGTTGGCATAAATCTATCACGAACAATGTGTTGTGCTCCAAATGATGTCATATGAAAGCAACAATTGTACGACTGAATGAATTTCAAGAAATGTTTTGACTGATTTGTTCTGCCACCAACCAAAGAGAATAATGGCTCAGGTGGTGGACTTAATGGTGTTAATTTAACTTTTCCGCCAGCACAACATATTCCATCGGTTTCATTTTTAAATTTAAATGCGTTGCATTTATTACAAACTTTATCCATTTTGCCAATTTGAATAGATGGATGCGAAGCGTAATCAATGTTATGATCATAATTAAAACCTGTACGATCCAAATTTGCAATTGAATGGCTACGTCTCCATTGTTGCCTGTTTTGATTGTCACGTTCAGTGTTACGTTCACGATCTCTTCTGTTTCTAACTCTCATACTTTCAATACATTCTTCTCTTTGTTCTTGATTTTGATTTGATCTTGATCGTGCCTTTCGTTGCCTTGCTAATTCATTACTTTCTAATCGCTCTTGTTCATCCTGATTAGATCTATTTAAACGTATTTGACTGCTGTGGCGTGTTCGTCGGCCAATTTGTGAACGGCTTCGTCGCGGCATTGTTGATTAATTTTTAATTTTTTTTTTATGCAAAAGATTTTAATTTTAACTGAAAGACTACAAATCAATAATTAAAAAATGTCAATGCTCACACTGTAAACTTAAATGACAATCAATAAACACACAGAAATTAAATAAGTCAAATGACGCGAGCAAGCAGAGCCTTATACCGACAAAATGTAATTCTCATAAGAAAAAAAATACATTTTATATGGGGAAAACACATCATCATAAAAGTGTGCGTATAACGCAAATTCGTAAAAATTTTTCGAAGTTTCTTTTAAAAACCATCAGTGAAAGTAGACCTTTCTAATGCATATACTCGTTTGAAAATCGGTTGAGTGGTACATAGGACAACTTATTTTTATATACATAGATATATATATATATATATATATATATATATATATATATAGATATATATATATATATATATATATATATATATATATACATATATATATATATATATATATATAGAGTTCTCTCCTTTAGATAAGTTCTCTTCAGAAGGCCGTAAAGTTCATTCACACTGGCGAATTGTTTTGGCAGCACAAGGTTGTACGCATCTCCAAATAACCTTTGCTTAACACAGTCAAAGAAGTCCTGCAACTCATCAGGGCCTATGCTTCGCTTTGCAAGTTCACAACCTTGAATGAACCTGCTGAGTTCGGACCTTAAATCTTCTGAAGCAGCACCAGTAAACACAGGTACTAGCCTGGACACGGTCTTTGAAATCTCCTCTATACCCATTTTACGTATTTTTGTTTTACTTATGACCGGTAAAACTTGAGCGCTATCTTTGTGGGTCGTTCCTAGATTCACTTCTCCCGGATCTGAGAGGTAATTGACCAATGACGGACTCAAACTAATTAGTCTTCGATCGTTTGTTCGTACAGGCGAAATACTGTCCGCAATATTGGGCCTGTCCTGTACCGTTACTGCTTCTGGCTCTTTTGGCGTATATCCCTTATTTTTATTAGTTACCGGACGTTCTGGAGTAAATGGCTCGACACCGATTTCCGATGCGTCAAATAAAAATCCCGCTTCACTTTCTCCAGTCAATACTAATCTAGGCTTTACCACACGACCTATCCCTTCCGGAGTTAAATACTCCGGCCAGCGAACTTCAGGAGGCAATGTCAACACTGTCTGTGTAAATCCAGCCGATGCTGATTTTGATCTCTCCTTTCTATGTGGGTTGCTATTGGTCGCCCGTCCTCTTTTCAATCCTGCACACTCCTTTTCCAACAGCGTTGCTGCTTCCTCTGTTTCCGACAATCTCTGAGAAAGTTCCTTTACCTTCTTCTCAAGATACTCTTTTTGTGCTCTCAAATCTTCTGTTTTCTTATGAAAACTGAATAACTTTTCTTCTGTTCTTCTTTGGATTGCCGTAAAGGCTTGATCCGCTACTTCTTATGGTGACACAGCTCCTCCGGCATTCGCCTGCTTCCACAATTCCTGAGCTTCTTCCCTGCTTGTACTTGCTTCGAACTGGTCAACTATTTTCCCAGTAAACAGTTTCACCTCTGACTGTATTGATTTTAATCTGTTCCTTATTTCCTCGTCTGGCGAAACCAAACTCACTGTTTGTTGCCCTAGTCCTTCTAATTCAGAACTAAATGTATCTGCCCATTCGTTGACCAGACTATTTATGTAGTCTGCGTATTTCTCCGCAAAATATTTTCCCTTGCCGTACTCAACTGCGTGAGGTAACAACAGTCCGTGATTATTGTTGAACTCTCTCCCCAGATCTTGCAACTGTGTTATTCGCTTGCGATAATACACGTTGTCCTTACGTAACTTGCCGTCTTTCTTAAAGTTACGGACCAGCTTTTCAATCGTTTCGCCAATTTGTTCCTGTCTCAGCAGTAATCCTTGCGCTTCCTTCGTCATATCCCAAATGCCAGAACAGAAGTCGTATCCCAATTATAAATAAAAATCCAATATTTGTTAAAACTTGTTACAATATTTTATTCGATCTTACTTATTGATAAATGCAAATTTATTTTTAAAAAAAAAACATTCCACCGTAAATTCTATGTTTATATTCTTTCTTTACTTATCCTCCATCTCAAGTTTCAAATCCGCTGTCTAACGGCGTCCATTAAGTCCTTCCATCAGTGCAAATTGGTTCTTGACTTCCCACAGATACTCCTTGATTTCCTCTCACCATCTTTTAATTCTCCCAAGAATCCATAGAAAAGGCCATATGTTTGTAAAAACCGAAATTTGATTTACCGGCAAAAGTGTCTTGATTCATTCCCGGAAATTTGAATCCATATTTAAAAATAAACCCGTAACGTATGCGCCACATAATAATAGCATTTAAATGTTTTCTTCAACATTGCTACGCAAATCGTAGTTTCCGAACTACAAAAAACTTTAATGCAACAACACGTGTTGTCTGCACCTCTTCACCTAATACCCTAAACTCAAAATGCCAAATATTTAAATCAATCTTTATTTTGATTTCAAAACAATATAAATTGAATCATATAAATGTCCCTACCGACAAACAAACACAAATCCCCTTTCATAACCGTACGAACCCTATACCGTGGCACGTTCTTTCCGAACCAAACCAACCGGTATACACCAGTTCGCAATTCAATAACGCAAAATCCGTGAATAAACAGACACGTCCCACATTCCCCGAGAATGCTGAAACAAAATGTATTAAAAAGTATGAGCCTAATCTCAGTGGAACAACCCTATACAACCTGACCGTAAGTAAAAATTTTCCTTTCGAATCGACCTATTATCACCTAACCGCAGCGGCTAATCAGCCCCAATGCTGCTTCTTCTGCATGACCGGCGCAAAAGCGCCCACACGGCCACCGAAGAATCGTCGACAAAATTCACTTAGATACTAGAATGTCCTACCATAGACATACTCACCATTTTCGTTCCCTCCATCGCCCTCCTTTGGGATGGTTATCCTTATGGTTTCCTATTGGTGGATTCCCGCGTAGGAGTGCTCTTTTCCTGGCACTCGACGTTGGATCCTACCGGCTGCGCCAAAATGTTGGGGTCCTTATCTGCTTGTCGGCGAGAGACGTCCTCTGGAATATCCTGTCGCGGCTTGTCCTGCGCGGGAACCTGTAAACCTACACCACTTTCTGAAAGAAACACTGCACTCTTTTAGGTTTAAAATAACAAGAGCTTTATTCTTAAAATGCTAGTTCTTATATACTGTTTACAAATAAACATTACAGTCTACGTCTTCACTTTTCTGGTGTTCCAGTTACGCAATTGTTACTTGGTGTCAGTTGCTCAAGCCCGCTGACCTACTGCAAGTAAAAGTGTCGTCGGTGCATTCTAAATGCCCCTCGTCAGCTTGATTGCGGAACTGTGACACCCTAAAAGTTTACATCATAATTAATGAATAGTTACTGTTCATTTTCAATATTTGCACCCTAAAAATATGTGCGTTCTTAATGAATTTAATAGGAGCCGGTGCTGTGAGTCAACTACGCGTAAGTAGCTTGATTCTAACTCACAACAGCACCCACAATATATATAACAATATCGTCAGTCTAACGCTGTGTTCTAAATAACCAACGTACAGAGGAGGGGAGAGAGGACCACACCTTGCGGAAAACCCCTGTTTGTAGTTTTGTCTCTCGTGACTCCTTTGAGCTCTAATTTTATGGTTCCGTTTTGTGGCATTTTTATAGCTCAATCGGCGATTAGGAGAGAAGTATCCATTGGGATTAATGCATATTTGATTTTGTCAAATGACTTCTTTAAAATACATATAATTATACATACATACATATATATATATATATATATATATATATATATATATATATATATATATATATATATATATATATATATATATATATATATATATATATACTATATATATATATATATATATATATATATATATATATATATATATATATATATATATATATATATATATATATATATATATATATACTAGAGTAACCCTGCCCGCGTTGCTGGATAATACAATAACATACGTTTACGTCTTTGTATTAAAAATTAAATTTTCTAGAAAAAATAGACATTTTCCTGAAAAAGAAGTTCAAAATAATATAAATTTTTTAAAGTGAGAAAATCAAAAAGAAAAAAATTAATGCAGAACTTGGTGGTAAACGACATTTTTAGTATTGCCATTTTCACAAAAAATGAATAAAGACGACGGCTTCCCAACACGTGAACGTGCAACATAAAGTTGACCAACATAAAGTTGTGTGAAAAACAGAAATTCTAAATTTATTCCGCAAACTTGCAACGACTGGCCTTGAGCTTTATTAATAGTCATTGCAAAAGCCAAACGAACGGGAAACTGTAATCGTTGAAATTGAAATGGCATATCAGTGGGAATCATTGGGATGCGTGGTATTAAAACATCTTCGCCTTTGAATTTCCCATCTAAAATTGTTGCTTCAATTACATAATTCATTAATTTTTTTACCGCAAGTCTTGTTCCGTTGCATAATTTTGGTGGATTTATATTACGAAGCATAATGATTGTAGATCTGATTTTCAATTGTAAATTATGCGGTGGCATTCCAGGCAAATCAAGAGAATTCAAAACTCAGTTGGGTAATGTACTACGTCTTCTTGATTCTTCACAGTATCAACAGATTTATATGTGATCAATTCACCATCTATTTGAGATTGAATGATGAAATTCACATCATTGACATCCTTATTTTTTCCTGCCAATATAGCTCTTTCACTCAACCAAGCATGATTTTTGTATTGCTATTGTATATTTGGGAAGACTTTTTCAATTAGTTCTTCTTTTGATTGTGTGAATATGCAAAAATCTCTCGGAATTTTAATGAAACCATCATTATCAATTGGCATTTTACCATCACCCATTAAAAGCAATTGCTTTGAAAATGTTGCAGCTGATTGATCATTTTGCAATTCCACACGAACATTGGTGGTGAGTCTTAACGTTTTAACGTATCTCCATACATTTGATAGCTTCAAACACGCATTTATTTCATCAGCTGGTGTTGATTTTGAGATAACAGGTAGTGTTTGTCTAAAGTCTCCTGCTAAGAATATTAAAGCACCACCAAATAAATTTTGATTTCCACGGAAATCTCTCATTGTTCGATCCAAAGCTTCAATTGATTTCTTGTGTGCCATTGTGCATTGATCCCACAACAAAATATCAAATTGTTTCAAAACATCAGAGGTTTTTGATAAATTGCATGATGGTGCAATCGTCATATTCAAAGGCAATTTCAGCGCTGAATGCGCCGTCCTACAACCATCCAATAAAGTGGCTGCATTTCCAGAAGTACAGTTGCTAGAATTAAAGTTATCAAAAAAGTTTTGCCAGTACCACCAGGTGCATCCAAAAAGTACATTCCACCATTACCATTATCAATTTCTTGCATAATTTTTTTATAAGCTAGTTTTTGCTGTTGATTTAATTTAGGAAAATTTTCTTGAACATAATTTGTCAGCACATTTGGATCGTAATTCTGTTCTCGAAGCAAATCTTGATTAAAAATATCATTTCTTGAACGATTTGGTGATGGCATACCTAACTGAGCCAAAGGTGTACTCGCCATTCCTAAACACATATCCTCAATCAATATCAAAGCCTCATTATACATTTCCTCTATATAATTCAATTGAGCATTAATATTTAAGGTGCGTATTCGATGTAAAATATCTTTTGTCATGTAATCACGAAATTTCATCCATAAATCAGATGGATTAGCCGGATTGCACGTTGAGATAATGATAGAAAATAAAATTCTAATTTGTTGTGGATATGCTGATACCGATGCATCAGTTAATGTATTTTCCCAATGTGTATCGTGCTGAAGCAATCCTAGTTTTTGACATGCTTCACGGTAAGTGGCGCATAATTGTCCATCAAGAGTTCTCAAATAATTAAATGATGTTGGACCATGAACATTTATCAAAAGCAAACGCAAATTAAAACACTCATCATTATTTGGGTGAACTGTGTAAATTCGACCTAAAGCATCAGTTTCAAACACATTTGAATGACCTTGAACAGGTTTGCCTTGCTTTCGACGTTGAAATTCCTTTTTTGATGCATTCCAAGTATAATATGATTGAACCTGAGCAATGTTCTTACAAATGAATCTTCTTGGCACAATTTAAAAAATGCGGTCAAAGTTGTATTTGGTGGCGCAATTGCTCATTGTACTGCATTTTGTTCATTAAAACAAATACGCTGACCATTTTCCAAAATGAACAGCTAAATATTGAACGGTCGGGTATCTTTCATGTATTGCAAAAGAGAGTATACGCCATACTGCTTCATTACTGCTGATGTATCGACCAGTTCGGTAATGTTTTATTTCATCATTATCAGCAACACCGAAAGCAGCCATATCACTACCTATCGTGATATATTTACAAATATATTTGATCGCTTTAACTGAATTGCAGTTTTGAACGTTAATGTGAGCCTTAAAAGTTTTTGATAAAATTGGTGAAAATGGGACAATTAAACGATTGTCGACCTCGATTTCTTGTGTTCCCACTTTGACAGTTGTTGATCTACCATTATCTTGTGTTGATCGTCGACGATATTTTGGATACCCATCATTTCCAGTAATGGTTTCAGAAACTAATGCTTGTGGATAATTTTTTGTACGCTTTCCATCTTGCATACATACTGAATTCATATTCAAACTACCGCATGGTCCATGAATCATGTTTTTGGTAACAATTTCATGCAATTCAGGATCAATTTCAGGATCAGGAATTTCTGCTGATATAACGCTATCAATTTGTTCTGGTGTTATTTTGTCAACCATCCAAATTAAAATGTGAGCGTGTGGTAGTCCTCTCTTTTGCCATTCAATCGAATACATCCAGCAACGTACTTCACAAAATATTTTTAATTTTATCAACATGTCCATTAATGATTTCATCTTTTGCTTAAATACACGTGCAGTTATATACTGTCGGTCTGCTGGCCCTTCACCTTCAAATAAATGTTCTTTAATTTCTGTCCATTGCGGATTGCACGTGAAAGTTATAAATAAATCAGGTATTCCATAATGACGCACATAACACATTGCATCTTGCGCGTATTCATGCATATGTCGTGGTCCACCAACATATGACGATGGTAAAATCACCATATTGCCAATATCATTAGGATCCACATCATTGTTAATAGCATCACGCAAATGAATGTATTCTTCTGAACGTAGTTTTGCTTGGTTATATTTGATGAAATTTAAACGTTCAGTTTCAATTTTTGCGTACATATCAACAATGTACTGATGAAAAAGCTTACGGCAATGCAAAATGTGATTGTATTCATTTTGTCAAACCATTAATCGATACGCGTAATAATTCATAGCGCTAACCTTTTTATCAGTTCCCGCATCTGCCATAAAAAGAAATAAAAATATATTCCATTATGTTTTAATTTCATTCCTTAAAATTATTTTCTTTATACGCACCGGTTGAATGATTAATCATTCTTAAATTGAAATGGTACCCATCTTCACCTTGCCAAAAAATTAGCGGATATTGCAACGAATCATAAGAACGGTGGGTTTCACTAACATTTGCCAACTGGTCATTTCTACGTTGCAAAATAATATCACGCCTATTGAATTCTTCTCCAACCATGACAATCGCTACTTCATCCTCATATCTTGGTGCATTAAATCTTCCTACATGTTGGTTCATTTAATAATATTTGTAATTCACGAATAATTGGTTTGCTAAATTTCGGATTTATTGAATAACGCTGATCAACTTCTTCATCTCCATTTCCCATGAAATAAATTTGTAGAAAGCGATACTCTTGGTTGTCGAATGGCAATAACGAACCAATTTTATGGTACACCTGACCCTGAATCTTTAATTAATATTCAACAAATTGGTTAGTATTTTCATATAAATTTGGTTAGAATTTGCGTATAAATCAAAACATATATTAATATCTGAATTGAAAACCACATTATTTACCTTAAAAGTTGGCATAAATCTATCACGAACAATGTGTTGTGCTCCAAATGATGTCATATGAAAGCAACAATTGTACGACTGAATGAATTTCAAGAAATGTTTTGACTGATTTGTTCTGCCACCAACCAAAGAGAATAATGGCTCAGGTGGTGGACTTAATGGTGTTAATTTAACTTTTCCGCCAGCACAACATATTCCATCGGTTTCATTTTTAAATTTAAATGCGTTGCATTTATTACAAACTTTATCCATTTTGCCAATTTGAATAGATGGATGCGAAGCGTAATCAATGTTATGATCATAATTAAAACCTGTACGATCCAAATTTGCAATTGAATGGCTACGTCTCCATTGTTGCCTGTTTTGATTGTCACGTTCAGTGTTACGTTCACGATCTCTTCTGTTTCTAACTCTCATACTTTCAATACATTCTTCTCTTTGTTCTTGATTTTGATTTGATCTTGATCGTGCCTTTCGTTGCCTTGCTAATTCATTACTTTCTAATCGCTCTTGTTCATCCTGATTAGATCTATTTAAACGTATTTGACTGCTGTGGCGTGTTCGTCGGCCAATTTGTGAACGGCTTCGTCGCGGCATTGTTGATTAATTTTTAATTTTTTTTTTATGCAAAAGATTTTAATTTTAACTGAAAGACTACAAATCAATAATTAAAAAATGTCAATGCTCACACTGTAAACTTAAATGACAATCAATAAACACACAGAAATTAAATAAGTCAAATGACGCGAGCAAGCAGAGCCTTATACCGACAAAATGTAATTCTCATAAGAAAAAAAATACATTTTATATGGGGAAAACACATCATCATAAAAGTGTGCGTATAACGCAAATTCGTAAAAATTTTTCGAAGTTTTTTTTTAAAAACCATCAGTGAAAGTAGACCTTTCTAATGCATATACTCGTTTGAAAATCGGTTGAGTGGTACATAGGACAACTTATTTTTATATACATAGATATATATATATATATATATATATATATATATATATATATATATAGATATATATATATATATATATATATATATATATATATACATATATATATATATATATATATATATATATATATATATATATATATATATATATATATATATATATATATATACGAGTATATACGATGAAGGGAGATAGCAGCAGCACGTCAAATAGTGCCAACGGACCGGGACTGATGATAGCATTGGCATATATGGCGCATGACAGGAATGCACCACCGGAAGGGTTTGCGTTATTAACGGCCAGCTTAACCGCTAGAGGTACTCCCCTACTCCTTGGATGGGACGCCTCATATAAAATCAACCACAGACTTGGACAAGCAACTGAATAATCTTGAGGCAGTATTTACTACAGGCTTTAAGAAATCCTGTCCAATTAGTAGGAGTAAAAAATCCTTTCCACCCTGGTGCAATACAGAATTTTCAAAACACGGGGAAATAACAAGAATGCTATTTAACCAATGTTTTAAGGATACAAATTTGCGGGTATACAAAGATAGCCTCAAGACCTACAAAAAATCTATCAGGAAAGCCAAGGGTGAGGGCTGGAAAGATTTATGTCAGTCAATTGAGTCAGTTTCAAACTCCCACCTTTTAAAAAAAGAGGACGGAGCGTGGACGGAAACATCGGCTGAGACACTTGACACACTTCTAAATATGTATTTTCCAGATTGCTGGGGCCATATGAGTAACTTTAATTCATCCGTAACGGATTGCCAGTGTGCGAATCCATAGTAACGGAGGAAAAAATTAAGCACTCAATTAATAATTTCTCTCCCTATAAATCACCGGGGATGGATGGTTTAATCCCAATTATGATACAAAAACTACAGGATGTGGTAATTTCATGGCTTGAGGTGATTTATAGGACAAGCATAGGATTCACATATATTCCGTCAGTTGGAGAACAGTAAAGGTAGTGTTCATTCCCAAGGCAGAAAAAATCGGTCACAATTCAGCCAAGGACTTTAGGCCGATTAGTTTTACCTCGTTTTCATTGAAGACGATGGAAGCGGTGATTGAATTGTAACAACATGTAAACTGAAGCTATCATATATTCTCTCAACAGGGTGGGTTTAGAAGAGGATCTCAGGGACTGGGTAGTAGCAATGCTAAAATCTAGGTTGACCCACGCAGAGCTAGGCAACATAACTCTGGTAAAGCCAGCCAGTAAAGAAAAATCACGGGGAGCAACGATTTCGCCACTACTGTGTCTACTGGTTATGGTTAACATACTGAATATATTAGATAAAACGGGGATGAAGGTAGTAGCATATGCAGACGACATCGTGATAATAGTATTAGTACTGTTCCCAAGCACGATAAGCAAGATTATGCAAGGGGCTTTGGACAAACTCTCCACATGGGATGTTGAGTGTGGAATTAGTGTAAATCCAGGTAAAACGGGGCTTACGCTTTTTACCACTAGAACCAAGGCTCCAATCTTCAACCTCCCTGTACTTAACGGCCAACAGCTGGCACTGACAACGAAGGCCAAATACTTGAGGATATTACTGGATCAAAAGTTGAATTGGAAACCTAATATCGAGTTGCAGGTCAGGAAAGCTTCGATGGACTTGTACTCTTGCAACAGATTATTTAGTAAGAGATTGGGTTTACGCCCGTAAATTATTCACTGGCTGTACACGACAATAGTAGTACCAATTTTAACTTACGGTGCAATAGTCTGGTGGCCAGCTTTAAGCAGGGTCTATAATGTTCAGAAACTCAGCAGAGTACAAAGAGCAACATGTGTGGGCATTACAGGAGCTGTGCGTACTTGTCCCACTGACGCCCTGAACGTCATGTTGCATCTCCTCCCTATTGAAATATATACCAAAAACATCGCCTTCAATAGCGCGGCAATAGTGAGGCTTTCGACAAACGGCTGTTGGGCGCAGCGATCTTATGGACATAGCAACGTCCTTAACATAATACCGAACTCTCGGGAACAATAGATTACATGATATCACAACTGAGTTTCAGCACTGACTACAAGGTAATACTACCCACACGAACCCAGTGGAAAGGAAAGAGTTTTAATCAGGAATACGATATTAGCATATTCCCGGACGGATCAAAGATGGACTGTGACGTAATTGCGAGTCGTCCACTCACCTCATATGTAGTTGTATATGTATATGTATATTTTTATATAGATGTATATATATATATATATATATATATATATATATATATATATATATATATATATATATATATATATATATCTATATATATATATATATAAATATATATATATATATATATATATATATATATATATATATATATATAAATATATGTCTGTGTGTGTGTGTGTATATATATAAATATATTGAAACGTGATTGCATATCAGCGAAACGGGATTGCATACTTTAAGGATCCCATCTGGAGAATGAGTGCCCCCTGTGAGTCAAGATGCGAACTATTCGAATAAAAGCTTATTCAAGAACCAAAAAGAATATTCTCGACTTCTGTCGAAGACGATAGAAGCTTCTAGAAAATACGAGAATAGCGTAGAAGTTTCTACCTCAACCATCCGAAAACTATAAAAGCGACAAGACTGTTCAAAGTCGAATGCAGTAGATCAGAGATCGTAACAGTGTGTGCATCTAGCATTATAATCAAAGCAGCAGTATTTGTATTTGTGTAAAGTGATGAAATTCATTAGTATTATTATTAATATTAACAGGCTAAAAAAACACCGCGACCTAAAAGATCTATTGTGCAGCTTCGTACCCAACTAAAACAGTCCTCGACTGTTTATAAATCTCGTAACTGCTGTGGGCTTAATTTTGACTAGGTGATTTGGAGATATGAGCCCACTGCCTAGGTACTTATGTCTGCGTCTTGCCACCGTTGGGCAAGTGCATAGAATGTGTTCTGCCGTTTCCTGCTCCTCTTGACAGAGTCGACAAGAATCGTCTTCTACCACGCCTATTTTCTTCAGGTGGTAATTTAGTTTACAGTGTCCTGTTAAAAGTTCAGTGTAGAGTTTGATGTCATTTCTGCTGAGGTTTAAAGAAGCATCTACCCTGATATGTTCAGGATCAATGAGTAGTCTCGACTGCCGCATGGCTTTTTGGGCTCTCCAGTAGTTTAGCAGACCTCGTTTTTCCTGTTCGCACAACAAGTTATTTGTGAAGCTACTGTTTACCCCACAGAAGGGTTCTGGGCCTATAAAGGCAGTGTCTGCACCCTTTTTTGCTAAAGAATCTGCCATTTCGTTGCCCTCATGTCCCTCGTGTCCCGGTACCCACATTAGCGTAACAGAGTTTCTCGCTGCTAGGGTATTGAGAAGTTTACAGCATTCCCTGACCAGCTTTGATTGGAATGAGAAGTTTATTAATGATTTTAGAGCGGCCTGGCTATCGGAGAGTATGCATATTTTGGTGTTGCGTGTACCCCTGCGTAGACATTCTCTAGCACATAACTCTAAAGCGTGGACCTCCGCCTGAAAAATGGAAGCTGTTTTTCCCATTGCAATTGCTTTTTGGAAATTTGGCCCTACAATTCCAGCTCCTGCACTGCCAGCTTCCATTTTGGACCCATCTGTATACCACAACTGAGAGTCCTGTTTTATTATTATTTCCTTGTTTCTCCAAGCTGAACGGTCACTGATGACCACTTTGAATTGCTTTGAGAAGTCTAATTTTCTGTCCATTTTGTCGAAGACCATGAGGCGCGGAGAATTCCAGACAGTGTCCAGAATCTTTGCGTGCCCCGAAAGGTTGCCTTCTTTAAGATGGGCTAGATTAGGTAGCCTTAGGGCCGCGCTGGCCGCCATCCTTTTAACTACAAGGTGTAGAGGAGTCAGTCCAGTGATCACTCCCAAAGCTAGTGTGGGGCACGTTCTCATTGCTCACGTCACACTCAAACAGGCTATACGGTGAATCTTGTTAAGAGTCATCTGAGCTCCTGTTTGGTTTACTTTTGGCCACCATACCAACGACGCATAAGTAATCATTGGTACTATTATTGTTTTATAGGACCACGCCATCATTTTTGGCCGTAATTCCCATGTTTTACCGTATAACCTCTGGCAAGCATAGGTTGCTCTTAATGCTTTACTAGTTATGTATGATAAGTGGTTTTTCCAAGTTAGAGTTTTGTCGAGGATTACTCCCAGATATTTCATTTCATTGGACATTGTTAAGTTTGTGGTCCCTAAACTTAAGGTCCCAAGATTCAGTTTCCTTCTTTTGGTGAAGGGTACCACGTTTGTTTTATTCGGATTTATCGATAGGCCTTTCTCTTGACACCAGTTTTGAGTGATGTCAAGAGCCAGTTGCATGCTATCTGTTATGGTAGAGTCAAACTTGCCTCTGACCATAATTACCAAATCATCCGCAAAGCCCTGAACTTCGTATCCGAGGTCATTGAGAGTTTGTAAGAGCTCGTCGATAACCAATAACCATAGGAGTGGCGATAGGACGCCCCCCTGGGGACATCCTTTGGTTGACCTGACAATTTGCTTTGCTGTCCCTGTTTCAAAGATTGTCGTTCTGTTTTTCAGCATATTGAGAACCCATGTTATGATCAGTCTTTGTATATCTTTCCTGTTCATCCCCTCCTCAATTGATCTGAAAGTAGCATTGTCAAAAGCCCCCGTAATGTCAACCGATGTACAGAGAGCTACTTCTTTACCCTCAAACGCCTTTTCAATTTTGCTTGTTAAGCTATGTATGGCTGTCTCAGTCGATTTGCCTGATTGGTAAGCGTATTGTTCAATATGAGGAGGAGAATCTTTAAGATAAGTTTCCCTGATATATTGGTCCAGAATTTTTTCCATAACTTTTAGCAGGAATGACGTCAGGCTAATGGGCCGATAGGCGTTTGGCGTGTGGTCCACCTTTTTGCCTGCTTTCGGTATGAAAGCCACCCTAGCCTTCGTCCAAGGTTTAGGCACTATGCCTAGTTCCAGGCTTATCCTGCAAATGTTTGTTAGCACAGGTGCTAATACATCAACACATTGCCGAAGTAGGCACGGTTGTATATTATCGACACCTGGCGATTTGAATGGTCTAAAAGTGGAGATAGCCCATTTGGTTTTATTGACGGTGAAGATTCTGCGAGCCAGTGAGAGTTCCCTCCGTGTAGGCATCAAGAAACGAGTATTCTCGATGATTTCGCTATCCTCTCCGCTAGTGGCACAGCCTGGAAAGTGAGTGTCCAACAAAAGCTGTCCCGTCTCTTCCAGGCTCTCCGTAAAATTTCCGTCAGGCTTCTTGAGTGTAGAAAGTCCGTTTGAGTGATCTTTATTGAGTGATTTCTGGAGTCGGGTAGCTGCTGGGAGGGTTTCAATCTCCTCACAGTACTTTTTCCATGAGTCTCTCTTAGATCTTCTCAACTCATTATTATAGGCCGTTAAGGCACTTCTATAAGATGCCCAGTCACCATTAGACTTGGCTCTATTAAAGAGTTGACGGGCTTTTTTGCGCAAAACATTTAGCTCCCCGCTCCACCAGGGTACGCTCCTAGAACGTTTCTTCACAACTAAATTGCAGCTACTTTCAAAAGCCTCGATTATTATATTATTTAATTTGTTAACTTCAAGATCTAGTTCCTGAGAGTTACTTATTTTTGCACTAAGTAACGCAATATTTTGCTCTAAGTAAAAGTAGAAGCTCTGAAATTGGGAGGAATTTAATATTTTTGTTGATCATGATCGCTGCCCTCGGTCGGTCAACATTATTATCATAGATCAACTTACATGTTTTTGTCTGCAGACCATTTATGCGCCCATTTGTGGCCCATGTTTCTTGAATGGCTACGAAGTCCAGACTCTGGTGTTCCACCAAGGCACTGAGCCTGTAAGAGGCTGCTATAGCCCTGTGGAGATTTATTTGGAGACAGTGAAGCTGCTTCCAAGAGTTTTACGTTCGTGATCGGGCCTGGGACATTATTTCCCAGACCGATCCTTGCGGATCTTACCACCCTTTGTGCTCCGCAAAGTTTCCGCAGCCTCCGGGTCTTTTCTCTCCCATTTCCTGAGCCTACCAGAGAGAGCAGATGGTTTTGGACGTTGGACACGTGTGTTGCCTCTCTCCGCTCTCGGTACTGGCTTTGTGAAAATGGGCCCCGTTTTCGGCTTCTGGCTACTCTGCTTTGCCCGCGCTGCAACAGATGTTGTTGGTTGCTCTTCAACACCAACAGCAGACTTTGCCCTGTTCCCCTTCAGTCTAGGTCGGAGCTGGGCACTGCCAAAGCCATAGTAGACCTTGTTACCCAGTGTGTCAACCCTTTCAGACGAGATGGGGTCCAGAGCAATTGCCAGCTCGACCTGGTCACCTTTTTGTAGGCGATGGAGCACTTGCCACTCGCTGACACTAATGCCCAAATTCTGCGACTCCACTTGCCCCAAAATTCGGTCATTTTGCCAAGATACCGAGTCGGGAAAGTAGCCAACGAAGATCTTGGCCTTTGGCACTTTTGCCTCGTCCACCACCTTCAACTCAGCCCCCTCCCATGACTTCATGGCTGGTATCCATTCTTCAGCCCAGGCTACGGTTTCGTCGTCCAGACAGTTGATCGTCAACCATCCAGGCTTGAAACTACAGCCTGCAAAGTGTGGCTTCACTGGGCCCCCACGAGTCTCGAACATCTTGTCGAGAATACACCGTTGTACCTTCCCAATTTCTTCAGTGGACCTTATGCCCTCCGGGAAATTGCTAGGTATAACCCCTATCTTTTTGGAGCAGACCGTCTCCGCTAGAGTAGGCTTTGAGCAGGGGATCCCCAAGGAGGCGCCCTGCACGCCATGTCTTTCAGAGACACTCGCCACCCTCTTACTGGGACCAGGTTCGCCCCCAAGTAAGGTCTCCGCCTGCTTCATCTCACCACACACCGGCGGGTCCGCAGGGGGCACTATTGACATTTTATCAATGTTTTTGTTGCCCTCTTGTGCAAACCGCTTTGTCGGCCTGGAGTTCGATGTCGGCGTGGAGCCATCTGAACGGGATCTTTTAGGGGTCCATTGCGCAGACACGTTGGCTGGATTTGCCGCCAAGGACCGAGCTGTTTCCAGCGATATGCCCCTGGCAAGCAAAGCCTTAAAACGTTTACGTCCAGCTCCGGACAGCTTCACCCTAAGTTTTGGAATCTTCTCTGGAGCAGGTTCAAGAAGATTTCTCTCCTGTTCCGAGGAGATGGACACCCCAGCCGATTCCTGGCTAAGTGGGATGTCCATCTCCTCCGGCCTGTCGGTTAAGGGACCGGGTGCCCCCCCCCCCCCCCCCACAGGTCGTGCTCCATGCTTTCATTGTCGATGGGACCAGATGCCCCCTCGGCCAATGATGGCTGTTGGCTCATTGTAGCCACACTATGCACATTTGAAGGTGTGCAGTCCATTTTTTTTTTCATATAGGCTTAAGTTTTCCATATATTTTTCTTTAATTTTCTTTTGCGTTTTGGTCACCCACGGGCGCCCCCGTGGTAAGGCTAATTAAAACCGTAGGTTCGCCGGACCTCGTACGGAGTTCGCTATTAAGCTTGACTCTACCCCGTCAAGCAAGCTCACTGGCATAGCTGTTCCACCGTGAATTTAGGGAGTTTTCTCTCTCCCCCGCCCGGCAAATCGGCGACCCAAGTCCAGCAGAGACATGACCGTACTGAAAGTGGGCCATTGGTCTGTAAAGGAACTGCCGCACTTCCCCGAAGGGCTGACCAATTGTTAGTGTCTAGGCGATCCGGCGGTCTCAGTGAGACGTTCGATATTGGCCAGTACGACTACTAACTAGCCTTAACGACTGAGCAGGAATCGTAGAAAACTACTTTCAACCTGTGCGTTGAAGGTAGTTCTTAGTTTGCGTAACTGGACCATATCACCGTCTTTCATGTGCCATGTTCCAGCACACAGTAAGCCCCTACACCGCAACAAGGTGACTACCCATCGTAGGGGGTCTATTCATTAGTAAATAAAGTGACTAATGGTTTGTGAAGTAAATGCAAATAATAACTAAGTAAACTTTAAACCTAATATTAAATGTGTAAATAGCAATAATTAAATAAAGCTAATTATTTTAATTTAACCAGCTATTGTTTGATTACTACACAATCCACTGGTGCGAGTCCGAGTACAGAGAGTTAGAGAAATTGTAAGGAGGGCAATTTTGTAACAGAGTAAATTGTCAAGAGGGCAATTTCGTAACAATTGGTGTCAGAAGTGGGATTGTGTATCTGTATTAAACAATGGTTAAATTCGAAAAACTAAGTTTGGAGCAGCTCAAGAAGGAGCTTTAGCACTTAAATTTGCAAACACAAGGGCTTAAAGCGGAGCTGCAGGTGCGATGAAGAAGCGCTTTAGAGGAGCAGGGTATAGACGTCGATGAGCATGAATTCCAGTGTGAAGAGCCAACGACATCTCGCCACGAAGAAACACCACAAGAACCTAACACGGGTAACATTGACATGAGCGCACTTATCGGGATAATGCAATCCTTTAAATAGGATATGCAGCAGTTACATCAAAGTTCTCAAGCAGCCGAGGAGAGAATGCAGCAGAGAGATGAGAAGATGCAGCAGCAGTTACAACAAAATGCTCAAGCTGTAAAGGAACAGTTACAACAAAATGCTCAAGCTGTCAAGGAGGAAGTCAAAGAGCAATTACAGTAGAGTGAAACACGACTGGCTCTACTAGCGGAACAAAACTCACAGCAGATGAAAGAAATGTCCGAGATGGTAGACAGGAAGGTTTGTGAAATTGAGACACGGCAGGAATCGTTCGAAAAATGTGTAGAACAAAAATTCATTGCGACCGAGCAAAAGCAGAACGATTTTAAGCAACAAATAGAGCAAAGAATTCACCTACTACAGGAAGGTGCATTGCCTATGCCAGCTTTAACTTCAATAAATCTGAAGCCTCCTACCTATGATGGAACCACGACATTTAGCGTCTTCAGAATGCAGTTTGAGACTACCGCTAGCACAAATGGTTGGAGTGCTCGCAGAAAAGTGGCTGCATTAACCGTTTCGTTGAAAGGTGCTGCCGCTGATGTGCTTCAAACTATCTCAGAAAGTGAGCGATACTGCTATGAAAGCTTGATGAATGCCGTTCAGCGCAAGTGTGGTAGTGAACACCGGAAGCAGATGTACCAAGTTGAGCTACGAACACGTGTACAAAAGAGTGGTGAGTCTCTACAACAGTTTGAGGTGGAAGTGGAACGGTTGGCTCATATTGCCTACCCAGGAGAGATCACTGAGAGGTGTATGATGGACACCTTCGTATATGGCATTCGCGATGCGGAGATAAAGCGTTCTGCAATAACTAATCCGAAAGCTACATATATGGAGACAGTAGCTAGCGCTTTAACTTCAGAGACAGCAGCCTTGGTGTGCCAGCCAGTATACAGAGCCCGTCAAGTACAAGTTGAAAGCGGCCAAAGTTTCACGTTCAAATGCTTCACCTGCGGAGAGGTCGGACACATGGCCCGTAATTGCCAATCGAGACGGAAACGTTCTAGATCACGCTCACCGGTAAGACCTCCAAAGCAAGTCAGATTCCAAAGTAGGGAATCAGAAAATGTTGAAAAGCCGTCGACAAACTAGATGGAGTCAGTCTCGAGGGGCTTGATCTGACTCCCACAACATGTAGCCCCAGAATCTTCGTTTCTCAGATGGCACGGAAAATTAACAGCCTAACTGTCGACAGCGTAGTAAATGGAAGAAAAATCGTTGTGACATTGGATACGGGTGCATCACATTCCATAATTAGAAGGGATCTCGTTCGGGGAATCGAGCCACTTCAGGGAATAAGATTGCGTACGGCAACTGGAGATGATGCACCGGTATTGGGAAAAGTTACACGGAATATAACTATCGGCACCACAACAGTGACGCACGAGTTTGTAGTTGCGGATATTGTGGACGAATTAATCTTAGGTGTGGATTTTATGATTCGGAATGGATTCACCCTAGATTTGAAATGCCGAATGTTGAAGTATGCGAACACCGAAATACCGTTATCCGTTGGTGAGGATAAGTGTGGAGGTATCCGACAAGCCATTGTATCGCGGCGGACAAAAATCCCAGCAAAGTCAGAGGCAGTCATATGGGCCAAAATGGACGGAGATGTGGAGAAGAACAAGTTGTGGGTTGTGGAGACTGATGAAAAATTTGCACTGGATGAAATAATAATTGGAAAAACCCTCGTAGAAGAACAGCAGAACAGAATAGTGCCAGTAAGAGTGGTCAATCTTGCAAATTCCGCTAAAACCATAGAGAAAGGACAGATAGTTGGAAATTGCCGGGCAATTTCGGCAATTGTAAACTGTGAAAGCCAGCCGCGAGACACAAAAATGAAGATACCAGCTGATAAAAAGGTACTCGACGATCTCACGAAAGAATGGAGCAAAGACTTATCCACAGAGCAGAGGAAGACTGCCAGCCAACTTTTGGCAAGACATTGGTCAGTATTTGCTGAAAAGGGTAAAAACGAAGACAGAACAAAGATGGTGAAACACACAATCAGCACTGGAGATGCCAAACCCATTCGTCAAGCGTCAAGAAGAGTACCTCTGGCAAAGAGAGAAGAGGTGAATGTATTGCTGAAGGAAATGCATCAGAACAACGTCATAGAGCCATCAGCGAGCCCCTGGAGTTCTCCAGTGGTATTAGTCAAGAAGAAGGATGGCGCCACACGTTTCTGTGTAGATTATCGTAAACTAAATGAGGTAACGAAGAAAGATAGTTATCCATTACCTCGCATCGACGACACGTTGGACACGTTTTTTGGTTCAAATTGGTTCTCAACGCTGGATTTACAAAGCGGATATTGGCAAGTGGCAGTAGATGAACAAGACAAGGAAAAGACAGCATTCAGTGCCGGCGATGGACTATGGCAATTTTTGGTGATGCCATTCGGTCTGTGTAATGCTCCAGCTACATTTGAACGCCTAATGGAACATGTGCTAAAGGGTCTCCACTGGAAAAAGTGTCTGGTGTACCTAGATGACATCATCGTTATGGGAAAGGACTTCCAGGACCACTTGAAGAATTTGGAAGAAGTATTGATGCGATTAGGAGCTTCAGGGTTGAAGCTGAGCGCAAAGAAATGCTCGTTCTTCAAGAAAGAAGTCAAGTACCTTGGACATAAAGTCACACCTGAAGGAGTACACACAGATCCAGATAAGATAGACTCAGTAAGGGAGGGGCCAAGACCAACTAGTTTGCATGAGCTACGCAGCTTCTTGGGTCTTTGCACCTATTACAAACGCTTTGTTCCAGGCTTTGCAGACGTGGCTGGTAGTCTGCATGCATTAACGAGGAAAAATTTGTGCTTTTGAGTGGAAAAGCGAACAGGAGAAGGCATTCAACAGATTGAAAGGGCTATTGTGTACAGCTCCGATCCTTGCGTATCCAATACCTGGCGAAAAATTTATTTTGGATACAGATGCAGGTGGATTCGGGATTGGAGGTGTCCTGTCGCAAGTTATTGACGGACATGAAAGAGTAATAGCCTAATTCAGCAAGATCTTATCAAAGGCAGAGCGAAATTACTGTGTAACACGGAGAGAACTTTTGGCGGTTATGCAGTGCGTGAAGCACTTTAACAAGTACTTGTATGGACAAAAGTTCTTGTTGAGAACGGATCACGCTGCTCTGCGCTGGCTATTACAGATCAAAAATCCCGAAGGTCAGTTTGCGAGATGGATTGAGAGACTCCAAAGCTACGATTTCACAATAGAACATCGCAGAGGCGGAAACCACGGGAATGCTGATGCACTATCACGACGTCCTTGCAGTATGGAATGTAAGCACTGTTCTAAAGCTGAAAGGAAAGAAGGACTAGTCGATGTGCGCTTAATGGCTGTTTTACCAGACGATGAATGGACAGCGGAAAAGATAAAAGAAGAACAACGAAATGACCCAGATTTGGCAAAAATCCTATCAAGTAAGAATAAAGGAAAACGACCTGATTGGATCTCGACTGAAAGTCGTATTGGGCTCAATGGAATAGCTTAAAGCTGCAAGATGGATGCCTATTCCGCCTGTGGGAGAGCGAAGATGGAAAAACCACGAAGAACTTGATTGTGGTACCCAAGGCAAGAATAAGCGAAATTCTCAGGGAATACCATAGTGGGCCAAGCGGAGGGCATTTGGGAATAACAAAAACAGTCGAGAAAATTAAAACACGATTTTATTGGGTTGGTTGCCAGCAATCGGTAGTTGACTGGATTAGTGCTTGTGAAAAGTGTACAGCAGCCAAGGGACCGAGCCGTCGCAGTCAGGGGAGATGCATTTATACAACATGGGAGCGCCATTTGAGCGTATTGCAATGGACATAGCAGGTCCGTTTCCAATTAGTAATTCCTGCAACAAATATGTTCTCGTCGTAATCGACTATTTTAGTAAATGGCCAGAAGTATACCCCATTCCCGATCAAGAAGCTAAGACCGTTGCAGATGCATTTATCAATAATTGGGTCTGCAGATTCGGAGCTCCTTCCGAGTTGCACTCGGATCAAGGCAGAAATTTCGAGTAAACAATATTCAGGGAAATGAGTGAATTGATGGGCATACGCAAAACTCGTACCCTTTGCACCCACAATCCGATGGAATGGTTGAAAGATTTAATCGTACGCTTGAGGAACACCTAAGGAAAGTCGCGGACAGAAACCAGAATGATTGGGACCAACACATACCCCTCTTCTTAATGGCATACCGATCGGCAGCTCACGATACAACATCTGCAACACCAGCTAAGGCTATTTTCGGTTGTGACATAAGATTGCCTGCAGATCTGAAATTCGGTGCCTACTCATCTACGGAAGTTTCATGTAGCAGTTATGTAGCTGACAAACGAAGACAGCTGAATGAAATTCATGGAACCATCAGAAAGCGCACACAACTGATGAGTGATAAAATTAAAGCCAGATATGATCTACGAGCAAACTCCAAGGGATTTCAGGAAGGGCAGCTAGTTTTGCTTCATAATCCGCAAAGGAAAAAGGGATTATCGCCAAAACTGCAAATACATTGGGAAGGCCCTTATAAGGTGATAAAGCGGCTCAACGATGTAGTATACCGCATCCAGTTGGCAAGAAATGCCAGGAGCAAAATGAAAGTCGTTCATTTAGAGACGGTATTTTCCTTATAAAGGTTGCAGTACTATCCTTGTTCGGGACGAACAAGATTAAGCAGAGGGCAGTGAAACGTGATTGCATATCAGTGAAATGGGATTGCATACTTTTAGGATCCCATCTGGAGATTGAGTGCCCCCTGTGAGTCAAGATGCCAACTATTCGAATAAAAGCTTATTCAAGAACCATCTGTCGGTAATATCAAAAAGAATATTCTCGACTTCTGTCGAAGACGATAGAAGCTTCTAGAAAATACGAGAATAGCGTAGAAGTTTCTACCTCAAACCATTCGAAAACTATAAAAGCGACAAGACTGTTCAAAGTCGAATGCAGCAGATCAGAGACCGTAACAGTGTTTACATCTAGCATTATAATCAAAGCGGCAGTATTTGTAATTGTGTAAAGTGATGAAATGCATTAGTAAATAAAGTGACTAATGGCTTGTGAAATAAGTGCAAATAATAACTAAGTAAACTTTAAGCCTAATATTAACTGTGTAAATAGCAATAATTAAATAAAGCTAATTATTTTAATTTAACCAGCGATTGTTTTATTACTACACAATCCAGTGGTATGAGTCCGAGTACAGAGAGTTAGAGAAATTGTCAGGAGGGCAATTTTGTAACAGAGTAAATTGTCAAGAGGGCAATTTCGTAACAATATGTATATATATATATATATATATATATATATATATATATATATATATATATATATATATATATATATATATATATATATATATATATATATATATATATATATATATATATATATATATATATATATATATATATATATATATATATATATATATATATATATATATATATATATATATATATATATATATATATATATATATATATATATATATATATATATATATATATATGTATACTCGTATGTGTATATAATGGGTATGTGTATGTATATCCATATGTTTGTGTATATGTATACGAGTATGTATATGTATTTGAAATTTTATATGTTTAAGTATATGTACGAGTATATGTACATGTATATGAATATGTATATGGATATGAATATTTATATACGTATGTATGTATTTTTTATATATGTATTTATATATGTATGTATGAGTATATGTATATATATTTTTTTATTTTTTTATTTTTTATTTTTTATTTTTTATTTTTGCTGGTTTGGGGACAGCCCCTCTGGTTTCTCCAGATGCTCCTGTAGTCCAGCATACGATGCGCTACAATACTTTGCCCAGCGTATCCAGCATACATAAAGGACGGTACGACGATGGCTGATAAGGCTGCTTCCCTGGTTTAAGTAGCAGCACCAGCCTCTGTTGTTTCCAGGATTTTGGGAAAAGCTCCTGCGTCGCCTTAATCGCTGCTTTCACTGCGATGTTTGGAGAGCCGTCCAAACCCGGTGCTTTGTTTTCTGAGATGCGTTGCGTGATGAGAAGCACTTCCTGTGTGGTAACTTCAGGGATATGAAGCAATTGCTGTCCCTGGTAAATTGTTGCTTCTTCTTGGCGAGGGAATAGAGTGGATACCACCTCTCGCATGAGTGTCGGTCTTATGGGCTGTGGTGCTCTGGATCCTTCGAGCTTCCTCATAACTGTTTTATAACCAATTCCCCAGAGATCAAGGTCTACGCTGTCGCGAAGCTCCCGAAAGCATCTGTTTTTGCTATCTTGTATGGCTTTTTTGAATACTGCTTTACAGGTGTTGTAGTCTGTCAATAGCGCGTCTGTCGCTGGCGCAGCGCGAGATTTCTTAAGCTTTCTTCGTGCAATATGGCAATTTCTTCTAGCGATCACGATCTCCGCATTCCACCAGTAGACTGGCTTTCTGTCAGATATTCCTGATAACTTGGGCATGGTTGTGTCGCATGCTTTACCGAGGCAGGCCGTGATGCTCGCCGTTATGTTTTCTGCTTTCATCTCTAAGTGGCTTTCTTGAGCAGTGTCATATTGCCAAGCCATGTAAAAGATTTCGGCGTCATATGACTGTTTTTACCAGCCTCTTTGCTGAACTTTCTGCACCCGATGTGCGTTCTGTTCTATATGTTGCAATATGTCCATGATGATAACATTATGGTCGCTATGAGTGTAGATGGAGCCTACAGTTCACCTTGCTTTGCGAGCTGTGGCATTCTGGGCGAAAGTTAGGTCCACGATGGAGTTTTTCTTCCATTTTCCAAGATGCAGTGGCCAGGCACATTCAGCAGCTCGAGGTCAAGCAGAGCCATGCTCTCCAGCAGCGCTGTGCCACGACTGTTGGTGCGCGTGCTCCCCCAACTTGTAGACCACGCGTTAAAGTCACAAGCAATCAGGAGTGGGTGCTTGCCCCACGCTTCTGCTACTAGTGCTACCAACATTCTTTCGTACTCTTCTGCGTTCATACTGGGTTAGTCGTAGCCCCTCGCTTTGACCCAGTTGTCACCACGTTCTGCTTCACTCATCCGACTCGTAGGTGCTTCAATTTCATTACCTTATTAGCGTCCTCGGCTGGTAACATTATATACGAGGGCGGATTGAAGCTACCTAAGTAGGAAAAAAACTTTTTTTTTCAAAAACCATTTACACACTTAGTAAGACAATATTCCAACTTTTTTATACCATCTGAATAATACGATTTCGGGAACCCCTCAAAATACGCGTTAGTTTCGGTAATCACTTCTTCGTTTGAGATGAATCTTTTTCCTTCGAGCCATTTTTTCAAGTTTGATAACAGGAAAAAGTCACTAGGAGCTAAATCTGGGCTATAAGGTGGATGATTAACCAATTCGAAGTGTATTTCACGTAATTTTAGCATCGTATCTAATGCTGTGAATTTTTTTCTTCTTTAAATGTGGTCGTTTTTCCTTGATTGCATCAATCAATTGATCCAATAATGCACGATAATACTTTCCTGTGATTGTGGATCCTTTTTCAAGATAATCGATGAGCAATATTCCGTGTGCATCCCAAGATACAGTGGCCATAACCTTGCCAGCCGATTTCACTGCCTTCGCCTTCTTCGGAGCACTTCCACCAGCTTCCACCCATTGTTTCGATTGATTTTTGGTTTCAGGTGTGTAGTGGTGGACCCACGATTCATCAACAGTTATTAATCGACGCCAAAAATCAACAGGATTACGCTTTATCATGTTCAAACACCGCTGTGAAGTGGTCTGTCGAACTCGTTTTTGTTCGACACTGAGCAAACGTTGCACCCATCTTGCCGATAGCTTTTTCATATGCAAATGTTCATGCAAAATGTTGAACACACGTTCATATGATATGTTTACCATTTCAACAATCTCACGCAACTTGACTCGGCGATCATTCATAACGATATCGAGGATTTTCTTGATATTTTCTTCAGCAGCCACCTCTTTTGGCCTTCCTGTTGATGGTAGTGCAGTGCTTGTTCGGCCGCGTTTAAATTCAGCAATCCAATATTTTACCATGTAATCTGACGGAGCAGACACACCGTAATGTTTATCGAGCTTTTCTTTTGTCTCTTTCGCCGTTTTCCCTTTCAAATAATAGTGTTTAATCACTGCACGAAATTCGCTTTTTTCCATTTTTCAAGAAACACAAAAGTTGCTTACTTCAAACGACTACAACAAATAAACTAATCGTTGAATTTGGGTGAAATTTTAACAGCTGACGTTTGACGGATCGCAATTTCAAAAACAAGTTTTTGTGTTTGTGCTGCCATCTAGCGCTAGGTAGCTTCAATATCAATCCGCCCTCGTAAGCAGTCTGTGTCCCACCGTATGTGTTCCTCATACTCCTTATTGCGGATTCATCTTGCCTACGAATTGTATATGATTATGTATATGTACATGTATTTGTATATGTTTTTGTATATGTTTATGTTTATGTATATGTATATTTATATGTATATGTATATGTGTATGAATATGTATATGGATAGGTTTTTTGTATGTTTAGGAATATTTATATATGTATATGTATATGCATATATATATATATATATATATATATATATATATATATATATATATATATATATATATATATATATATATATAAAGTGTTTTCCAATAAGAGGTGTTATTTTCGGATTCAAAGAAAAATGCCATTCTTTGAGATAAATGATCGGATGTTTATTTCAGAATAAAGAGTAAGGTATGCCGTTCCTAATTAAAGACAACATGAGCCAAATGGCATCCACGACCACGCTTACAGGACCATATCCTTTTCATGAAATTTTCCATCAGCAAATCGCAAAGTGGCTGCCCTATGTCCTCGATAGCCTCACGAATTCTATCTTTGAGGTCTTGAATCGACGCTGGGCTGTTTCACGTGGCCCCAAAGGAAGAAATCGCAAGGTGTTAAATCACAAGATCTCGATAGCCAATTGTGATCACCTCTTCGAGAGATAACACGGTCCGGAAACTTTTCCCGTAAAAGAGCAATGGTTTCGTTGGTTGTGTATTGCTTGTGTATTGATATATATATATATATATATATATATATATATATATATATATATATATATATATATATATATATATATATATATATATATATATATATATATATATATATATATATATATATATAAGTTAATGTTTTGTACTTATCTTGTGCGATGTCACGAAAATTAAGTACTCATTTATGGGTAAACCATTCAAGTTTATTGCTCAAAACAGACTAAAAACTAAAATACGAAATATTCTTATTATGAAGCTAGCCTTGACTTATAATCGCTGGGGCAGCACTTATGTTAAAGCGGATTGGGTTTCGGGTGTCGGCGCATGGAATGTTGGCGGCAGCATAATTGTGCAAAAGTTGCAAAAGTAGCTGAACATGCACCGTTGACTGTGAATTGCATGATCACCGGGTCAGTGAACTATGCCTGGCCGGATGTGTTAACTCCTCCTTCGCTAGATTGAAGGCCGTCCTCGGTTTTCCTTAAAGTGTCCAGTACAATTTTCAGGGACGATATCTGTTTCCTTTTGTTTGAATTTTGATACCTCTTGCGAATTGAAAATCCGATAACCAGAGCGATGATGGTGAGTACGCTGAACGCCGTAGGCCATACCATTAGCTTCCTTTCGACGTTGTTAATGTAGTGTAGGTTATCGAAGTTCAACCTCTGAAGATAGGGCAAACTCAAAATCTCCTGATGTCCGGTTATATTTAACATAGTCGATGCTGCAGAACCTGGGTGTCGTCGTATGATGTTTTTTGTGTTTCTGAATTGAGACCCATTTATGTGAACTTCATCGGCAAATGTCAGCAGGAAGGTGCCATGAATAAGCTTGTCTGTTTCATTGCCTATCTTTACTGTAGCTGTTTCCTCATTTATTATGATGATACCATCGTCTACCACCTCTAATGGCACTAGGTGACTGGGACGGGTATTGCATTGTGCAATGCCTCCAGAATGTAGTTGTTGCGCACAAGTTGTGAAAGGTAGCTCTTTGCAAAACGTAGCGGTAAGTGTAGCAGTACAGTTTCCAATTGGCACGATTTTATTTTCACAGTCCGCCACATTACCATATCCAGCAAAATGCAGTTTGGTACCATTTCGCTGAACAGGAAACAGGGTTATCTTTTCACAAACAATGCTAGGATCAGGATACTTAATAATAAAGTGTATAAATTTATAATCTAACAGAACAGTGACAAATGAAACTTCCATTAAGTCTGCTATTGTTATACTGGTAGAGTGCTCCTTTAAAATTTGATTTAAATCTTCTGAATCAAGCATTGCCGGGTTTATAATTTGGATTTTTGCGAGTGTTATTGATAACATTCACATTTCAAGTTCTGACATTACCATTCTATTTCTTGCTAGTAAGTTTTCACAAAGGTGTCCTGTTTCTATTTGTTTTTCCTTTGCAAATTTCATGATAATATTTATAGATTCTGTTATATTATTAATCTTTTCCTGAACTCTTGTGTTCATAACTGCCTGTCGGTTAATTGATTCATTAATCTCTTGTTGCCGAAATTTTAGTTCTTCAAAGTCAGCAAAATCAGGAGTCCCGGCAACAACTTTAAGAGCCGTTCCCAAAAAATTAAGACTCCGTGTCTGCCTATGGTGAATGGTTACAGTTTCTAGCAATGATGTAATATGACCTATATCGGATTCAAGAATTTTTTTCATATGGGACAGAGGGAATTGATTCATGAGTGATTTTGTCTCCTTGACAATTTCCGAGTACATGGCTAAGTCTGATGAATGTCTTAGGAACTTAAATTCCTTCCAAATAACTGCATTTCCATCCATTAAGGGAATGTAGTCCGAATTCGAGTAGTCCACAATCTTTCCAGTTGTTGGTGTTACAAAAAGTAAAACAAGTAAGATCCGAGCCCTAGAGAAAGATACAGAATAAATTGTCCTTATGGACCTCCCTCCCCCTAATTAGGACCGTTGATCCCAGGTCGGCTTCCACTGTGACTTCTTCAAACAAAGGCGTTAATTTATTACCAAGTCTTTTATTTAATTTCAAAAATACTTTGTCGCCTACTTGAAAAGTTCTGTCTCTTCTGTCGGTGTTATGTCCTTTTAACGAAAATAACTGAGCTTTAGCAATTTTGTCCCTTAGCTCTGCTTCAAATTCCGGTGAAGATGAATGTATTATATCAATTGGTCTCCTGTTCACAACGGAGTGGACTGATTTGTTGTATTCTATTGTTGCCTGTAGTATTATCTCAACTGTGTCGCTCAAGTGTTTTTCCAATTTTAGACATGTAGCAATTTCCGATAGTGTACTATGGAATCATTTCCACTTGCCCGTTTGAACTGCTATGGAGAGGCGGAGAATTAATAATTCCTACGTCAAAGCGATTTTTCAAAAGTGATTTAATTGTTCCTGAATTTAAAGATGGTTCATTATCGCAATATACGATCTTTGTGCGGGGGTACAAATTCATGAGTTGTAAAATGCATGGCTCGATGTCAACTATGGTCCTAGAAGCAATAGGTTGAACAATTGCAAATTTCGAAAACTTATCGACACATGTTAGGAAATATTTGCTTTGAGTTGAATAAATATCAATATGGAGAATCTCTCCAACTTGGTTAGGGACGGGCGTTTTGCCAATACACTGTTTTTGTGGATGTCGATCATATTTGGCTTTGTTACAAATTCTACAGTTTGCGACAATTTCCCTTGTCAAACGAGTCATTTTTGGGAAGAAATAATCTTGCAGAATTTGTTTTACGTTTTCCTGAACTGCTCTATGAGCTCTGCCATGTTCAGCGACTATTATTTCTCTTTGCTCATTTCTATCATGAACATCAATAACCAGCTTGTTCGAATGCCAAAATTTAGTTGATGGGAAGGTTTCGACCAATTTATTTTGGATAAATGCTAATGTTGGTAAGTCGCACTTGATTGCGTTGACAACGTCTTTATTAACTGCATCGCACACCCTTCCTATCAGGTTTTCCCTGTCAGTAAAGTATATGATATGTCTCGTTTTTTGTCCGAACATAATTTTGATATTTCGTGAATCTACCATGCCTTCGTCAATAATTATCTGATTTCGGTAACAATTTACTGGTTTGTCAGTCGACTCAATAGTGTATGTTAGCGAAAGTTCACTGTGTACAGTGGCCAGATCAGAGGGAGCATTTTCTTCCAGAGCGTGAACATTTTGTCTCGATAACGCATCGGCAACAAAATTTTCCTTCCCTGGCTTATAGAAAATTTTAGCGTTATGCTCGTCGATAAATGCTTTCCATTTCTTTATTTTCGCGTTCGTATTTCTATCTGAAACCGCGAATGTCACTGGCTGGTGATCAGTGTAAATGTTCAAGTTCTTTACCCCATACAAATAGCTTCTTAGAGATTTTAGAGCCCATACTACGGCAAGTAGTTCACGCTCGTTTGTCGCGAAGTTTAATCCGTTATCCTTTAACGTTCTCGAAATCATTGCAATTGGCTTCTTATCTTGAGATAAGACTGCACCTAGGCCAGACGATGAAGCGTCTGTCGTCAAGTTAAATGACTTCTGATAGTCGGGATATAGGAGCATGACGTCCTCTGAAACTAGGATATCTTTTAATTTTTGAAAAGCTGAACATTGTTTTTCGTCCAAATGAACATATGTTTTCTTTGATTGTCCCGCACTTACATTTCCGTTGTCCCCCTTCAGCTCGTCCGTTAGTGGTTTAGCTATGGACGCGAAATCCTTTATGAAACATCTATAGTAGCCCGCTAGGCCAAGGAATGATCTTAAATGGAACAACGTTGTAGGTTGCTCGAACTTTGCGATTGCTTCTGTTTTGCTGGGGTTGGTTGTGATACCCCCACGAGATACCACGAATCCAAGATACTCAACTTTTTCTTTAAAAAAGATAGACTTTTCCCGCGATACCCTCATGTTTGCATTATACAGTCTGTCCAAAACCCCTGCGATGTGCTTTACATGATCTTCCATATTTTCCGAGAATATGATCACATCATCTACGTAAACGTAGCATGATTTTCCGATCTGTTCCCGTAGCACATCGTCAATAGCTCGCTGAAAAATTCCTGGAGCGTTTTTAAGGCCAAAGGGAAGCCTGCAAAATTCATACTTCCCATTTCCTACGGAAAATGCTGTTTTTTCCCTGTCTTTTTCTGCCAGGAGGATTTGATGAAATCCTGATTTCAGATCGAGGGTAGTGCAGTATTTTGCTTTTCCAAGATTTGAGAGGGTAGCAACTATGTTCGGGATAGGGTACTTATCATCAACCGTTTTTGAATTCAATTTATGAAAGTCTATAACGAGCTCGTCAGTTCCCTTTTTGTCTACTACCCATACCGGATTATTGTACGGTGATCTTGAAGGCCTAATAATATTATCTCTGAGCATACTATTTACTTCACTATTTACAAAGTCTGAAACTCCTAATGGGTAGGGATATAATTTTGAATAAATGGGGTCCTCGTCTTCTGTTCGAATTGTGGCGATAATATTCGTGTTATACGGGAGTGCCTCATTTGGGTCAGCAAATACAGATATTCTTTCCTTCAACATTTTTTTAAAATTTTTATCTATTTCTAGGGGGACTTCTATGTTTTCGATTTCCGTAAAATTTACACTTGCGCATTTTTTGAATATAATTATTTCGGATCCAGATCGGGTATTTAAAGTTTTATTCTTAAAGTCTAAGGTGGCATTTACTCTATTTAATAGATCAAGCCCAATTATTCCATCAAAACTTGATAAATTTGGAAGCAAAAAGAATTCTGTTGTGACATCGAAAAGATGCAGAAGGCATTTTTCCTGAACGGGGTTAAAGCCATGAATTGACTTAACCAAAAACTTTTCTTTTACCGAGGTTACGTTTTTTAATTCTGGGATAGATTTTATGTAATTTTTTGAAGCGCCTGTGTCTATGAGCAATTTAATTGTTCTACCTGCTATCGTTCGCTCTACAAACGGCAGCAGGGAGCTTTGTCTAAAAAATTCACCTCTTGAAGCTGATTTTCATCGTCTACATCTGTTACCTCTGACTCAACAATATCCTGGTATTCTTCTTCCTCTTGATTTTCGAAATTGTTTGACTGTGAGATATGATTTACTCTTTGTTGTTTCAGACCGGTATATCTAGCTGTACCACTATTCGCCCTTTTTGAAGCCTGATTGCGATATGAAGGATAGGTATCATTACCATTTTGGGTCGGTTGTCTGAACCGGGATGAATTGTCAATGTCCATTGGTTGGGGTGGTTCTTGTGTTACGTTTTGATTATTATCCCGTGTCTTTTGCTTAAAATATGGGTTTTTCCCCGGTTGAGAAGTATTATTTTCGGAGGGCAAATGTTTTTGCTGTCTATGCTCGTTGCGGTGAGCCTTTTCCTCGATACTTCTTGCAAAATTATTCGCGAATTGAAAACGCTCATGATTTGACTCAACTTCTTGGGCTAAGGCCAAAGCTGATGGCAGATCTTTTGGTCGTGCCGAGAAAAGAACGTCGCTAAGAGCTTTTTTTGTTCCCGAGATGAATACTCGCAGTGCATCTGCTCTGTATTTTTCATTAAGAGAGGAAGCTATGGCAGAGTCATATGTCATTATTGTTTTATTTATTAAGAGCGTTAATTTCTTTTCTATTTCTTCATAGTATTGAATTATTGTCAAAACTTCCACCTCTGGCGCGGATACTAATGTTCTACGGAATTTATTTTCCATTTCTAGAAGCTTTTGCTCGAATACTCTCGCTTCATTTTCAAGTGCAGAATTAACTGCGAACTCTAATAGAGTTTTCATATCGGACTGATTAAATGACATTTTCGGATGAATTTCACTCGGTCTAAGTATAGTTTTCAAATCCGCCACTAATTTATCAACTTCAATATCACTATCACTCATGAAATGGATTTATGTTTAACTAGCCGTAATAAAAACCCGCAAAAATCAATTACAACTCGCACTGAATTTATAATTTTATTTTCCTTTTCCTTTTTTTTTTTTAAATAAGCACTCTAATTACATTTTTCAAGGTTTTTCTTAGAAAGATTATTTGTTGCTGCTGCTGCTGTTTTTTCGTGTTGTTTTTCCACGTAGCACGTAGCCGTTGTTGCTGCTGCTGTGTTTTTGTAGTTGCGTGTGATTGCAACGATGTTGATTTGCTTGGGTGAGTGAGTTCTGCTCCACCGATGGGCGCCAGTTAATGTTTTGTAGTTATCTTGTGCGATGTCACGAAAATTAAGTACTCATTTATGGGTAAACCATTCAAGTTTATTGCTCAATACAGACTAAAAACTAAAATACAAAATATTCTTATTATGAAGCTAGCCTTGACTTATAATCGCTGGGGCAGCACTTATGTTAAAGCGGATTGGGTTTCGGGTGTCGGCGCATGGAATGCTGGCGGCAGCATAATTGTGCCAAAGTTGCAAAAGTAGCTGAACATGCACCGTTGACTGTGAATTGCATGATCACCGGGTCAGTGAACTATGCCTGGCCGGATGTGTTAACTTATATATATATATATATATATATATATATATATATATATATATATATATATATATATATATATATATATATATATATGTATATACGAGTATACGAGTATATGTATATATATATATATATACTGTAACGACTCTTTGTAGCTGGGGTAGAACTCAGCGGGTACTAGGGATCGTATACAGAAATTCTCTTGATCCTTAATCCTTGTATTGTTCGGTTCATCCTTCTTCCTGTATTGCTTGGTTGATCCTTCGTCCTTGTATTGTTCGGTTGATCCTTCGTCCTGTATTGTTCGGTTGATCTTTCGTCCTGTACTGCTCGGTTGGTGTTTCTGTTGTAATTAATTCTTCCAGGATGTCTTTCTCTCTTCATATATTTTCCTTTTGGCAAAGCTGTGCAGAGGTGGTAGTGTGTTTTACTATATCCTATGTTTCCACTACTATTTTCTTGTATTTCAGGAAGCAAAATTTATTTTTACTGTTAGTCTAAATTCTCTTTGAAGCATTTGAATCGTTGGAAATCCCATGCTTCCCCGCATTTCTTTTCCGACTTTATTCATTTTCCTTCGCCTACTAGTGTTTTACAGATTTTGTGTGAGTGAGATTTGTCAGTGGACAAATTTCATCTTCACAATACATATACATATATATACGAGTATATATATATATATATATATATATATATATATATATATATATATATATATATATATATATATATATATATATATATATATATATATATATATATATATATATATATATATATATATATATATATATATATATATATATATATATATATATATATATATATATATATATATATATAAATATATATATATTTAAATATAGCGATTACAAATGAGTATTGTGATCTGGGTGTAGTACTGACCCCTAAAATGAACTTTCAAAAACATCTTATTAAATGTAACATTTCAGCAAAAACTAGTATAAATTCAGCTTGGTCAAGATTCTTTTCTAAAAAAGATATAAATCTCAGCTCGAAATGGAATATGTTTCAAGCTGTATGCTGTGCCACTCAAAGTTATGCCGCTCAAGTATGGGGTCACACTCTTTTTGAAGACGTTGATAAGCTACAACTTTACTTTGTTAAAAAAATATTAAGACTACCGGAATGTTCGCCTACTTTTGCCATAATGTTGGAATCGAATATGGAAAGTGGACACATTTATACTCTAGCGTTACATCTAAGTTATATACAAAGAACAATATTTGAGTACAGCAACAAAAGAGTACCACACAATCTAACACTGAAAGTTCTGCGAAAAAACATATTCTGGGCTGAGTCACTAAATAAAATAGGAGTAGATTTCAATTTAAGAAGGGATGATAGAGATCTAAACCCAAATATTTGGAAAATGAAAAGAAATACACTTATAATGATGAGAAATAACTAAATTCGAGATACTATGTGGGAACGTCTCCCAAGAAAGTGAGGGGAGAATATATAAACAGTTAGATCTCAAAATAGGTCAAACTTATTTCAGTGATAAAGTTGGTAGGTATAAAATCTCGGTAATATTTAAAGCAAGATGCAATCTTTTGCAATTAAATGGTATACGAGAATATAATAAAAATTGTACACTCTGCAATCTAAATGAGTTAGAAAACGTTGAACATTTTATCGTGACATGCTCGATCTTAACAACATTCTGAGTAGCAAAATTCCAAAAAAACAACTTTGACCCATCATGATATAGTAAATGTGTTGAACGGAAAAAATGATGATTCTTTGAAAAAGCTGCTTTCTTACATAACTGGTGCTCTGAAGTACAGAGAATTAATTGTAAATTAATTTACGTGATATGGAAAAATAGATCACATATTCCGACAGACGACCTTTAAGGCCATTGCCGTATATTCTTTATTTACTATTTACTATTGTAATTAATAAATAAATAATAATAAATAAATAAAAAATAAATAAATATATATATATATATATATATATATATATATTTATATATATATATATATATATATATATATATATATACATACATACATATATATATATATATATATATATATATATATATATATATATATATATATATAAATATATATATATATATATATATATATATATATATATATATATAAAGGACTTTCCTACAAGAGGTAGTATTTAAAATCACCCGGTATTTCGGTAGCTGTAACTTCTGAAGCTCTTATTCTTTGACATTTGACAAGTAGAAACTACGCCAATACTAAAAATGGAACGATACAACGCATTGAAGTTATTAAAATTCACTACAAAAATGGTGAAAATCCTGCAGTCACAGTTCGCAAAACTAAAGCATTTTTGGGTCGTCGTGAAGCACCTTGTCGGATCGCAATACAGAAATTGGTGGAAAAATTCGAGCTGTTGGGACAAGTTAGTGATGTGAAGAATAAAACCCGTACACGTCGCTCAAGAACAACTGAGAATATTGCTGCTTTAGCCCAAAGTGTTGAAGAAAACCCAGGTTTGCCCATTCCTCGTCGTTCCTTGGAATTGGGCATTCCACATACGTCATTCCACCGTAATTTGCATAAAGACTTGGGTCTTAAGGCTTATAAAGTTCAGTTTGCATAAAGACTTGGGTCTTAAGGCTTATAAAGTTCAGTTAACACAAGAACTCAAGCTGGCCGATCATCAACAACGTCGTGTCTTTGCTGATTTTGTCCCTGAAATGCATGAAAATGATCCGGAATTCCATCGAAAAATCATCTTGACTGATGAGGCCCATTTCCACCTCGGTGGCTACGTCAACAAGCCAAATTGTCGCATCTGGGGCTCGGAAAACCCAAGAGTTATTGTTGAGAAGCCTCTCCATCCTCAACGCGTGACTGTTTGGTTCGGTTTATGGTCCGGCGGGGTCATTGGACCTTACTTTTTGAAAATGAGGTTGGATCAACAGTTACGGTGAATGGATTGCGCTATCGAGAGATGATTAATGATTTTTTATGGTCGGAGTGGGATGGTATTGATCTGGACAACGTGTACTTTCAACAAGACGGCGCTACGTGCCACACAAGCAACGAAACCAATGTTCTTTTACGGGAAAAGTTTCCGGACCGTGTTATCTCTCGAAGAGGTGATCACAATTGGCCACCGAGATCTTGTGATTTAACACCTTGCGACTTCTTCCTTTGGGGCCACGTGAAAGATAAGGTCTACGCCAACAGCCCAGCGTCGATTCAAAACCTCAAAGATAGAATTCGTGAGGCTATCGAGGACATAGGGCAGCCACTGCGATTTGTTTATGGAAAATTTCATGAAAAGGATATGGTCCTGTATGCGTGGTCGTGGATGCCATTTGGCTCATGTTGTCTTTAATTAGGAACGGCAAACCTTACTCTTTATTCTGAAATAAACATCCGATCATTTATATCAAAGAATTGCATTTTTCTTTGAATACGAAAATAACACCTCTTATTGGAAAACCCTTTATATATATATATATATATATATATATATATATATATATATATATATATACTCGTATATATATATATATATATATATATATATATATATATATATATATATATATATATATATATATATATATATATATGCATATACATATACATATATAAATATACCTAAACATACAAAAAAAACTTATCCAAATACATATTCATACACATATACATATACATAAACATAAAAATATACAAATACATGTACATATACATAATCATATACAATTCGTAGGCCAGATGAATCCGCAATAAGGAGTATGAGGAACACATACGGTGGGACACAGACTGCTTACGAGGGCGGATTGATATTGAAGCTACCTAGCGCTAGATGGCAGCACAAACACAAAAACTTTTTTTTGAAATTGCGATCCGTCAAACGTCAGCTGTTAAAATTTCACCCAAATTCAACGATTAGTTTATTTGTTGTAGTCGTTTGAAGTAAGCAACTTTTGTGTTTCTTGAAAAATGGAAAAAAGCGAATTTCGTGCAGTGATTAAACACTATTATTTGAAAGGGAAAACGGCGAAAGAGACAAAAGAAAAGCTCGATAAACATTACGGTGAGTCTGCTCCGTCAGATTACATGGTAAAATATTGGATTGCTGAATTTAAACGCGGCCGAACAAGCACTGCACTACCATCAACAGGAAGGCCAAAAGAGGTGATTACTGAAGAAAATATCAAGAAAATCCTCGATATCGTTATGAATGATCGCCGAGTCAAGTTGCGTGAGATTGTTGAAATGGTAAACATAACACATGAACGTGTGTTCAACATTTTGCATGAACATTTGCATATGAAAAAGCTATCGGCAAGATGGGTGCCACGTTTGCTCAGTGTCGAACAAAAACGAGTTCGACAGACCACTTCACAGCGGTGTTTGAACATGATAAACCGTAATCCTGTTGATTTTTGGCGTCGATTAATAACTGTTGATGAAACGTGGGTTCACCACTACAAACCTGAAACCAAAAATCAATCGAAACAATGGGTCGAAGCTGGTGGAAGTGCTCCGAAGAAGGCGAAGGCAGTGAAATCGGCTGGCAAGGTTATGGCCACTGTATATTGGGATGCACACGGAATATTGCTCATCGATTATCTTGAAAAAGGATCCACAATCACAGGAAAGTATTATCGTGCATTATTGGATCAATTGATTGATGCAATCAAGGAAAAACGACCACATTTAAAGAAGAACAAAATTTTCTTTCTTCAAGACAACGCAGCGGTTCACACAACATTAGATACGATGCTAAAATTACGTGAAATACACTTCGAATTGGTTAATCATCCACCTTATAGTCCAGATTTAGCTCCTAGTGACTTTTTCCTGTTTCCAAACTTGTAAAAATGGCTCGCAGGAAAAAGATTCATCTCAAACGAAGAAGTGATTACCGAAACTAACGCGTATTTTGAGGGGTTCCCGAAATCGTATTATTCAGATGGTATAAAACAGTTGGAATATTGTCTTACTAAGTGTGTCGAAGTAAAAGGAGACTATGTTGAGAAATAAATGGTTTTGAAAAAAAAAAGTTTTTTTCCTACTTAGGTAGCTTCAATCCGCCCTCGTATATAATGTTACCAGCCGAGGACGCTAATAAGGTAATGAAATTGAAGCACCTACGAGTCGGATGAGTGAAGCAGAACGTGGTGACAACTGGGTCAAAGCGAGGGGCTACGACTAACCCAGTATGAACGCAGAAGAGTACGAAATAATGTTGGTAGCACTAGTAGCAGAAGCGTGGGGCAAACACCCACTCCTGATTGCTTGTGACTTTAACGCGTGGTCTACAAGTTGGGGGAGCACGCGCACCAACAGTCGTGGCACAGCGCTGCTGGAGAGCATGGCTCTGCTTGACCTCGAGCTGCTGAATGTGCCTGGCCACTGCATCTTGGAAAATGGAAGAAAAACTCCATCGTGGACCTAACCTTCGCCCAGAATGCCACAGCTCGCAAAGCAAGGTGAACTGTAGGCTCCATCTACACTCATAGCGACCATAATGTTATCATCATGGACATATTGCAACATATAGAACAGAACGCACATCGGGTGCGGAAAGTTCAGCAAAGAGGCTGGTAAAAACAGTCATATGACGCCGAAATCTTTTACATGGCTTGGCAATATGACACTGCTCAAGAAAGCCACTTAGAGATGAAAGCAGAAAACATAACGGCGAGCATCACGGCCTGCCTCGGTAAAGCATGCGACACAACCATGCCCAAGTTATTAGGAATATCTGACAGAAAGCCAGTCTACTGGTGGAATGCGGAGATCGTGATCGCTAGAAGAAATTGCCATATTGCACGAAGAAAGCTTAAGAAATCTCGCGCTGCGCCAGCGACAGACGCGCTATTGACAGACTACAAGACCTGTAAAGCAGTATTCAAAAAAGCCATACAAGATAGCAAAAACAGATGCTTTCGGGAGCTTCGCGATAGCGTAGACCTTGATCCCTGGGGAATTGGTTATAAAACAGTTATGAGGAAGCTCGAAGGATCCAGAGCACCACAGCCCATAAGACCGACACTCATGCGAGAGGTGGTATCCACTCTATTCCCTCGCCAAGAAGAAGCAACAATTTACCAGGGACAGCAATTGCTTCATATCCCTGAAGTTACCACACAGGAAGTGCTTCTCATCACGCAACGCATCTCAGAAAACAAAGCACCGGGTTTGGACGGCTCTCCAAACATCGCAGTGAAAGCAGCGATTAAGGCGACGCAGGAGCTTTTCCCAAAATCCTGGAAACAACAGAGGCTGGTGCTGCTACTTAAACCAGGGAAGCAGCCGGATGGCATCGCGATGGTTTCAGTGGCAAAGCACCTTGAGACACTGCAGACGTTATGCAACGACGCTATCACGAGAGAAAGAAGATGGCTGGGAAACGCAAAGCTCGAGCTGGCAGCACAAAAAACGGAAGTGGTGCTGCTGAGCACAAGACGCGTGCGCGAAGAAATGGTTTTTCACATCATCACTTCTCAACCGTATGTAAAATATTTGGGAGTGGTAATTGATACCCGGAAGACGTTCAAGCAACACTTACAAATAGTCAGCGATAAAGCCGCACGAATAAATGGTGCGTTAACGAGACTAATGCCTAACGTTGGTGGCCCCCGGGCAAGCAGACGGCAACTCTTATCAACTGTTACAAGTTCGGTAATCCTGTATGCAGCACCATTCTGGGCAAATACGAAGAAGTCATACTATAAAAGCATCCAACCCACATACAGGCTTGGTGCTCTGAGAATGGCCAGATGATGCTATTTGTGTCATTGCAAGGAGGTGCCCATCGACTTGCTCGCTCGTGAAATGGAGCGGCTTTATAGTGTCGGCTTATAGGAGGTCGTCAAGTGCGGCAAAAAAGGAAGAAAGGCTGCGCACAATTGCGGAATGGCAGCAACGATGGGAGAAATCCAAAAAAGGTCGCTGAACGTTCAAACTCATCACAAATATTGCGATGTGGGTGGACTGAAGACACGGAGAGGTTAACTACCATCTTACGCAGATGCTCACTGGACATGGGTGCTTCAAAGAATTCCTCAGGTTCCATCGAGAAGACGACCCTTATTGCCCAGTATGCCCAGAAGAACTGGAAAGCGCGCTGCATGTGTTGTCCGCGTTTCATCAATGGACGAATGGATCTAGAAAGAGCATTCGGCGAAACTCTGACGGAGTACAAATATGTGCGAGGATAAAGACAAATGGAATATCACATGTGCTGTGGTGGCGAGTAGTATTAACACACTGCAACACACAGAATACATGCGTAGAACGGAAACCGCCAATGGATCTACAGAAGGAGCTCGCGACGCCAAAATGAGCTTTGGATAGTACTATGACAGAATGACCAATACTGAGGATTGAGTAGTATACTCATAACGGCCTCCCGACGCACTACTTAACGGTGAAGGGGGGGATTTGGTTCGGGTTAAAGTCCCACTCTACGGCTTCGGCCATTGTCTTTAGCTGTTTCCCCTCCTCAACAAAAAAAAAAAATAAAAAAATAAAAAAATAAAAAAAATATATATACATATACTCGTACATACGTATATAAATATTCATATCCATATACATATAAAATTTCAAATACATATACATACTCGTATACATATACACAAACATATACTTACACATACCCATTATATACACATACTCGTATATATATATATATATATATATATATATATATATATATATATATATATATATATATATATATATATATATATATATATATATATATATATATATATATATATATATACATCTATATAAAAATATACATATACATATACAACTACATATGAGGTGAGTGGACGACCCGCAATTACGTCACAGTCCATCTTTGATCCGTCCGGGAATATGCTAATATCGTATTCCTGATTAAAATTCTTTCCTTTCCACTGGGTTCGTGTGGGTAGTATTACCTTGTAGTCAGTGCTGAAACTCAGTTGTGATATAATGTAATCTATTGTTCCCGAGAGTTCGGTATTATGTTAAGGACGTGGCTATGTCCATAAGGTCGCTGCGCCCAACAGCCATTTGTCGAAAGCCTCACTATTGCCGCGCTATTGAAGGCGATGTTTTTGGTATATATTTCAATAGGGAGGAGATGTAACATGACGTTCAGGGCGTCAGTGGGACAGGTACGCACAGCTCCTGTAATGCCCACACATGTTGCTCTTGTACTCTGCTGAGTTTCTGAACATTATAGCCCCTGCTTAAAGCTGGCCACCAGACTATTGCACCGTAAGTTAAAATTGGTAGTACTATTGCCGTGTACAGCCAGTGAATAATTTACGGGCGTAAACCCAATCTCTTGCTAAATAATCTGTTGCAAGAGTACAAGTCCATCCAAGCTTTCCTGACCCGCAACTCGATATTAGGTTTCCAATTGAACTTTTGATCCAGTAATATCCTCAAGTATTTGGCCTTCGTTGTCAGTGTCAGCTGTTGGCCGTTAAGTACAGGGAGGTTGAAGATTGGAGCCTTGGTTCTAGTGGCAAAAAGCATAAGCCCCGTCTTACCTGGATTTATACTAATTCCACACTCAACATCCCATGTAGAGAGTTTGTCCAAAGCCCCTTGCATAATCTTGCTTATCGTGCTTGGGAACAGTACTAATACTATTATCACGATGTCGTCTGCATATGCTACTACCTTCACCCTCGTTTTATCTAATATATTCAGTATGTTAACCATAACCAGTAGACACAGTAGTGGTGAAATCATTGCTCCCCGTGACTTTTCTTTACTGGCTGGCCTTACCAGAATTATGTTGCCTAGCTCTGCGTGGGTCAACCTAGATTTTAGCATTGCTACTACACAGTCCCTGAGATCCTCTTCTAAACCCACCCTGTTGAGAGAATATATGATAGCTTCAGTTCACATGTTGTTACAATTCAATCACCGCTTCCATCGTCTGCAATGAAAACGAGGTAAACCTAATCGGCCTAAAGTCCTTGGCTGACTTGTGACCGATTTTCTCTGCCTTGGGAATGAACACTACCTTTACTCTCCTCCAACTGACGGAATATATGTGAATCCTATGCTTGTCCTATAAATCACCTCAAGCCATGAAATTACTATATCCTGTAGTTTTTGTATCATAATTGGGATTAAACCATCCATCCCCGGTGATTTATAGGGAGAGAAATTATTAATTGAGTGCTTAATTTTTTCCTCCGTTACTATGGACTCGCACACTGGCAATCCGTTACGGATGAATTAAAGTTACTCATATGGCCCCAGCAATCTGGAAAATACATATTTATAAGTGTGTCAAGTGTCTCAGCCGATGTTTCCGTCCACGCTCCGTCCTCTTTTTTTAAAGATGGGTTGGTATATTGCTTTGAAAACACGTTGCTGAGTCTTGCAGAGTTTGAAACTGACTCAATTGACTGACATAAATCTTTCCAGCCCTCACCCTTGGCTTTCCTGATAGATTTTTTGTAGGTCTTGAGGCTATCTTTGTATACCCGCAAATTTGTATCCTTAAAACATGGGTTAAATAGCATCCTTGTTCTTTCCCCGTGTTTTGAAAGTTCTGTATTCTACCAGGGTGGAAAGGATTTTTTACTCCTACTAATTGGACAGGATTTCTTAAAGCCTGTAGTAAATACTGCCTCAAGATTATTCAGTTGCTTGTCCAAGTCTTTGGTTGATTTTATATGAGGCGTCCCATCCAAGGAGTAGGGGAGTACCTCTAGCGGTTAAGCTGGCCGTTAATAACGCAAACCCTTCCGGTGGTGTATTCCTGTCATGCGCCATATATGCCAATGTTATCATCAGTCCCGGTCCGTTGGCACTATTTGATGTGCTGCTGCTATCTCCCCTCCTCGTATATACTCGTATATATATATATATATATATATATATATATATATATATATATATATATATATATATATATATATATATATATATATATATATATATATATATATTTATATATATATATATATATATATATATATATATATATATATATATATATATATATATATATATATATATAAAAATAAGTTGTCCTATGTTCGTGATTTTATACCTCGAGAACCACTCAACCGATTTTCAATCGAGTATATGCATTAGAAAGGTCTACTTTCACTGGTTTTTAAAAAAAAACATCGAAAAATTTTTAGGAATATGCGTTATACGCACACTTTTATGATGGTGTGTTTTCCCCATATAAAATGTATTTTTTTTCTTATGAGAATTACATTTTGTCGGTATAAGGCTCTGCTTGCTCGCGTCATTTGACTTATTTAATTTCTGTGTGTTTATTGATTGTCATTTAAGTTTACAGTGTGAGCATTGACATTTTTTAATTATTGATTTGTAGTCTTTCAGTTAAAATTAAAAACTTTTGCATCAAAAAAAAATTAAAAATTAATCAACAATGCACACAGCAGTCAAATACGTTTAAATAGATCTAATCAGGATGAACAAGAGCGATTAGAAAGTAATGAATTAGCAAGGCAACGAAAGGCACGATCAAGATCAAATCAAAATCAAGAACAAAGAGAAGAATGTATTGAAAGTATGAGAGTTAGAAACAGAAGAGATCGTGAACGTAACACTGAACGTGACAATCAAAACAGGCAACAATGGATCGTACAGGTTTTAATTATGATCATAACATTGATTACGCTTCGCATCCATCTATTCAAATTGGCAAAATGGATAAAGTTTGTAATAAATGCAACGCATTTAAATTGAAAAATGAAACCGATGGAATGTGTTGTGCTGGCGGAAAAGTTAAATTAACACCATTAAGTCCACCAACTGAGCCATTATTCTCTTTGGTTGGTGGCAGAACAAATCAGTCAAAACATTTCTTGAAATTCATTCAGTCGCACAATTGTTGCTTTCATATGACATCATTTGGAGCACAACACATTGTTCGTGATAGATTTATGCCAACTTTTAAGGTAAATAATGTGGTTTTCAATTCAGATATTAATATATGTTTTGATTTATACGAAAATTCTAACCAAATTTATACGGAAATACTAACCAATTTGTTGAATATTAATTAAAGATTCAGGGTCAGGTGTACCATAAAATTGGTTCGTTATTGCCATTCGACAACCAAGAGTATCGCTTTCTACAAATTTATTTCATGGGAAATGGAGATGAAGAAGTTGATCAGCGTTATTCAATAAATCCGAAATTAAGCAAACCAATTATTCGTGAATTACAAATATTATTACAAGAACATAATGAATTGGTTAGAATGTTTAAATCACAAATTGATAATGTGCCTGCTTTCAATTATGGAATAAGAATAAATGCGGATAAAACGCCAGCTGGCCAACATGTAGGAAGATTTAATGCACCAAGATTTGAAGATGAAGTAGCGATTGTCATGGTTGGAGAAGAATTCAATAGGCGTGATATTGTTTTGCAACGTAGAAATGACCAGTTGGAAAATGTTAGTGAAACACACCGTTCTTATGATTCATTGCAATATCCGCTAATTTTTTGGCAAGGTGAAGATGGGTACCATTTCAATTTAAGAATGATTAATCATTCAACCGGTGCGTACAAAATAAACTAATTTTAAGGAATGATATTAAAACATAATGGAATATATTTTTATTTCTTTTTATGGCAGGTGCGGGAACTGATAAAAAGGTTAGCGCTATGAATTATTACGCGTATCGATTAATGGTTTGACAAAATGAATACAATCACATTTTGCTTTGTCGTAAGCTTTTTCATCAGTACATTGTTGATATGTATGCAAAAATTGAAAGTGAACGTTTAAATTTCATCAAATATAACCAAGCAAAACTACGTTCAGAAGAATACATTCATTTGCGTGATGCTATTAACAATGATGTGGATCCAATTGATATTGGCAATATGGTGATTTTACCATCGTCATATGTTGGTGGACCACGACATATGCATGAATACGCGCAAGATGCAATGTGTTATGTGCCTCATTATGGAAGACCTGATTTATTTATAACTTTCACGTGCAATCCGCAATGGACAGAAATTAAAGAACATTTATTTGAAGGTGAAGGGCCAGCAGACCGACATGATATAACTGCACGTGTATTTAAGCAAAAGATGAAATCATTAATGGACATGTTGATAAAATTAAAAATATTTGGTGAAGTACGTTGCTGGATGTATTCGATTGAATGGCAAAAGAGAGGACTACCACACGCTCACATTTTAATTTGGATGGTTGACAAAATAACACCAGAACAAATTGATAGCGTTATATCAGCAGAAATTCCTGATCCTGAAATTGATCCTGAATTGCATGAAATTGTTACCAAAAACATGATTCATGGACCATGCGATAATTTGAATATGAATTCAGTATGTATGCAAGATGGAAAGCGTACAAAAAATTATCCACAAGCATTAGTTTCTGAAACCATTACTGGAAATGATGGGTATCCAAAATATCGTCGACGATCAACACAAGATAATGGTAGATCAACAACTGTCAAAGTGGGAACACAAGAAATCGAGGTCGACAATCGTTTAATTGTCCCATTTTCACCAATTTTATCAAAAACTTTTAAGGCTCACATTAACGTTGAAAACTGCAATTCAGTTAAAGCGATCAAATATATTTGTAAATATATCACGATAGGTAGTGATATGGCTGCTTTCGGTGTTGCTGAAAATGATGAAATAAAACATTACCGAACTGGTCGATACATCAGCAGTAATGAAGCAGTATGGCGTATACTCTCTTTTGCAATACATGAAAGATACCCGACCGTTCAATATTTAGCTGTTCATTTTGGAAAATGGTCAGCGTATTTGTTTTAATGAACAAAATGCAGTACAATGAGCAATTGCGCCACCAAATACAACTTTGACCGCATTTTTTAAATTGTGCCAAGAAGATTCATTTGTAAGAACATTGCTCAGGTTCAATCATATTATACTTGGAATGCATCAAAAAAGGAATTTCAACGTCGAAAGCAAGGCAAACCTGTTCAAGGTCATCCAAATGTGTTTGAAACTGATGCTTTAGGTCGAATTTACACAGTTCACCCAAATAATGATGAGTGTTTTAATTTGCGTTTGCTTTTGATAAATGTTCATGGTCCAATATCATTTAATTATTTGAGAACTCTTGATGGACAATTATGCGCCACTTACCGTGAAGCATGTCAAAAACTAGGATTGCTTCAGCACGATACACATTGGCTTTGATATTGATTGAGGATATGTGTTTAGGAATGGCGAGTACACCTTTGGCTCAGTTAGGTATGCCATCACCAAATCGTTCAAGAAATGATATTTTTAATCAAGATTTGCTTCGAGAACAGAATTACGATCCAAATGTGCTGACAAATTATGTTCAAGAAAATATTCCTAAATTAAATCAACAGCAAAAACTAGCTTATAAAAAAATTATGCAAGAAGTTGATAATGGTAATGGTGGAATGTACTTTTTGGATGCACCTGGTGGTACTGGCAAAACTTTTTTGATAACTTTAATTCTAGCAACTGTACTTCTGGAAATGCAGCCACTTCATTGGATGGTTGTAGGACGGCGCATTCAGCGCTGAAATTGCCTTTGAATATGACGATTGCACCATCATGCAATTTATCAAAAACCTCTGGCATGGCTAGAGTTTTGAAACAATTTGATATTTTGTTGTGGGATCAATGCAGAATGGCACACAAGAAATCAATTGAAGCTTTGGATCGAACAATGAGAGATTTCCGTGGAAATCAAAATTTATTTGGTGGTGCTTTAATATTCTTAGCAGGAGACTTTAGACAAACACTACCTGTTATCTCAAAATCAACACCAGCTGATGAAATAAATGCGTGTTTGAAGCTATCAAATGTATGGAGATACGTTAAAACGTTAAGACTCACCACCAATGTTCGTGTGCAATTGCAAAATGATCAATCAGCTGCAACATTTCCAAAGCAATTGCTTTTAATGGGTGATGGTAAAATGCCAATTGATAATGACGGTTTCATTAAATTTCCGACTAATTGAAAAAGTCTTCCCAAATATACAATAGCAATACAAAAATCATGCTTGGTTGACTGAAAGAGGTATATTGGCAGGAAAAAATAAGGATGTCAATGATGTGAATTTCATCATTCAATCTCAAATAGATGGTGAATTGATCACATATAAATCTGTTGATACTGTGAAGAATCAAGAAGACGTAGTACATTACCCAACTGCCGCAAAAGTGCGCAAGACGCCGACGGCAAAAGCGGTGACGAAAACGACAACGCAGTCACGCAAGTCACGTACGCACATCAAGATGAACAGAAATCTAACAACAAAACAAACGAATTCAACCTGATGCAAAAAGAGATAGAATTGATGAGAAAAGAAATGGAATTGCAACGTAGAGAAATAGAAGTGCTAGAAAGAGAAAAAGAGTGTCTGCAACAAGCTAAAAAAAATGAAACGTCAAACGAGCGATTGAAGAAAACCAGCAGCAACGAAAAGTCAAAAGAGTGTGGGAAAATATATGAAAAGAACAATGAAATAGCAAACGAATGTACAGACAAAAACAATGAACTGTCAAATGAGTGCCAGAAAACAACAAATGAAAAGCAGAAATCAAAATATAATGAAGTTGCGGTTGTATCAAATGAGTGCGTAAAAACGACAAAAGAAACGCCGGACGAGACATTTATAAATAAAATGTCAATGGTGAAGGTTTTAATTTCGGAATACTCAGGAGAGGTAGACAACTTTTAACTATGGGAATCTCAACTACTAAGTGCTAAAAAATCCTTCAACTTAGACGACAACAATTTACGTGCGTTGATTGCAACGAAATTAAAAGGAAAAGCTCTTAAGTGGCTGCATTCAAGAGCAGACGTCGCAACAATTCCAATTCTTGACCTACTCGCTGAGATGAAATTTTTGTTCGACAACCGCATCAGCAAACTAACCATTCGTCGAGAGTTTGAAGCACGTAAGTGGCTACCAAGTGAACATTTCCAAAACTACTTTCACGACAAACTCATACTGGCGAATAAAATCGATTTTGGGAGCGAGGAATTAGTAGAATACATAATCGAAGGTATACCAAATCGGCAGCTACGGTCACAGGCGAAGATGCATCGTTTTCATCATGAAAATCAGCTGTTGGAAGCGTTCGTAGATGTTTCTTTGCCAAAGCCAACAACTGTAGGAGGAAACAATGACACTGCTGAGCGGAAAAATCGTTGTTACAACTGCAATTCAGTGGGACACATTGCGTCAGAATGCCGTAAACCAAAAAGAGTAGTTGGTGCCTGCCACGCATGCGGTGAGTTTGGGCAATACGCTGCTGAATGTCCGAAGTACAAGAAGAAGAACTTGGTTCACAATGTGCAAGACGAACATGGCGAAGAATTTGTAAGGAAAATGTATATTAGTTTTTGTTTATTGAGTAGTAATTATAAAACTTTATTAGAATGCCTGATAGATACGGGGAGTCCCATTAGCTTCATCCGACAAATGTTCGTTCCAGATTTTTTAAAAATAAAATTAAACAAAGATGTTAATTACTACGGAATCAATAAAACAAAATTAATTTTTTATGGGAAAATTGAATTAAATATATGTTTTGAAAATGAAAATGTTTTACTGGATGTTTTTGTCGTATCGGATGAGACTATGGTTTACCCCATAGTACTAGGTAGAGATTTTATATTGAAAGCTAAGCTAGAATTAGGAAAAAGAAAAGATGAACTAAATAGAGATGACCTTAGCTTAAAAAATAAAAATTATGTTAAAAACATCGATTGTTTGGAAAATGATAAAATTAAAACCGAGTTAAGTTTAAAAAATAAAAACCAAGTTAAGAAATTTGAATTTTTAAAAAACGATGATATTACAAATGAAGGAATTTCTAAGAGTAAAAGCGAAACCAATTTTTTTGTTTATGACGAATGTAAATTCCTTTTAATGGAAATTGAAGATGATAAATTAGATATAAATGTTAACACAAAATTAAGTTGCGAAACCAAAATGATGGTGACTGATATCTTTAAGCAGTTTTATGTTAATGGTAAACGTCTCGAGTTGTCAGAAACAAACTATGAAATGAAACTATCTCTTTCTAACGAAAAACCCTTCCATTGTACCCCGAGGCGATTGTCGTATTTTGAAAAGGGTAAATTACGAGAAATTATAGATGATCTCTTAGCTAAAAGTATAATAAGGCCTAGTGAGTCTGAATATGAATCTCCAATTGTACTCGTTAAGAAAAAAACAGGGGAACTACGATTCTGTGTGGATTATCGGACCTTGAACAAAGTTACCTGTAGGGACAATTATCCGCTTCCACTTATCGAAGACCTTTTAGATAAATTAGCAAACAAACGTGTTTTTACACTACTAGACTTAAAGAGTGCATTTTACCATGTTCATATGAACAATGAATCCATTAAGTACACATCCTTCGTAACACCAACTGGGCAGTATGAGTTCCTTAGGATGCCCTTCGGTCTTAAAAATGCACCGTCTGCATTTCAGAGATACGTGAACCGTATTTTTAATGACCTTATAGAGACTGGAAGTATGACAATCTATATGGACGATATTATGATCGCAACTAGCACAATAGATGAACATTTTAGGATCCTTAAAGAGGTGTTACAAAGATTAGTGAGAAACAATCTTGAATTGAGATTAGATAAATGCAAATTTCTGCAGTCTGAAGTAAAATACTTAGGCTATACGGTATCTAAAGACGGGATTCGCCCTGATGAAAACGGCGTAAACGCAATATTGGATTTTCCAGTACCAGGGAATGTCAAAGCCGTTCACAGTTTTCTAGGGTTATGCTCTTATTTTAGAAGATTTGTTCAAAATTTTTCAACGATTGCTCAGCCGTTATACAAATTAATAAAGAAAGACTCAGATTTCATTTTCGGTAAGACAGAACTCGATTGTTGTTTACTGCTCAAAAGCAAACTAGTTGCAGCACCCATCCTAGCTATTTATGATCCTCGCGATGAGACTGAGTTACACTGTGATGCCAGTGCAAAAGGTTTTGGAGCTATTTTACTGCAAAGAAAATCTGATGGAATTTTTCACCCAGTTTTTTATTTTTCGAAAAGGACAACTCAATGTGAAGCGAAGTATCATAGTTTCGAATCAGAAACTTTAGCGATTATATATGCTCTTGAAAGGTTTAGAATATACCTACAGGGAATTAAGTTTAAAATCATTACGGATTGTAATTCCTTAACTCTAACGATCAACAAGAAAGATATAAACCGTCGTATTGCCCGTTGGGTATTAAAACTTCAAGATTATGATTACACATTAGAGCATAGAAATGGAGTCAAAATGCAAAATGTAGATGCACTAAGCCGTGCAACCAATATTTTGATTTTAGAAGAAAACACATTTGAGCAGAATTTGTCAATTTGTCAGAGTAGAGACGAAACCTTACGCAAAATATGCGAACACTTAGAGAATTCTGAGAGCAAATTTTATGAAATGCACAACGGATTAGTATACAGAAAAGTCAAAGGAAAAGTAAAATTTTATGTTCCATCGGATATGGAAAACCAAGTATTACACAAATACCATGATGACTTGGGGCATATTGGTCGTGATAAAGTTTTAGAATCTATAACCAAGACCTATTGGCTCCAAAAGATGAAAGAAAAAATTTCTATTTATATAGACAATTGTTTAAAATGCATAGCATGTTCACCTTAATTTGGAAAACGGGAAGATTTGTTGAATAATATACCAAAAGGTGACCTACCCTTTGACACCCTTCACATAGATCACTTTGGCCCAGTTTTGTTACCAAACTCAAAAAAAAAATTCGTTCTATTAGTAGTGGATGCTTTTACGAAATTCGTTAAACTGTATGCAGTAGAAACTACTAATACGAATGAAGTATTAAGCCAACTTAAGTCTTTCTTTAACACTTATAGTCGTCCAAAAATTATAATTTCCGACAGGGCAGCAGTTTTACGTCAAAAGATTTTACAACATTTCTCGAGACACATAATGTACGACACATTAAAATAGCAATAGCGTCCCCTCAAGCCAATGGACAGGTGGAACGAATTAACAGAAGTCTTGCTCAAATGATAGCAAAGTCAGCCAGTGGTAATAAAACAAGTTTAGATGGTATACTACCGGACATTGAGTTTTCAATGAATAATACTGTTCAGCGTAGTATAGGAACATCACCTAGCGAGCTTTTATTTGGCGTAAGGCAAAGAGGAAAAGTCATCGACTTCTTAAGTGAATGTTTAAGTGAAAATGTAGAAAATAGGGATACAAGGGATGTATATAACTTAAGATCAAAAGCTGTTGCAAAGCAAACAAAATCGCAAGATTACAATAAAAATATTGTAGATGGAAATCGCAAAGAAGCAAAAATTTACAATTTAGGAGATTACGTTATGGTAAAAAATTTTATTAGCACTCCAGGAGTATCGAAGAAAATAGTTCCAAAGTTTAAGGGCCCGTATAAGATAAAAAAAGTTCTTGGTAATAATAGATATGTAGTAAAAGATGTAGAAGGGTTGCAATTAGGTCAAATCCCTTACGAAGGTACTTGGGAAGCGGCAAATATGAAACCATGGTTTAAAAAATAATAATGTTTAAAGATAACCGGGACGGTTACAGGTCAGGACGGCCGAGTTGTGGCAGCACTGCTGTAATAATCTACACATATATATATATACATACCTTTATTATTGTGAATATTGTTAGATATCGCGGTGGCAGTAACTGCACGAACAGTTGAATTTACGCGTTCTACCGTGCAGACGTGTACATGCGATTGAATAAATAAAATGCATTAAACATTGTTTTGTTCCTACCACAATATATATATATATATATATATATATATATATATATATATATATATATATATATATATATATATATATATATATATATATATATATATATATATATATATATATTATATATATATATATATATATATATATATATATATATATATATATATATATATAGAGTAACCCTGCCATCCATCTATTCAAATTGGCAAAATGGATAAAGTTTGTAATAAATGCAACGCATTTAAATTTAAAAATGAAACCGATGGAATGTGTTGTGCTGGCGGAAAAGTTAAATTAACACCATTAAGTCCACCACCTGAGCCATTATTCTCTTTGGTTGGTGGCAGAACAAATCAGTCAAAACATTTCTTGAAATTCATTCAGTCGTACAATTGTTGCTTTCATATGACATCATTTGGAGCACAACACATTGTTCGTGATAGATTTATGCCAACTTTTAAGGTAAATAATGTGGTTTTCAATTCAGATATTAATATATGTTTTGATTTATACGAAAATACTAACCAAATTTATACGAAAATACTAACCAATTTGTTGAATATTAATTAAAGATTCAGGGTCAGGTGTACCATAAAATTGGTTCGTTATTGCCATTCGACAACCAAGAGTATCGCTTTCTACAAATTTATTTCATGGGAAATGGAGATGAAGAAGTTGATCAGCGTTATTCAATAAATCCGAAATTAAGCAAACCATTTATTCGTGAATTACAAATATTATTACAAGAACATAATGAATTGGTTAGAATGTTTAAATCACAAATTGATAATGTGCCTGCTTTCAATTATGGAATAAGAATAAATGCGGATAAAACGCCAGCTGGCCAACATGTAGGAAGATTTAATGCACCAAGATTTGAAGATGAAGTAGCGATTGTCATGGTTGGAGAAGAATTCAATAGGCGTGATATTATTTTGCAACGTAGAAATGACCAGTTGGAAAATGTTAGTGAAACACACCGTTCTTATGATTCATTGCAATATCCGCTAATTTTTTGGCAAGGTGAAGATGGGTACCATTTCAATTTAAGAATGATTAATCATTCAACCGGTGCGTACAAAATAAACTAATTTTAAGGAATGATATTAAAACATAATGGAATATATTTTTATTTCTTTTTATGGCAGGTGCGGGAACTGATAAGAAGGTTAGCGCTATGAATTATTACGCGTATCGATTAATGGTTTGACAAAATGAATACAATCACATTTTGCATTGTCGTAAGCTTTTTCATCAGTACATTGTTGATATGTATGCAAAAATTGAAACTGAACGTTTAAATTTCATCAAATATAACCAAGCAAAACTACGTTCAGAAGAATACATTCATTTGCGTGATGCTATTAACAATGATGTGGATCCAATTGATATTGGCAATATGGTGATTTTACCATCGTCATATGTTGGTGGACCACGACATATGCATGAATACGCGCAAGATGCAATGTGTTATGTGCGTCATTATGGAAGACCTGATTTATTTATAACTTTCACGTGCAATCCGCAATGGACAGAAATTAAAGAACATTTATTTGAAGGTGAAGGGCCAGCAGACCGACATGATATAACTGCACGTGTATTTAAGCAAAAGATGAAATCATTAATGGACATGTTGATAAAATTAAAAATATTTGGTGAAGTACGTTGCTGGATGTATTCGATTGAATGGCAAAAGAGAGGACTACAACACGCTCACATTTTAATTTGGATGGTTGACAAAATAACACCAGAACAAATTGATAGCGTTATATCAGCAGAAATTCCTGATCCTGAAATTGATCCTGAATTGCATGAAATTGTTACCAAAAAGTTTAGTTAGTTTGAATATGAATTGCAAGATGGAAAGCGTACAAAAAATTATCCACAAGCATTAGTTTCTGAAACCATTACTGGAAATGATGGGTATCCAAAATATCGTCGACGATCAACACAAGATAATGGTAGATCAACAACTGTCAAAGTGGGAACACAAGAAATCGAGGTTGACAATCGTTTGATTGTCCCATTTTCACCAATTTTATCAAAAACTTTTAAGGCTCACATTAACGTTGAAAACTGCAATTCAGTTAAAGCGATCAAATATATATCACGACAGGTAGTGATATGGCTGCTTTCGGTGTTGCTGAAAATGATGAAATAAAACATTACCGAACTGGTCGATACATCAGCAGTAATGAAGCAGTACGGCGTATACTCTCTTTTGCAATACATGAAAGATACCCGACCGTTCAATATTTAGCTGTTCATTTTGGAAAATGGTCTGCGTATTTGTTTTAATGAACAAAATGCAGTACAATGAGCAATTGCGCCACCAAATACAACTTTGACCGCATTTTTTAAATTGTGCAGAGCTTGGTGGTAAACGACATTTTTAGTATTGCCATTTTCACAAAAAATGAATAAAGACGACGGCTTCCCAACACGTGAACGTGCAACATAAAGTTGATCGTGTGAAAAACAGAAATTCTAAATTTATTCCGCAAACTTGCAGCGACTGGCCTTGAGCTTTATTAATAGTCATTGCAAAAGCCAAACGAATGGGAAACTGTAATCGTTGAAATTGAAATGGCATATCAGTGGGAATCATTGGGATGCGTGGTATTAAAACATCTTCGCCTTTGAATTTCCCATTTAAAATTGTTGCTTCAATTACATAATTCATTAATTTTTTTACCGCCAGTCTTGTTCCGTTGCATAATTTTGGTGGATTTATATTACGAAGCATAATGATTGTAGATCTGATTTTCAATTGTAAATTATGCGGTGGCATTCCAGGCAAATCAAGAGAATTCAAAACTCAGTTGGGTAATGTACTACGTCTTCTTGATTCTTCACAGTATCAACAGATTTATATGTGATCAATTCACCATCTATTTGAGATTGAATGATGAAATTCACATCATTGACATCCTTATTTTTTCCTGCCAATATAGCTCTTTCACTCAACCAAGCATGATTTTTGTATTGCTATTGTATATTTGGGAAGACTGTTTCAATTAGTGTGAATGGTTGTGTGAATATGCAAAACTCTCTCGGAATTTTAATGAAACCATCATTATCAATTGGCATTTTACCATCACCCATTAAAAGCAATTGCTTTGGAAATGTTGCAGCTGATTGATCATTTTGCAATTGCACACGAACATTGGTGGTGAGTCTTAACGTTTTAACGTATCTCCATACATTTGATAGCTTCAAACACGCATTTATTTCATCAGCTGGTGTTGATTTTGAGATAACAGGTTGTGTTTGTCTAAAGTCTCCTGCTAAGAATATTAAAGCACCACCAAATAAATTTTGATTTCCACGGAAATCTCTCATTGTTCGATCCAAAGCTTCAATTGATTTCTTGTGTGCCATTCTGCATTGATCCCACAACAAAATATCAAATTGTTTCAAAACTCTAGCCATGCCAGAGGTTTTTGATAAATTGCATGATGGTGCAATCGTCATATTCAAAGGCAATTTCAGCGCTGAATGCGCCGTCCTACAACCATCCAATGAAGTGGCTGCATTTCCAGAAGTACAGTTGCTAGAATTAAAGTTATCAAAAAAGTTTTGCCAGTACCACCAGGTGCATCCAAAAAGTACATTCCACCATTACCATTATCAATTTCTTGCATAATTTTTTTATAAGCTAGTTTTTGCTGTTGATTTAATTTAGGAATATTTTCTTGAACATAATTTGTCAGCACATTTGGATCGTAATTCTGTTCTCGAAGCAAATCTTGATTAAAAATATCATTTCTTGAACGATTTGGTGATGGCATACCTAACTGAGCCAAAGGTGTACTCGCCATTCCTAAACACATATCCTCAATCAATATCAAAGCCTCATTATACATTTCCTCTATATAATTCAATTGAGCATTAATATTTAAGGTGCGTATTCGATGTAAAATATCTTCCGTCATGTAATCACGAAATTTCATCCATAAATCAGATGGATTAGCCGGATTGCACGTTGAGATAATGATAGAAAATAAAATTCTAATTTGTTGTGGATATGCTGATACCGATGCATCAGTTAATGTATTTTCCCAATGTGTATCGTGCTGAAGCAATCCTAGTTTTTGACATGCTTCACGGTAAGTGGCGCATAATTGTCCATCAAGAGTTCTCAAATAATTAAATGATGTTGGACCATGAACATTTATCAAAAGCAAACGCAAATTAAAACACTCATCATTATTTGGGTGAACTGTGTAAATTCGACCTAAAGCATCAGTTTCAAACACATTTGGATGACCTTGAACAGGTTTGCCTTGCTTTCGACGTTGAAATTCCTTTTTTGATGCATTCCAAGTATAATATGATTGAACTTGAGCAATGTTCTTACAAATGAATCTTCTTGGCACAATTTAAAAAATGCGGTCAAAGTTGTATTTGGTGGCGCAATTGCTCATTGTACTGCATTTTTTTCATTAAAACAAATACGCTGACCATTTTCCAAAATGAACAGCTAAATATTGAACGGTCGGGTATCTTTCATGTATTGCAAAAGAGAGTATACGCCATACTGCTTCATTACTGCTGATGTATCGACCAGTTCGGTAATGTTTATTTCATCATTTTCAGCAACACCGAAAGCAGCCATATCACTACCTATCGTGATATATTTACAAATATATTTGATCGCTTTAACTGAATTGCAGTTTTCAACGTTAATGTGAGCCTTAAAAGTTTTTGATAAAATTGGTGAAAATGGGACAATCAAACGATTGTCGACCTCGATTTCTTGTGTTCCCACTTTGACAGTTGTTGATCTACCATTATCTTGTGCTGATCGTCGACGATATTTTGGATACCCATCATTTCCAGTAATGGTTTCAGAAACTAATGCTTGTGGATAATTTTTTGTACGCTTTCCATCTTGCATACATACTGAATTCATATTCAAACTACGGCATGGTCCATGAATCATGTTTTTGGTAACAATTTCATGCAATTCAGGATCAATTTCAGGATCAGGAATTTCTGCTGATATAACGCTATCAATTTGTTCTGGTGTTATTTTGTCAACCATCCAAATGAAAATGTGAGCATGTGGTAGTCCTCTCTTTTGCCATTCAATCGAATACATCCAGCAACGTACCTCACCAAATATTTTTAATTTTATCAACATGTCCATTAATGATTTCATCTTTTGCTTAAATACACGTGCAGTTATATCATGTCGGTCTGCTGGCCCTTCACCTTCAAATAAATGTTCTTTGATTTCTGTCCATTGCGGATTGCACGTGAAAGTTATAAATAAATCAGGTATTCCATAATGACGCGCATAACACATTGCATCTTGCGCGTATTCATGCATATGTCGTGGTCCACCAACATATGACGATGGTAAAATCACCATATTGCCAATATCAATTGGATCCACATCATTGTTAATAGCATCACGCAAATGAATGTATTCTTCTGAACCTAGTTTTGCTTGGTTGTATTTGATGAAATTTAAACGTTCAGTTTCAATTTTTGCATACATATCAACAATGTACTGATGAAAAAGCTTACGACAATGCAAAATGTGATTGTATTCATTTTGTCAAACCATTAATCGATACGCGTAATAATTCATAGCGCTAACCTTTTTATCAGTTCCCGCACCTGCCATAAAAAGAAATAAAAATATATTCCATTATGTTTTAATATCATTCCTTAAAATTAGTTTATTTTGTACGCACCGGTTGAATGATTAATCATTCTTAAATTGAAATGGTACCCATCTTCACCTTGCCAAAATATTAGCGGATATTGCAATGAATCATAAGAACGGTGTGTTTCACTAACATTTTCCAACTGGTCATTTCTACGTTGCAAAATAATATCACGCCTATTGAATTCTTCTCCAACCATGACAATCGCTACTTCATCTTCAAATCTTGGTGCATTAAATCTTCCTACATGTTGGCCAGCTGGCGTTTTATCCGCATTTATTCTTATTCCATAATTGAAAGCAGGCACATTATCAATTTGTGATTTAAACATTCTAACCAATTCATTATGTTCTTGTAATAATATTTGTAATTCACGAATAATTGGTTTGCTTAATTTCGGATTTATTGAATAACGCTGATCAACTTCTTCATCTCCATTTCCCATGAAATAAATTTGTAGAAAGCGATACTCTTGGTTGTCGAATGGCAATAACGAACCAATTTTATGGTACACCTGACCCTGAATCTTTAATTAATATTCAACAAATTGGTTAGTATTTTCGTATAAATTTGGTTAGTATTTTCGTATAAATCAAAACATATATTAATATCTGAATTGAAAACCACATTATTTACCTTAAAAGTTGGCATAAATCTATCACGAACAATGTGTTGTGCTCCAAATGATGTCATATGAAAGCAACAATTGTACGACTGAATGAATTTCAAGAAATGTTTTGACTGATTTGTTCTGCCACCAACCAAAGAGAATAATGGCTCAGGTGGTGGACTTAATGGTGTTAATTTAACTTTTCCGCCAGCACAACACATTCCATCGGTTTCATTTTTAAATTTAAATGCGTTGCATTTATTACAAACTTTATCCATTTTGCCAATTTGAATAGATGGATGCGAAGCGTAATCAATGTTATGATCATAATTAAAACCTGTACGATCCAAATTTCCAATTGAATGGCTACGTCTCCATTGTTGCCTGTTTTGATTGTCACGTTCAGTGTTACGTTCACGATCTCTTCTGTTTCTAACTCTCATACTTTCAATACATTCTTCTCGTTGTTCTTGATTTTGATTTGATCTTGATCGTGCCTTTCGTGGCCTTGCTAATTCATTACTTTCTAATCGCTCTTGTTCATCCTGATTAGATCTATTTAAACGTATTTGACTGCTGTGGCGTGTTCGTCGGCCAATTTGTGAACGGCTTCGTCGCGGCATTGTTGATTAATTTTTAATTTTTTTTTTATGCAAAAGATTTTAATTTTAACTGAAAGACTACAAATCAATAATTAAAAAATGTCAATGCTCACACTGTAAACTTAAATGACAATCAATAAACACACAGAAATTAAATAAGTCAAATGACGCGAGCTAGCAGAGCCTTATACCGACAAAATGTAATTCTCATAAGAAAAAAAATACATTTTATATGGGGAAAACACATCATCATAAAAGTGTGCGTATAACGCAAATTCGTAAAAATTTTTCGAAGTTTTTTTTTAAAAACCATCAGTGAAAGTAGACCTTTCTAATGCATATACTCGTTTGAAAATCGGTTGAGTGGTACATAGGACAACTTATTTTTATATACATAGATATATATATATATATATATATATATATATATATATATATATATATATATATATATATATATATATATATATATATATAGATATATATATATATATATATATATATATATATATACATATATATATATATATATATATATATATATATATATATATATATATATATATATATATATATATATATATATATATATATATATATATATATATATATATATATATACGAGTATATACGATGAAGGGAGATAGCAGCAGCACGTCAAATAGTGCCAACGGACCGGGACTGATGATAGCATTGGCATATATGGCGCATGACAGGAATGCACCACCGGAAGGGTTTGCGTTATTAACGGCCAGCTTAACCGCTAGAGGTACTCCCCTACTCCTTGGATGGGACGCCTCATATAAAATCAACCAAAGACTTGGACAAGCAACTGAATAATCTTGAGGCAGTATTTACTACAGGCTTTAAGAACTCCTGTCCAATTAGTAGCAGTAAAAAATCCTTTCCACCCTGGTAGAATACAGAACTTTCAAAACACGGGAAAAGAACAAGGATACTATTTAACCCATGTTTTAAGGATACAAATTTGCGGGTATACAAAGATAGCCTCAAGACCTACAAAAAATCTATCAGGAAAGCCAAGGGTGAGGGCTGGAAAGATTTATGTCAGTCAATTGAGTCAGTTTCAAACTCTGCAAGACTCAGCAACGTGTTTTCAAAGCAATATACCAACCCATCCTTTAAAAAAAGAGGACGGAGCGTGGACGGAAACATCGGCTGAGGCACTTGACACACTTATAAATATGTATTTTCCAGATTGCTGGGGCCATATCAGTAACTTTAATTCATTGCCAGTGTGCGAGTCCATAGTAACGGAGGAAAAAATTAAGCACTCAATTAATAATTTCTCTCCCTATAAATCACCGGGGATGGATGGTTTAATCCCAATTATGATACAAAAACTACAGGATGTGGTAATTTCATGGCTTGAGGTGATTTATAGGACAAGCATAGGATTCACATATATTCCGTCAGTTGGAGAAGAGTAAAGGTAGTGTTCATTCCCAAGGCAGAGAAAATCGGTCACAAGTCAGCCAAGGACTTTAGGCCTATTAGGTTTACCTCGTTTTCATTGAAGACGATGGAAGCGGTGATTGAATTGTAACAACATGTGAACTGAAGCTATCATATATTCTCTCAACAGGGTGGGTTTAGAAGATATATATATATATATATATATATATATATATATATATATATATATATATATATATATATATATATATATATATATATTAACTGGATACTTCTCTCCTAATCGCCGATTGGGTTATAAACATGCCACAAAACGTATGTTATTGTATTATCCAGCAACGCGGGCAGGGTTACTCTAGTATATATATATATATATATATATATATATATATATATATATATATATATATATATATATATATATATATATATGTATGTATGTATAATTATATGTATTTTAAAGAAGTCATTTGACAAAATCAAATATGCATTAATCCCAATGGATACTTCTCTCCTAATCGCCGATTGGGTTATAAACATTCCACAAAACGGAACCATAAAATTAGAGCTCAAAGGAGTAACGAGAGACACAACTATAAACAGGGGTTTTCCGCAAGGTGTGGTCCTCTCTCCCGTCCTCTGTACGTTGGTTATTTAGAACACAGCGTTAGACTGACGATATTGTTATATATATTGTGGGTGCCCATGAGGAGACCATCGCCTGCTGTCTCCTTCAATGGGATCTAAGAATAACCAGCAGCTAGTGCAAGGAAAAATTACTATCCTTAAATCCACTGTAGTCTACAATTGTGCCATTCACCAATGGAAGAAAAGTCAATTTGACGAAATTTTGGTGAAATGGAACAATTTTATAATCTTCGAAAGAGGTGAAATATCTAGAAGCAGTGGACAAAAAGCTTAATTGGAACTCTTATTCAAATTAGATAACTAATAATGCGACAAGTGCACTAATTGCATTCCAAGAGCTTTTGGTAAATCCTGGCGAATCTCGCCCAAACTAACATACTGGTCATAAAATACCATTGTACGACCAATTGTCACCTCTGCAACTCTGGCTTGGTGGCCCAAGGTAAGACAAAAAGCGACCGGTAAGAAATTAAATAAAGCCGATCGTTTAGTATGCGTGGGAGTCACGGAGGCGATGCGGAACGGCCCCACAGATGATGTGGGGGTAATCACGGTCATTCCTCCGATAACCATAACCATTGAGAGGGAGGTAAAGCATTACGCCTTTTGGACTTCCCCAACATAAAAAGGGTGATCTTTGTGGTCATATGAGGGTACTTGATCCCTTTTCTGAATGATCCCCTTATAAGGTTATATAACAATATGTTGAGAAAAATATACTATTAACTACACTCTTTGAGGTTCACATCCCTGCAAGAGATAAGTTTGAGGGATACATTACCGAAATTCCACAAGATGCCCTGGTATGTTACTGAAAGACGGTAGTACAGGATTAAGAGACCATTGCCTGCATTGTGGGACCATTGTTCCAAAGATGGCTTCCTATGTGGAAGACTTCCACAATATTTTAAGCTTTGAAGTCTTTGCCATCGAAGCTTGTATCCGAGGATGCCTTCATAGAAGAATGAAGGGCAAGCTTATATTAATAATGTCAGATAGCCAGGCTGCTCTTACGGCACTGTGATCGTACCACTATATTTATTTATCTATTTATTTATTTCAGTCTACTGATAATTAAATCTTACAGAGTATAGGTACAAAGTTTAATTAAATGTTATAAAAAGATTTATCCTAAAACGATTTTCATCTACATTAAAGTTTAATGAGCTGCTATACTTATTACAAATGCGAATACACCTATTAATAGGTTCATTAGAGGCATATTAATTTTTATAAAATTCATCAACAAAGATTCGGTTGTTTCTAAGAAATCTAGGAGCTTCATATAATGCAAAATAGTTTGATAGCTCTTTACACTCAATTTTGCCTACTAATCTGTGAATAGTATTGAAGACCCAAAAGCTTTCGTCTACTATCGTAAGAAGTCAAACCATCCCGCGAAAAAAATTTTTTTAGCGCATATCTGGTTATATTTTTTTGCATTCTTTCGATGCGATTTAAACTTTCGTCATAAAAAGGGCTCCAAATAATTGAACAATATTCCAGTAAACTACGCACAAGGGAGACATATAGCGCCTTTATCGTAACTAATCTTTGAAATCTTAAATGAAGCCAACCATGGAGCAGGACTTTGAAACCATATAATCATAATGACTCTTGAAACTAAAATTTCAGTTAAAAATTACACCCAAGTCTTTCATCTCTTTCTTACGTTCCAAAACACAATCATACAGTCTGTATACATAAAAAAAGAGTCTACTGATCTGGTGTAAGTAACTACTAAGCACTTATTAATATTGGAAAAAGAAATTCTTATGCAAACTTGTTCAATTCGTTTGTCATTCATTGACTGTAACTGGACAAGTTTATTGGAAATATTAGCTTTTACCGATATTAAAACCCCACCACCGCGTTCATAGCCAGAGGATATTGGACATCGATCGCATCGATAAACACAGTAATCATCATCAAAGAGTTCAGCTGAATTAATACCTTCGTGAAGGCAAGTTTCTGTTAGCGCTATGATATCGTATTCATGGAGAGACATAGCAAGCTGGAACTGGGATATTTTTGTTCTTACTCCTCCAGCATTTTGATAATAAAGCGAAAAACAAAATTTTTGTTTTTGTAAGTTTAATCGAGCTTCATAAGTGTACTTTAGTTGCTTTCTCTCTTGGCTTGTGGTGGTTAAGCAATTATAGGACCGTATGTTTTTCGGCGATTTTTGGAAATAACTGAAATGGACGCACTTTAACGTTAGCATGGCCACGCTTACTGGTTGGACGGGAAGAAGGGGATTAGGGTTAAACCCTGAGAAAATGGAATTAATCCTCTTTTCTAAGAAAAATAGATCTCCTGCGGTCTCCCCGCTAATATACAAAGGTGTGGAAATTCCGATGAAGGAGACAGTTAGATATTTGGGACTAGTACTAGATAGAAAACTTACCTGGAAACCCAATATTGAAGAAAGAGTCAGGAAGGCCAATATTGCTTTGTACACATGTAAAAAAGCGGTCGGAATCAGGTGGGGGCTATCCCCACGAATTATGCACTGGCTATACATTTCGGTGGTCAGACCCATATTGCTATATGGAATACTGGTATGGTGGTCAGCCACTCAGAAACAAAGCTATTTGAAGCTTCTGAGCAAGGTCCAAAGAACGGCTTTTTTATGTATCTCTGGTGCCTTAAGGACCACGCCTACTAAAGCTTTAGAAGTAATACTCAACCTACCTACATTAGAGCTGGTAGGGAAACAAGTGGCCGCCACATCAGCACTAAGGCTGAAATGTGCGGCGTTATGGCATGATCGGCAGATTGGTCACTCGACTATTGCGCATACCTGGAGTAGTTCTGTCAACACATTGACCACTCTATACCTAATCTCAACTTCGATAGGCACTTCCAGACATATATTCCGTCTAGAAGAGAGTGGCAAACACCAATGCCATGGAGAAGGGGGGAACTTAATTTCTACACTGACGGATCCAAACTTGACGATAGAGTTGGTTTTGGAGTTTTCTCACAAGAATTGGGACTGGAACTTTCTTTCCGTCTCCACGACCACTGCAGTGATTATCAAGCAGAGATCCTAGCCATAAAGGAGGTAGCCGTCTACTTAAATAGACATGCCGTAACAAAAAATATTATAAATATCTACTCGGATAGACAGGCGGCCATCTTGTCAATGAATTCGGTGGCACTGAAATCAAAGGTTGCTCAGGACTGCCGAGCAGCCCTAAATGATATCAGTACCGCTTTCAAGGTACGCCTTATATACGTTCCGGGGCATAGAGATATTGCGGGAAACTGTAGGGCTGATGACTTAGCCAGACGGGGTACCAACCTTCCTTTAGGTATGGACAGATGTGAAATTGGAATACCTATTGCCACCTGTAAACTGATGCTGAAGGATAGGGTCGTGTGTGGGACCAATGGGTCTTGGGCACAAGAGGGCACTTGCTTAACGACTAGGCTAATGTGGCCGGAACTTAATAGTAGGAAAACTAGAGACTTGCTTGCCCTGCCGAGAGAGAATATCTCTAAGGTCGTGGCATGTATTACTGGTCACTGGCTTTTCGGCAGACATGCTCTCAGGCTGGGAGTATTCTCTCATGAATACTGCAGAAGCTGTGGGGATGAGGATGAGGAGGAGACTGTGGAGCATCTCTTCTGTAGTTGCCCCGCTCTGGCCAGAAGCAGAGCGGGCTCTTTAGGCAAATACGCTTTTGGCTCTCTTACAGAGGTGTCTAGCGCGAAGATCAAACAAATCCTGCGCTTTATTAGGGCTTCGAAATGGTTCGACGAGTAAATCGGAGGTGCGTTGTGGCGCGGTGGTATCACAATAGACCCATGGTGGTCTGAGTGAGCTGGTCCTTGAACTGGCTGCCACATTAACCTAACCTAACCTATGCAAAGTTGTTCAATTCGTTTGTCATTCACTGACTGTAACTGGACAAGTTTATTGGAAATATTAGCTCTTACCGATATTAAAACCCCACCACCGCGTTCATAGCCAGAGGATATTGGACATCGATCGCATCGATAAGCACAGTAATCATCATCGAAGAGTTCAGCTGAATTAATACCTTCGTGAAGGCAAGTTTCGGTTAGCGCTATGATATCGTATTCATGGAGAGACATAGAAAGCTGGAACTGGGATATTTTTGTTCTTACTCCTCCAGCATTTTGATAATAAAGCGAAAAACAAAATTTTTGTTTTTGTAAGTTGAATCGAGCTTCATAAGTGTACTTTAGTTGCTTTCTCTCTTGGCTTGTGTTGGTTAAGCAATTATAGGACCGTATGTTTTTCGGCGATTTTTGGAAATAACTGAAATGGACGCACTTTAATGTTAGCAGGCCACAGATCCGAACCCAGTAACTTTTCGTAATATAAATCAGCTACACCCAATTTAAAGTTGACTCTCTTCAGGGAATCCAGTGAAACATCCTTCTTCACTACTTTATAGCATGAGAGAAGATGTTTCTCAATCCCATGATATTTGCAGCTGTTACAGAAGAAGAAAATGATGCCAGGTGTGCCCACTTCATTTAAACAGCTACATCAAGTTCAGAGTTAGCATGCTTCTGGCCAACGACAGTCAAAGATATTGTCTATACCAAACAGAGGTATCTCCAAATAGGCTTGTCTGATATCTGATTCCAGATTCGTATCTGTGAGTGTCCAATGATCAAAAGTAAGAGATTTAAACTTCTTGGTTTTTCACAGTTCTCAGATTCTCCCACAATTTGGAAAAGTTTGCAGGAGTATAGTCTGGACCTAGTTAAAGAACCAGATTGTTATTTGAGCCGATTTGGACAAAGACCACGACTCTCTACCTCTATATATTTCACTTATTTAATATTCTTAGAATTAAGATAGCTTATGTCCAGTATGTGTTGATGGGACAGTGACAACATTTGGCAGTGTAGGTCCTATTAAATTATATGCAAATTGTGGACGGGATATATTATTATGTATATATATATATATATATATATATATATATATATATATATATATATATATATATATATATATATATATATATATATATATATATATATGTATATATATATATATATATATATATATATATATATATATATATATATATATATATATATATATATATATATATATATATGGTGTGCTCTTCGATTTTGTACTATTCGAATAAATGTATCAAAGAAACTGTATTCAGTTTTGTGTAAAAAATGAAATTAAATGCGCAAGGACATTTGAAATGTTGACTGTGGCCTTTGGCGAGTCTACTATGAGCAGAACACAAGTTCAATTGTGGTATAAGCGGTTTAAGGAAGGCCGAAAAGATGTCAATGACGATGCTCGTCCTGGCCGCCCGAGCACGTCAACAACCGATGAAAACATTGACACAGTGAAGAAAATGATTTTGGATAATCGTCGAATCACTATCAGAGAGGTTGCTGATGATGTTGGCATATCGTTCGGCTCATGCCAAGTGTACGTATGTGTTAGGCATGAAACGTGCGGCAGCGAAGATTGTTCCAAAATTGCTAAATTTTGAGCAAAAACAACGTCGCATGGACATCGCCCCTTTATTTTTTGATCACACCTCGTATATATATATATATATATATATATATATATATATATATATATATATATATATATATATATATATATATATATATATATATATATATATATATATATATATATATATATATATATATATATATATATATATATATATATATATATATATATATATATATATATATATATATATATATATATATATATATATATATATATATATATATATATATATATATATATATATATATATATATATATATATATATATATATATATATATATATATATATATATATATATATATATATATATATATATATATATATATATATATATATACATATATATATATATATATATATATATATATATATATATATATATATATATATATATATATATATATATATATACATATATATATATATATATATATATATATATATATATATATATATATATATATATATATATATATATATATATATATATATATATATATATATATATATATATATATATATATATATATATATATATATATATATATATATATATATATATATATATATATATATATATATATATATATATATATATATATATATATATATATATATATATATATATATATATATATATATACGAGGTGTGATCAAAAAATAAAGGGGCGATGTCCATGCGACGTTGTTTTTGCTCAAAATTTAGCAATTTTGGAACAATCTTCGCTGCCGCACGTTTCATGCCTAACACATACGTACACTTGGCATGAGCCGAACGATATGCCAACATCATCAGCAACCTCTCTGATAGTGATTCGACGATTATCCAAAATCATTTTCTTCACTGTGTCAATGTTTTCATCGGTTGTTGACGTGCTCGGGCGGCCAGGACGAGCATCGTCATTGACATCTTCTCGGCCTTCCTTAAACCGCTTATACCACAATTGAACTTGTGTTCTGCTCATAGTAGACTCGCCAAAGGCCACAGTCAACATTTCAAATGTCCTTGCGCATTTAATTTCATTTTTTACACAAAACTGAATACAGTTTCTTTGATCCATTTATTCGAATAGTACAAAATCGAAGAGCACACCATATATATATATATATATATATATATATATATATATATATATATATATATATATATATATATATATATATATATATATATATATATATATATATATATATATATATATATATATATACATATATATATATATATATATATATATATATATATATATATATATATATATATATATATATATATATATATATATATATATATACATAATAATATATCCCGTCCACAATTTGCATATAATTTAATAGGACCTACACTGCCAAATGTTGTCACTGTCCCATCAACACATACTGGACATAAGCTATCTTAATTCTAAGAATATTAAATAAGTGAAATATATAGAGGTAGAGAGTCGTGGTCTTTGTCCAAATCGGCTCAAATAACAATCTGGTTCTTTAACTAGGTCCAGACTATACTCCTGCAAACTTTTCCAAATTGTGGGAGAATCTGAGAACTGTGAAAAACCAAGAAGTTTAAATCTCTTACTTTTGATCATTGGACACTCACAGATACGAATCTGGAATCAGATATCAGACAAGCCTATTTGGAGATACCTCTGTTTGGTATAGACAATATCTTTGACTGTCGTTGGCCAGAAGCATGCTAACTCTGAACTTGATGTAGCTGTTTAAATGAAGTGGGCACACCTGGCATCATTTTCTTCTTCTGTAACAGCTGCAAATATCATGGGATTGAGAAACATCTTCTCTCATGCTATAAAGTAGTGAAGAAGGATGTTTCACTGGATTCCCTGAAGAGAGTCAACTTTAAATTGGGTGTAGCTGATTTATATTACGAAAAGTTACTGGGTTCGGATCTGTGGCCTGCTAACATTAAAGTGCGTCCATTTCAGTTATTTCCAAAAATCGCCGAAAAACATACGGTCCTATAATTGCTTAACCAACACAAGCCAAGAGAGAAAGCAACTAAAGTACACTTATGAAGCTCGATTCAACTTACAAAAACAAAAATTTTGTTTTTCGCTTTATTATCAAAATGCTGGAGGAGTAAGAACAAAAATATCCCAGTTCCAGCTTTCTATGTCTCTCCATGAATACGATATCATAGCGCTAACCGAAACTTGCCTTCACGAAGGTATTAATTCAGCTGAACTCTTCGATGATGATTACTGTGCTTATCGATGCGATCGATGTCCAATATCCTCTGGCTATGAACGCGGTGGTGGGGTTTTAATATCGGTAAGAGCTAATATTTCCAATAAACTTGTCCAGTTACAGTCAGTGAATGACAAACGAATTGAACAACTTTGCATAGGTTAGGTTAGGTTAATGTGGCAGCCAGTTCAAGGACCAGCTCACTCAGACCACCATGGGTCTATTGTGATACCACCGCGCCACAACGCACCTCCGATTTACTCGTCGAACCATTTCGAAGCCCTAATAAAGCGCAGGATTTGTTTGATCTTCGCGCTAGACACCTCTGTAAGAGAGCCAAAAGCGTATTTGCCTAAAGAGCCCGCTCTGCTTCTGGCCAGAGCGGGGCAACTACAGAAGAGATGCTCCACAGTCTCCTCCTCATCCTCATCCCCACAGCTTCTGCAGTATTCATGAGAGAATACTCCCAGCCTGAGAGCATGTCTGCCGAAAAGCCAGTGACCAGTAATACATGCCACGACCTTAGAGATATTCTCTCTCGGCAGGGCAAGCAAGTCTCTAGTTTTCCTACTATTAAGTTCCGGCCACATTAGCCTAGTCGTTAAGCAAGTGCCCTCTTGTGCCCAAGACCCATTGGTCCCACACACGACCCTATCCTTCAGCATCAGTTTACAGGTGGCAATAGGTATTCCAATTTCACATCTGTCCATACCTAAAGGAAGGTTGGTACCCCGTCTGGCTAAGTCATCAGCCCTACAGTTTCCCGCAATATCTCTATGCCCCGGAACGTATATAAGGCGTACCTTGAAAGCGGTACTGATATCATTTAGGGCTGCTCGGCAGTCCTGAGCAACCTTTGATTTCAGTGCCACCGAATTCATTGACAAGATGGCCGCCTGGCTATCCGAGTAGATATTTATAATATTTTTTGTTACGGCATGTCTATTTAAGTAGACGGCTACCTCCTTTATGGCTAGGATCTCTGCTTGATAATCACTGCAGTGGTCGTGGAGACGGAAAGAAAGTTCCAGTCCCAATTCTTGTGAGAAAACTCCAAAACCAACTCTATCGTCAAGTTTGGATCCGTCAGTGTATATATGCAGTGTATATATGCATATATATATATATATATATATATATATATATATATATATATATATATATATATATATATATATATATATATATATATATATATATATATATATATATATATATATATATATATATATATATATATATATATATATATATATATATATATATATATATATATATATATATATATATATATATATATATATATATATATATATATATATATATATATATATATATATATATATATATATATATATATATATATATATATATATATATATATATATATATATATATATATATATATATATATATATATATATATATATATATATATATATATATATATATATATATATATACATACTCGTATCTATATAAGAGTATATACATATACACTTGGCAGAAAAATTGTATGTACAACCGATGAAAACAACAAATTGAAGTTATTTATGCAATGTCGTGATGATTTTTTAAACTTTTTAGTTAGTGCAGTATCATAGTCTGTTAGCCTTACTTTATAGTTGGAAAAAAAATTTGGCAAAAACAACAAACAAAAAATAATTGTACTTAAATACAAAAAGATCGAAATTCAACGCAGAAAAAGTCTACGTACAAAACCATAAAGATACTTATTGAGGCAAATAAATTCTCCAAAATATTAAGACAGTGGGGGTATTCTAATTGCTACATACTTGGTTATTAATAACTTCAAAAAGACGGGTAAATTAACACCAAAACCAAGCTCTGTTCGTCCAGCAATATTAAGTAACAGGGTCTTATTAGGCAAGTAAAAGTCAATCCACGACTAACAGCAGCAGAACTGGCAAAGAATGTTGGGGAGAAGCACACAAACAAATTATGTGCCAATACTTTGAAAAATTTAAGAAAAACACCACTACCGTGGCCATATCGCTCGCAAGAAACAGTATGTTTCAAAAGTTAATAGACTAAAACGAAGAATTCGGCAAAAAATATTGAAATGAAGGTCAAAACTTCTGGAAGCAGGTAATATTTTCTGACGAAAGCAAATTTTGCATTTCTAGCATTAAAGGCCCTAAGATAGTCTGGCACACACCCGGTGCAGCCTTCCATAAAAATAATTTAACTGGCAGAGCTGAATACGGTGATAGAGGAGTGATGATCTGGTGTACAAGGCAGATTCAGGAATGGGCAAGTTTGAGTTTTTTGAGAAAAAAATGGACTACGAAAATATCTTGAAACAGAAGATGAAGACCAGCCCAAAAAATCTTTCCTTAGATCCATCATTTTACTTCTAGCACAACAATGACCCAAAGCATATAGCACTTGTTCTGAAGCTTTACCTCCTCCATAAAGCAACCCATCGGTTGGGAATGCCCCCAAAATCACCCGACTTAAATCCGATTGAACGATTATGAGATTTACAAGAACGGCGCAATCGAAATCACCATATTTCCTCGAAGGCTATGCTGAAGGACTTAATTCGGGTGGAGTGGGTTTCACAGATACCGGCATCAAAAAAATTTTAAAAATCGTCCCGGAATTGCATAAATAACTTAAATTTGATGTTTTCATATATTGTACTTATATATATATATATATATATATACATACAAACGCATGCCAACGAATGGTGGTACGCTTAGTGTGAAAATATTACAGTAAAGCAATGGTGCAAATTGCTGTTTTGAAAAACGTAAAATTAAAGTATTTGTTAAGGAGTCGGGTCCTCCCAACTACGGGCACAAAAGCTGAGTTAGTGCGGCGGCTGACATAATCAATAAACGCGATTGAAATTGAGCTCAGTGACGAGGAAATAACAAACAACGAAAACGACATGAGTGTGCAAGAACAGATTAATGAGCTGCGCGGAATGATGCAAATCGCGTTGATTGCGATCGAAAATATTCCGCGAAATGTATCGAGTACAAGTTGTGCAGGAGATAGTGACGGTAGAGTGCCACAAAGCGGAAAGTGTGTGTCTCCGTAGACGGATCCCAACTTCGTGGAAACCGATACGAGATGCTCGGTGAAAGAAATAGCCGAAACGATACCTTCCTTCGATCCGTCGGTTGACTATGGAATTTCTGCGGAACAGTTTATTGAACGGGTGAATAACGTGATAACTTCTTATAAGTGGAACGAAAAATGTTTATTGCTGGCAGTATACAGCAGAATGAAAGGAGTAGCTTGTTTGTGGTTTGACGCGATGAAAACGGCACATTCTGATTGGAACAGTTTCGCGAAAGATTTAGTGGAAGGATTCGGCGAATCGTTCGATGAAGCCGACATTAGCGCTATGATGCGAAGTGCGGTACGTGCGTCGGATGAAAAATTAACCGAGTATTGTTTCCGAATGTGCGAGATAAGGTGAAAATATAAATTAAGTGAAAGGTCTATTGTGAAATACATTCGCGGTGGACTGAATAGTAGTGAGATAAAAGTTGCCATCGCGACTCAAAGTTTTGACACGGTAAACCAGTTACGCAAGACATTAGAAGAATTTGAAAAAAATGTGTCATTAGTAGCAAAAAAAAAATATACTTAGCAAAGAGAATAAAGCAAAACAACCGGTAACTAAAGTGCGCAATTATGCAGACTCAGTGAAGATAGACAAATCAATTCAATGTTACAACTGCCAAGAGATCGGGCACATGGCAAGAGAGTGTAAGAAACCGAAAACGAGAAAACGGTACATCGATTGTAAACGATATCATCGGAGAGGCAAGCCAGAAAATTGTGTGAAAAAGGCAAATGTCAAACATTGCCAAGTGCAACCAAAGTTTGGGGAAAAATGCATAATGGTGGATCATTCAGCTTTTATTGATACGGGTAGTGAGTGCAGTATGATACGAAAAACAACTGCTAATAAAATTGAAAATGTAAGAAAACCTTGTAACATGTCGATCAGAGGCATATGTGGCGGCGAGCAGGAAATTCATCAAAAACTAGAGGAAACCGTTCACCTTAACGACGTGAATGTAAAATTAGAGTTATATGTGGTCAACGATGACACAATAACTACCGATGTACTCCTTGGGCAGGATTTATTCTCCAAACCAGGCTTGACAGCAGTAATTGGGAATACCAATCTAATATTCGCCTCATCGAAAGTGGCAAGGACTAGTGTAGAACCAAGAACTATCAACTTGGAAAACATCGTATGTAATATAGCTGATGAAAAGGTAAGGAAAGATCTGAAACATATTCTAGCCGAATATATTGATATTCTTGCGGAAAATCTGAGTAACATTGGTCTCACGGATGCCATGGAAATGACTATTGACGTGACGACGAACACACCAATAACCCAAAAGCCATATCGTGTATCAGAACGTAAGAAACACCTTGTAGAAAAGAAGCTTAATGAGCTTTTGGAAAATGACATTCTAACGAAATCTAAGTCAACATACGCTAGCCCAATGATACTGGTGAAGAAGAAGGACGGCAACGAAAGGCTTTGCTTTAACTACAGGAGACTGAATCAGCAGGTAGTAAAGGAAATATATCCAACACCAAACATTGAAGTGCGCCTGAGGGAAGCAGTGAAATACTCATATTTTTCAATTTTAGACCTAAATAGTGAATATTATCAAGTGCCAATCGAGAAAAACAGCCGGAAATATACCGCCTTCATTACAACAGAGGGGCTGTATGAATTCAAAAAGATGCCATTCGGGCTTAAAAATGATCCGGCGGTGTTTCAGAGATTAATGCAGCGTATCAAAGATAAAACAGAAACGGGCGATATGATCCATTAAATGGGCGACATTCTGGTAGGTAGCAATAGTATACCTGAAATGTACGAGAAACTAGGGCGTGTCTTCGAGGCTCTACCACAATTACATTTAACATTGAATATAAAAAAATGCGACTTTTTGAAGCAGACTGATGCCCTTAACGCTAACGGAGTGAGGCCGGGAATTGTTAAGACGGCAGCGGTGAGAGACTTTGCTACACCAGTGTCCACAACAGAGGTACGTAAATTCCTAGGATTAAGTGGGTATTTTCGACGGTTTGTTCCTGGTTATTCAATTATCAGCGAGCCACTGCGCAAGCTTCTATGTAAGGAACAGCCTTTCGAGTGGACAGATAAACAAGAGAAAGCTCTTAATTAATTGAAAACAGCACTAACATCGGAAACCGTATCGAGTAGACGCAAAACATCAAATACATAGCGATGCGAGCGCGATTGGCCTCGCTAGCGTGTTAATGCAGAATGACAATGGAGATTGGAAACCGGTGGCGTATTACAGCAGATGAACGAGTGACAGTGAGAAGAAGTTTCATAGTTATGAACTGGAAGCGTTGGCGGTAGTTAATAGTTTGAAACGTTTTCTGTACTATGTAAAGATTACTCTTATGGAATTGTTATTCATACGGGCTGTGTATGAACCGTGCACGCTATTCAAAACGGCCACAAGGCCTTTTCCTTGCCTCAAAGGTAATTAACAATACAATCGCCGCAAAAGCAAATTGGTCAGTAAGCCACAAAGGCTGTTGAAACCAAAAAAGTGAAGAGACCAGTAAGTTTTGATTCTGAACAAGTAATCTTGATTTCTTTATTAAAACGGGGTCTTTTTACCCGTGCTGACTTATATACTTTTTTTTTTTTTTTTTTTTTTAACAGTTTTGTTTATTGAATTCACTCATTTCGAGCCTAACAATAAGTAATTAAATCTTAAGAGCTAAATTAACTACATTTATCCCGCACCAGTGTTGGGCTTAGTATTAAATTTCACTACATTTTTGCCTTTTAGTTTTAATTCAATTTAAATTCATTTCATTTTAGTATCTTATATAGTAATTTTTTAATATTTAGTACATTTAATATATAGGTAAGTCCAATCTTTTGAGGCGTGTTGCTGTTTTAATTGTAGCTAAATTTTTTACCAAAGGATTTGAGTGCTCTCGAAGTTTTTTTTTTGTGTTTGAGCATAATCTCTGTGAGCTCACTTTTAACAAGAGGAATCTTGAGGTCCTTATGAATGTCAGCATTTCTAACGAACCAAGGCGCACACGTGATTGCACGCAAGATTTTCGATTGCACTCGTTGTATCAGCTCGACGTTCGATGAACTAGCATTCCCCCAAAGCTCAGCTCCGTATGCCCAAATTGGTTTGATCACTGCCTTGTACAATAGAAGTTTATGTTGTAAACGAAGTCTTGATTTGGAGTTGAGTACCCAATTTATTTTATGGGCCTTTAGCTTTATCTGCGTTCTTTTTGCCTCAATGTGGTTCCGCCAAGTTAGTCGTCTGTCTAGATGGACCCCTAGGTATGTTACAGTATTCGACTGAGGAATAGCAACATTGTTTAGTTTAATCACTCGGTATGTTTCTTTCCTAAGTGTAAACGTAACATGAATGCTCTTGGTCTCATTTACCTTAATGCGCCAATTTGCCAGCCACTCTTCCATTTTCTTCAAATGCTCCTCAAGGCGATTCGAAGCCACTATTGGATTGCTATGTATACTAAGAATAGCAGTGTGGTTTGCGAATGTTGAAGTGACTAGATGATCATCAGTAGGGAGGTCTGCAGTGAATAATAAATATAGTACAGGGCCTAGAACACTACCTTGTGGAACCCCAGCATTAATATCAAAGTCGTTTGTGGTGTATTCTCCAAATTTTACTCTGAACTTTCGGTTATCTAAATACGATTCGAGTAGCATGTGCACATTAACTGGTAAGAGTTTTTGAATTCTATATATTAATCATGCATGCCAAAGTCTGTCAAACGCTTGTGCAATATCTAAGAATATAGCAGAGCAGTATTTTTTGTCTTCAAAAGTATTTCGAATTGCACTAGTAATGCGGTTAATTTGCTCTATGGTTCTGTGATTCTTATGAAATCCAAATTGATGGTGGGGAATGATGTTGGCTTTGTATATGTGCGGCTGCAGCTTTAAAAGAAGCAGTTTCTCAAATAATTTAGAAATCACAGGGAGCAAGCTTATGGGCCGATAAGATGACGGTTGAGTTGCGTCTTTTCCGGGTTTTCGTATAATTGTAATTTGTGATATTTTCCAGGGTTGTGGAAAATACCCAATCCTAAATATTGCATTAAATAACTGCGTCACTATTTTGATGACTATTTCAGGCAAATCCACAATCATTTTTGCGGTAATTAATTCAAATCCTGGTGCTTTTTTCGGGTTTAGCTGAGTTTTATTTGCATGTTGCACTTCCTTCATTTTAACCACATCGGGATTAGTGGTATTTTAGGGGCCAAAAATGTAATTTCAAAACTGTTGGTTGGTTGGTTAGGTTGAAATACGGATTTGAGATGAATTGCAAATGCTGAAGCTTTCTCTTCGCCACTTCTTCCCAAGTTCCATTATTTTGCCTGAGTGGTGGATGAGAATTTTTAGGAGTCTTTATATTTTTATAGGCTTTCCATAAAGAATAATTAGTGTTTTGTGTTGGAGTTAGCGTCTCAGTATACTTTTTCAAACTGTTCTCTAGCTCGCAGTTCAGTGCTTCTCGGAGGCGTTTTTTTGCTAATGCTAATTTCTGCTTGGCGTAGGGTGAGCTATTTTGTTGCCACTCTCTTCTTAAGCGCCTTTTCTCCTTGACGAGACTATCGATAACTGCAGATGTTGTACAAGTTGTTGCGGAGCGGGATAATGAGGCTACTGGAGATGAGTGTGTGGCTGCAGATGTAAGAACTGAGTTGATGGGCAAAAGTGTCGAGTCAATATCGCTTGCACTCTTTAGTCCAGGACCAATGTTTATATGACTACTTATATATTGACGGTACCTGAGCCAGTTTGTTCTTCTGTTGCTTAGGTGACCTGTTTTCTTACCCAGTTGAGGTTGTTTATGTAGACATATAATAACTGACGAATGATCAGAAGCGAGCTCTAAACACGATTCTGCAGATAACAAGTTACGATCAATACCACTGGTTATTCCAAAATCGATGAGGTCGGGCACTTTTTGAGGGTCAGAGGGCCAGTATGTCGGTTGTGCTGAAGACACGAAGTCTACGATTTAGTAGTGCAGAGAACAGTTGTTTGCCTTTGGCATTTATTAACCTGGAGCCCCAAAAGGTATGTTTCGCATTATAATCACCTGCTGCCAAAAATTTGGTCCCCAATGATGTGAAGAATTGTGTGAATTGTAATTCAGTCACTGAGTATCTTGGAGGACAATAGACTGCGCTTAGTACCATTTTTTCCCTCCCAGCATTGAAGACATATTGATATTGCCTGCAGATAGTCCTTTGCATACTCTTCTATTGCATGATGCTTAAATCTATCTCTTATTAATATACCCGTACCGCCATATGCTTTATTGTCAGGTTTCTTTGTCAAGTGCGTTTTTGATAAAAGCATAATGTCAATTTGCCTAGTTTGCAGAAAGTGTTGAATTTCAAGTTTCTGTTGGCTAATACCATTTGCATTCCAATGACATATCTTTATGTAGTTCATTTTTTAGATATCAACAATTGCATAAGTTAGTTTTGAGTTTTCAACAACTCGTGCAACATGCTTTGAATTGATGTCATAAATTCTGTCATACAAATTGTTTATTTTGACTAATATACTAATACAATTATTATACACAACATTCTTATTTACTAATTATATTTTATGCTCAGGTGTGGATAAAATTATTAATTTTATTTATCGGTCCGAAATGTATTGACACTCACGTGTCCAATCATTTCGGTTCCCACAAAAAATCCAAGCAGAATGCACGCTGCCGCAGACCGTTCGCAGGCATGTGCATGTCATCGCATTACATGTGCCTGTTCTGGCTATGCAGTCGCTGTACCGGCGTGTGGCGCGGCAGAGGCATTCCGCTTAGTGCATTCTATCTGTTGCACTTCGGGCTGCAAGTGACGAATACCAAATTAAGAACGGCAGATTATTTCGAAAGGATAAAGGTGTCCCAATGGTGGGTGGTACCGAAATCATTACGATATAACGTAATACAGGGAGTGCATGAAAAAGGTAAAAACTTTGGAACCGAAAAAACGATAGAAGAAGCCAAGAAATATTTTTGGTTTCCACGTTTGCGAAATTTCGTCAAGTCGTTTATAAAGTCATGTGTGGAATGCGCTTACAATAAGCACCGAGGCGGTAGGAAAGAAGGAGAGTATCATTATAACAACATCGAACCGATAGCATTCAAGACCATTCATCTGTATGATTTAGGACCATTTCCGAAGAGCAAGAAGCAGAACGAACATATTCTAGTGATTGTGTGTGCTTTCACAAAGTTTACAATAGTATGTGCAGTAAAAAGCATTACAACCAAGCATGTTCTCCCTGTGCTCAACGAAGTCAACAGCTACTTCGGGAGTCCGACTCGAATAGTTACTGATCCCGGAACCGCATTTACATCCCGCGACTTCAAGCAGTTTTGTCAGAACCACGAACTAAAAAATATTCATAGTCTAGTACGCACACCGCGTGCTAACTGGCAGGTTGAACGAACGAACCGAATAATCTTGGGAATGCTGTTGCCATCAACGAACGAGAATAAGTGTTGGGACGAAGAACTCCGAGCGGTACAATGGACAATAAACTCAGCGAAATATAAGACGGCAGGACGTTCTCCGCACGAATTGTTATTCAACTATCGACCGAGAGACATACTACAAAATAAATGAATCCTATCCTTACATCAAGATGAAGTAAAAGGGGACGAGGAACTACGAGTAATACAGGAGCAAGCAGCATCACGAATCGACGAGCAGCGGGCTAAGGCTAAACGATCGTTTGACGCAAAGCGCCGTGAACCAGCATACTTCAAAGTGTCAAGCGGATGGTCGTGTGGGAGGGTGAAAACTTACCTTGATTTGCCTTCGGTATTGAGACACTAACACAATTACGTTTAAAAGGTTTATTTAATGTTTATATAAAAGAGTTTGTTTAAATACAATGGAGAGTGACAATTTACGATCGAACCGATTCGTTTGAATGTTAATTAGCAACTGAACTTATTTGTGTCTGTCCTTCGTATGGGCAAAAGAAATGTCAAAAAAACGGAATTCATAAATTAAAGAGTTGCCAGGACAGAAACAATGGAAAATAGGGTAACCAAAATAATATTAGGTGACAGTTCGGCCAACCTGACGATAGCTCGTCCTCGAGTTATAGAGTCTCATTTTCATCTAGGCATTCACCATTAGGGTCACCTTCGTAGTCATCATCGATCTCTGGAAATAGTATGCACCATGGTTTCAATTTATCACTGCTGGCCACAGTACTAAACTTGCGTTGATTTCGTTGAGCACCTTCAATGTCCTCGATCACATATCTGTCAAACCGTAAAACTTTCGTTATCTCATACGGACCTTTGTATTTAGCATCAAGTTTTCGCGATTCACCAGTGCTCGGCATCGCACTTTCAATTAAGACTAGATCGCCCTCATTATATTGATGTGGTGGTTTGTGTTTTAAATCGAATCTCGCCTTCCAGATTGCTCTAGCTGATGAAATATTCTTAACAGCGTCTTCTCGTCGTTTACTCGGCGTTGGAGTTTCGATGTCGATGTTATCATCATGGATTGCTGACAACAATTTATTGGCGCTGATATCTCGTAGTGGGAAGTCATAAATAAGATTAATAGGTGCATATTTCGTAGTTGCGTTGACTGTTCTATTGATCTTCCACTGCACGCTCCGTAGTTCGTTGTCCCAGTCTTTGGAGTTGGATGATGTTCTGAGATATGACAGCACAGACTGATTGACTCGTTCGGCAAGTCCGTTGGCTCTTGGTGTACCCACAGCGACCTTAATGTGCTGAATATCATTGCAGTTGCAGTATTCCTTGAACAGTGACGATGTAAACGCTGAACCTCGATCGGTGACGATTATTCTTGGCAGACCAAAGTTTTCGTTGACCGGACAGGCACAATGACGGAATAACGTGTCATTGCATCTACGATTACCAGGATATGCTCATAACCTCGACGACTTTTGATGAATGGTCCCAGGTGATCCATATGAATCAAATCAAAAGGTACTAGTGGGACTTCCATTCCGTACAGCTGACACTCTTTCCTTACTGGTTCTCGGCTGTAGCAACACTCTACACATGACTTTATGTAGCCCTTAACGAAATTTCGGACTCGTCGAAACCAAAAATGTTGACTAATTCGCTTGACAGTACCATCTATTCCTGGATGTCCAACTTCATCATGGCAAAGTCTTACAATTCTCCATCTTAAGCCACGTGGAATAACAAGAAGTTCGCCTGTGTCATTCTTTTTCCTGTACAAGCGATGTGATTTGACTAGAAATTCTTTAGCGTAGTGTTTTCGTTGCGTTGAGTCAACTTCACCTTTCAATATAGCCACGATCTGCTTCAACTCGACATCTTGCTTGTGCATTGTAAAAATCCAGTCTTCGTCTGATATTTCGATTGCAATCAGTTTTGATGTTACATCTTCTGCTTCTGCAGGTTGCTCAACTGGAGCACGACTCATTGCGTCGACATGAGCCATGATTTTTCCCGGACGATGACAAGCAGTAAAATCATATTCAAGCAACTTCAGGAGCCAGCGTGACACTCGTGATAGCATTGGTGTCATGGTCTTCATACTTGAAATGGCGGCACAATCAGTGTAAATTACAAAATGTTTGCCCAGGAGATATAGCCGGAATCGTTCACAAGCTTCTACTAATGCTAAGATCTCCAGTTCATAGGCATGGTATTTGCTCTCGGCGTCACTGCAAATACGACTAAAATATGCGATGGGCCTCTTTGTCCCATTATCTTTTCGTTGAATCAAAATACCGGCAAGCCCATTGCTGCTTGCATCACTGTGAAGTTCTTGGTCCTTTTTAACGTCGTAGATACCCAAGACAGCTTTGCTGGTTATAGCCTTTGTTAAAGTTTTAAAAGAGTCTTCACATTTGGCGCACCAGTTGAAAGAAACATCCTTTCTTGTCAATCTCGTCAGTGGAGAAGCAATATGACCATAATTCTCCACAAACTTACGGAAATAGCCAGTTAACCCCAAGAATCGTCTTATCTCAGTAACATTCATTGGTCTTGGAAACTCTTTAATAGCTATAGTCTTGATTTGTCCAGGACTTATTCCATTTTCATCCACTATGTGTCCCAAGAACGATACGCTGCTTTTCATGAAGACACATTTCGAACCCCTGAGTGTCAGATCTTCTTTTCGAATAATTTTAAGAAATTCTTCCAAATTGCGTAAACCTTCCTCAAATGTATCTGAGGCAACAATAACGTCGTCGACGTAGCTTACAACCTTTCCCTTTAACGGCTCTATTATCCTCGTCATCATCTTCTGGAACGTACATGGCGCATTCTTCAGCCCAAATGGCATACGGTTAAATTCAAAATGGCCATTGTGCGTAATGAAGGCCGTAAACTTTTTCGATTGTTCTTCTATCTCGATCTGGTAATAGCCAGATATCATATCAAGAGTGGTAAAATACTTCTTACCTGACAGAGTCGACAACCATCCACCGTAGGCATTGGCCATGGCTGTTTCCCGGTTATCGCATTTAACGCCCGATAATCTACACAGAGTCTGTCTTGGCCATTAGCCTTCGGAGCTAACACGATCGGAGATGCGTATAACGATGTCGACGGACGTATTATATTCAATTCCAACAATTCACTCACGATACGATCGACTACTTGTCTTTTTGGAATCGGTATTAAATATGGTTTTCTTGCGATTGGTGTGGGAGATGTAACCGATATCTCCATCTTCATCGCGCTGCATTTACCGAGTTCTCTTAAATTGTCACCAAAACACGTTGAATATTCATTTAATAATTTTACAAGTTTGTCTTTTTCGCTCGATCTTAAATTTTCACCGCACTGAATATTATTCTCAGTTATAGCGTACACTTTGCAATTTCCGTTTTCAAGTACTACTCGACCATATGATAGAATGTCCAGACCGATTACAACATCATATATCATTTCATTGTCATCGATTATAAGTAATTCCGAGTCATAACACTGTTTATCGATTGTCACTTTAACTTCATTTATTTTTTCCACGCATTTATATTCACCTCCTGCGAAGCCTTGTAGTGATTTGTAACATTCTTTCACGTTTCGATTTAATTTTCTCGCAACGGATTGTTTGACGAGAGCACAGCACTCCCCGAGTCTATTTATGCACTACAATGTTCTTCGTCCAGTTTAATATTTTTCATTATAATCTTCGGATTTACTATCGAGTTCACTGGATCTTTAGCTTTTCGCGACGGTTGAGGACAATTTTTCGATATATGTCCTACTTCCCGGCAATTATAACACATTGGACCCGATTTCGATATCGATTTAGCACTATGGTCATCTCTATCTTTTCTCTCAATATTCTTTTTCATAACCAAATTTTGTTTTCCATGCATTTGTGGACCATACATTTGTTTTCCCGAACTTGCACTAACATTTTGCAACGATTTCAGTAGGTCGGGACACTTTATAAATGACATGGCAGAGAGGGTTTTACGTACACTTTCGTCTTCTAATCCAGTTATCGTTTATCTTATTATAGCGTTATCGTTTAGTGTCCGTGGTTTCACAAATAATGCGAGTGAATTTCAAAAACGTTATAATTTATCGACGGATTAGACGGCTCCCTGGAAAAGACTAACTTTACAATTCAATTTAGCTTAAAATCTAACATAGCCTATTGCCCCTGCATCGGCATTTTCCCAAAGGTAGCGGATGCGCGTGCATCGCGTAGCCAGACGCAACCTGAGTCGTCAGCGAAGTCAGCGAATATCGTGGGAAGCATAATTAACGAAAGTTCGCACTACGTTGCGTAACGGGTACATTGCTCGGCGTTGACTCTTCCCCTCTTAAAAATCTGCGTCCCGCAGATCTGCATTCGGAACATATTTGGAAGAGTGGTGCTTTTATGGATGGCGTATTACCGATGGTACCAAAAACTCGTATACTCGGGATATTCAGCTTACATTCTCCGATGTCAATTCGTGTATGTATTCCAGATCTCTCAAGATTCTTTTGCTAATAACATTTGCGAGGATTGGCCGGAAGGCTTGCATTGTAGTTGTCAGGATGCTTTCAAGATTCTTGGCAGACACTGATCCTCTGGTATCTTCTGGATAGCTTCGGGGTTGCATATTGTTGAATTTGCGATTGCCAGACAGTCGCCGATTATTCCAAACTTTTCTTCTCGGCTGATGAGTACCCTTTTGTACGGGACCACAACTTGCATACTACTGTTGATAGTTGCTCTGATGATCAGGTTATGGTAGAATTGCCTCTTTACCTTGGGTAGCGCCAGAACGTACAATAACGAAGACCCATTTGTGAAAATAGATGGTTTGCCATACTCTGTTTCTTCCACTACATTTTGGTACGGCAACGTTTCCACCTCGGACAAGATCTGATTGATTTTTTCGGCATTTGGTGACAATGGGAGCGTGGTAATTAAATACGTTCAGTCCTTCGCCAGCGGATATGAGTATACCGAAACTAAATATACTAATTCAAGAGGAGAAATATTAATTTTGTTGCTTAAATCTAGTAATATTGAAGTTAAATGTAAATTTTTTGTTTTGGTTTTGATTTTTTTTTGTTAGAGGAGAAATATTAATTTTGTTAGTGACCCGATTTTGGGTTCGTATGATTTATTTCCCCAATTTCGGGATTCTTAATTTCTACGTTAGTTTTGTGTTATTTGCTTTGCTTTGCTTAGCTTTTAATTTTTGTATCCCAAGTTTGGGTCCTTAAAATTTTAAGTTAGTATTTTATTTCAAATTTTGTTTTAAATAATGTTTGCAACCTTTGTCTTTCTCTTTTTTGTCCCTATTTTTTATCAAAATTACAATTCCCTCTATCTATTTATAATGATGAAACGTCTGCGGGCCAGCAAGATGGGAGGTCCGTGTTATCCGTTTTGCTGCAGTATTGCTTACTAAGGCACGGGTAATACTCCCAGTATCAACTTGTCACAATATACAATCTCCGGTTTGGATATGTGTTATTTATTGCCATGTAGACTTGCTGAAAGTCCACTTCATCATTGCCCTCGTACCATTTATAAAGGTGTGCAGGGTACAGCGTAGCCTTTTTAAATCTTTTATGTGGGACTTATGGATTTTTTTCCCTGTCTCGGTTATTACTGTAACCGTATTATCAATTGCAACGATTTCCTTTTTATAAAGAGGCTTTTGTTTGCCTTTTATTTATTTATTTGCGACGTATATGACGTCGCCGGGCTTAAAGCTTTTGGGTAGAGTTTTTTTTTCGCGTTTAACCGTAAATTCCTTATTTTTTCGTTTTCTTCAATTTGACCGCGAATGTCATTGTTGAATTTTTCGCGAAAGTTTCCAACACCTTGGTAGTTGACCCGTTCGCTTCGATTAAAAAAAATGTCATTTGGTTTTTGGCGTGTGACGGAGTGGATTGTGTCGTTATACCTATCTACCGCTATTTGCAGAACTTCTTTAATACGTAAGTCTTGAAAGTCGTTTCTTATGCACCTTAAGATTTCTATTTTGGTCGAATGTGATCTTTCTACTTGCCCATTAACTTCGCTTTTCTGAGATGAAGTTCGGTAAATTTCGATATTCAATGATCTAAGGAAATTTATATTGATGGGGGTTAGGAAACCACGTTCATTGTCCATAACCACTATTTTGGGTACTGTAAAAAATGCATTATCTTGGGAAGCTTTTGGCGCAAATGAGGTCCTGATTTGTTTTTTATTCGGAAAAATTTTGCAAATTTGGAAAATTTGTCTAAGACGGAAATGAATTTCTCACCCTGAATTTCCATTATGTCCATATGGAGTATTTCACATGGAAATTTTGGTGTTTGTGTGGGCTGTAATTCGGGATGTATAGGGTGCCTATCATATTTATTCAGACGACATATCTCGCAGGTTTTTATAAAGGTTTTAACTTGGTTTGTGATGCGAGGCAAATAGAATTTTTCTTAGATTTGTTGGCAGTTCTCTCGGAAATTCCTATGTGCCCTAGTGTGTTCGGTCTCGATTATTTCAAGCACACGCTCTTTGTTTGGCACATCAGTTACTACTCTTTGAGTTATACAGATTTTATATTGTGAAAAAGTATCTAAATAAATCTTTTGCAGTATCATAAGAAACTGTTCAGGAATTTTGACGCCGTTGATTACGGATGGGTTTAATTTTTCTTTTGAAATTTGAGTAAGATTGCTCTCGTTGATTTTCTCAAGAGAGACGTAATGTCTTTTATAATTCGGATGGGGCTCCTCAACGCACATAAGCTCACGTCCTGTTCGGATAATAATTTGGTTTCTAAAAACATTTATTGGTGCTTCAACATGGGGTATTAAAATCGGAATTGTCTTGTTCTGCGCTGTGCATCGTTGCTAAACTTTCATATTCATTAGGTTCATCTGGCTCATTCGATGTTTCTAGCGCGTTCACTTCTGTAGGTAGGCGTGAGAGAGCATCTGCCACTAAGTTTGATTTACCAGGTTTAACTCGTTCATCTCGTGATTATACTCCTCTATTCGTGATTATACTCCTCTATTCGGCTTTTCCACCTCTTGAGCTTTGCGTTGTAATCCCTATTACTAAGCGCAAAGGTCAAAGGTTGGTGGTCGGTGAAAATCCTTATATTTTTAGCACCATACAGATAATTCCGCAGATTGTCTAACGCCCACACTATCGCCAACATTTCTTTTTCATTTGTGGCGTAGTTTTCTTCGGCGCGACTAAGGCTTCTAGAAATATAGGCAATCGGCCTATCCATTCCATCGAAGTGAGATTAAATGGCTTTTCAAAATTAGGGAAGGCTAAGATTTTTGAGGACGTCAGAAGTTCTCTTAGGGTTTCAAAGGCTTCTAGGCCATCTTGATCTAAAGCGATCGGAACTTTTCTAGATTGATTCGCTCGGACATGTGCGTGTTCACCGCGGGTGAGATGCGTGAGTGGTTTGGCTATTTTTGCGTAATCGCGTATAAATTTCCTGTAGTAGGACGTGAGACCTAGAAAACTCTTGAGTTCTTTCACATTTGTAGGAGGGATCATTTTTTGTATCGCAGAAACCTTTTTTGGATCGGGAAGAATGCCTGTTGGCGTGATTAAGTATACGAGAAATTCGACGCTATTTTTTAAGAATTGAGTTTTTTCCAAATTTACTTTAAGGCCTGAAGATAAAAGTTTTAAAAATATTATTTCAACGCCGCGTAGGTGTTCTTCTTCGTTTTTGCTAAAAATTATTATGTCGTCGATATAGACATAACATATTTTGGCTATATACTCCTTTAGGACATCGTCAATCATTCTCTGGAATATTGCTGGCGCGTTCCTTAGACCAAAAGGGAGTCTTAAAAATGCATATTTACCATTCATGGTTGAAAATGAAGTTTTTGCAATGTCCTTCCCTTTCATTAGAATTTGGTGGAAACCAGACGTTAAGTCTATAGTTGTGAAGACATTGCCTCACCAAGGCTAGCTATTTTGCTGTTGATATCAGGGATTAGATACGTGTCTGAAGTAGTGACTGCGTTAAGTCGCTTGAAATCAATGACCATTCTGTACTGTTTTTCTCCATTTGGTTTGGGTTTTTTTGGGAACTACCCAAATCGTAGAGTTATACGGACTTTGGACGGACGAATGACATTTTCTCGGAGAAGTTCTTCTACTTGCCTACCCACTTCTTCCCGCATGCAAGCTGGATAGGGATAGCTTTTTGTATAAATAGGCTCACTAGTAGTCGTTTTGGTTGCTGCACAAACACTTGTTTCCACAATAGAATTTGGATCAAGAGGACCAAACAAATCGCTATATCTTGAAATCAAGTGTTTTAATTTTTGCTCAGTGGCCCTTGAAATTTGTTGATATGAAACTTTTACAAGATTAACTTCCTGGGTGGTTTTTTGTTTTAGGGTATCAATACATCGGGTTTTAATATGAGGATGTTAAGCCCTCTGTCGAGAACTGCTTTAACCTCACGAAGCGTGTCGTCCCCTATTACGCCATCAAAAGATTCTAAGCCTGGAAGGACAAAAAATGTGGTTTCCACATCCCTATTTGCGAATTCAATCATATTGTGTTGGAGATCCCAACAGGGTGAATGAAGTGATGTCGCACATTTATGTTCTGTATGTGGAGGCAGGACGTATACGCTTCTGGTAAGGTTTGTGGCCTCTAAATGTAGATCAACCTAGAAAGGTCACCATCTAAGCCACGGACAAATACGTCCAATGCCCTATTCCTATATGCTTCTACAAGGCCAGTGACCGTTTCCTGAGAGTAGGATTCGGTTTTAACCTTGTTTATAACCAAAGATAGTTGGTGGTTAACTAAAGCATAGAATGCGTCTAATTCCATGCCCCTCTGAGACAGCTGTCCGAGTTGGTATTCCAAAGTACGGATGTCTCTTTTGTCCGCATAGTGCAAGGACAGACACTTTTTTATAGTTTGCCAGTCATCATCAAAAATATTATAAGAAATCAAGGCAGAATCTGCACCACCCCTAATCTTGCCCCGAATATTTTGCAGGATTGCCCTGTAAATGGGTTTTGTCTTCACTATTTCGAAATCCTTAAGGATTGCCACTACTCTGTGCACCCGCGAAATATACTGCGCTGGATTTGCCTCGAACGGGCGAAGTTCCTTTACGCAATCAGGCAGTCTTGATATGTTCCTTAATTCTTCCTCATTCTGAGGAGCTCGAGGTGCAGCCGCCACTGGGATCGGTGATATCGATTGGTTACTCGTTTCAAGGGCTGATATTCTCCTTTCTGTATTCCTAACCTGTTCTATCAAAGAATTCACTGCACCTGTTAAATTCGTCACTGTTCTTTGAAGTTCCTCCATAATATTTTCTTATTAGATCACTACGATAAGCAAAAGTTCTCTACTTACAGTACAATAATCTTCATTTGGTGATAGCTGCAGGTCCTTTAAATTCTTCTCCAACTACAGTAGCCTCCGTTTCCGTTAGTTTTTTGTCGTCGCGGTCCACACTCGTAGAGTTTACTCCTTATCGGTTTTGGCCTGTGCCCACTTTCCACTCTGGCACCGCCTTCTTCACAAATATTGAAAATGCTTTCAACCGAAATTTCACAACACAATCACTTAAACCCCTTTTTTCAATGATTTTCTTTTAATTGATTTTTGATATATTTTTTTCTCTTCAGGGTTTTTATACCACAAATTTATTTCAATTTAATTGAATTTTTACTTGAAAAAATGTCCCATTTTTTGTGTAAGCTTATATTTTTTTTAAAGCGATTTTCATACAAAATTTTTTACTGTCCTTGTTAGGATTTTGTTATGCGCAAACTGGAGGGATCGGTTTGTTTGGCTAGATTTCGCAGTTTGATTTTATTATTTTTTCTATAAAAAAATAAAATAAATTTTATTGCCCTTGTTGAGTTTTTTCCTTTATGAGCAAACTGGAGGGATCGGCTTTTTAGTCTCGATTTCGCAGCTCGATTTTTTTATTTTATTTTTTCCTTTATTTATTTTATTTTATTATGAGTCGTTTCCAGGAGCTCGACTCGGGTTCGCGACCAGCGTTTATCCTTCACAAAATTATGGTGCTGGTCCCTGCTCGGGCGCCAGTTAAGATCCTGAATAAGGATCTTGATAAAAAATAAATTTCACGGACGCAACGTGTCCGTGGTTTCACAAATAAAACGAGTGAATTTCAAAAACGTTATAGTTTTTTGACCGATAAACGGCTCCCTGGAAAAGACTAACTTTACAATTAAATTTAGCTTCAAATCTAACTAGCATATTGCCGCTGCATCGGCATTTTCCAACAGGTAGCGGATGCGCGTGCATCGCGTAGCCAGACGCAACCTGCGTCGTCAGCGAAGTCAGCGAATATCGTGGGAAGCATAATGCACGAAAGTTCGCACTACGTTGCGTAACGGGTACATTGCTCGGCGTTGACATATATATATATATATATATATATATATATATATATATATATATATATATATATATATATACTGTGCGTTAGCACATCTCCTCACGTAAGTGGTTTCGACTCTTAACTTAAACAACTAAATTGTTTAAATAATTTTTGTTTATAGCCGATTCAATTCTGAGTTAAATAAAACAACATATATTGTTTTTCCATTTTTTAATATTTATTTATATTTTTTTTTCCAAAAATAACACAAAAATTACAATTGAACTTTGGTCATCAGGTTAGCACATATCAATTTTTTCATTGTTTTAAAGCTTTTAAGCAATGAACTTATTTATAAACTACAGATTTTGGTAATTTATACATTTTTCAACCAAATTTAATAATGTGTCGATCCTCCCTTGTTGAGAATGACCTCGTAGATTCGACTGGGAAGCGACTCGTACAAGTTTGCAATATAATTTAAGGAAATGGATGACCAAGCGTCCTTGATGCCTTCAATTAGTTCCCCTTTGTTGGAATATTGTTTTCCAGACTCGTAAACTTTACGAGCCAGCCATCCCCACACGTTTTCTATTATATTGATGTCGGGTGAATATGGCGGCCACTGCATTAAACTTACATTTTGGCCCGCAATCCATGACTTAACCATCCGGGTAGTGTGGATCGGAGCATTGTCGTGTTGGAAAGTCCAAGGCAAATTACCAAACAAATTTTTAAAATGGGGAAAAGCAGTTTCGAGTACGTTTTTGTAATTGATTGCATTCATATTTGCCGGCAAAAACTGTAACTCGCACGTACCATAGTAGGAGATGGCTCCCCACACCATCACACCCCCACCTGACTATGAAGACGATCCAATTGGTGTTCCTCTTTGCGAAGATCATGGAAATAGTAGTTGTATCCATCCGGACCTTCCAAATTAAACTTCTTTTCATCCGTAAAGACAACGTAGCGGCAATCAGATTTCCATGTCATGTGCTCCCGTGCAAAATTCAAGCGCATTTCCTTTCGAGCAATGTTAAGTGGTGGTTTTTTCTTAAATTTTAGTCTTTTTAAATGGAGAGCATTCCGCATCACTCTTTGAATTGTGGATAAGCTAGCTTTAACATTAACTTTTGACCTGATTTTTGCAGATGAGTCATGAGAGTTTGATGCTGCTCTCAAAATTGCTCTCTTATCAGCACCGGATCACTCTGTTATTTCCGCCTTTATTATTTTTGCCATATTCCGACTTAATGCTCAGGAATGCGGATATAACTTTACGACTTCTGCCGATTTTTTGCGATATTGCACTTATCGACAGCCTTAACTCCTTGTAAGCTTCAATTTTGGATTTCTCTTCCACAGATAGCGATTTTACTTTACCCATATTAATGCTAATAGACCACTTGAGCAGCAAAAAAAATTTGGTTGATATGAACGCGTATATCAACTGTCGAAGATAGACTAAAAAGAATTTGCATGTCCTAACCTGATGACGCAAAAATACAGCACACTTTACCATCAAAAATAATAGAAAATAACAAAACCCAGACAACAAGATTTTTCCATGGCTTGCTTTCTTTGCCAGTTAAAGTGTATACAATCATGAGAAAAGTAGAGTACAAAAAAGTAGCTTCATGTTAACAACAACAACAACATATGCAATTATATTAAGCTGACGAGGGTGTGCTAACCTGATGACGCGCAGTGTATATATATATATATATATATATATATATATATATATATATATATATATATATATATATATATATATATATATATATATATATATATGATCAAAAGATAACCGTTATTTTCATCTTTTCGTATTTTCGATGTTCGCATTTTTTTTTTTTATGTTGCTACACATTTCTGTTATATATGTTGGCAATACCAACCATTTTGGATTGTCAGTTTGTTTTTGACAGATAAAAAGGTTAGTCGTGTTTTGGTGTGTTCTTCGATTTTGTACTATTCGAAAAAAATGGATCAAAGAAACTGTATTCAGTTTTGTGTAAAAAATGAAATTAAATGCGCAAGGACATTTGAAATGTTGACTGTGGCCTTTGGCGATTCTACTATGAGCAGAACACAAGTTCCATTGTGGTATAACCGGTTTAAGGAAGGCCGAGAAGATGTCAATGACGATGCTCGTCCTGGTCGCCCGAGCACGTCAACAACCGATGAAAACATTGACGCATTGAAGAAAATGATTTTGGATAATCGTCGAATCACTATCAGAGAGGTTGCTGATGATGTTGGCATATCGTTCGGCTCATGCCAAGCAATTTTTCCGGATGTTTTAGGCATGAAACGTGCGGCATCGAAGATTGTCCCAAAATTGCTAAATTTTGAGCAAAAACAACGTCGCATGGACATCCCTCAGGAGCTGTTTTTGGCCAAAAACAAAACCGTTATCATGTCTCAACCACCGTATTCACCGGACTTGGCCCTCGCTGACTTTTTCCTCTTTCCAAAACTGAAGACACCGATGAAAGGAAAGCGTTTTGCTACGAATGAGGAGATAAAAGAAAAATCGAAACAGGAGCTGTAGGCGATACCAAAAAAAGCGTTTCAGAATTGTTTCGAGGATGGAAAAAAATTCTGGCATAAGTGTATTATATCTGAGGGGAATTACTTTAAAGGGGACAAGATAGTTGTTGATGAATAAATAAATGCTTTATTTTTTTATCACACCGTGTATATATATATATATATATATATATATATATATATATATATATATATATATATATATATATATATATATATATATATATATATATATATATATATATATATATATATATATATATATATATATATATATATATATATATATATATATAATATATATATATATATATATATATATATATATTTTTTTTTATTTTTTTTTTATTTAATTTTTTTTTTTTCATCATTTTTTGAAAAGTGGGAGACTCGAAAATCCAGATAGACCTATGGTTCCTTCACCAAAGTCGCTTAGAATTGTCCATAAAATCATCCTAGGGGCTGGCTTTGAAATTGGCCCACCCTAATATATATATATACGTATATAGTTATTTTAATTTATTTGTTTATTTTATGAATTTATTTATCGTTTTTTTCCCCTCATTAATACAACGATTTTTATTCAAAAAGGATGGAAATTTTTCAAAAGAAACAGACAATCTTATTTCGTTGCAAGTTTAAAATGATATTCTTTATTTTCATTATACATAGGCCGGGATCATTGGTTTTCAAACTTTTTAATTGTAAAGAATACACAGTGCAACAGTGAAAAATGGAATGGGATGAAGTTTAAAGGAAATCAAAGTTCACAGCTTCCACAACAAAGCAGATTTTTCCATCACAACCCAATATTTTTTTTTTATACGCATTTAAAGTTGGTAAATTCGACATGATTCATTTCAGCCCCTAAAATAGCTATTTGACTGTTGCACTGTGAATCAATGTACAACAAGAAGTAAAAACATTACAGAAAAATATACTAGGGGAAAAATATTGGAGGAAATCAATAAAAACGAACGTGGTAGTGGTGGATAAATATATATCTCGGACCATATGTAAGTAAATGGTAGTTTCGGTTAAGGTAAAACCACCAACTTATAGTTTTTGGAACTGCTGTGGCTAAAAATCGGTAGAGTGATAAAGACTGTGCTGTAGGGTTAATCGTGGCATTGAAACGAGATGCAGCTGAAATTCTCTAGATAGTTCCTATGGTGTCCTTCGAACCGATTACTATGCAATCATGAGTGGTTTGGAGAAAAATTATTTATGGAAGGATGAAACAGTTCTATGGCATAGAATTGTAGACTCATAAAACAAAGTCTGATGAAACACTACAGAAGTTGTCAGCAGATGTTGGCCGGTTAACATACGAGTATGTGGTATTCCCAAAATATGCGAGCAAAGTAACTGAGAATTTTAAAATCCATGCATCGTGGACGGAATTGTGACTCCCTAACCAGTATAGCTATATTAACGAAACCTAAGAAGACATTTACAGAAACAGTCAGTAATGCGGCTATAAAATTGGAAGAGGTGTATGGCAACATTTTTACAACGTACATAAATTGGATGAGGAAAAGGATGAATTAGTGCAGCCAAGCGTCCAAAACAGTTTTCAATTCAGACGTGAACGCATCTTCACAGCGTCGAAGGACATTCAAAGGGAAATGTTTTAATTGTAGCAAACCAGGTCACATTGCGCGGGACTGCCGTAAAATAGGCGATCACAAACATTCTCTAATGAGCGAAGTAACCACGAGGCAGAAAATAGGGACACAGGATTCGTCCCGAAGATATCGTTAAACTAAAAATAGTTGCAAAGTGACATGAACTGACTCCCACAACGGATTGCCCTAGACTATTATTTCGCATTTGGAGCATAATACAACGAGTCATCGTTTTACTATGACATTGTGCACGGGTTCGTCGAGTTCAATTGTCTGTAGTGATCTAATCAATGAGGAGTGGCAACCACTTTTTGGAATACAATTCATGACAGCGACGGCAGAAACTGCTAGAGGTATGGAAAAAAAGACAAAGTCAGTGAAGATTGGTACAAAACTGTCACACATGAATATGTTAGCTTAGGTTAGGTTGGGAAGGCATTGGGCGGCTTCGAATCCGCACTTCCACTCGGAGACATCTATGTCCATTGTGACTGCCTTCAAATATGCCAGGAGGAGGTATAATCGTCCTTACCCTTGATTTCCATAAACATTGGAAGGACCATCCCTAATAAACCGTTTGGGTTTCCAAATTAAAGTGAGAAGATCCGATAAATCCACCTTCGTTATCTCTGTCACGCTTGTGAAGAAGCGCGACCGCAAACATTGAAGTTGTTTCAACTGTAGTCTTGGACATTGACATAAAAAGTGATGAATCGACTCTGTCTCTTCTTCATCATGCCAATTCCTGCATAGCCCGCTCGATGGCATACGCCAATGTTTAAGCATTGGTGCGATAGCACAAGCGTGAATATGGTTGGTAAGAAACATGAATATGGTTGGTAAAGTAATCATCGAGGTTGTCTTTATGATATATATATATATATATATATATATATATATATATATATATATATATATATATATATATATTGAATACCTGTGGCACTGCTCCTACTGTCTCTTATACAGGCCTCTGCTCTGCCAGAACCGAAGTTGTCTACCACCGTCTGGACAAATTTGTGAACCGCCAAGAAGAGTATTACTTGCGAAAGAAGGCAGAGTAATGAAGATGGATGGAATCATCCGCGAGTCCATGGAGTTCACTAGTAGTACAGATGAACGAGAAGGACGGAAGCACGTGGTTCTGTCTCGACTACAGAAAGCTGAACGATATCACAAAGAAAGACAGCTGCCCGCTTCCTAGATTTGATGACACGTTGGATATTCTTTCTGGTGCGAAATGGTGCTCCACATAAGATCTTCCAAGAGGTTATTGGCAGGTGGAGTTGATAAACGGGACAAAGAGAAACCTGCATTTATTGTTGGTGGTACCTTATGGCAATTTACGGTTATGCCTTTTAGTCTTTGTAACGCATCAGCAACATTCGAGCAACTCATGAAGTATGTGTTAAAGGGCCTCCACTGGAAAATATTCCTAGTTTATATCAACAACAACATCATGGTAACAACCTGCTAAAGGTGTTCGAAATAGTGACAGCTGCAAGATTGGAACTTAACTCGATTGTGCGAAGAGTGAAGTGAAATTCACGGCAACAGCTGGCGACTTAAACAAAGATGAAGATAAAATAAATGCAGTTAGAGAATGGCGGCGTCCAACAATCTGCGCGAATTGCGAAGCTTTCATTATGCATATATTATCGAACAAACAATGCAAGTAGTTTACATGATTTGACGAAGGAAAAACACAAGTTTTCATGGGGTGAAGCACAGTAAAAAACATTTGGTCAATTAAAAGATCTACTACTCATCCTGTCATATCTAGTGCCAGGTGAACAGTTTATACTGGATACCGATGCTAGGGGATGTTGTATAGGGATCGTATTGTCAGAAGTGATAAATGGCCATGAGAAGGTAGTTGATTCTTTTAGTAAAAGATTGGCAAAATCTGAAAGGAGCTACCTAGAAAGCAGAGAGTAACTTTGGCTTTTATAGAATCGGCCAAGCATCCCCATAAGTACTTGTATGACCAAAAATTACATGTGAGAACAGATCATGCAACTCTGGGGTGGCTTTTGCAGTTCAAATATCCCGAGGGCCAGCTTGCACGATACATTAAACTCCTCCATAGTGATGATTTTTCCATCGACCACCGAAAAGGAGTACAGTACGGCATTGCAGATGCTTTGTCACGACGAGCTTTCAAGATGGAATCCAAGCACTACTCCAGGGTGGAGCAGAAAGAGAATGTCAAGGATGTTCTGCTACTAGAAGAAAAATGCTTAGTTGCTCCAATAGCAATCGACCAGAATAAGGATCCTGACTTTGCGGTAATCATAGCAACTATATGGCAGGATAAGAGACCAACGTGGGATTCTGAAGATAGCAAAGGCATATTTGAATCAGTTGCAGAGTCTAACATTGCAAAATGGTTGTTTGTATCATATTTGGGAAATCGAGGATGGCAAAGAGACACGGAATCTTATTGTGGTTCGAAAGCCCAAATGTGACGTGTTTCTAGAAGCATACCACAAAGAAACATGTGGAGGGCTCTTGAGCGTTTCCAAAACAATTGAAAAGATCTCAGCCCGATTCTATTGGTTTGTCTACCAAGACTTAGTTAGCCAGATGGATCCAAAAATGTGAAAGATGGAAGAATGCAAATGGACCAGAGACTAAAAGGCGTGTTCAAATGGACTAATACTACGTGGATGCACCATTTGAATGGATGTGGCTGAACCATTTCCATTGAGTGATTCCGTCAATAAGTACGTGCTAGTAGTAATTGAATATTTTAGTAAATGGTCAGCAGTCTCCGCTATGAGCAATCAAGAAACAAAAATTCTGGGTAAATTTTTCATGGCGAGTTCGATTTCATATTTTGGAAACTACATTCCGATCCAGGTTAAATTTTGAGTATGCTATGTGAAAAACCACTACATACCCAATCAGATGGCATGGTTCAAAAGTTTCCAAGATCTCGTGGCAAATTGAAAGTGGTGCATTTGGAGACCACACTAGCACAGTACGGAAACGGAGTATCAGTGATTGTTCTGGACGAACAATCTTAAATTATGGGGTGTGTGTAGAAACCAGTATGTCATGCAACAACAAGCAAAAACATTACAGATGAAGTGACTAGGGGAAAAAATGTTTTTCGTTTTTGTTTGACTGAACATAATCTTGTGATTCGAAGCTTAAGAAAATCAATTTACGTAACAGAATGCATTATGTAAATACATACATTTTTGAGTACACAGAAGTATGAACATTTTCAAATTATTTTTTAACGCACGCTGTTCTATTGATTAATAAATAATCCTTTTTAGGCAATTTTAAAAGACAATAAAAAACAAAAACTTTGAATGTAATGTTCCTTGTGTTTGCTTATAAACAAAACATATCTCAATCTTTCTTGGACAACGTCTGAAAACTGATTTTGGTATACTCATATTCTTTTATACTTTTAAGATTGATACAGTTCCTTCTGGTTCATTCGGTGTTAGATTTTATATTATAAAAAAATTATATATACTCATTTCAAAAATAGGTACAATTACAAAGTTCTCTACAATTACATATGTATGTCAAATAAATTTACGAACTATTGTCTCAATGTGGAAAATTCAACGAAATACATTTCTTAAATACTCTTAAAAGTCTACGAATTTCTAAAATAAATATTTTTATATTTCTTTTAGATATATACAGCACTATCAAAAATGGCTTCCTATGCAACACTTTTATATCTGTGAAATAAAAATGCAATTGATACAACAAATAGGCAAGGACCCTAATGAGAGTTTCGGAAGGCGACCTTAATAACAAAATAGTATATACGAAAGAACTTCTTCACCTATACCAGATAATAGCGCCTTGTAAAAAATATTGTATATTGCATTAGGTACAGGGTGTCCACACAAAGGTTTACTACTTTTTTGGCGGCTTTTTGGTAAATATTAGTTTTGTCACTCCATAGTCTTTAAGTATAAAAGTGGCAAATTAATAATGGAAAATATTCGATTGAAAAATGCATTTAAATAGTGAAAACATTTTTTTTGTTACTTGATAATGCCAATCCGGACTTTTTAGAAAAATTAATTATGAGTTCAGAGGCTTTTTTCCACTTAAGTGGACATGCAGGCAAACAAAATAGCCAGTTTTGGGCAGAGAGAAACCTCAAATTATTCATTAATCACCATTACATCCCTTCAGAGTGAAGGTATGGTGTGCAATTTGCAGTGGAGGGTACATACGAAAATCTGATTGGTTCAGCTGTTACAGTCAATGATGAACGTTATCGTGATATAATAAGGAACTTGTCCAGACTAGAATTGGCTGTGTGAAAAAATGATGAAAAATGTAATCAAAAGAGCACGTATGTGTAAGACTAATAGAGGTGGACATTTTTCAGACATTGTTTTTCATATATAACTCTAAACAATAAATAAACGATCGGTGAACATTAAATCTATTTTCTTTCATTTCAAACAAATTCATAAGCAAAAAAGTAGTAAGCCTTTTGGGTGGACACCCTGTACATAAATTCTCAAACTATAAAGTAAAAAAAACTTCTTTAAATGCAGGCGAAGTGAGAATGCTGGGAATTCTATGCTTTGAATTGCACTCAGCCTTAGCTGAATATTCGCGTCGCTTATCTTTGCAAACAAAATTAATACCAAAAAAACTTCTGGATGAATCATTGATCTATGTCGAAAAATGTGTTAACTATTTGCAATTTGAATCGGATATATTTATCGAAGGGATCATCTTTCAACAGGCGAAGATTAATAGAGATACTCTCAAAATGGTTCTTAGAATATGACTATAATTGTATGAAGAAATGTTATAATTGTAATCAGGTTTTTAAAATAAAAATGGTTATATGGATTACGTTTAATTAGTTTGTTCAAATCCAAGTCGGGATAGTCGCAACAACTATATTTTATAATTGAATTTTACATCTTTACTAATGTTCTTTCTGAACCGAATAAAAACATTTATTTTTAACGATAAATATTTATCAAAAAAAATGTGTTGTTTATGTAAAACATTTGCAATTTATTTATTTGACTGCTGATTTATATTTCCATTTCTCGTTATAAGAATATTTCTAATAATGTGGATATACGCGTATACCAATTTCCTGAGTTATTTAAATAAATGGGATTTACAAAAAAAAAGGATAAATGAATACATTTAAATTTTAAAATAATTCAACTATATAAGACACAAAAAGCGAAGACAGATGATAGTGGGTTGTGGATTTAATTTACAAGAGGGATTAAAGTTGGTGAACAAAAATTGGTGGCATCCAAATTCTAATATCCCCAAAATTGCTTGTAAAGTCCAAATTTATTAGATAATATAAATATAAATAAGAGAGTAAGTTAGTAGTCGTCAATTCAGTTGAAAATTAAGATTAGTAATAGTAGTAGTAGTAGTAGTAGTAGTAGTAGTAATAAGCTCTTTCTTTATAAATTTACAAAAAAATTATAGAGAACCTGAGATCCGCATGGTTTCAAGCCGTCTACCATAGATCAGTTTATGTATCCTAACATTTGTTGTGTTAAAAGTAAATATATAATAGTAATAGTTCCTTGCGGAACCCCATAATTTCAGATTTGCAGAGATTAACCTCCAATTTCCATTTTCGACAGTAGTTTTCTAGTTGGTACATCATATGTTGAAAGGTTTCTGGCTTATCAGATATCAACACTATGCCATCTGCAGACTTGTACATCAGTACCCTGACATTTGTATTGCTAAAGTAGATATCCCCTCCAGCATAATCATGCAAATCGTTTAGATATAATATATATAGCATTGGGGATAGTAGGCAACCCTGCTTTCCTCCTGTTGAAAGTTTCAAATTATTCTGTTAATTCCTGACCAGTCCCTACTGCGGATTTGTTGTTTGGTATATGCTCGCAATCAAGTTCACATTCTTTGTTGATAGACCCATTGTGTGTAGTTTATAAATTAGTTGATTTCTAATTACTTTATCAACTCACTGAAGTGTACGAAAAAGGCTGAAACTTTCCTCTTCTCCTCAAATTTAAGCTCATAAGATTGTATAAGTTATCGATCGTTGAGTATTGCCGTCTAAAGCCTGCTTGCAATCCGTTCAGTATTTTGAACTCTTCTGCCCATTTTGATATTCTATCCTTTAATACACCCGTTAGTATTTTTTCCAAGCAGTTCATGAAAGTGATTCCTCTATAATTATTTGACATTTTGAGATCCCCTTTTTTTGAAAATTGGAAATATGATACATTCTACGAATGTCTGATCCACTTTGCCAGTCTCCAGTATGATATTAAATACACCAGGGAGTTCATCTAAAATACCTTCACCAGCACTGTATCTGATTCATGCGGTTTTTTAATTTTTGGTTTCTTCAGCACATTTTTAAGATCGTGCGTAAAGGATACTGTTTGATGTTTGTGGGGGATTTAGTAGATTTTCAAAGTAGTTTTTAAATTAAGATTATCTCTCAGCGAATTATCAGAAGGAGAATTATTGAAAATTTGTCAGACCGTATAGCAATTTCGGACACCCCACTTGTCCTCGTCAGAGATCTTTCAATGAAAGGCAATCTTCAAGCATTTTATTATGTCTCAGAAATGAACAACAAAGCAGCTATGAACCCTCCCAGGAATCGAACCTGGGTGTTTTGACAGCCTCATTTGACTGTAGAGATGTATTCCTTATTGACGTCTCATATATGTACATGAACCAATATGAGACTAGAAATGATAAGATGATTGTTCAAGTACTTGAACCTGAACAATCCGTCGCTGAAATGAAAGACTCAGTTTTCTTATTGATAGAGAATGAAAGAGTGATTGGCTTATTAAAATACATCGTCTTCAATAATAACTTATTGCTAACATCATCAATAATAATTAATAAGTACTAAAGGTAAATATCAGCAGAATAAAACAGCAGCACATAGCAGCAGAATATAATAGCAGCAAGGGCAAGTTCAGTAAAACATGCGTTTCAATGCCACCCAAATGTTTTTGTTGCATTTTTGGGAAAGCACCTAGTGCTTGTCATTTGAGCCTCAATGCTACTGCTCGCGCAGACTGTACATTCCTTGTTGTTGTTAGTGCAAACGTACGGATACATTCAAATATACTTTTGCATTAAACATTAAGTTACATTTGCAGGTTGTGCGATTGTATATTTATATGAAGTCGTACTCTGGGCCTTCAGTCATTGTAATCTGTCCATCCAGACAATTACGCTAATTCCAGGTGTTGAACTCACTGATCCTGTGGTTAAAACACATATCCTTCAATCAAAGGACATCCGTAAAGCCAAGCCTGGAGGTATTGATCAGTAGCATCAAGTTACTCACCAACAAGTACTACGAGATATCTGACAGCTACGTGTAATTCACAGCACTATGTGTTTCTCCTTCCACTAAAGGTTGTTTCCTTCTCTGTGGTTTTGCAGCTTATGCAATGAGCATAGAACGAAATCTCCATTGGTTAAGCGTAAGGTTGTTAATAGTGTGTCTAGATTTGTTAAGAATATGCTTCCTACTTCCTTCTCTGTAATTAGGTCACATCGTTTTCCAAATTTTATATGTCGCATTGTCTTTCCACATATCCTGTATTTTGCGGAATAAGTGGTTGTATACATTTACTTTAATATCGTATAACGTCCATATAGGAAAACACTTGGTCAGATTCAAACGAATCTCTACTAGCTAACTTATCGGCTCTCTCATTGCCTCAACGCTTCTATATCCTGGAACACAGATGAAGGATACTTTAATATTGGTCGAAAATGGATTAAATTCAGACATACATATACATAAACATATACATATACATATATACATATGTATACATTCTCACGGACCTTTTCGGAGCCGAGTTAAAGCTCAGCTATTCCAGGGTTCTTCAACAGAATATTTTATTTATTTAAAAGGATTAATAATAAATTATTATAACTAATTTAAGAGGAAGAGTCATAGCTAGCAGGGCCTTCAAATCGATTTAATATAGTATTTTACATATTTACTTATTTAGGTATTTAAATATAATTTTGGATGTGGCATTCTTTTAAGAATTTATTAATCTTTGTTATGTTATTCTTTGATGTATCTTTTAGAGAATCACTTAGAATCTGGTTATGGAATATATTTTTACGGGTTGTTTGGAAGTTGGGGCAGTTATTTAGCAGGTGTAACGAGGATATTGATTCCCAACAGATTTATAGTTAGGTAACGGGTCCGATGCGGAGTCGTACAAAGTTTTTTGTTTGTTGGCGAGAGCAAGTTACAGGATAATGTGGTTTCATTCCGTCTGTGTTGAAGGTGGTGTAAAAGTGTTCATATTTTTTCCAAGTGCAATAGTTCGTGGCAACATGGAGAGATATTATATGTCGCAGTAAGTCTTTAGTTTATGAGACTTGGAAGACGTAGTTTGGAGCCGTAATTGACTCTGCAGCAGTTATATCTGCAAGCTCGTTACCTGGTATCCCCGAATATCCTGGGACCCACATAATTTCTATTTTCTTGGAGTATTTAATACACGAGTTACGGATATTATTAACGTCCTGCTGCTATCATTATCGAATTGCTTCAATAGTCGATTTGCTGTCTGTACATATGAGGAAGTCTCCTTTATTATTGTGAGCAATGTCGATGGCACATTTAACAGCAAAAGCTTCGGCAGTAAATACAGAGCTAAATGGAGGAAGACATCCTGACATAATTAAATTTCCGTTGTGGTGGACTACAGCAAACATTGTGACAAGAATTCCTTTTGATCCGTCTGTATAGAGTAGACTCCATTTTTTGTTTATATATTCACTTGCCGTTTCTGTAGAAAGTTGTCTATAAACTTTGGGATCTGTGACAGTTTTTGGATATTGCAGTAAATTCAATGCAAAGGAGCTATTTTTTATATTCCAAGGTGGTTCACTTTGTCGCTTAGTTTGACAGACTTTTATATCCCAGTCAAGGTTTTTGGATAATTGGACACATCTACGAATTATGGATTTAATTTTGTATTGTCGTTTGTGCTTGACAACCTCCATTATGACTTGTTGCAGTACTCTGTTGTTAGTAATGAAGAGTTTAGGGACGAATTTTGATGTTGACAACGAGAATTGCTGTTGAATAGATGGTAGCCCAACTTCAGCGAATATATTTTTAAAGATGACGATGGAAAGGCGATAATGCTCCTGCGGACAGCTGTGTTGTAAGGGGCTTCCAAAGATTTTATGTTTTTTTGAGAACACCATACATAAATTGGCAAGGCGTAATCTATTTTGGAAAGTATGAGAGCTCTGGTGATGTTAATTAATGTTGAAATGTGTATTAAACTCTGTTTGGATGTTAGGTATTTAATAATGTTGAGGCGGGTAGCTAGACTTTTTCTTAACTGTAAACAATGCTCCTTAAAGTTGAACTTATTATCAAAAATAACGATGTTTTATAAGTTCAATATTTACATTATCATATTTAAGGCTAAAACAATTACATTTGGTTTTCTTGCATATACGAGTATATGTAGAATTTTACATTTAATAGCAGATAGTTTGGCGCCAGAGAAGTTGCCCCAATTTGTAATTTCATTAAGTATTTTTATGAAAGTAGATTTGATAGTATCGAGATCTTTTGTCTTAGAACGTACGAGGTGTGATCAAAAAATTACCGTTATTTTCATCTTTTCGTGAGTTACGTATGTTCGACGTTCGCTTTTTTTTGTCTGTTATGTTGGTACACATGCCGGTTATATATGTTGGCAATACCAACCATTTTGGGTTGTCAGTTTGTTTTTGACAGATAAAAAAGTTAGTCGTGTTTTGGTGTGCTCTTCGATTTTGTACTATTCGAAAAAATGGATCAAAGAAACTGTATTCTGTTTTGTGTAAAAAATGAAATTAAATGCGCAAGGACATTTGAAATGTTGACTGTGGCCTTTGGCGAGTCTACTATGAGCAGAACACAAGTTCAATTGTTGTATGACCGGTTTAAGGAAGGCCGAGAATATGTCAATGACGATGCTCGTCCTGGCCGCCCGAGCACGTCAACAACCGATGAAAACATTGACGCAGTGAAGAAAATGATTTTGGATAATCTTCGAATCACTATCAGAGAGGTTGCTGATGATGTTGGCATATCGTTCGGCTCATGCCAAGCAATTTTTACGTATGTTAAGCATGAAACGTGCGGCAGCAAAGATTGTTCCAAAATTGCAAAATTTTGAGCAAAAACAACGTCGCATGGACATCGCTCAGGAGCTGTTTTTGGCCAAAAACAAAACCGTTATCATGCCTCAACCACCGTATTCACCGGACTTGCGCTGACTTTTTCCTCTTTCCAAAACTGAAGACACCGATGAAAGGAAAGCGTTTTGCTACGATTGAGGAGATAAAAGAAAAATCGAAACAGGAGCTGTTGGCGATACCAAAAAAAGCGTTTCAGAAGTGTTTCGAGGATTGGAAAGATCTCTGGCATAAGTGTATTATATCTGAGAGGAATTACTTTTAAAAGCAAAAGATAGTTGTTGATGAATAAATAAATACTTTATTTTTTTATCATATAATAACGGTTATTTTTTCATCACACCTCGTATAAGGGCGTCGTCTGCATAAATTGTGTGTTGAATATTTTTGTATATATCGAGTAATTTACTGAATTGGTCGAATGCAATAATAAATAGAACAACCGACAGGGGGGAAGCCTGCGGAATGCCATTGACGAGGGTGTATGTATTTGCTAGTTCTGTGTTAACTTTAACTCTTATTTATCGATTTGATAAGAAAGCTCTGACGATATTAAAAATTTTCTTTCCTACACCCCAAATCGCTAGTTGTTGAAGGACAACATGTATTCCGGTATATGCGGTCAAAGGTTCTATGAAAATTAGTAGCTAAAACGGTGACATGGTTTTTGGTGGAAAGTGAAGTTGTAACGAAATGTTGAAAGCTACTTGGTTATGACTCGTTAAATTGTTTTTTTGATATAAACCACATAATTCTTTTAGCTATTATTCTCTCGAGTATTTTTCCGTTAAACTCATACTTGCTTTTATTGGGTTTTGGGATGGGTACAACCTCAGTTGTTCGCCAATTTTGGGGGTAAATACCTTGTTCAAGGATACTATTGAATAAATTTATGATTTTAATTTTTGCGGGTTTCGGTAGGTGCTTCAACATTTGGTACGATATACGGTCAAAACCAGGTGTTTTGCTCTTAGCATTGGATAGGGCGGACTCAAATTCTAGTATAGATATATTTGATTCTATTTGTTTGGCTGAGGTAGATCATTTTTTGGGTTTATATTGGGTTTGAAGAGCTGTGTTTTTTTCTATTCTAAAGTGTGTTTCTGCGAGAGATTAGACCATGATGTGGCGAAGAAATTAGCTATGTCTGTGGATTTGGATAATAGGTTCGCACCATTTTTTATTGTTTTTATTTTTTCAATGTGCTTGCTTCCTACAAGGCCACTAATGTTGGACCAGATTTTTTGGAGCTGGTTTGCGGGTTTATATTTTCCGTGAGTTTTTCAAGACGCTTTGGCGTTTTTGCTTTTCTGAAAACAGCATTGGCTTTCCTGTATAAGATCAGATTAGGTATACTCACATGTATATGTCTCTTATATTCGTACCATGAATTTCGTTTTTCCTCTCGCAGGTTGGACAAGTAGGTACTCCACCAAGGAAAAGTAGCTTTTACTACATTTCCTTTAGACTGGGGTATTGCAATGTTTGCGGCACTACGGATGATTTTGTGCAGCATCTGTACTCACATTACTGGATTGAACGCAGGTTGGAAACTGTTTCTCACAAATTGAGTTAAAAAGTGTAGAGTCGGCTAGGTATATTTTAAATTTTGGTTTTATTTTACTTTTTTCTATATTGAATTTATAATTTGTTTCTATGAAGATCGGGAAATGATCGCTTCCGTGCAAATATTCAGAAATTTTCCAAGAACATTTAGGAGCAATTTGTGAGGAGCATATGCTGAGATCTATGTGTGAAAAGGTTTTATGAGTAGAAAAATGCGTAGGCTACTCATCATTTAATACTATTAAATTTTCACATAAAATAAGAACCTCCAGGATTCTTCCTCGTTGGTTGGATTTTCTTGATCCCCATAGCGGACTCAATGAATTAAAGTCACCTACTATATTTTTGCTGAGAGAAGCTTTGACAGGGGATATACATATTGACTATATTGAAAACGATGCAAATACTGATTTCGATTATGTGTGTTGCTAGAACAGAATTAACTGAAAGCAGTTTGTGAGGGATGTATTTTTTATGAGCAAACCTTTGCCTTGTTTAGAAGTAGTGTTGGTTGTCAAGTTATGAAAGAACCCTACATATTGTTTTGGTACTATTGTATTATTTGTTGAAAACGGGTTGAGTGTTTCTTCTAGCGCAATTATGTCCGGGTTAAAGTCTTTTATTAACAATTGTAATGCGTGGTAGTTGTTTACGATCAGAAAAATTTATTATGTTTGTATAGTGTGCAGATTCTGCCGGTTGTATTCTTATTTCGGGTTTGTTTAGTGCTTTCATATCGTATTTGGTATTTGGTAGCCGATTTAGAGCTTTAGTTAGTGCATTAATGTTTTCCACGTTTTATATATATATGGGTGGTGGTTTTTGAGTTTGTTTTGTTATTTGATTCTGTATAGTTGAATTTGTTTTTGTCCCACTGTTATATTGTTCGCCAGATTTGTTATTTACTACCAGATGTTCGAACCTGTTTGTTGTATTTGGAGGGAGTGACTTCCGCTACCAATATTCTGGTAATGTTGTTTGTGTTGCGTCCCGTTGGTTTGGTTTTCTGTTTTTTGTTGTTATTATTTTGGTTCGTTACTTTGTTTGTCGATTCCTTTTCGCGGCTATGTTTTCGTTTACTCTGCTCGGAATGTTTGCTATTGTTTCTACTGTGAGAGTTTTGTTCTTGCGTGTTTATTGCTGTTGTTGTAATCGGTGATGTTGGCTTAGTAGAAATAATTGTTGCTTTAGAATAAAGCAATGTACTTGTCGTAGCTGTCGAAGCTACTGTTGTAGTACGAGACCGATGTTGTACCCGGTGGGTAAGCCTACTTCATAGTAGTGGGTGTCGCGCATTGAACATTTCACGGTATTGAAGCGCTGGTAGTGGTGCCGCTGAGGAGAGCGGGAGGGCAAGATCTGGCTCTGCTCTCTGCTACTTCGACAGGCAAATTGGAGGAGTCGTTACTTTCAGTAGAGACAAATGAATAATATGCATTTCTATTTGTTATTGTTTTTTGTTGATGTTTTCTATTTGTGGATTCTATGAGCGGATTCGCAAAGAAAATTCTTGATTCTTCATTCTCAGTTCATTTGACAAATTTGCAAGTGTTCCACAAAGAGTATTTTGTGTCGCTGATTGAAGTTAGCTTTGCTGTGAACTCTCTTGAACTTATATCCTAGCTATTTATCTTAGACGTTGCTCATACGTAGCTAGATTTTCTTTAACAAGGACGATCTGCTACAGCAGCGCTTACATCAAAGTGAAACACTACTCACTCAACTAGTGGAAAAGAACTCCCAGCAGATAAAAGAAATGTCCTATATGGTACAAATTGAGACACGTCAAGAATTGTTCGAAAAATCTGTAGAACAAAAATTCATTGTGAATGAGCAAAGCCTCACCTATTATAAGAAGGTTCATCTAAAATAAAATTCATGCCACAGAAAAATTCATTAGCGTCTTCAAAATGTAGTTTGAGACTACCGTTAGCACAAATGGTTGGAGTACTCGCGAAAAAGTGGCGATATTAACCGTGTTGTTGAAAGGTACAGCTGCTTTACTGTAAACTATCTTAGAAAGTGTGCGAGATGTACCAAGTAATATACATAAAAACAAAATATCAAAGGACAATATTAAAACCTATGTGGAAGTTCGGTGGGTGCGATCCGCTTTAGTCTTCTTTGTGGGCTATTTTTCATTCCCGATAGTTGTCGCATATGAGGATTTCATCGGTCTTTAGACGCTGCGAGTATTTTTTGCTACATGTTTTTATGGTTTCCTCCACTGTGTCAATGTTGTAGTCAATCAGAATGTCTTCATTCGTCACATGCCAGTCAGCCTCTGTTATTACACGGAGAATTTTTTATTGTGCTCTTTGGATTAGTAGTATGTTGGTTTTGCTCGCGGTCCCCCACATTTCTAACCCGTAATTTCATATTGGTATGATTATTTTCTTATATATTTTTTGTTTATTTTGTAATGATAATTTGGAACTTCTTTCCAACTTAATTGACTGAATTTGTTTCTTACTTCGTATTGTTTTCTTTTTATGTGTTTTCTCCAAGTAAGTTTGGCGTCGATAATTTTGCGCTGGGTTCAGTTTTAATTATTTAGCCTCAGTCGTTATTTTTTCTTCGTTGGTTATCGCTAAGAGTACAGTATGATCCGCAAATGGTTCCTGGTGTTGTGGGGTTTGGAATATCGGTGGTATATATTAGATATAAACGTGGTCCTAGTACCTTGGGGCACTACCGCTTTCATTTGTAATAACTGTTTAAAGGTGGTGTACTATTTATATTTTATTTAGAAGTCATTTGTGCCAAACTCTATCAAACGCTTTAGCAATGTCCAACAATACCGCCACACAATACTTCTTTTTATCCATGTCGTCCAAAATGTTATCTACAATTCTGTGGACTTGTTGCACGGTTGAGTGATACCTTCTAAATCCGAACTGGTGACTTTCCGAATTGGAATAACTTTTTGTTGTGTCAAGATTGGTTCAATTCTATCACACAGTATTTTCTCAAATACCTTTGAAAGAATTGGCTAGAGGCTAATGGGTCGATAAGAGCTGGTTCTTCCTGCGTCTTTGTTTGGTTTCGGAATTGCTATTATTTGAGCTAACTTCTACAAGACTGGAAAATGATTTTGCCTAAATATAGCATTAAATATATTTCTAGTATATATTATTATAGAATCATATAGATTTTTGAATATTTTCCCGTTGATTAGGTCATATCCAGGTGTATTTAGTTTTTCATTTTCGCGACTGGTGTTTTAATTTCAACTATTTTCGTCATTTTTGTTTAGTCAGAGCGAACATTGGTCGTTAGAGTGGATATTTTGAGTGTCCACGTCATTACTGAAAATGTTTGCGAAGTGTTTTGAGAGAGTTGTTGCTTTCTGAGTGTTCGTTTTTGCCAAGGTACTATTTTCTGTTTTTATGGATAGTGTAAAATTGTCTAGTTTTTAGTAGCTTTCCAAAGGGAATAATGTGTAGCGGCCGTCGTCCCTAAATTGTTTAGATAATTTTCTAGTTTACAATCCTTATATTGTTTTATCGTTCCCTTGTCTCCACGGTGTCTAGTAATTTGTGAAATAATTCTTTTTTGCTGAGGTGGTTGGAAGTTTGTTTTACAGTGTAAAGGATGGGTTGGGAATATATGTCTTTGTTATTATTGTTTGGTTTAAAATCCAGGGAGAATAAAGGAAGTGGTTGTTTATTTGTTTGCATATTGTGAATGTTTACTATTTCATGTCCTAATTCTTCCAGTTCGGCAATAATATTGTATTTTTCCGCTGAGTAATGTATATTTCGTAAAATTAATTCAAATCCATGCTGCTCTTTGGGCTTAAATGTATAATATTTTGTTTCTTTTTGCCTAAGCAATTTTATTTTTATTTATTTAAAAGGATTAATCACAATAATAAATTATTATAACTAATTTAAGAGGAAGAGTCATAGTAATTTAAGAGGAAGAGTCACGACACATGGGTCTTTGTGTCGTCAATCACTCAAGGGGACCAACATGTACTTAGGTGCGTCCCTTAATTGAGTGTCTGGCGGAAGTTGGGTCTATCACCTCCACGCGGTGACGGCTGGTAACAATTGCGCATCAGATGTCTGGTGCGACTTGTTAATTCTGATAGGACGCGCCAGGTAGCTGGTGCGCGATTGGCTAAGAGAGATCAGGCAAACTCACTAGGGCGACCACCCCTGGGGTGTGATAATTCTTGCTGCAATGACTCAACTAGCTATGCCGATGGGGAGTATTAAGCGCCCTGGCAGGGCCACCCATATCGGAAAGATAGATTGAAGAGTAGCAAGTAAGAGGAGTCCCTCCCCTAATCCACGGTGTTAAGCGACTGCCGTGCCGATGGAATGATTTGCAGCCAGGGGGTAATATCGTGCTGTATTTTAACGGAGCCTCTTGGACACCGGGTCGAATCCAAGAGTAGCTGTGACGTTGCTATGGCAACCGGGCTCTGTCATAGTAGACCATCCCAGTCCCGATGTAGTATTGTAGACTGCCGAAACTGCTAAGGCGGGTAGGCGGTCGTAAGAAAAAGATGGATAAACAACAAAAAAAGAAAAATGATACAAAAAACTTGAATACGCGGGAATTGTCCACGACAGAACTCGCGAACCAATTGGAGCATCAGCTCTGTGATGACGGTTCGCGCGGCAATGCTCTTACCAGCAGGAGCAGTGCTCATCTGCCTCAGCGCATGACACCAGGGGCTAAGCAGATTGGTCACAAAGGCCAACCAGTGAAGTCTGGTGCATTAGCACCAGCAACACCCAGCAAAACATCAGCATCAGCCACACAGACCAACGTACCTCCTTCAACATCGGAGTCTTGTGCTCTTGCACTACCCGCGCAAAGAAGTAGGCCAGCGGCGGCTGATGTTTCAAGAACAGGAGACCCAATACAAAGGGCAGATGCAGCAGCAACACCAGCATACAGCGGTGTACTTCTGTGGCTCAAACGGGGTGAGAAGGCAACAGGATCAGCTGTTGCAGGATATAGGCCAGGATCGCGGGGGCATGAAACCCGACGCATCCCAAAGGTTCCACCTCCTGGACAACCTGGAGCAATCGACGACCCACTGAGGAGAGGACTTAGCGGGGCAGGCTGCAGGTGGTACCTTAGGTATCTAGAAAAAGGGCTTGAACATAATGAAGCTAGGAAGAAGGCTGGGGAGCACAAAGTTATGCCAGATGAAGCGGCGTCATCATACCAACAGACGGGCAAAAGAGGCAGAAGGTTCATAACACCACCACAACTGGCAGAAGGCAAGAAGCCAAAGTTCACCCACAAATCCGACAAAAGCACCGGAGAGAGCTGCGAGTAAGACCTATGCAGACGTGTCGAAATCGGTCAGGATGGCAGTGCTACCGAAGGAGTACCCTGAGGTGAATCTCACACCCGCGGAGCTAACTGCCCTAGAAGAAGAAAAATTTGAGGGCATCCATTTCCGTCCGGGGCACGTACTCGTTGATTGCAAGAATGTGCAGACAGCACACTGGCTTAGACAAGCTGCCCCTATGCTTACGGCGTGGAAGGGGGCACCATTAGTTGCATGCTCGGGAGATGAGGTACCCAGAGCACATGCAGTAGCTATCTTCCTCCCTAGAAGTTCGGGTCAAACGATCGAGCAGATCATGGCCTTGATTAGTGCTCAAAATGAGGGGATTAACACACCTTTATGGAGAGTGCTCAAAATCAAGGAAGAGGGCATTGGCCAACAGATTACGCTTGGCATCGATGAGCAATCGCTTGAAGCCATCAAGGCATCAGGTAACACCATCACCTACAGGTTCGGCGAGGTTACAGTCCATGGCATTGCCAAGGACAAACAACAAGAGAGCAGCACAGCTCCCGCAGAACCCGTTCCAGAAACATCGGAGGCGATGGAGACGGAGTGTATACTACCGGATGTAAGCGACACGGAGGGCATCAGCCAAGACCTCCCCGGCACAGTAGATCCTTTTGAGGATGAAGACAATCTGCTGCTAAGTGGCTGCTGCTTGGGCAACAGTCTATAACTTCTCCTTATATGAGTGACGGATCAGGTATCAAATGCGCCCAGGTTAATGTCCATCATGCAAAATCTGCTTGGGCAGTAATTGCAAGGACATTTACTAAATTTAACCTGGGCATGGTATTGATCCAAGAACCCTGGCACTATAAAGTTGCAATCAGAGGGCACTTAGTTCCAATCCAGGCTCTCATTAACATCGAGGGTAGGAAACGAGTCATTGTAGTGGCATCAGAATATTTTCCGGGCGAAGAAATCTAACCGCCGCCCGCGGAGGTGTGGTAATTGGTGGACTTTTGTGACAGAAACAATCTGCCACTTTTACTGGGATGCGATGCCAATGCACATAACACGATATGGGGCAACACTGACGTCAACAGTCGGGGTGAGTACCTTTTAGAATACTTAGTAGCATCTAACCTAGAAATCTTAAATGAGGGTAACAAACCTACATTTGTAACCAGGGCTAGACAGGAGGTCTTAGACCTAACTTTGGCTAGTCCGAGCATTGCTAGGGTTATAAGAAAATGGAGGGTTTCTAACGAGGACTCATTATCTGATCACAAGATAATTGAATTCTCTTTAGGAGGCCTAGACATTCAAGTACCATTCTATAGAAATCCCAGGAAAACTGACTGGGAGAAATATAAAGAAATACTTAATTGTAAGGCATTGCATCGAGCAAACTCATACGTAATCACTATGAGCTCGAAGACAGTGTGACTCAATTGAATGGGGCGATACTGGATGCCTTCCATAGCAGCTGTCCCGTAAAACCTTGGGGCAATGAAAAAGACGCAGTTTGGTGGAATAGCTATCGTTCTGCACTTAGAAACGAAACCCGCTACCTAAGTAATAGGGCAAAGCGGAACGGGCAATGGCAGAAGTATAGGGCTAAATTGACAGAATATAATAAAGAGATAAGAAAAGCTAAACTCACTAGCTTTAGAAGTTTCTGCGAAAGCATATCCTCTTTACCAGCAGCAGCGAGGCTATATAAAACTTTGGCAAAGACAGGACCGGACATAATAATGTCCCTAAAGAAGGAAGATGGCAGCTATACCACGAACGACCGTGAAAGGGCAGAGCTACTATTAATGACACACTTCCCAGAATGTGTGGCAGTAATGAGCAATGGATCGAGGTATAGGCCAAGCAATCCCAATCCCAATCCCAACTCGGATATCAGAAGAGTTTCGGCAGATATTGTATCTGCGGCAAGAATAGATTCGGCCTTAAGTACCTTTCAACCATTCAAGTCTCCAAGTACAGATGGTATTTTCCCGGCTCTGTTACAAAAGGACATAAAGGAATCACTACCGTTTTTGATAAATATCTACCGAAATAGTCTAGCTCTTGGGTACATACCGACAGCTTGGAGAAGGGCAAAGGTGGTGTTCATACCCAAAGTGGGGAAAAAAGACACCGCCCACCCTAAGTCCTTCAGACCGATAAGCCTGACATCTTTTATGTTAAAAACACTAGAAAAAGTTGTGGATAACTATATAAGATGCGAAGTCTTAGAGCAGGTGCCTTTGCACCCCAATCAGCATGCTTACAGAGCGGGCAGATCGACAGAGACCGCTCTTAAAAGTCTAGTAGATCTAATTCAAAAAACACTTGAGGACAGGGAAATAGCTATTTGCGCATTCCTTGACATAGAAGGAGCCTTCGATAATACGTCACATGATGTAGTAAAAAGGGCATTAGATATAAGAGGAGTAGACGCAATGACATCAAACTGGATGGCAGAAGTTCTTCATACCAGAACTGCAGAGACATCTGCTGGAGGCGAAACAATAACTATCACCACAACCAGAGGCTGCCCACAAGGAGGGGTTCTCTCGCCTCTTATGTGGAGCTTAGTTGTTGACGAACTATTAACGAAATTGTCCGAGGCGGGCATTGACTGCCAGGGCTATGCTGATGACATCGTCTTAATAGCTAGAGGCAAATTTGAAGAAACCCTCTGCGATATTATTCAAAGAGGTTCAAGTATTGTTGGACAATGGTGCAGGTCGGTAGAATTGAAAATAAATCCTACCAAAACCACAATCGTTCCACGAGTAAGAAATTTGATTTTGAGAAACACTTTGTGGTAAAACTAAGTTACAAGAAGGAATGGAGCAATTTAAACGCTGCGTACTCCTTTAAGGAACATACGATCATGTGGTATACGGATGGGTCAAAAACCGATAGTGGTACCGGAGCGGGGGTATTTGGACCTAGAACCAAATACTCCGAGCAAATGGGTAAATATGCAAGTATTTTCCAAGCAGAGAGTCTCGCCATCGAAAGATGCCGGCAGTTTAATCTAAACAGAGGCTATAGAAGACGGGAAATAGCCATACTTTCTGACAGTCAAGCGGCCATTCGAGCATTAAGCTAGTATGGGACTGACTACAGAAATTAAATCAGTTGGGAAAGTACAACAAGGTTAGTTTATGCTGGGTCCCTGGCCACATGGGTATCCGAGGCAATGAACAAGCGGACGAATTTGCCAGAAAAGGGGCCTCCATGGCAATGATAGGCCCGGAAACTTACTGTGGCATAGGCAGAGGAGTATGGCAAGAAGTACTTAGGGAACAAGAAAGGCAAAAAAGGCAGGAACTTTTTGCAAGTCATAAAGGGCTAAGACAATCAAAACTACTTTTGGGCAACTACAACTGCAAAAGATTCCAATTTTGTATTGACTTGCCCAAAAACAGCTTAAGAATACGAGAGCTCTGGTGATGTTAATTAATGTTGAAATGTGTATTAAACTCTGTTTGGATGTTAGGTATTTAATAATGTTGAGGCGGGTAGCTAGACTTTTGCTTAACTGTAAACAATGCTCCTTAAAGTTAAACTTATTATCAAAAATAACACCAAGAATTCTCAGATGTTTTACAAGTTCAATATTTACATTATCATATTTAAGGCTAAAACAATTACATTTGGTTTTCTTACATATATATATAGTATTTTACATTTAATTGCAGATAGTTTGGCGCCAGAGAAGTTGCCCCAATTTGTAATTTCATTAAGTATTTTTATGAAAGTAGATTTGATAGTATCGAGATATTTTGTCTTAGAGCATATAAGGGCGTCGTCTGCATAAATTGTGTGTTGAATATTTTTGTATCTATCGAGTAATTTAATGAAATGGTCGAATGCAATAATAAATAGAACAACCGATACTGGGGAACCCTGCGGAATGCCATTGACGAGGGTGTATGTATTTGCTAGTTCTGTGTTAACTTTAACTCTTATTTTTCGGTTTGATACGAAAGCTCTGACGTTATTAAAAATTTTCTTTCCTACACCCCAAATCGCAAGTTGATGAAGGACAACATGTATTCCGGTATATGCGGTCAAAGGTTCTATGAAAATTAGTAGCTAAAACGGTGACATGGTTTTTGGTGGAAAGTGAAGTTGTAACGAAATGTTGAAAGCTACTTGGTTATGACTCGTTAAATTGTTTTTTTGATATAAACCACATAATTCTTTTAGCTATTATTCTCTCGAGTATTTTTCCGTTAAACTCATACTTGCTTTTATTGGGTTTTGGGATGGGTACAACCTCAGCTGTTCGCCAATTTTGGGGGTAAATACCTTGTTCAAGGATACTATTGTATAAATTTATGATTTTAATTTTTGCGGGTTTCGGTAGGTGTTTCAACATTTGGTACGATATACGGTTAAAACCAGGAGTTTTGCTCTTAGCATTGGATAGGGCGGACTCGAATTCTAGTATGGATATATTTGATTCTATTTGTTTGGCTGAGGTAGATCATTTTTTGGGTTTATATTGGGTTTGAAGAGCTGTGTTTTTTTCAATTCTAAAGTGTGGTTCTGCGAGAGATTAGACCATGATGCGGCGAAGAAATTAGCTATGAGTGTAGATTTGGATAATAGGTTCGCACCATTTTTTATTGTTTTTATTTTTCCAAGGTGCTTGCTTCCTACAAGGCCCCTAATGTTGGACCAGATTTTTTGGGGCTGGTTTGCGGGTTTATATTTTCCGTGATTTTTTCAAGACAATCTGCTTTGGCGTTTTTGCTTTTCTGAAAACAGCATTGGCTTTCCTGTATAAAATCAGATTAGGTATACTTACATGTATATGTCTCTTATATCTGTACCATGAATTTCGTTTTTCCTCTGGCAGGTTGGACAAGTGGGTACTCCACCAAGGAAAAGTAGCTTTAACTACATTTCCTTTAGACTGGGGTATTGCTATGTTTGCGGCACTACGGATGATTTTTTTGTATTTTTGCAGCATCTTTATTCACATTACTGGATTGAACGCAGGTTGGAGACTGTTTCTCACAAATTGAGTTAAAAAGTGTAGAGTCGGCTAGGTATATTTTAAATTTTGGTTTAATTTTACTTTTTTATATATTGAATTTATAATTTGTTTCTATGAAGATCGGGAAATGATCGCTTCCGTGCAAATATTCAGAAATTTTCCAAGAACATTTAGGAGCAATTTGTGAGGAGCATATGCTGAGATCTATGTGTGAAAAGGTTTTATGAGTAGAAAAATGCGTAGGCGACTCATCATTTAATACTATTAAATTTTCACATAAAATAAGAACCTCCAAGATTCTTCCTCGTTGGTTGGATTTTCTTGATCCCCATAGCGGACTCAATGAATTAAAGTCACCTACTATAATGTAGGGTGTATTTATGGAGCGTGTAATTAAATGTAAATTTTGCTGAGAGAAGTTTTGACAGAGGGGGATATACATATTGACTATATTGAAAACGATGCAAATATTGATTTCGATTATATGTGTTGCTAGAACAGAATTAACTGAAAGCACTTTGTGAGGGATGTATTTTTTATGAGCAAACCTATGCCTTGTTTAGAAGTAATGTTGGTTGTCAAGTTATGAAAGTACCCTACATTTTGTTTTGGTACTATTGTATTATTTGTTGAAAACGGGATATGTGTTTCTTGTAGCGCAATTATGTCCGGGTTAAAGTCTTTTATGTTCCACTATAAGAGTTTAAGGTTCATTTATTGTGAACCAAATGGAGGATATAAAAAAATGCGTTGTTTATTTTATTATTCTTCTTCGTCTGACGAAAGAAGAGTTTTGTGTGTTGTTTTGGATGAATAATTATCTATATTTCGAAGAGAATTAAAAATGGGCAGTGTATTATTGTTTTTAGATTCTAGAGAAGAATTTGTAAAATGGTTAAGAGATGGGTTTTTACTAAGAGAGGAAGTGTTAGAAGTAGAGGTGTTTGAAGCGATGTCATTTTTTGTTTTTTTGTGTGTTAAGAAACTACTAAAACTGGTTTGTTTTTTGCTGTTGTTGGATTCGAGAGAGAAGCTGGTTGAAGTAGTTGTTTTTTTACTAGTAGCGGTTAGTTCTATTGTGGGAGTAATTTTTACTTTCTTTATTGTATGGTTTGTGGTTTCATTGTTTTCGTTTAGTTTTCTTTCTGTTTGATTTTTTGGAGTAGTGTGTTTTATGTTAGAAGAGTAAAGTACGGAAACATAGCTATGTACAGAGGGATTTAAAGGTGTTTGATTTCTATGAATTTGCCTGGTTTCCCGTATTGTGCATTTGTTTTTTGTTTTTATGCTCAGAATTTCTCTTTCTTGAATGAACGTTTTACAGTTTATGGAAGAAGTCTTCCGCACAGTTAGCACAGAAGGTGCGGGAGCAGTTAATGGGTGTATGTGGTGGGAGCGTACAGTTCGCACAAGCTGGGATTCCTTTGCAGCGTTTAGATGTTTGTCCCAGCTTCTGACACGATTTGCAGCGCATCGGGTTAGGAATGTATTTCCTTATCTTTACTTTATGCCAGCAAATATCGATTTTGTCCGGAAGATGGTATAAATCAAAGGTTAAGAGTTCAACTCCGCTAGGGTGTGTTTTACCTTCAGTGATTTTTTTGGAATTTATAGATGGAAGCGGCTCCTTAGCAAAAACGTGAGAAAAGACTCAGAAAGGAACCGTAATATACACTTGTGTCTGCTCGCCAAGAGTATTAGTCGGAGACTGCTTCAACAGAATAAAAACTTCTTGGTTCACAGAAGTTCTCTGAGATTCTTTAGACGTTTGTTACTGCACTGTGGACGTTTGTTACTCTGCTTTGTTTGTTACTCTGCTTTGTTTGTTGCTGTGCTTTGGAAGTTTGTTACCCTGCTTTGTTTCTTACTCTGCTTTGTTTTTTACTGTGCTTTGTTTGTTACTCCGCCTTGTTTCTTACTCTGCCTTGTTTTTTACTCTGCAATGTTTCTTACTCTGCCTGGTTTCTTACTCTGCCTTGTTTGTTACTCTGCTTTGGACGGTTGTTACTCTACTTTATGAAAGATTCTTAATCACTATTTAACCCACTAAAAGTTTAACGTTATTGAGAATTAGTTTCATACAAAAGAAGAAACAAACTGATCAAAATCTGATTCGCCTACATCGATTTATAATTTTTTAAATAAGCAGGATTTTGTGTGGGTGAAATTTGTCAGTGGATGATTTTCATCTTCACACTCCTTTTTTACTTCGCGGGTGGAATAGACATGGCGTTAATGTTTGAATTTCCGCGCGATGCTTGTGATGTGGATGTACACCCTGGTTGTGGTGCTAGGAGTCTTGATCGATCCTGTGTCTGCCAGCATGCTCCGGCCTTACCTGCTATCAGTCGCGCAGTACAGTTCGCTGACGTGAGCAGTTCTTCTCTTTTTATCTTCTTGCTGTGTCACTTGGACTATGGCTGGCGAAACAAAACTCTCCACCCTGTATGGCCCATCGTAAAGCGGGGCTAGCTTTGCATTGAAATGGTCTGCAGTTTTGGAGAGGTTGTGAAGATGAAATTTGCCAACTGACAAATTTCACTCACACAAAAACCTGTAAAAACACTAGTAGGCGAAAGAAAGCTATAAAGTCGATTAAACGCGCAGTAGTGAGGGGATTGGCAAGAATAGAGAGCGGAAAATATAAAAAAACACTCCACAATCGGTATTTTAAACAAAGACACCGAGCAAATTTAACTCACAGGATTTTATATTAATAATTTTTGTTTACGACCCCTGAAAGTTGCTGAGTTTTTCCCTCAATCCAAGTGCAGGACTAAATAATATCCAAGGATAATCCAAGGGCTTATTGCGAATAAGGACTAAATAATATAAAAGGGTAATTCAAGTGCAGGACTAAATAATATCCAAGGATAATCCAAGGACTTGTTGCGATTAAGCACTTTCAAGGACCCACGAAGAACTTCAAGGATCCTTGAGGTTTCTGGGTATAAATTCTGTATACGATACCTGGTTATCCGGCGAGCTTACCCCGGCGGAAAATTGAGTCGTTACAGTGGCGCCCGAGCAGGGACTAATAAAAAAAAAAAACAGAAGTTTAACGCATCGGACTTTCAAAAGAAATTGAACGCATAGAACTCCTACGTAAAAAATCCAAAGAGTGCCAGAGAACTGCGTCGATCTACGCAGTCACACAGAGGAATGCCGATTTAGCACCTGCTGACAACACACTCGCACACCCATTGTCTTCATCATCATCTAAGTGAAGCACAGGATGGTGAAAACAAGCTGGCTGTACTCGCTACGCAAGGAGGAGCTAGTGCTTTTCTGTGTGGAATTCGATGTAGAAGCTACAGGTACCGTGGCAGAACTCCGGAAGCGACTCTCAGAGTTCTTCACGGAGACAAAATTGACTCAAGGACAACAAAACCGTTTAGAGAAGCTAAAATCCAGGTATGTCAGGAGCACCTCACCCAAGCTGGCTACGCCCATAGGTACCCGCGAAACGCTGAGCGTGGACAGGCCAGGCCATATATTCACAGGTAAAATACCAGCGGCATGGGAGGCAGAGTTTCGGAGGACCTCACTTAATCGCGCTGTGTCACCAACGGCCGTGGAACAGCCACGCCATGTAGCCGCACCACACGCCGTTATCATTGATCATGTAAGGAAATGGTCCATTAAGTATGATGGTGGCCGTGACCCCCTGGCGTTTCTGGAACGAGTGGAGGAGTTGTCGGAAGTGTACGGACTCGACAAGAATCTACTCCCGCGTACCATGCCAGAATTATTGAAAGAGCGTGCGTTGTTATGGTACAGAAACAACAACAGATCGTGGAGCAACTGGGACTCGTTCAGGAAAGACTTCTTGAAATTCTTTCTACCAGCGAGGTACTTTGAAAAACTCGATGACGAGATTCGCCAGCGAAGACAAAAGCCCCGGGAACCATTCAAACTATATATGGTAGAAGTCCAGGACCTCATGCGACACGCTGGGTATTCAGAAGAACAGAAGCTAGAACGAATATTTAAGAACAGTCTGGAGGAGTACCAATGGTACCTGCGCCGAAAAGACTTTACGACGCTGGAGGAACTAGTGAGCATGGCGGAAGATTTGGAGGGCATACGGAGTGACCATGATGTACCCAGAACACCCACGCCACAACCCAGAACACATATTCCACAACCAAGAGCACCTACACCACAACCAAGAGGACTTATTCCACAAATCAGAATCGAGCATACCACACCAAGGGAGACTCGGAGTCGGCAGGTCCTGCCAACGACCGAAACCAATGCTAACACCATGATAGACGTACGCACTGCCTGTCGGCGTTGCGGACAGAATGGACACGTCGCGCGCTACTGCCGTAATGCACAGATTCTATTCTGTTGGGACTGTGGCAAGCTGGGAACCAGGACTGTTGAGTGCTGCAGAGCCCAAACGGGAAACTGGCAAGGCTGTCGTCAGTAACGAGGCCCGACACAGCCCACAAGCATCCGGCCTCACCCACAATAAGTGCGTTGCGCTGCGATGGACAGCGCATCTGTGCCACTGTCTCCATTGGCACCTACACCACCAACGCCACCATCATACAGGAGCCACTCGAAGTTTCATCAGCGAAAGCCTTAGCCGCCAGTTACGTGCAACCACTGGTAGGGTAACATCTACACACATACGTGCACGTATGGCCGACGGACGCACCCGAGAGGTCACGGAGGTGCTTCAAGTGACCATACAGTTAGGGGGGCGAAACTGCGACCTCGAGCTACTCACAATGCCGGACGCCACAGACGACCTCCTTCTGGGACTCGATTTCATGTCGACAATGGGAACAAAAATCGAATGCGGTGACCATGATATCATGCTGGGACCTCAGGTTGGGGGCGTGCAAAACAGCGACTTTACAGAGTGCACGACCATCCAAGAAGAGGCCATCACGGAGAAAGAGACTATCGAAGCATTTCTGAGTGCCAGGCCACGGACTCTTCCAATGGAAGGTAATGCCATTCGGGCTACATTCAGCACCTGCGACATTTCAACGAGCGTTAGACCAGGTAATAGGTCCCGAAATGGAGCCGCACGCTTTCGCATACCTGGATGATATCATCATCACAGGGCGCACACTAGAAGAGCACCAACAGAATGTAGCCGAAGTATTCCGTCGCTTGCGAAAAGCCAACCTTAAATTGAATAAGGACAAATGCGTGTTCTTCCAGAAGAAATTGAAGTATTTGGGACACGTGGTCAGTGACCAAGGCATCCACACTGACCCAGATAAAATCGCGTCCATCAGAGAGCTAAAACCACCCCAAAATATACGAGAGGTGCGACACTGCCTGGGAGTAGCGTCATGGTATCGGCGTTTTGTTCCAGACTTCGCCAAGACGGTACACCCGTTAACACTATTACTAAAAAAGGGTAAACACTTCAAGTGGGCTGGAGAGCAGCAAGACGCGTTCGAACAGTTGAAGCAGAAATTGACAGAGGTACCAGTCCTGGCGTGTCTGGATTTCACTAGGAAGTTTGTGCTCCAGACCGACGCAAGCGACTACGGACTGGGCGCGGTGCTCACCCAAGAAGTCGATGGGGTGGAGCGCGTGATAGCCTACGCCAGCGGCCACTTAAATAATGCAGAGCGAAACTATTCACCCACAGAAAAAGAGTGCTTAGCCATCGTATGGGGTATCAGAAAGATGCGACCTTACCTTGAGGGATACCACTTCATGGTCATTACGGATCACCTGTCACTGAAGTGGCTGAATTCCATAGAAAGCCCTGCAGGTCGTATCGCAAGATGGGCCCTTGAACTACATCAGTACACATTCGACGTGCAATACCGGAAGGGAAAATTAAACGTGTTAGCCGACGCCTTGTCTAGACAGCCAACAGAAACCGCCTGCACCATTACCATTGAGGACCGAACAGAACCAGACTGCCCCTGGTGGCGGAAACGTAAAGCAGAGATCATCGCTAGGCCGGAGAAATATGCTGACTACCAGTTGGAAGCTGGACAGATATACAAGCACATCCCGGGTTATCGTGGCGACGAAGACTGCATCCCGTGGAAACTGTGTGTACCAAGAACGCTCAGGAACCGGGTCCTACAGGAAAATCACGATGCACCTACGGCAGGACACTTAGGCATCAGAAAAACAATAGCACGGATAGCCAACCGATATTACTGGCCGGGGCTATTCCGCGATACAAGTCGATACGTGCGTCAATGCTCCTCCTGCCAACGATATAAAAGCAGCCACCAGCAACCAGCTGGGAAAATGAGGATTGAGCCACATCCCCACTGAGCCTTGGTCTGTTTTGTGCGCCGACTTTGTCGGACCTTTACCCCGTTCCACACATGGTAACACCATGCTAGTCGTGTTCTTCGATAAATTCTCCAAATGGACCGAGATGGCCCCCCCCCCAAAAAGCCACCACCGAGACACTGCAACGGGCTTTCCGGGAACTCATCCTGTCTCGTTTTGGAGTACCCAAAATCCTAGTGACGGACAATGGGTCTCAATTCAGTAGTCGAGCGTTCCGCCGGTTTACCGAAGGCTATCGCATCAAACACCAGTTCACGGCGCCCTACACTCCGCAGGAAAATGCGGTGGAACGCACCAATCGCACCATCAAGACTATGGTGGCCCAATTTGCGAGTCAACGGCAGCAGAAGTGGGACGACTTGCTTCCCGAATTGACTCTTGCCATTAATACTAGTGTATCGGAGACAACGGGATACAGTCCGGCTTATCTGGTACAGGGGCGTGAACCGCGACTACCAAAGCCGCTGTACGATGAGACAACGTTGGGTACATGGCTAACCCCACAGACTGCTAACGAACGAGTAGATCAACTACAAGAAGCTTATCGCATCGTGAGGCAAAACTTGGAACGAGCAACACAGGATCAAAGAAGATATTATAATCTGCGACGCCGAATGTGGAAACCAGAAGTCGGACAATTGGTGTTAGTAAGACAGCACTATTTGTCCAAAGCCACCGACCACTTCACCGCCAATTTGGCCCCACGTTACGATGGACCGTATCGTGTAGACACCTTCACCTCCCCAGTTATTGTCCAGATGAAAAGGGAGGGAAGCAAGGAGACGAAGACAGCCCATATCAGTGAATTGAAACCCTACTACACCGTGTCTTTCCCACCGCGAAGTAAGGAAGGAGTGTGAAGATGAAATTTGCCAACTGACAAATTTCAATCACACAAAAACCTGTAAAAACACTAGTAGGCGAAAGAAAGCTATAAAGTCGATTAAACGCGCAGTAGTGAGGGGATTGGCAAGAATAGAGAGCGGAAAATATAAAAAAACACTCCACAATCGGTATTTTAAACAAAGACACCGAGCAAATTTAACTCACAGGATTTTATATTAATAATTTTTGTATACGACCCCTGAAAGTTGCTGAGTTTTTCCCTCAGCTCTGGAAAGTGCGTTGCAGGACTAAATAATATCCAAGGATAATCCAAGTGCAGGACTAAATAATATCCAAGGATAATCCAAGGACATGTTGCGAATAAGGACTAAATAATATAAAAGGGTAATCCAAGTGCAGGACTAAATAATATCCAAGGATAATCCAAGGACTTGTTGCGATTAAGCACTTTCAAGGACCCACGAAGAACTTCAAGGATCCTTGAGGTTTCTGGGTATAAATTCTGTATACGATACCTGGTTATCCGGCGAGCTTACCCCGGCGGAAAATTGAGTCGTTACAAGGTGATGTTGTTTTAAGAGCACCATTTGTCCAATGGCTGGTTTCCATGCTCTCCGCCTGAGGATATAATACCTTGGCTGGTCCTGCACTGCGCGTTCCAGATTTCGTTGTACTATTTGGTATCCTTCTTTCATCTGTTCCGACCGCTCCTTGGGATTTTGTCATGGTTGACCGGTTCCTATTGTGGCTTCGTCGTATACGGTCTTGGGGTATCATGATTCGCGTCCTTGTACTAAGTACGCAGGACTGTACCCCGTTGTCCCTGGGACACTGGTGTTTAGAGTTAGTGTCAATTCCGGGAGTAAGTCGTCCCACTTGCGTTGGTACTGATCCGTGAACTGTGCCACCATAGTCTTGATGGTGCTATTTGTGCGCTCGACTGCGTTTTCAATCAGTGCACTGGTGTCTAGTTCCGTAATCCTACTGCAAAATTCAGATCAGGATTTTTGGGACCCCGAACCGAGCTAAGACGTGTTCTCGGAGCGCCCGTTGTAGGGTATCGGTGGTGGCTTTCCAGATGTTCTGCGTTTGGTTCGTCATGATTTTCTCGTAATAAACGTTGTCGGGGTGGCTTTGGCACGCAGACTTTCTCCAGGGTATCATCCTCGTCCCCATTATGACTAGGATTGTGTCTACACAGCTGTGCATTTTCTGTTCCATTGTTTGTTACTCTGCTTTGGACGTTTGTTACTCTGCTTTATGAAAAATTCTCTATCAATATTTATCCCAATGAACGTCATTGAGAATTAGATTCATACAAAAGAAGAAACAAACGGATCAAAATCTGATTCGCCTACGTTGATTTATAATTTTTTGAATAAGCAAGATTTTGTGTGGGGGAAAATTTTCAGCGGACGAATTTCATCTTCAGAATATATACTATTATATATTTATACATTTATATATACATATACATATATAAATACATATACAAATACATATATACATACATATATACATGTACGTATAAATATACATATACATAATCATACCCATACATATACATATACATACACGTATACATATACATACACATATATATTTTCATCTACATATACACATACATATAAATACATATACATACATATACTTTTACATATTCATATACATATATACATACAAACATATTTCCTTAAACATATGCATATACTCGTATATATACATATAATGTGAGAACGTAAATTATTACTTATTGGCTTCAAGAGTTGATAGAGAGAGCCGAAGATTTGGAGTGCGTACGGGGAGAATGTGAACTACCACACAGCTGCGAATAGAGCAAGATCCGTCGCGAGAGGTAAGAAACCGTCAGGTAATGGTAGAGAGCAAAGTGGCACCCATAGATCCCAGAACAGCCTGCCGTCGTTGTGGCCAAAATGGTCACATAGCACGCCTATGTCGCAGCGCACAGATTCTGTTCCTTTGGTAGTGTGGTCGTGCGGGTATGAGGATGATTAAGTCCTGCAATTAAAGAGCACTAACCCATCGAGCAGTACCGTCAGAATCGCAGCATGACTCAAAACGAAAGCAGAAGACCTCACCATGGGAAAAATCATTGCACTATCACGAACAACTAATCTGCTCTACAGTTTCCATTGGCACAGAAATCGTCACCGCGATACTGGACACAGGTGCAACAAACTGTTTTATCAGCAGAAAGCTAGCACACAAGTTACGCACTTCTACCGGGAAATTGGAGAAATCCAGAGCTCGTCTGGTGGACAGAAGTATAAGGAACAGAATCACAGCAGATAATATAAAGAAAATCAACGAATTCGCAAATACCCTACACTAGGAACAAATATGACTCACATGAACGAATTCACCTGCCACAAACTATGCAGCGCGAAAACACCTAATGAATCCGACAAAACCGCACAAAGAAAGTGTGCAATCAAGTGCACCAACAACACCAAAAGCGATGACAAGAGGGGCAAACGTGACTCCAATACCCACCACCGCAACACAATTAAACAACAGAGGCAGTCATCAGAGAAACATATGACAAACACAGACAACTTAATCACATTCAAAAACTTAGAAGAGCTACAAGGACCGAAAGTAGATGATCTACCACAGAACTGTGTAGCTGAAGTTTTGCGGAGAGCCAAAAAGGAGAAACCGATACGAGGGCGAATAAAATTTTGTCGAGACGCATAGCGACTGACCCTCTACCATAAAGCTGTCCCCATTTTTCATCACCCGTCGAAGTAGGAGGGGCGTGTGAGCATGTAAATTATTAAATATTTACGCTCCCACATTAACTACAACGAATAAGCAAATACCTACATGCACTTGTGCACAGAGATCCACCAATAACATAACACAGTGCACGATCATCCCCAAGATCCCACAATTTAACAAAAAACAAGAAAGGTAAATGCTACAACACTCACAAACAACGTCGGCAGCGCAGAAAATCGACACGAATGAACTATCATGCAGATTAGCTAAGCCAATTAATTGTAATAACAAAATCAAATGCAGCGAGAGGAAAACGTACCAACAAACACAACGCACAGAAGAAGTCAAAATACAACGGCTCCAGATTTGCAACAAAACTTGCACACACAAGAGGTGATTATATGATAGACGTTGCTCGTCAAATACTGAAGGTAAATCAGCCAATATACTGCACAACAATCTTACGAATAGTCGATACGAGCAGCAAAAAAAAAAAACAAAAAAAAACAATACAGCGACAGAAGCCAACACACATGGCAGCCACAGCAGAGAGATGTACAGGTCAACCGGCCGTAAGTATATTACGAGGCGCCACACCAACAATTGCAAAGTGACAGCAACAACAGAACGGTAAAGGTCGCAGAAGGACATATGTTACCATAACAACAACAGGAAAAACAACAACAAGGTGTTTAAGGTGACACAACAGCAAATGAAAAAAATAATAATAATGCAGGAACAACGGCAATGAGCAGTGGCCTTAGCAACAGAGAGAATTGGCCATTCCTACAACAAAAGTATGTACTGGACGATGTGCAGCTTCAGTCTATAGCAGCGCCAGTAGCCAATGAATGATTTCCATACCGAAACTCCTGAGAGAAGCCAGCGAAACTTGTATCAGCTAAGACTTTATCTCCAGACAGGCGCCAGCGAAACTTATATGAGCCACAACCCACTCTGGTTTATTCCAACAGTGAACAATTTGTGAACTTAACGCAGACAGAACAGTGGTTTAAGGTTTTTGCCGACTCCCCTATGACATATGGACACGATTAGGCACTAGGCTAGCTACCTATACTAAGATAATTAATTACTGTAGGAATGTAATAATAATTACACACACACACACACACACACATTTATATATATATATATATATATATATATATATATATATATATAAATATATATATATATATATATATATATATATATATATATATATATATATATATATATATATATATATATTATATATAAATATATATATATATATATATATATATATATATATATATATATATAAATATATATATATATATGCATATACATATTCATATACACATACATACATACATATACATATACTGGTAAAATTGGGGAATAAGATCGAGGAGCTGACCATCATGATGGACAGTCAAAGGAGTATCAATAAGGCAATGAGGGCCCTCGTGGGTGATATCAGCACTCTGCAGAAGCCATCGGTAGAAGAAAGACGGAGGAGAAATCCGGAGGCTATGGCGAAGGCAACCCAAACCTCACCGTTGATCGGCTCTAGAGCGCAGGCAAAAAGAGGGAGATCAGCCATTCAACCCGATGGTATGACAGAGGTTTCACCTCTACAAACCAAAAACGTACACGGGTCATCTCACCAAAAATCCAGCCACAGCAGCTGCATAGTGAAACAGCTTCAAACAAGTTGCAGACAACCTCTGAGCCAGAATTGCAGTTAGCGAAACTGAAGAAAAATCTCAAAAAGGATATTGGAGCTAAAGAGCCCCCTAATGTCATGAGTAGGACAGAAAAAGAAATCCGACCAAGGCCCGATACGCTGATCATTGTAGCTGCTGGAAAAGCCTCATACGCAGAAATTCTGCGGAAGGTAAAATAAAGCGCAACACTCAAAGCCATCGGTGATGCCGTCAAAGCTATTCGCAGAACGGCTAAGGGCGAACTAATATTGGAACTCAACCGGAGGGAAGAGAGCAGAACGACGAGCCATTAAGCTGCGATCGCAGATGTGTTGAAGGAGACGGCGACTGTGGCGGCGAAGATGCCCATGCTCACCATCCAGTGAAGAGATGTCAATGAGATCACCACCCCAGCCGAGATCTGTGTAGCCTTGCATGAACAATACGGGATAATGAGACCACACGAGGCAGCTATACGAAGTTTGAATTCGACGTGGCTCTATTGTGCAAACAGTATAAGAACATCGACGGTCACGAATCGATGGCCAATGCCAGCCTGCTTTACTGCTGGCATTGGCCATCGGCTATCTGGACTCTAAACGGCAGGTGCTTTCAGCAAAAAATGGCAGCCAAAAATAACAGAGACAACAGGGTCAAACTCGATGGATTATATTTATTCTTCTGTTATGCCACGCCTTCGAACGCATGATCACAACTATGTTGGAAAGGGCAAGGGGAAATCTCCATTGGTTATCGGTGGGACTTTAATGCTTGGTCCATGACTTGGGGAAGCATTCGTACACAACCAGCGTGGTAGGATTCTCTTGGAGTGCCTGGCGCCCTTGAACCGCATCCTTTTCAACCAAGGTGATCAACACACATTCGAGGCCGGCAGGGGTAGATCCGAAATTGACCTGACACGCGCACAGCGACCACTTAGTGATAGTTATCGAAGTGGGCGACGCTGCACAACGGAATACAAAACGGCGCAGAAGGAACAGACGAAAGGCTGGAAAATGCGGTCTTTTGATGCGGAGGTGTTTGAGCTGGTCTGGAGAGAAGAGTGTATCAACACGGAAACTGCCAAGAACATGACAAAACATGTCAGCAACGGTCTCAGCAAAGCCTGTGACGCGGCAATGCCAAGGGTGGTAAGCCGGCACACCAGGAAGCCAGTTTACTAGTGGAATGAAGAGATCGCAGCATCCTGGAGGGCGTGCATCCAGGCCCGCCGGAAGGCACAGAGGGCATGAAATCGTCCAACATGGGAGACTCTCTGAGCGAACTGCAGAAATTGCTGAAAAGCACTGAAGGTGGCCATCCGCAGTGGCAAAAATGAGTGCTTTAAGACGCTGTATGCGAAAGCGGATTTGGACCCATGGGGAATAGCATAGAAAGTCCATGAGCCGACTGATGTCGCTCTAATGAGCGCTATTATAGCTACCCTATTTCCCACACAGGCAGATAGAATGCACAACCAGGGCCAGGCCCCAAATGACGACATAAAAGCGGTTACCATCAGCGATTTACTCGTTACATTGGGAAAAATCGATGATAAGAAGGCTCCCGGTCTGGACGGCATCCCGCACGTGGCGCTAAAAGTGGCAGTAAAGACAAGGCCAGAAATCTTTACGAATATGTACACCACTTGCATTAGGGAAAGGGTGTTCCCGGCTATATGGGAACGGCAGTGACTGGTGATACTGCTCAAGCCGGGGAAACAATCAGACCAACCGTCAGCATATCGGCCGTTGTGTATGTTGGACACGATGGGTAAAGTGTGGGAAAGAATTATCTGCGAAATGCTTGAAAAAAAGGGCGGGCTCTCCGAGCAGAAATTTGGTTTCCGATCGAGGACGTTCAACGGTAGACGTAATCTAAGCCGTAATGGATATAGCACAAGACGCAACGAGGGGCGAATGATGGCGTTGCGGTACAAAAAAATACTGCGCGGTGGTCACGCTGGACATAAAAAACGCGTTCAACTCAGCGAGCTTGCCACTTAGTATGGATGCGTTACACGATTTCGGCGTTCCAATATACCTACTGTTAATATGAATATATTGTAATCCGATATCTTCTTCGAGTTTTTTTTACAACTGCAATTTTGATTTCTGTTCAATTTATTATTTGCGTCAATAATAACAGAAGTTCGTTGCACTTTGCATATCAAAAGTTTAAAGTCTATTGCACATTAAGCAGACGGAAATTCTGCACGTTTGTTTGTTGTTTTTATTCTCATAATAATATGCTACTCTAGCAAATATGTTGTGCAACTTGCATCGAACTACAGTATTGCTGATCCTATGTATTATTTGTATTATATAGTATAGCTGTGGATTCTGGCATGTAAATTTTGTATAAACACGCAAGCAATGATTTAATAAAGTCTGTTCAAAATTAGAACACTAAAATAATTATATTTTCTTCATGGTTTTCTAGTTCTAGTACTGGAATGTCAGTTTCAAATTAACTTCAATTTTGTTTCGTCGTGAATTTTCAGTTCAAGTACTGAAAATTCAAAACCTCACGTTCAGATTAAAATCTTGGATTAAAATTGAATCATCGTGAATTCCCAGTTCAAGTACTGGAAATTGAAAACACAGATTCAAAACAAATTTTGAATTTACATTTTGGTGAACCCGACGTGACATTTCAGTTCAAGTGCTGAAGTACATACACCATGGCAAATTTATCGGAGCTTGGAGAACATCACAAAGAGGTCGGCGAAGAAATCACAAAGATAATTCGAAACTTCAACAAGGATGCATCAGACTGAAAAACAAGGTCCTCCTATTACAATAAGAAATTGCGTCAATTGGCTCAGTACTGGGACGACTTCGATGAAATAGATGGCACATTAAGGGCATTAACAGATCATCCGGCTGACCACGAATATTTCACATCCGGATACTACGACCAAATCAACAAGTTAGTTGATACCTCTCAATGACGATTTCTCCAGGAAACCACCCGTCTCCAGGCAAACGAGGAAAGTGGGATTATACTAGACGAAAAGGCGGCAGTACCATCGGCAAGCCTACCGGCCATACTAGAACCCACCGAGCATCAATTTGAAAATATACCAACATCAGCTTCTCATATATCGCAAAGGACATCGTTCATGAGGGAACCTTCTAGAAACTCTTTCCAACAAGGTATAGTGGGGAAGATAACTACGCCACGTTGAGGCGAGCACTGGAAAATCTGGAATCAGTGCAAGAAAACCAGCCATTGCAATTTTATCAACTCAAAATAAACAGCATCAGTCATCTTTCGAACCAAATAAAATCAGTGTACGACGAGCTTTGGGAAAAGTTGGAACATCCGGCACCAGAAGGCTTTGACTAAGCAGAGTACGATCAATTAGATGAAATGGTACAACACCAGCTACTTGATCTCTATATAAGAGCAGATCAATGCCAAGGTACCAGAGTCAGTGTTTCAGCCGCGAGAGAACAGCAAACATTGCGAAATTCAGTCTACCTCCCAACGGTAACCATTCCACAGTTCAACGGCGATTACTTGAAAGGGCAACAATTCTTCGATCTGTTTTCCCAAATGATCGACAAGCAGCCATTAGCAGCGGTGCAAAAAATGTGGTACCTAAAGGTTAATGTTACAGGAGAACCTGCAAAATTAATCAACCACTTCTCCCTGACTGAAGACAACTATGTTGCCGCTTGGACGTTATTACAAGAGCGGTACAACAATAGAAGGGTAATAGTAGCTACGCTTATCGAAAAACTACTAAATCAGCCATCAGGGACATTAACTGCCTCGACAACTAACAATTTGCACGACGCAACACGTGAATGCATCTTGGCTCTGGACAATTTTGGGGTTGATACGGGAGCATGGGATCCGATTCTTCTTCATCTGTTAATAAAGGAACTACATCGATCCACACACATGAGATTTGAACAATCCTTAAGAAATCCAAAGGAATTACAAGGCGTGGATAACTTCCTGCTAGGCTTGGAAGGACAATTTCATTCAATGGAAGCCACCTGTCCTAAGGATAAAACTGCAATGGCACAACCACCCAACAGAGTTGTATCCTCCATTGCAACGTCGACCAAGAGCAATAGCTGCAAATTATGTTTCAATGGTAGTCATCCATTGTATTACTGCAAGAAATTTCTACAGCTGTCAATTGCAGAACGGCAGTTGTGGGTAAAAAAGCAACGATTGTGTTTGAATTGTTTTAAGAACGATCACAATGCAAACAATTGTAAGTCGATATGTTGATGTAAATGTGATAAAAACCACAATACGTTGTTACATTTTGGAAATGACAAACAACTAGTTACAAAAATGCCGTCATCAGAAGCAAGGCAATCAGCCAATGAAGCAATAAATCCCATTCCGAATGCAACAGTTCCATCAGCAGCAGCAAGCAACGTGTCAATTCAAGGATACGCAGTACTGGCAAGAGCAAGGATAAGAATCACTGCGGCCAATGGTAACTCAGGGGAATTTAGAGCAATTTTGGATTCCGGTTCTCAAGTTAACATCATCGCAGAACGTCTCATGAAGAGATTATGCATATCTCCTTGTTTCCTTGTTCATTGTGGAGTTCATGAGAGAAAACGAAAGATTGGGACATATGAAGAAAGTAAAGCTTGACTCAATGATGTCTCCTAACTACTTCCTTCCTCATCATTGTGTTCTCAAACCCGATCGCACAACAACCAAATTGCGAGTGGTGTTCGACGCATCAGACAAACCCACGACAGTGAAACTTTTTTCAATACTGCTACGCTTTCGATTGCCACGCTTTGTGTTCACGACCGATAAGGAAAAGATGTATCGGCAGATCATAATACATCCAGAAGATCGGCGTTATCAAATGATCGTATGGAGGGAGGATCCGACAGCAAACATTGGGTACTATCAACTAAACACCGTTACATATGGAACACTGGCAGCACCGTACCTAGCAACCAAATGTCTGCAACAAATCGCTAACGACAACATGATAAGTCATCCTTAGGGAGCAAAAATGTTACATGACAATTTTTATATGGAGAATGGACTGGGAGGATCAGACAGTCTGACTAAAGCCATAGAAATGCCACGACACCGGATGAAAATGCTAAGCACACATGGATTCAATTTGAAAAAATGGTGTGCAAATCATCCCCAATTATTAACAAATATTCATCAAGGTGACCAGGAAATGAATTCAGATTTTTCTAATGACATTAATGACCCAATAAAAACGCTGGTGCTATTGTGGTTTCCGAAAGTTGAAGTATTCTGTGTCAGATCAACGCTGGATCCTGTGGGCTCAATCATTAAACGAACGGTCAGCTCCGATCTAGCACGACTGTTTGATCTACTTGGACAACTAGCACCGGTGATCGTCAAGGCAAAATTATTCACACAGCATCTATGGCAAATAAAGTTATCCTGGGATGAGGCTCTACCATCAGATCTCAACGCGACATGGACGGCATTCAGAGAAAATCTTAACCACTTAAACAATCTCCGAATAGCCAGACACATTTTTAAGGGAGAACTATCATCATCAACACAACTACACATCTTTACTGATGCTTCCGAAAGGATCTTCGGCGCGGCAGCATATCTACGAGCAAAGGATGGCAGGATTTTGACGCGGTTATTATGCGCCACAACCCGTGTTGCACCACTAAAAATACAGACTCTGCCTCGATTAGAACTTTGTGCCGCACTAGTAAGTGCCCAACTCGCAGCTCGGATAAAAACAGATTGTCAAATAGAGGATAAACCAATCTTCTTTTGGACCGGTTCAGGGGTTGTGCTTCATTGGATAAATGCACAATACAATCATCATACAAAACTTTTGTGGCAAATAGAGTAGCAAAAATTCAAATGTTAACTCTACCCGAGCAATGGCGACATGTCAGTTCAAAGGATAATCCAGCGGATTAACTGTCAAGAAGATGTTCAGCAAAGACATTGGCTGACAGTGGAGTCTCGATTCAAGCATCAATGCTTCTGCACGCCAGGCAACAGCTATGGCCCCCAGTATGGTCAAAACAGCTGCAAATTCAAACAGGAAACAGCCATTTCATTGCTCACTGGGTCAGATACCACAATGCAACTAAATGGAGAATGGATTTATCAAATAAACCATCGCAATTCGTTTGTCACACTTCAAAGAATCATATGTCTTACGATTTATAAATAACACAAGGAAAAAACGGAATTTTAGAGTAAAATCCATTACTTTAACAACAGTCGAACAGGATCATGCATTAGCAGTCATCGTCAATGCTATTCGGGCTAGTGACTTCAAAGATGAAATCCAAAATCTGAAACAAAACAGTGAAATGAAAATTAGCAGTACCATCAGCAGCTTATCACCATTTTTAGATGACATGAACATTCTTCGATTGGGGGGACGATTAGAAGCTGCTGCACTGCCATTCGATGCTAAACACCAAATGTTGCTACCCTACAACGACCCGCTGGTCAAGTTACTCTTCATTAAAGCGCATGAGGAGAAGATGCACTGTGCGCCTCAAGCCTTGCTGGGAACCTTAAGGCAACGATTTTGGCAAATAAAGGGAAAAAACAGCTCAATCAACTGTTCAGCATTGTATCCGATACAATAAAGCTCGCCCTCAATTGGCACAAAAAATTATGGGACACCTGCCAGCTACAAGAGTGACACCAGCTCAACCGTTCATTAACACTGGTGTTGACTACGCTGGACCTTTGTGGGTGCATTATAAGGTCCGTAGAAAGAAGACAGCCAAAGCGTACTTAGCTGTATTCTCTTGCTTTGCCTCTAAAGCTGTTCATCTGCAGTTGGTAACGGATCTGTCATTAGAGGCGTTTATTGGAGCCCTCAAATGATTCATACGTCGAAGAGGTCGCTGTCAAAAACTATATAGTGATAACGCTACCAACATCGTCAGAGCAAGAAATCAATTGACAAAGTTATCATCAGGACTCCATTCATCAAGCGCTCAAGACAAAATTGGAAAAACATGCAGTGAAAAAGGAATATAGTTCCATTTCATCCCTCCCAGATCCCCTCATTTCGGAGGACTACGGGAAGCAGCAGTTAAATCTGCGAAACATCTTCTACTAAGAAGTGTCGCATCGGCTTCATTGACGTATGAAAAATTTAAAACTATAATAGTGGATATAGAGGGCACACATTCCCGGCCACTAATGCCACTATCATCAAACCCTGGGATTTAACAGCTCTAAAGCCAGGTCACCTCCTCATAAGAGCAGCACTCACCGCCCAAGTAGATAGCAGAGCAGACGAAGAAGAGATGGTCCAATGAATATCTCAATGTACAAAGAGATAACATAAAACACGGCGAAATGGTGATCATCAAAGAAGACAATGTTCCTGTTATGAAATGGTCTCTTGGCCGAATAGTAGAAGTCTATAACGGACCAGATGGAGCAGTACACGTTGCTGAGGATAATACGGCAACGGGAGTTTATGAAAGTGCAATACATCGCCCCGCGCCACTACCCATAGACACAGATACTGGTGCAGAATCTAACGAAGAGGCGACTACAAGAAAGCGAAAGGACGAAATGAATGAAGGGCCATCAAGAGGAATAGAAACGGCACGACAGTTCAACCTAATAACTTTATTGGCGATGTTGCTAATGATATTGTGCGAACCAATCAAGGTTCAAATCATTGCTAGTGAGTGGAAACTGGTGATTTATTATAATCTCAAACCTTAGCGTACTGAAATCCAACTATTGAAGGACGGCGCCTCGGCTATGCAACAAATTTGCGAAGAAATACAGCCACCAACAATATGCGATCACACAGTTTCAACATATTAATGCAGAGCTGGACTTGGATACAAATTTGTTAGCAAGCCATCGTCAGAAAAGAGGTGCACTTAATTTGGTGGGAACTGTTGCTAATTCGCTATTTAGAGTTTTGGACTCAGAATACGCCAATATTAAAGCAGTCTGGGAAAAATCTACCCGAGTAAATGTGGCACTCATACGACTGATGCCGAATATAGGCGGCCCACGCTCAAGCCAACGGAAGCTGCTATCAACAGTAATGAGCTCCATCATACTGTATGCCGCCCTAATATGGGTGGATGCCACTATTGGGAAAACATACACCAAATCCATACAGTCAGATATAGACTCGGCGCGCTAAGGTCATAACTTGTAAATCGCCTATTGACTGCTGGTGAAAGAGATGCACCACCTCTACAAACCGAGAGCGAGACCCAAAAACATCACCAAAGCAGTGGAAAGAGCCAATACGGAAATGCAACGCAGATGGGAGCAAACGGACAAAGATGACATTCAGGCTGATCCCATGCATAACAACATGGGTTACCAGCAGGGAGATCTAAACCACTACACCCAGCTACTAAGTGGCCACGGATGCTTTAAGCAGTACCTCTTTGACCGAAAGTTTGAGGAGGACCCGTACTGCCCGCACTGCCCGGAGATGCACGAGAACGCTCAACACGTGTTATTCTACTGGCAGCAATTTAAGTACGCTCGGGGGACACTGAGTGTTGTCCTAGAGGAGCCCCCAAAAATGGCAACCTCTTTAAGCTAAGTGGGAAGCAGTATGCTCGGCAGCAGCCACCATTGTGATAGCCCTGCGAAAAGAACGATCGTGCTAATCTGAACGCAATCGCCAGCGCCATTCGGAACTCGAGGTACACATGACTGACACATAGACAGAAGTAATACTGACGTGTGAGCAATAAATGCTCTTACGGCCTCCCGACGTAAAACCTAATCAGTGTCTCCGGGGGGGGAAACACAGTAATGACGAGAGGAGGTTTTAGCGGAGTTAGAGGCCCGCACTGACGGGGTTCTGACTTGAGATCTTTCCGCTTCGTAACATATAAAAGAACAATATGTACATGTTCATATACAAAAACATATACATATATATATATAAACTTACATATACATACTTGTATACATATGTATATACATATGCAAATTGTTGAATATTACGCTTTCTATATTCAAGAGTTATATATGTATTAATAGTACTTTTCTTTTTTATGTAGCATGTCGTGATTATTTTTTCTTTCTCTCTATATATCACCTGTTTTTACTGTTACTGTTATTTACTTATTTTACATTTTGTGCTATCATTTTCTTTTGCCTTTTTGTGGTAGTATTCAGTGGTAGTATTCATAAAGTCCTAATAATTATTTTTTTTATATGAATAAATTAGAAGAATTGTGTAAAGTTAAATCCGATAACTCCGCGGTTCAGAACGATTCTCGTGTTAAGAAAATGGCAGAATCCAGAGTATATAAAATTCATAGTTTTAATTGGCATAATTATCAATTATGGCGTCGTCAAATTGAACTTTGCATGAAATTTTAGGTACCGTGGCGAAGCCTGCTAATAATACTGCAGCATGGGATGACAAGGTTGCTGAAGCCACAGCATTTATCATGAGAGGTTTGGATTTAGAGCAGTTAATACTTAAATGACTCTTATACTGCAACAGAAATATGGTTTAGATTGAAAACTGTTCATTCCGAAAGAAGTGAGCAATCTGCACAAATACTCTTAGAAAATTTTGTCAACTATAGAATGGATGAAAATGAGGGTATGTCGTTTTATTGCAAGAAATACATAGCTAGCACAAAGGTTGAAAGACATGAGTCTTGAACAGAAGCAGCCGATGGTAATTGCGAAAATCTTAAGCAGCTTACCACCTAAATTTTATTATGTGAGCATAGCGTGGTATGCAGTTCCTCCTGCTGAGCAAAATATAGAGCGGTTGATAGATCATCTAGTTAATGATGAATCGTTGATTAATATACGAACTTGTGAGCAGAATAATAACAGTACGCAGAAATTAGTCAAATTAGCAATGCCAGGAACAAGTCAATATGGCAACAATAAGTTCAAGAAGAGAGTCGGCAAATGCAATTATTTGCGGCTAGCAAGGGCATTGGGCTCGCAAATGCTTCAAGCGACAGAAGGAACAACACAGTAATCACGATAATGTTGGAGGCCGCCACTCTCTTATTGTTCCGAAAGAGTCAAATAAAGACCAAGCAGAGTCAAAGTCATCAAAAATTGAAAGCTCGCACTTATTTATTATGCTATCGGCGTTGAGTGCGAACAAAATTAAAAATGTGTGGTATGCAGACTCATGCGCTACTGACCATATGTCGTTTCAGAAGGAGTTTTTTTTTTAAATTTAGTTCGCTTTTCGGTGAATGCATGTCACGTAAGAATTGGTGACATAAGGATATTGTTGGTTGAAGCAACAGGCAACATTGAAGTACAGACTAAGCCTTGTAGCTTAGTAAACGTTATGAAAAATGTTTCATTAGTTCCAGATCTTTATCTGAATTTCATATCTGTATCAACAGAAAAAGGTATGAATGTTGTGTTTGAAGAAGTTGGTCAACGGGTTAGTTTCGGAAAAGAGGATTCGATTGATAGTGAACGCGAAAATAGGCTGTACAAAATGAATATTAAAACTGGTGCTTACCCTTCTGAACTGAATGTTGTGACATCTGATTTGCTGAATCTGTGGCAGGAACGCTTAGGCCTTGTTAATTCCAAAACTTTGGAGGACATGTGTAAATCTCTGATGAGGACAAGTGGCGTGTCCGAAACAGTTATAAGATCTGCCAAAAAATGTTTCAATAATTCTTCTTCTGAAAAATTATTACGGTAGCATAACCAAACACACGCAATTGCAACTACTGTTGTAACTTGTCTTGTCAATAAATTCGTTACAAAAATAATCTTCATAAAATAATTAATTCAATAATTATAACAGATAAATTTAATTAAAAAAATGCTTACATTTTGGTCTTCTTTTCGTGTCCGTTTAGAATTCAAAGTGATAATTAACAAAGAATAAAGAAAATGAGAAAACCATGTTGCCAGATGGGCCAAACAAAATTTAATAAGGAAATCGATTATTTTAATTATCGGAGTCGCCGTTGGCAGGGTTGTTAACATTCTTCCCCGTTAATCGCGCCTCCGGAAGTGCGCTCATCTCGGGTGGACATGGATGGGTATTCCGATTTTTGCATTGCTGACATACACTGCGTATATTTCGTAGCAAAGTTCATAGGCTTGGTATGTGATATGGTGTGATGATTTTGCAAGATTTCATTTATCACCGTCTCCCGATTTACGTGTTGATATTTTCGATGGTAATAATCGACAATTACTCGTAGATGCGTAACATGATGTTGCTTTGGCAACATTATCGGGTTGCTCGCGGTGTTGATTGTTGGAGGAGCATTTTCAAGGCGACTCCTCATGCGAATGAATAGGCTAAGCTTTTTCAATCCAGCGAAGCATGTCAGTGTTCAAAAACGGTGTTGTAACGGTAGTCCCAGTTCTCCTTTTAGCCTTTAATCTTTCAACAAATTACTTCACATACGCTTACCCTTAGCAGTCGCTCCCATTTTGAAAACCTGGATACGTCGATAAATTCTCGCTCTCCCAATGTCACACCATTTGGTGTATTGTTATCTCTTCTACCGACTCGTTCATGCCGCTACTGTGATTCAAATCGTACTTAGGCCACTCTCGGTTGGGCAATCGTAAAAATAGTGGGCCAGGTTAGGTTAGGTTGGGAAGGCGTGTGCGGATACCAAGTATCCGCACTTCCACTCGGAGACATATATGTCCATAGTGACTGCGTTCAAAAAATAATGCCAGGAGGAAACATAGTCGTCCTTACCCTCGATCTCCATAAACAATGGAAGTTCCATCCCTATTAAACTATTTGGTTCTCCAGATGAAAGTGAGAAGATCCGATAAATCTACCTTCGTTATCTCTGTCAAACTTGTGAAGAAGCGCGACCCCAAACATTGAAGTCGTTTCAACTGAATTGACTCTGTCTCTGGGTCACCATGGCAACTCCTACATAGCCCGCTCGACGGCATACGCCAATGTTGAACCCTTAGTGCGATAGCACAATGCCCCGTAATGACCCCCGTAAGCACCCTTACTGCAGGTTTGTTGAACCCTAAGAGAACCTTCGTTCTCTTCATGTCTAACCTATGCCATAAGGCCCTTGAAACTTCACAGTCGTCCCGATTAGTCCATAAGTTATTTGTCACTGCAATAGTGACTTCATCTGCTTCTATATCGCTATGTCCGGGAACCCAGCAAAGTGAGACCTTGTGGGGTCTATTGTTCAGCAGTGAGGTACGACATTTCATTACCAGCTTCAATTTAACTGTCTTGGATTTTATTGCCTTAAGCGCCGCCTGACTATCCACAAAGATAGTGATATTAGAAGGTCGAATTGTACTACTTTGTATCAGTCCGGCTGCTTTCTCAATTGCATAGAGAGATGGAACTCTAGCTTTAAAGTCCATAGTAGAAGTCATGTAGTCTGTTGCCGTTTCTAAATCGGCCGTAACTAACCTTTGACCCTTCCGTCTTATTTCCCTCAAAATTGTACAGTGTCCATAGTTGGCAGATTTCTACGTGTTGCACTCCCTTAGTCTGAGAGCACACTTGGCGGCACAGCCCTGAATGAACACTCCTAGCGGTAAGAGGTGAAATAATATGCTTAAGCCTTCTTGAGGCGAGCTGCTTACAGTCCCTGAGACTCCCAGGATAGCAAGTCTTTGTACATTTTCAATACGGGTTTGATTAAATTTCCTTTCCAACGCCTTCCACCAGACGATGAACCTGTAGATTAAAATTGGTCTTATGATTGTTGGTGTACATCCCATATACGATGTACGGTGACAGTCCCCATTTTTTTCCCAAAGATCCCTTTACAGGTATAGTATGCAGCCAAACCCTTCTTTCTACTGTCCTCAATAGTCCTTCTCCAATTTAACTTGGAGTCCAAAATGAAACCCAAGTATCTTGCTTCTGAAGAGAGATTCAACGTTAGCTTACCTAACTTTGGCAAAGAGAACTCAGGGATTTTTGTTTTCCTGGTGAACAAAACTTGCTTCGTCTTTGTAAGGTTAACTCCTAAGCCGTTGCGCTCAGCCCATCCGGAAATCTCGCTCCATGTCACTATGAATTCCTTAACACCGTGATCTCTCAGCGCCTTACAGATCGCCTCTGTATTTACATTGTTGAAGTGCATTCCTTGTAGTTCATTGACCTCTCAATGATACCAACCACTTAATGAAGTGCGCTATCCACTGATTTACCCTTACGGTATGCGTGTTGCGCAGTATCCATTGTGCGAATATTGGAAACCCTTCTAATATATAGATCAATAAGTATCTCAAGTGTTTTAAGAATAAACGATGAGAATAAGTCGGTTTCTAATCCCTGCCACTGGAGTGATTTATTTTTCCCCCTTTTGGAATGAAAACCACCCAGACTTCTCACCTTGTGAAGATGTGAACTAGATGGGGAAGCACGCACTCAGAAGAATGGTGCGGCATAGCTGGCATAACTCTATCAGCATATACGAGGATCTCCATATACGAGGATTTTATTCTCCTTCACGATATGCGACTCGTCGGTCCTTGAAACACGGGAAAGATTTATCGACTGCGTATCGACGATGTACGGGTCCGTGCCACCTGGAAAGTGCGTTTCCATCAAAACCTCCGGGGACTCCTTACACGAGCCAGTCCATGAGCCATCCCGTCTGTTCACACTGCCTAGAACCGTCGTGGTTCTACACAGTATTTTACTGAGTCTCGATCCATCATTCACCGACTCCAGAGTTCCGCAGAACTGCTGCCAGGACTCCCTTTTTGCAGACTTCATTTTGCGTTAATTCTCATTAAAACTGACTATAATTTTCCCAATCCTCTTCCAGCCGACTATTTTTGGTCTTTTTGAAGAGTCCTCTTAACTTTTTCCTAAAGAGTCCTAACTCAGCGTTCCAACCAAACTGGTTTTTTTTTAGCACGCGGCCTAGTCAAAGGACAAGATAGTTTAAAAGATTTTTTCAGTATTCCCATAAGACGACCTACCGCCTTATCAATGTTAGCATTCCCTTCGCCGACTTTGATTTTCACCAAAGTAAGTTTTTGGGTCGCCAGTCTTGAGAATTTGTACCAGTCAGTCTTTTTTGGGTTCCTAAAAAGCCGTGGGGTCATTACCTCGGAGTAGACTGAGAAGCGTATCCGACTATGATCCGAAAAGGAACAGGCATCAGATATTCTCCAGTTGTCGACCCTTATGGTATTAGATCCAGTGTCCAGAGTGATATCAATCACTTCCTCCCTAACCCCGAAGTTACGAAACGTTGACTGATTTCCCTTCTTACATAAAGGTTGGCTAGTGGAGAGATTGTAATAAAAAATGGACTCACTCCTACCATTGGTATCAGTGCTGCCCTAGAGCTCATAGTGCCCGTTTGCATCACAGCCGGCTACTATGCTCAGTCCGAGCCTGACCAATAAAATTTAGTATCAATCTTCAAATCATGGCTCTGCATAATCGAATTCGCCAAACGAGCTCCAAGAACAGCCGCCATATTCTCCATTCTAAATATTGATATTGGTCGAAGCGGGGCCACCTCTATACGGGCACACACCAATGACGTTTCAATACCGGTTGCGCTCTTGATTCTGAAGTATGCTACGACCGCATAAGAATGCTCATTAGCGTCCACGAACACGTGCAGTTGAACTTGACTTGCTTCGCTATCTGTTACCGCGAAATAGCATCTTGGTACTCGCACGTCCTTCACCTTATTAAGGTTTTCCAACCATTTATGCCAAGCGCCAGAAAACTCTTCTGCTATAATCTAATCCCATTCTGTACGTCTTCGGCAAATCTTCTGCATTATCACCTTCATCAAAATCGTAAAAAGGCCAAAAATCGTAATGGATCAAAGATTTACATCAGCAGTCTCCACAATTCTCGGTTCGCCGGCAACCTTGAACCGCACAGAACCTTCTCACTGGCTTTCGTAAATTTTAGGCTGAACGTAAAGTTGGCATCCGTAGTTCTCCACCATAATCCTAGAGCTTTATCCGCTTCTATTACCTGATCTACTGTTCGTCCCGCTTTACAGAATCGATCTGCTACACCTTCCTCACCAAGGGCCTCTAAGACTTTTGGAGAATTTCTTAGTCAATTTCGAATGTGGAGGGCGTGTACCTCACGTACGTCTTCAGCAAGTTGAATCGCACTCTCTGTCGAATTTGTGCGGTCAACCATATCGGCGAAGTAATGCCTTTCGATGATTGATTTAACGGCTCGTGGAAATTGCTTTTGATGTTCTACAGCGTTCTTATTTTTGGCGAATTGTGCTAACGATGGAGAACAACTCGATGGCTCCACAACTCCATACTTGCAGTGCATAAACATCAAGCTGACGGGACTCACCATTGCGCCACAAGAATCTTTGGGCACATTGGTCATCTCTATCGACCGCCACTCTGTGGCACATCTCGGTTATGTCACCTGCCACTCCAACTTTCCCAATTCCGAAATTGAAAAGAACTCCTGGTAATGAAGCTAATAAATCCGGTCCCTTCTTGAGACAATCATGAAGTGATATTCCGTCAAACTTTGCAGCCGCATCCCAAACAACTGTTATCTTTGACGGCTTGTTCGGATTTTTAACAGCAAACATTGGAAAATACCAAGTGCGAGGGTGTATTCCAGTTATCTCGTCAGGAACAAGTTTTCGAGCGCAGCCTTTGGTTTGCATTTGTTCTATGAGATAGTTGACTCTCATCTTTAACTCGTCATCTCTTGCTAATTTTCGCTCAAAACATTTCAATCTCTGTAAGGCCATGTTGTAATTTCTTGGCATCTGGACATTGTCCGACTTCCACAACAAATTTACAACGAAGTGGTCGCCATCACGCGTGACCTTCTCATCTAACTCATTATTCTGTACAGACTCAACTCCTTAGAAGTTCATTTGCTGATCTTCTAATTTCATATTTTCCAGCATCAAACTCTGCAAAGCTGTGTTATTGTCACACATATGTGCAATTGTAAGTCAGTATCAAAACTATCGCGATCCAGCTTGCCATAAATTGTCCAACCCAGTCTAGTTTTTGTTGCAGCAGGTTCATGAGCTTTGCCCTCTATGACCTTAAGAGGCATCGCCACGTTTTTGTTTACTCCAATTATCATTTTCGGGGTGATGTCGTCATACGATTTCACTGACAAGCCTTTCAAATGCTTCTACTTACCAGCCAGTTCGGTCAATTTCATTGTTTGAGTGGGTAGGCCAAGATGGTGTACGGAATGTACATCGACGAGCGAATATATCTTATTCGGTTTTCTGCGTTGTGAAACCTTTAAGTCTAGAATCTGAGATTCCGACTCAATACGTACTGTTCCGTCTGTCCAGCGTAAACATAACTTCTTCTTCGTACCTTCAAGCTGTAATTCATCCAAAACCCCTTTATCAATAAGCGTAGGGCCAGAGGCGTCATCTAAAAATGTGTACAGGTTGACCGCTCTGTTTTTTCCATAGATGGTGATTGGCACAATTCTGAATAACATGCTCAAAGTCTGCATACGATGTATCGTGACAGCGCCTTCCCCTGCGACGTGATGTTGGCCGCTCCTTAGGATTGTAATGTTGCGCAGACATTTATGCCACATTCTTTCTGTTGACGGCACGATCTATAATCATGCCTTATCAAACAATGATGGTACAACTTGTTTTTAACTACTTCGTCCCATTTTTGCTGTTGTCCAATTCTTTAAATTTATCGCATTTCAAATTCGGATGTTCTTCGTCACAAAAGTAGCATTTAATGGGTTTTCGCAGGTATTTAGAGATGTCTTCTTCTTCGTGGTAGTTCATATGTTGCGTCCTGCGCACCTCAGTGGCCTTCTTAGCCAAGGGAAGTGATATGACACTTCTCGCTGATTCTGCTAATTCAAAAAGCCACTCCCTAAATAAAAGCAAACTCTCGCACCCTATTGTACGCTTTTGCATAGCCACTGTAACGCCATGGGCGCTGGTAATTTGTCAATGAGTTCTTGTAGCAGTACCGGGTTATTCAAATGATTTTGCAGGCACACCGACTCCATCGTTGCGGTTAAGTTCTGTACCGCAAGAGCGAAATTATCCAACGTTTCGAGCTTATTCTGATTCACGCATGGTGATGTGCGCTGCTTAGATACCATGGAGTTAATAATATTTTCTGGTCGACCAAAAACCATTCTTTGGCACCATTGCCGGAATCATAAGACTGCTGTGTACATACTCACGAGCTCTTCCCTTCAATGCCTGTTGTAGATGAAGCAGATTTTCGTCAAGGCTGAATCCGCACAAACGAGTAGAGTTTTCAAAGCTGCTTATAAATACCGGCCACTCTTCCGAATTGCCGCTGAACATTGACAGATCTCTGCGCACGACGTGACGTGCGTTAATATGCGTCTCGCTCAAGCTGCACGGTGGTGCAGCTGCAGCCAAACGTTGAGTGGCTACCTCAACATAACTTATTTCGCCTAGACCAAGTGAGTTGCCGCCGATATCATTTAGAGTGATACCAGCTATGCTTTTGCCCTTGTCAGCAGTATCAACACCAGCACTCACTTTGCTTTCCTACACACTCTCTGCATCAGCAATAGGATTTTCATTTGCCCATTTTAAAGAGCTGCGACTGCATGGCGCTCTAAGCGCAGTTGCAGGATCAACAGCACCATCGTCGTATTTCTTCATTATAGCATATTTTTGCTCAATGAATGATATTCTCAGTTGTCTTTCTTCTTCCAATCGCAGTAACTCAAGGGACATAAGGCGCGAACTTCCTTGCTCGCCGTGGACTTGCTGTGAATCGTTCATAGACACCCCCATTGTTGACTGAAACTCCCCGGTATTTGCCTCTGTTTACAATTGCTCCCTTTCAGCCTCTGCAGCTGCTGCCGACGCTTTGCACTTTCCTCAACCCCATTCAATTTCTGCTATGTAATCAGAAACATTGACGCAGGCAAAGTGAAACCACTCATCGCAGCTGTAACACTGAATCATTTGCATATTGTCTGGTTGATTGCAAAGACCACAGCCATTTTTCGTAGACGCAATAGAATTCGCGACACTTCTTGTGCGTACCATAATTCCCACAAATTACGTGCAACGCTACAAAAAAGTTTTTAAAGATATTGAATATTAAAACGGCCGAATTCCAATTTTTCTAGCACTGGAGCACGAAGGGATTTTCCAGAGCTTTAAAACTTTAATATAAAATAATTGATTCAATGATTACAACAGCTAAAATTAATGAAATAAAATGCTTACATTTTTGTCTTCTTTTCGTGGCCGTTTAGAATTCAAAGTGACAAAGAAAATAAAGAATATGAGAAAACCATGTTGCCAGATGAGCCAAACAAAATTTAATAGGGAAATCGACTATTTAAATTATCGGAGTCGCCGTTGGCAGGCTTGTTAACAGTACTTATGCATATACCTATACATCTATATATATATATATATATATATATATATATATATATATATATATATATATATATATATATATATATATATATATATATATATATATATATATATATATATATATATATATATATATATATATTTATATATATATATATATATATATATATATATATATATATATATATATATATATATATATATATATATATATATTTATATATATACATATATACATATAGATATTTATATATATATATATATATATATATATATATATATATATATATATATATATATATATATGTATATATATATATATATATATACATATATATATATATATATATATATATATATATATATATATATATATTTATATATATATACATATATACATATAGATATTTATATGTATATATATATATATATATATATATATATATATATATATATATATATATATATATATATATACATATATATATATATATATATATATATATATATATATACTCGTATATATACGAGGTGTGATCAAAAAATAAAGTATTTATTTATTCATCAACAACTATCTTGTCCCCTTTGAAGTAATTCCCCTCAGATATATTACACTTATGCCAGCATTTTTTTCAATCCTCGAAACACTTCTGAAACCCTTTTTTGGGATCGCCTACAGCTCCTGTTTCGATTTCTCTTTTATCTCCTCAATCGTAGCAAAACGCTTTCCTTTCATCGGTGTCTTCAGTTTTGGAAAGAGGAAAAAGTCAGCGGGGGCCAAGTCCGGTGAATACAGTGGTTGAGGCATGATAACGGTTTTGTTTTTGGCCAAAAACAGCTCCTGAGCGATGTCCATGCGACGTTGTTTTTGCTCCAAATTTATTATTATTTATTTTTCGAGCGTACCACATTAAACGCTTTGCAAACATTTTTTCCATTATCTTTCCAAGGCAAGGAAGAAGGGAGAGCCTGTCACCGGTAATTACTGTTGTGGGTTTATTTGGTTTCTGTGTTTTGGAACAATAGATGCGCTCTTCAACGCTTAAGGATAAACACCTTGATCCAGAATATTATTATATAGTTTAATAAGTTTGTCTTTGAGGCTCGTGGGCAAATTTTTGACCTTAGGAAGTGATATTCTATCTCTAACAGGTGTTTTACCTATCATTGCAGAAATAGTGGCATTGAATTCGTAACACGTTATTTTAGTTTCAATTATTTTAGCATGTCGTTTTTATAATCGTGATTTAGAATTAGGTTTTTATTTGTAATGAATGATCTGTGAAAGTTTAAATTATGGGAATACAAAGACCACGTAAAAGCAAAAAAACTCGCAAATATATTTTGCATTGTAAAGAGAATGAGATGTTTCAATAACCCTGATTGAGGATTGAGAATATGACCTTGCAAGCATTTTCAAGTCAGAACAAAGTTTTTTTGGATTGGTTTGGGGAGATATTGATGTTAAAGTCTCAAGACTTTCCTTTTAGCTTCCTTAAGTTTTTTCCTAAATATAGCGTTAGTTTTATTATACTTCAATAAGTTTATGCTTGAACGCATTCTCCTATATTCGATCCATAGTTTCTGTTTTTCCTTTCTCAAGTTTGTCAGCTCGCATGACCAGTGGGGGACAATTAACTTGTGTAGTTTATTTTTAGTTTCGAGGAATTGCATAATTAGCAGCAGTTCTTATTAATTTTTCAATGGGGGTAGTTTCCTTATTTATGTTATTAGATGGTATAGTATTTGTCGTAAGTTGTTTAGCTAGCATTTCGTATTTATTCTAGTTAGCTTGGTCTGTCAAAAATTTTGGCTTGGTTTTACCTTTATTTAATAGGGGTGTTATTAAATTTGTTATAATAGGGAAATGATCACTACCATATAAATAGTTTTGAGGCAATATTGGCGGTACAAATAGTCAAATCTATGTGGGTTAATGTTTGGTGAGTTGAGAAATGTGTAGGTGAGCCATCATTCAGTACGATAAGATTTTCAGATAAAATCCGATCTTCTAAAATTTTTCCCCTGTGGTTAGCTGTGTGGGAACCCCAAAGCGGGCTCCAGGAGTTAAAATCTCCAATAATGATTATTGGTGTTGAAAATAGGCTAGTAATGTCCAGTAATTCTTTCATACTAAAATGTTGTTGTGGTGGAATGTATAGGGATAATATGGTAAATTTAAAGCCTATGTTAATTTCTATGGCAATATTGGCAATATTTGATTGGACATTTATTCGAGTATGAGATATGTCCTTTTTTACAAGTACTGCGATTCCCTGTTTAGAGGTGGAATTTATCGGTAAATTGTAAAACTATCTGGTACGAGTATCTTATTTTGGGACTGCTGCTGATTTGTTTGCTGGTATGTGTCCGTCTCGCAGTTCAGAAATAAATAATATTTCCTTACTAATTAGGTTTAGGGATTTGTTAACAACAAAGCACGAGTAATGTGATAAAGGTTTTTTGCCGTCAGTTGATTGGACTATAATCAATTTTGGATCGGGTTGCTGAATTTGCGGAAGGTCTGGGTATATGTAAATTTTAGCATTTTTTGCAAGTTTGCGTTTTATTTTATTGGTTACTTCAGCAAGATCGGCGAAGCGGTTATTGCTGAGGTCAGGCGGCCTGTTGGCCATTCTCGAGGGGTCAATAAACTCAGTATATGTGTCGAATTGAAGCACTTATTTTGGAGAAAACAGAAATATAAAAGAAAAGCATAGAAGAAGAGAAAAATAATGAAAAAATAAACATTTTGCGACTATAGTAATAAATCAAAGAAAACACGACGAGTAGGCACGAGTGTCAGTAGGTGAAAAAGAACTCAAAGTAGGCGAGTCAGATTTTGGCTTCGTTTGCTACGTTCTTTTGTATGAAATAATTCTCAATCACTTTAAACTTTCCCAAGGTAAAATGTTGATTGAGAATCTCTTTGGGAGGTGAAGGATTGTATGAAACGACAAACCCGAAGGATTCTACATTACGCCAAAAGCGAAACCGTTCGCATCCTGAGACTAGAAAAGTTACCCCACCAATTGAAGCGAAAAGGAAATATGCAAAAGGACCTGTAAGAATGGTGGGAGTACCGGTGGATTTGTGACTTTATCTCAGATATCAGCAAATAAAACAGAGAAAAGACCAGAACTACACTCAATGAAATGGCAAGTGGGAAGATTATTCTGTTGGCGAACCCCGGACACCGCTGAGCATACCCCGGCTCTGAAGGGTTCGTTACAGTGGGACTCTGGTAAAAAAAAAATCACACGGCTCTTGTAAGAATATCACAGGACTCTAGTAAAAAAATAAAAAATAATAATCACAGGACTCTTGTAAGAATATCACAGGACTCTGGTAAAAAAAATAATAGCAGGACATCAAGGGTCCAGGATATCAAAGACCCAGGACATCAGGGGTCCGGGATATCAAAGATCCAGGACATCAGGAGTCCGAAGACCGCACGGATTGTTTGAAAGAAGAAATTGCAAAAACAAGCTGGAACAACACACTCCGAAAAGAGCAACGAGGCATACACCATCGAGTTCGGTGTAGACTCCACGGGAACAATGGACGAACTTCGAAAGAGGCTAGTGGAGCTGGCAAACAATGCGGACGATGAACAGGACGTAGTCTGGCTGAAATAGAAAACGGACAAAAAAATTCCAGACTAGAATCAATAGAGAGGAAATCCCAACGCCTCAATACACACGATAAACATGGTCGCTATCGGCCTACTTTGTAAATTTTTGCGAAGAAGAACCAAGTATATCGCGGGATAACCTACAGATGACACTACCCAACTCCCATCATAGAGAAGCCAGTCACTATACAACTGTCATGGACCATGTTCGCAAATGGTTGATCAAGTTCGACGGCGTTAGTGATCCAAGAGGGTTCCTTGAACGAGTGGAAGAACTGTCAGAGGTGTACGACCTTAATGGAGACATGCTTCTACGTACAATCCAGGAACTCCTGAAGGATCGTACACTCCTCTGGTTCCATTATAATAACCGCGCCTGGGCTGAGTGGGCTTCGATCAAGAAGGACATTTTGAAGTTTTTCTTGCCGGCACGCTATTGCGAGAAGTTGGAGGATGAGATCCGACAGCGGTTGCAACGACTGAAGGAAACTTTCAACGAACACGTGGTGGAGGTCAATAACCTCATGCGACATGGTGGTTACACAGAAACCCAGAGACTGGAACGGATATTCCGCCACAGTTTGGAGGAGTACCAGTGGTATGTATGTTGCAAGAATTTCAGGACACTGGAGGAGCTGATCGAGATGGCAGAAGATCTCGAGGGCACAAAAAGTGACCGCGACAGACACCATGACACACGCCGAATGCCTTTAGCGCAGTCTCGAGTCGAGCGTATACCTCCTCGAGAAACACGGAACAGGCAAGTGGCACCGGTAAATATGGTGGGCTTTGAAGCAGCAATGAATGTACGCACGACCTGCAGGTGCTGCAGAGAAACTGGACACTTTACACGGCACTCTCGAAATGCAAAAGTCTTGTTCTGCTGGGAGTGTGGCAGGAGAGGCGTGAAGACAGTAGAATGTTGGAGGATGTCAAACGGAAACGGACAAGGCTGCCGTCAGGAACGCAGCATGGCGCATCGACAACAGGCCTCACCTACAATAAGCGCATTACGTTGGGATGGTCAGCGTATAAGTGCCGCCGTCACCCTGGGTACAAAGACAACCATCGCCACGATCGACATGGGGTCCACATGGAGCTTTGTTAACAACTACGTACTACCACCGGTAGGGTGATCCCAACATTCATCAGAACACGTATGGCTGACGGCCGCACGCAGGACATAACGGAGGCATAGGGGTAGAAGTAAAACTTGGAGAGCGGGCATTCAACATGGAACTACTCAAGTGCTGGGCCTGGTTTTCTTGGTGAAGCAGCAAACAACCATCAAGTGCGGGGACCAACAATTGACTTTAGGGCCCCGGACCGGTGGCGTCCCAACTCCGAACCTTGCATTGTGTACGACCATACGAGAAGAGGCCATCACTGAGGATGCTGTTATCGAAACATTGCTGGACGCTAAGCTTGGTAAGTTCGACGAAACGCCTGGCGTGCCCAACCTTACGTCAAACAGAGTTACTACACCAAGAACCCGGCACAGCAAGAAGTCATCAATGCCGAAATAGATGAACTTTTAGCAAAAGGTTGTATAGAGCCTTCACACAGCCCCATAGCGCACCAATCGTGTTGGTGCGTAAGATGGATGGCAGGTGGTGACTATGCGTGGATTACCGTCAATTGAATGCGAAATCTATTCCCGACGCGTACTCCCTACCAAGCATTCACCACATTCTGGACCGCTTACGTGAAGCTAAATATATCACCAGCCTCGACCGGAAGAACGGCTATTGGCAGATCCCCATGGGAGAAAAAAAAGAAGAAATACACAGCGTTCACACTACCCGGCAGAGGACTCTTCCAGTGGCGGATCATGCCGTTTGACTTACCAGCGACGTTTCAGCGGGCCCTGGACAAGGTAATAGGTCCGTACATGGAACCAAAGCATTTGCTTACCTTGACGACATAGTAGTTACTGGAAGAATACTGGAAGAACATCAAAAAAATCCGAGTGAGGTCTTCCGACGACTGAGGAAGGCTAATCCGAAACTTTACCTAGACAAGTCCGCATTCTTTCGGAAAGAATTGAAGTACCTAGGCCGCTTAGTGAGTGACTATGATATACTCACAGATCCGGATAAAATTGCAGCCATACGAGAACTAAAACCACCCCAAAACGTACGCTAGCTGAGACGTTACCTGGGAATAGCCTCGTGGTAACGGCGTTTTGTCCCGGATTTCGCGAGGAATATACACCCGTTGACTTCACTCCTGAAAAAGGAGAAACACTAAAGCGACAACCAACTGAAGCGCCAGTCCTTGCATGCCCAGGTATTATAAAGAAATTTATGTTCCAGACGGATGCTAGCAATTAAGGCGCAGTTCTACACACGAGATAAAAGGAGCAGAACGTATAAAAGCCTATGCTAGCAGACATTTGAACACAGCTAAGCGAACAACTCCCCCACTGGCCACTACTGGCCAGGTTTGTTCCGGGGCACAAGACGCTACGTGCGTCAGTGTAAGATATGTCATCAATATAAGTGCAGTCAACAACAGCCTGCTGGACAGATGATGACGCAGATTCCAGAAGAGCCGTGGGCAATTTTATATGCCGACTTTGTGGGACCACTACCCCGCTCAACACATGGAAATACGATGCTGGTAGTTTTCCATGATAAATTCACCAAATGGACTGAAATGGCCTCACTCCGCAAAGCCACCACTGAGACGCTACAACGGACTCTTCGAGTACGCATCCTCGCTCGCTTCGGATTCCCAAAAGTTTGGTTACCGATAATGGCTCAGACTTTACAAGTGGAGCTTTCCAGCAATTTCAGAATGATTACGGCATTAGACACCAGTTCACTGCACCATACACAGCACAGGAGAACGCAGTCGAACGCACCAAAAAGCTATGATCGCCCAGATTACGGTCAGACAGCATCAGAAGTGGGATGACTTGCTGCCAATAATGACTCAAGCTATCAACTCCAGTATTTCGGAAACAACATTCTACAGTCACGCTTGCCTAGTACAGAGCCGTTATCTGCTCTTACCGAAGACGCTGTATTATGAGACCACGATAGGTACTGGACAACGGCAGCAAACACCCAATGAAGCATACCAATTGGTGAAGTCTAACCTGGAACGAGCAGCATAGGATCAACGGAGATACTACAATCTTAGACGCAGACCATGGAAGCCAGATGTGGGCCAATTGGTATTAGCTAAGCAACACCATTTGTCAAAAGCCACCGACAACTTCGCCGCCAAGCTAGCCCCACGTTACGACGGACCGTTTAAAGTGCAAAGCTTCATTTCACAGGTGATCGTTAAGCTGTCATATATGGATATACATAAATATATACGAATAAATATGTATGTATACGTATACAGATACATATACATACATATTTATTTATTTATTTATTGCAACATACTTTACAAATAAATTTATAAAATATTGGATGGTGTAGGACAACGAGGCCATTTACACCTGCTTTATAAAAATTGATTATATTAAATTAAGTAGGCCATGTTTCCTTAAGGTTTCTTTGATTGATATTATGGTATCTTTTACTCTGCAGTCAAATAATATTCCGGATGTTTCATCAATTTTTGAAATGGGGCAGTCGAAGCGGCAGCTGATGTGCGAAACTGTTAAAGTTGGAGAGCACTCAGATCATTGAATTGGGTCCAGTTTAGTAAAATAATGCCTAGTGCTAAATATCGTCCTCCCCAGACGAATTTGCCAAAGTAGTACACTCTTCCCTTGTGAAGTTCTCATTATAGTTCTGTCGAATTGGAAGCGGATTATGTGTCTTAAGGAAAGAACCTGATGATTCCCACTTGTCATATATTTCCTTCTTTTGATATGCAATAAAGCAACTTATTATCAAGGAATATTTGCAACTAATGGCAGTGATATAGCCTGCTTCGCTGCTTCATCTGCATATTCATTCCCAGGTATCCCAACATGTCCAGGTATCCACATTATCTTTATAAAGCTTTCAATTTCTAAATTTTGGTATGCATAATTATAGGCACTTCCTTTCTGATTTGCCAATGCCTTAAGGACACTAAGTATTGAAGTAAAACACGAGTGGGTTCAATATTACAATATAAGTAGTTCTTGTATTTGCAAAGGTTAGAAACGAAGTGATAAATCTATACATGGGTAATAGAGTGGTATATATCTAAGTTGTTACATACGTTAGTAGCTGAATAAAACAACCAATCAGAATAGGACACGTATGCATGAGTTAACGAAGAATATGAAGATAGGAATATGAAGGTTATATAGAGTTGTAATTAAACAGTGTTACTTTTAACACTCTCACTCATTGTTTAAATTCCAACATTCCCAAAAGCTGTAGATTATTCTTAAATCTTTGAGTCGTCAAAGGCGTTGTAAGTATATCAGCACGTTGTAATTCAGTATTTACATATTTGAGCTCAATAGTTTTATTCTTCTGAAGATCTCTGATGAATTGTAGTCTTATGTCGATATGTTTTGTATTATGATGCAATTCCGGATTTCCAAAGAGTCGAATTGCACCCTGGTTATCAACATTAAGAATTGTAGGTGAGCTTTGAGAATATCCAACATCAGATAATAATTGCTGAAGCCGAATTGCTTCCTTAGCACCTTCACATGCCGCCACACACTCTGCTTCCGTTGTGGATAACGCGACTGTTTTCTGACGATGACTTCTCCAAGTGATTGCGCTGTCGTTTATGAGAAACACGTAGCCTGTTGTGGATCTTCTTGTGTCGATGTCACAAGTAAAATCTTGCGTCAGTAAAACCTTCAAATTTGAATGATTTGTTTGATTTATATTCGATGCAGTTGTCTATAGTTGCTTTCAGGTACCGAAATATACGCTTAAGGGCCTCGACATGACTTCTTTTCGGACCGACAGCTTGTCTAAATGGGTATTGGATATTATCTTCGTCACTCGATTTAGTTAAATATACGTTGCAATCAGATGGCGTTGAAATTCTATTAGCATCATCCGTATTAAATTTCCGAAGAATTTTCTGAATATAGGAATGTTGATTTATTGTGATGGACTTGTTCAATCTATCCCGATGAATTTCTAGGCCAGCATAATAATTATGCTCGCTATACGTAATACGAAAATTTTCTGACAACGTATCAATGAATAATTTTAATCCACGTTTGCTAGTGGACATTATCAACCCGTCGCACAGAGGGACTTAAGTGATACACAAAAACGCTTTTGAATATAGAGTTTCAAAGAAAAAACATAACACTTTTAGTCTCGAATGTTTTCGATGAAAAATGATATTTTCTAAAGTGCAATACATAAAATTAATATTACTTAATAAAATACATACCTTCCTCTTCAGATTCCATTTGAACTTTTATAAGATTTCACTAAAAGCAAACAAAAAAAAACACCGTTTGAAATATACCGTTTCACTTGGAGGGATAAACAAATACGTGGCAGCTAGGTTCTGGCTGTGGTTTTGATTGGATAAAAGCACATGACGACATGAAAGTCATGGTTTACTGATGTAACCTTTATTAAACTTTAACAACATACATATAAAATGAGACTTTGGAAAAATTTTTTAAATCGACTTTTGATCGACTTTATATTAGATATACTCCTCTGTGCGTCGTCAACATATAGCAGCAAAATCATTGTACTGTTTTCAATAGTTCCATAGAAAACACAGTGATCGGCAATATATTGCTTCATTTTAAATATTTTTAGAAATTCAATGAATTTCAAATTCCAATTTCGAGACGCCTGCTTTAGGCCATAAAGAGATTTTTTGAGACGAAAAACTAAATTTTTATCTTGGCTTACGTTGATGCCCTTTGGAATTTCCATATATATCTCTTCGCTGAGTTCGCCATATAAAAAGGCTGTTTTTACGTCAAATTGCATCATTTCCATGTCTTCAATAGCGGCCAACGCTAAAGCAGCTCTCACTGAATCATATCTTACGACCGGAGAATATGTTTCTTTAAAGTCTATTCCAGACTCTTGCGAATAGCCTTTGGCAACTAGTCGCGCTTTAAATATGGGTTCTTGATTTGGGAGTGATTTAATTTTAAACACCCACTTACATCCAACAATATTCTTGTTTTGTGGCTTATGTACCAGTTCCCATGTTTGGTTTAGTTCGAGTGAATCTAGTTCATCATTTATCACTGAAATCCAATTTTCTGCATATTCCGAACTAACAGCGTCATTGTATGTGTCCGGTTCTGAAATGGTTGCCAAGCAACTCATGTAATCGATACCAAAGCGTTTAGGGGGTACAATTTCTTTTCGCAAACCATACCGTTTATGTTCCCTCACATCTGCTGCTAAATCTGGATTTGTAGAGCTGTCAGGAGTCGTTACCTTATCAATCGTTGATGATTCCTTTGTTATCGAAGTCTTCGGAGTACTGGCTGCTTGTTGTTGAAATAGGAAACTATCAGATACACTGTCTTGTTCGCCATTTACATCATTTGTTGCTTCTTCTTCTTCTATTTCAATAGTTTTCTCAACTTGAATAGGCTTTTCATTGAAAACGACGTCACAGCTAACAACAACCTTCTTCGACTCTTTGTCATACATGCGAAAGTTTTTTGTGGTAGGTTCATACCCAACAAAAAACATTTTCTTCGCCTTAGCATCCCACTTCTTCCTCCCAAGTTGTTTTGGTTGGTACACCATACATTCAGTACCGAAAATCTTCAGGTGACTTAAATATGGTTTCTTGCCAAACCACCATTCGTAAGGTGTTTTTAAACGATTTGCAGGCGCTGATCTGTTTAGAATATAAACCGCTGTTCGAACTGCTTCTGGCCAAAGAAATGTGTTCAAACCGCTCGCTAATAACATCGTACGAGCCGACTCTCTGTCCTGTTGTCCCTCTCGATGAAACCATTTTGTTCTGGAGTGTACGGCAAGATCTTTTCTAGAACAATTCCATTGTTTGACAGAAGCTCCACTACATCTTTGTTTATAAACTCCGTACCGTTGTCACACCGTATGTGTTTCACCCGTTCGCCAGTCATGTTGCGTACCATAAAAATGAAACATTTTAGCTTTTGATGCACTTCAGATTTGTTACATATAAAGTAAACATACCTGAAACTTGTGCTTTCATCATTAAGCAACATGAAATAACGAACTCCACCAACTCCAGTTTCATTCATACGCATAAATCCATATGAAAATATTCGCATTTAGCTCCTTCACGTTTGATTGTTGTGCTATGCGATGAACGATGCATTTTTCCTTTTTTGCAATCTTCACAAAAAAAATCAGTTTTATCTGTCATGTTTATTCCATCAGATAGATTTTTATTGCACATATTCTTGATTGCTGCTGTATTTATGTGCCCAAGTCTGCAATGCCACTGTTGAAGAGTATCTAGCTTCGCCGAATTTGCTGCACAATCATTTCCCAATTGAAATATCATTCTATATTGATTTTTAGAATCCCGAACACCTGTTGCCACAATATTTTCGTTTTTGTCTTTCAAAACACAACATGTGCATTCTGTTACCATTGAGAAACCTTTGGATGTCGTTGATCCAGTAGAGAATAAGTTTTGTTTTAGTTGTGGAACGTATTGTACGTTAGTGAGAGTGCGAGGTATCCATTTGTTGTTTACAAGAGCGTTTATGTTAATTGTGCCAAAACCTCTATTTGGCAATTTCTCATTATTTGCAATGTAAACAAAGCGATTGGAACTTGTAAGATGTAGTTCAGAAAACCACTCGCGTGAAGTCATATGCTCAGTAGCACCTGAATCTGCGATCCACACATCGCTATATGGGGCTGATATGACATCTGACATCGATGCAACAAAGGCAACCTCGTCGTCATTGCTGTCTCTTTTCGAATTACTCTCTTGTTTATGTTTTATTTGTTTATTTTTTGCACGAAATTCTCTCTCCCAATGTCCAACTTTGTGACAAAAATTACATTTAGATGTTCTCTTTCTTTCTGCAATAGATTTTTTGTGTTTATCTGATTTTGCATTAAACGCTGCTTCCGTCACGTCACCGTCGTTATTTTTCTTAAGCTGATCTTCCTCTAGTTGAAGTTTTGCCATCAGATTTTCTATTTTTCTACCTTCTTTTATATTATACCACACAGTTTTGAAGTTTTGGTACCTTGGTGGCAAACTACTTATGATTCGCACCATTTTTATGTTGTCGGATAACTTTTCACCTTGCGCCTCTATTTCTGCCACTAATGAAGATGCTTTCGACACATATGCTGCTACTGATTCAACTTCTTGCATCTTTAGCGAAAAATATTCTTCGTACAGGCACATAACTTTCACTTCACTTTGCTTGTCGTGGATATTCTTCAGCTTTTCGTAGACTTCGTTTGAGTCGGAACATGACAATATATGATTTGCCTGATCCTTTTCGATGGAGGAAATAAGTATTCCCATGGCTTTACCATCACGCTTCATCCACAAATCCCTCTGTTCTTGGGTTGTCGAGTCATTAAACTTCGTCTTCCCTTGTACTATTCCTAGTAATCCTTGGCCTTGCTGTTGTTTAGTCGGTGGCAAAAATGGATGGATTCCTCCGTCATTGCTACACCGTTTTGTTTTTAATCAAGCCTTAACACTTTCCAAATACTTGAACTTTAATTTAATTTAATTAAAACTCCACTGGGCCCATAACCTATTGAAGTAAAACACGAGTGGGTTCAATATTACAATATAAGTAGTTCTTGTATTTGCAAAGGTTAGACGAAGTGATAAATCTATACATGGGTAATAGAGTTGTATATATCTAAGTTGTTACATACGTGAGTAGCTGAATAAAACAACCAATCAGAATAGGACACGTATGCATGAGTTAACGAAGAATATGAAGATAGGAATATGAAGATTATATAGAGTTGTAATTAAACAGTGTTGCTTTTAACACTAAGACATATTAGTGTCTTCTTTTTCTGAACGGTTGCATATTCAACTGCAAAATGTATTGCTACTAACTCAGTGTGAAACACACCTGAGTGAAAAGGCAATAGACCTTGTGCCAGAATTGCAAAAGTTCTATTTGCATTTTCTTGTACAACCGCATAGGAAGATGTTCCTTCAAGATACAACCCGTCCATATAGAGTGTTATTTCTGGTGCAAAATTTGACTTTACTTCAGAAAAAAGTTGTCTGAAAATCACAGGGTTAGTGCCATTTTTTACATATTGGCAGAAATATGTATCAATGTTGATGCTGGAAATAGAGTTTCTGGTTGTTGTTTGCTTAGGTTGTTGTGGAATCGGAATGTTACGTTCAAAAAGCAAAGTCAAGATGTTGTTAATCCCACACAAACTTTTGGCAATGGAGGAATATTTTTCACTATGTTTTAGTTTCTCCCAAAAATAATTGTGTAGTCCATGTGATTTGATGGTAAGCGCTTTTGCTCCAAGTCTGACTGCCCTATTTTCAAGCAGCCACTTAAAAATATGAAGACGTGCTTCAACTTCTAGGTCGTCTATAGTCATTGATGCTAGAATTACAGTAGCTGTTCTGAAACATTTTCTAAGAGCTGTGACCAATTTTTTTATATTGGTTGCCGTAGTCCAACCAAAGACCGTTATACAATGCATAATTGTACCAGATGTTAGAGCTCTACAAATTCCAATCGCCGTATCAATATGTTGGCCCTTTTTTCTAGAACATATCACTTTTAAAAGATTATTAATCTTACTTAATTTGTTAACTAGATATTTTGTATGCTCATTCCATAAAAGTGATTTTGTAAAATCATTCCAAGAATTCTCATTTGGCTTTTGACTGGAAGTTGCTCATCTCTCACTTAATCGTTCTAGTGTAGCAGTTATATTTACGACAAACGTGTAGAATTTCACAGTTGTTGATAGGAATCCTTGCTCCTCTGATTATTGCCCATTAGTGTATTTTTTATCAAATCTCCGAAGATTGTCCGTTACTTCAGTGTTCGTACCAGAAACTATTGCAAAAATTTTATCAGCATATACTCGTATACCAAAAAAATCGATCCCCTTACAATTTTTTAGCGCTTTAACCAGTGAGTTTGCGTAAACGTTGTAAAGAATTACAGACAGGGGTGACCCTTGTGGGATGCCATTTTCAAGCGGATATTTTGTGACATCTTTGTCCATCAATCCTTATAGTAATGTGTCTATTGGTAAGAAATGATAGAATAACTTGAAACATTTTTTTGGTATACCCCATTCGTGAAGCTCCTTGGTCACAAAAATTTATATTACACGATCAAATGCTTTTTCTAGATCTTCAGAGATTATAACACTATGTATTTTTTTCTAAAAATTTTCTTTAAGCTGGGATTCTAATTGATGACATAAGGTGTGTACACCATAATTTGGTAAACATGCATGCTGTTCTCGTAATAGTTTTTCTTTTGAATATGTCAATATACGCTTTTAAATTGTTTTTTTTTATAGCACTGGTAGCAACGATATGGGATGGTATTCTTCAAGCAGATTAGGATTTTTTCCAGGTTTAAGTATAGGCGATAAAACCGTATATATATTGCTGTAGAGTTTGCATAGCCAAATATTTAACTAGGTAGATGCATTTTTAATCATAGAATATGTGATTTTATCTGTACACGAAGTGGTACCTTTACAACAGTTCAGAACGGAGATAAGCTCAGAAAGAATGACTTTGGTTACATTTTTGATTTCAGGCGTAATATCAGGTCATAAGTCAATGTCTATTGCTAGTTTCTTAGTAAATAAATCACGATTAAAGGAGTCATTAGAAATAAAGGAGCTTCAAAATTTTGCAAATATATCAGCAATATCTTTCGGATGAGTTATTGAAGAAATATTGATGGAAAATTTGGGACTCTAGCAGTCCTTATGTTCTTCACCTTCTTCCACAGAATCCTAGTATCCATCATTGGGTTCAAGGTCTTTCAAAAATTTGTCCAAGTTGAACGTTTGGTTTTTTGGATTCCCTCTTAACTTTGGCACATATTCTTCTGTTCACTTCTTACTCTCCAGTATCGCTTCCAAGCTTTGTTTTTTTCTCGAATTAATTTAGCAATATCAGAATTGAACCAAACTGGTCCATTACGCTCCTTAATATTTTTACTGATTGGAATTGACTCATTTGCTGCCTTTCTTTTTTAATATTTTTTCATTGTTGCGGCCTCCTTGTTAATGTTTGGTGATCCTATAGAGTCATTGGATTAAATTGTTGTTTTTGCATGAAATTTTTGCCAGCCGGCTTTTTTGTCATTGAATTTTGGTGTAAATTGGTGTCATTCAATTTTGGTGGTTAGTCGATGTTTTACGATTATAAATAATGATTGGGAAATGATCTGGATTCTCAGGTTGCGAAAGGCATGTCCAGGTGAGAGTTGGAGCCAGATCCACCGATGCTAACGATACATTTATTGCTGTTAGAGTTTTCCTCGTACTAAATAATGCAGGTGATCCATCATTGAGAACAATGAGATGTCGGTCATCAGCAAAATCTCCCCAAATTACTCCACTACGTGAAGTTGAAGCAGATCCCCAAATTGTATTTTGAGAATTAAAATCACCAACGATAAGGTGGTGGCCATTGTTGAAAATATGAATGTCCGCAACTTGTTCGGGTGTTAAATAAACATCTCTTTCTTTATATATTAGTAATATGCAAATCCGTTTTACCTTTTATTGTTATTGATTGAAATAGTAGATTGTTAACATTAATGTTGTTTTTAACTAACATTGCAATACCTGATTTTCCATATGAAAAATCCTTATTATGGTGATAGATTTTATAATTAGGTAGATGTATTAATTGTTTGTTTTTAATTATAATGTGTGTTTCTTATAATGCAATAATTTCCAGGTGGGTTTATAAACTAAATTTTCAAGTGCATATTTGTTATTTATAAAACCTTGCATATTCCATTGCAAGATAGTTAATTCTAGACCAATATTCATTTAAAATGTTAGTAAATTTTAAAAGCAAAAAGTGTGTAGGTATTTATAATTTTTTTATATGCATTTGGACATCTAATTGTGCTCGTATTTTTTATTAGTTTCCGCAAATCCAAATCATTACCAGTAAATAAATCTATCGGTGGTGATTGAATTTCCATTAGGCCTTCATTGTGGTTGATTATTTCAGTAATTTTGGAATTAGGAATTTCTTTTGTAGTTGTTGTTGGTGTTATGGTATTTTTTCTCGTGGATGCTGTTTGATTGAGTTTTATTGCTTCTTTACTATTTAATGTATTATTATAGCTTGATTTTGATGTTGTTACATTTACAGAGTTCTTTCCTTTTCGTTGTTCTTTACTTGATATATTTGTATTTTTATTTGATTTATTAGTTGAAGTAGACGCTCCATTATTGGGTTCGTTTAATTGTGTTATTTTATTGTTTGATTGAGAGAGGATTTTTACAAACGTTTTTTTTCTTACCGAATGGTTCAATACTATAGCCTCCATGCTTCTCCTTCTGTGCATCCATGTTTGATCTTTATCTTATTGACAGCTTTGTTTTTGAGGAAGCTTGGACAAGCAGAGTCAGACGAAGTGTGTGTTTCAAGATGGCAATTTATAAAGTAATTACGAACACACAATTCATGTGGTGTTGGCAGTGCACATGTTGCGCATTGTTCAATATTTCGACACCTATTTTTGGTATGACCAAATTTTTAACAATTTGCACATCTCATAGGGGTTGGAAAGTATTCCGTACTTCCCAACCGAATTTTATTCAGGACGACGGATCAGGTCAAATGATAAAATGGCAGTTGGGAAAACTTTATCTTCAACTTTTCTCATTATTTTTCTAACTCCCACAACTTTTTGATCTGCCAATGTGGAAATAAATACCTCATCAGGTATATCGATGATTTTTTTGGAGTAAATTCTACCTTGAATTGTGTTAAGATTAGCGTGATATGTTATTTTCACAGGAACACAGTCAACATAGTTTACTTTTAGAAATTTTTTTGCAGCTTTTAAATGATCTGTTATGATCAAAAGACCGCCAGGTCTAAGTTCTGTCACTTCTGTGTACTCACGTGAGATATGATTTAATCCTCTTTCTATTTGGAATACATTGTAGGATGATATTAGTCGAGGTGTATGTTCTGAAGAAACCTTATTTGCCGAAATTACCAAGTATCTGGGATAATTATCACTGTTTTGCAGTGTTTCGGGAAGCGGTATAAAGTTCCCGGTTTTAAGACGTTTGTTTCTTGTTTTACTGAGGTTTTCAATCGAATTTAGGTCTATAAACCTATTTTGATTGGGGGGGTGATCCCCATTCATTGCGTTGCACTATTCCCTATTTTTAATAGATTGAACTTATTATTTTCCGATTAAAAAATATTAGAAACTACAAAATTAGAAAAACTAAAAGAATATAAACTTTAATTTGTTTGATTTTTTCCGATTATCGAACTGTTTGACAGGAAAAGCGAAGTAGAAAGAATTAAAAAATTTTTTTTTTTAAATGTGGAACGCTTCACGATTTTGCGTCCCATACTTGCGTAGGGGCTATGCTAATCTTCTCTGTATCCTCCCAATTTAAGTAAATATTCTGGCGAAGCAAGAACCCTTTATATATATATATATATATATATATATATATATATATATATATATATATATATATATATATATATATATATATATATATATATATATATATATACGAGTATATACTTGTATATATAAATAAATATATATATATTGAAACGTGATAGCTCAGTGAAAAGGGATTGCATACTTTCAGGATCCCATCTGGAGAATGAATGCTCCCTGTGAGTCAAGATGCGAACTATTCGAATAAAAGCTTATTCAAGAACCATCTGTCGGTAATATTAAAAATAATATTCTCGACTTCTGTCAAAGTGGATAGAAACTTCTAGAAAATACGAGAATAGCGTGGAAGTTTCTACACCAACCATTCGAAAACTATAAAAGCGACAAGACTGTTCAAAGTCGAAGGCAGTAGATCAGAGACCGTAACAGTGTGTGCATCTAGCATTATAATCAAAGCAGCAGTATTTGTAATTGTGTAATGTGATGAAATTCATTAGTAAATAAAGTGACTAATGGTTTGTGAAATAAAGTGCAAATAATAACTAAGTAAACTTTAAGCCTAATATTAAATGTGTAAATAGCAATAATTAAATAAAGCTAATTATTTTAATTTAACCAGCGATTGTTTGATTACTATACAATCCAGTGGTACGAGTCCGAGTACAGAGAGTTAGAGGAATTGTCAGGAGGGCAATTTTGTAGCAGAGTAAATTGTCAAGAGGGCAATTTCGTAACAATTGGTGTTAGAAGTGGGATTGTGTATCTGTAATAAACAATGGTTAAATTTGAAAAGCTGAGATTGGAGCAGCTCAAGAAGGAGCTTGAGCGTTTAAATTTGCAAACACAAGGGCTTAAAGCGGAGCTACAGGTGCGATTAAGAAGCGCTTTAGAGGAACAGGGTATAGATGTCGATGAGCATGAATTCCAATGTGAAGAGCCAACGACATCTCGACACGAAGAAACAACGCAAGAAACTAACACGGGTAACTTTGACATGAGTGTACTCATCGGGATAATACAATCCTTCAAACAGGATATGCAGCAGCAGTCACAACAAAATTATCACGCAGCCGATGAGAGGATGCAGCAGATAGATGAGATAATGCAGCAGCAGTTACAACAAAATGCTGAATCCGTCGAAAAGAGTGTTGCATCCGTCGAAAAGAGTGTTGCATCCGTCGAAAAGAGTGTTGCATCCGTCGAAAAGAGTGTCGGATCCGTCAAACAGGACGTTGAAAAGAGTCAAAGAACAGTTACAGCAGAGTGAAATACGTCTTGCTCTACTAGCGGAACAGAACTCACAGCAGATGAAAGAAATGTCCGAGGTGGTAGACAGGAAGGTTTGTGAAATTGAGACACGGCAAGAATCGTTCGAAAGAACGGTAGTACAAAAGCAGAGCGAATTTAAGCAACAAATAGAGCAAAGAATTCACCTACTACAGGAAGATGCATTGCCTATGCCAGCCTTAACTTCAATAAAACTGAAGCCTCCTACCTATGATGGAACCACGACGTTTAGCGTCTTCAGAATGCAGTTTGAGACTACCGCTAACACAAATGGTTGGAGTGCTCGCGAAAAAGTGGCTGCATTAACCGTTTCATTGAAAGGTGCTGCCGCTGATGTGCTTCAAACCATCTCAGAAAGTGAGCGAGACTGCTATGAAAGCTTGATGAATGCCGTTCAGCGCAAGTATGGTAGTGAACACCGGAAGCAGATGTACCAAGTAGAGCTACGAACACGTGTACAAAAGAGTGGTGAGTCTCTTCAACAGTTTGCGGCGGAAGTGGAACTGTTGGCTCATCTTGCCTACCCAGGAGAGATCACTGAGAGGTGTATGATGACACTTTCGTATATGGCATTCGCGATGCGGAGATAAAGCGTTCTGCGTTAACTAATCCGAAAGCTACATATATGGAGACAGTAGCTAGCGCTTTGTTATCAGAGACAGCAGCATTGGTGTGTCGGTCAGAATGCACAGCCCGTCAGATAATTGTCGAGAACAGACAAAGTTTCACGGGCAAATGCTTTACCTGCGGTGATGTGGGGCACATGGCTCGTGATTGTCAGTTGAGATGGAAACGTTATGCAACACACGCTCCGGTAAGATTGCCAAAGCAAGACAAAGTCCGAATTAGGGAATCGGAAAAGATTGTCAAGCCGGGAAATGAACGGACTCCCACAACTGATGGCCCAAGAATCTTCGTTTCTCAGATGGCGCGGAAAAATAACAGCCTAACTGTCAACAGTGTAATAAGCGGAAGAAAAGTTGTGGTAACATTGGATACGGGGGCATCACATTCCATAATCAGAAGGGAACTCGTTCGGGGAATCGAGCCGCTTCAGGAAATAAGTTTGCGTACGGCAACTGGAGATGATGCACCGGTACTTGGAAAAGTTACACGGAAAATCACTATCGGCACAACAACACTGAAGCACGAGTTTATAGTTGCGGATATTGTGGATGAATCTTAGGTGTGGATTTCATGATTCGGAATGGATTCACACTAGATTTTAAAAGCCGAGTACTGAAATATGCGAACACCGAAATACCGTTATTTATAGGTGATGATAAGTATGGAGTTGTTAAACAAGCCATTGTATCGCGACGGACAAAAATCGCACCCAAGTTATACGGGCCAAAATGGGCGGAGATGTTGGGAAGCATAAGAGCCGAATCGTACCAGAAAAAGTAGTGAATATTTCAAATACCGCTGAAACCATGGCGAAAAAGAAGGTAAGGTGCCAGAGAATTTCAGCAATTGTAAACTGTGAGAGGCAACCGCGAGTCACGAAAAGCAAGATACAAGCTAATAAAAAGGTACCCGACGATCTAGCGAAAGAATGGTCTAAAGAGTCATCTACAGTACTTCCATGCAGCAATTGTATACCTAAAAAACGAGGACAGTTGAATTAAATTCATGGAAACAGCAGAAATCGTACGCAACTGATGAGTGATAAAAGGAAAGCGACATATGATGTACGAGTAAACTCTAAGGGTTTTCAGGAAGGGCAACTAGTTATGCTTCATAATCCGCAAAGGAAAAGTGGATTATCGCCAAAACTGCAAACACACCGGGAAGGACCTTATAAGGTGATAAAACGGATGAACGATGTTAGATACCGCATCCAGTGGACGAGAAATGTCAGGAGCAAAATGAAAGTCGTTCATTTAGAGAGGCTATCTCCTTATAAAGGTTGCAGTACTATGTTCGGGACGGGCAAGTTTAAGCGGAGGGCAGTGAAACGTGATAGCTCAGTGAAAAGGGAATGCATACTTTCAGGATCCCATCTGAAATTGAGAATGAATGCCCCCTGTGGGTCAAGATGCGAACTATTCGAATAAAAGCTTATTCAAGAACCATCTGTCGGTAATATCAAAAAGAATATTCTCGACTTCTGTCGAAGTGGATAGAAACTTCTAGAAAATACGAGAATAGCGTGGAAGTTTCTACACCAACCATTTGAAAACTATAAAAGCGACAAGACTGTTCAAAGTCGAAGGCAGTAGATCAGAGACCGTAACAGTGTGTGCATCTAGCATTATAATCAAAGCAGCAGTATTTGTAATTGTGTAAAGTGATGAAATTCATTAGTAAATAAAGTGACTAATGGTTTGTGAAATAAAGTGCAAATAATAACTAAGTAAACTTTAAGCCTAATATTAAATGTGTAAATAGCAATAATTAAATAAAGCTAATTATTTTAATTTAACCAGCGATTGTTTGATTACTATACAATCCAGTGGTACGAGTCCGAGTACAGAGAGTTAGAGGAATTGTCAGGAGGGCAATTTTGTAGCAGAGTAAATTGTCAAGAGGGCAATTTCGTAACAATATATATATATATATATATATATATATATATATATATATATATATATATATATATATATATATATATATATATATATATATATACATATATATATATATATATATATATATATATATATATATATATTTATATACTCGTATATGTATAAAGGGTGTTTTTTCAGATGTGTGGTTTCCAATCTGGCAATAGTTTTTTTGGACTTGGTATTTTTGCAGCTGCTCAGTTTGGTTTGCCATTTCGTAATAAAGAGACTTACCCCTGAACAACGTTTGCAAATCGTGAAAATTTATTACAAAAATATTGGTTCGGTACGCTGCGTCCTATATTCGCTCGGCATAATCGCCCAGCAGAGTCGGTAATTCGAGCAACTATGGATCTGTTTCGCGCCACGTTTACTCTAGTGAATAATTCGCATCCTCAGAGACGCCATACAGAAGACGCTATTGCTGCTTTCGAGCAGAGTATCGAAGAAGACCCGAATGAGTCCATCCGCCATAGCGCGCAACAATTGGAGCTGTGCCCAACCACTTTATGGAAGATTTTGCGGAAGGATCTTGGTTTTCGGGCTTACAAAATCCAACTCGTGCGAGAATTGAAGCCGAACGACCATTAAGCGCGTCGCACGTTCGGTGAATGGGCCTAAAACGAGATGGCCACCGATCCCGATTTTCACAAGAAAGTTTTGTTTGGATGGGTACGTTAATAAGCAAAATTGTCGTAGTTGGAGTGAGGATAATCCAGAAGCCATTGTTGAGACGCCGTTACATCCTCAAAAATTCACTGTTTGGTGTGCTCTATGGGTAGAGTGAATCATTGGTCCATATTTGTTCAAAAATTAAGCCGGACATACTGTTACAGTTAAGGGGAACGCTATAGTGCCATGATTAATGAATTTTTCGTGCCTGAATTGGAGGATGTTGATGTGGACGACCTTTGGTTCCAACAAGATGGCGCTACATGCCATACAGCCAACGAAAACATCAATTTATTGAAGGAAACTTTTGGTGAGTGCATTATCTCGCGTCGTGGGCCTGTGGAGTGGCCTCCAAGATCGTGCGATTTAACACCGCTGGACTATTTTTTGTGGGGTTTTGTGAAGTCGCTTGTCTATGCAGATAAGCCCGCGACGATTGACGCCTTGGAAGAGAATATTCGGCGCGTTATTGCTGACATACGATACCAAAAGAAGCGTTTCAGAAGTGTTTCGAGGATTGGAAAAAACGCTGGCATAAGTGTATTATATCTGAGGGGAATTACTTTGAAGGGGACAAGATAGTTGTTGATGAATAAATAAATACTTATATATATATATATATATATATATATATATATATATATATATATATATATATATATATATATATATATATATATATATATATATATATATATATATATATATATATATATATATATATATATATATATATATATATATATATATATATATATATATATATATATATATATATATATATATATATATATATATATATATATATATATATATATATATATATATATATATATATATATATATATATATATATATATATATATATATATATATATATATATATATATATATATATATATATATATATATATATATATATATATATATATATATATATATATATATATATATATATATATATATATATATATATATATATATATATATATATATATATATATATATATATATATATATATATATATATATATATATATATATATATATATATATATATATATATATATATATATATATATATATATATATATATATATATATATATATATATATATATATATATATATATATATATATATATATATATATATATATATATATATATATATATATATATATATATATATATATATATATATATATATATATATATATATATATATATATATATATATATATATATATATATATATATATATATATATATATATATATATATATATATATATATATATATATATATATATATATATATATATATATATATATATATATATATATATATATATATATATATATATATATATATATATATATATATATATAAGTATTTATTTATTCATCAACAACTATCTTGTCCCCTTCAAAGTAATTCCCCTCAGATATAATACACTTATGCCAGCGTTTTTTCCAATCCTCGAAACACTTCTGAAACGCTTCTTTTGGTATCGTATGTCAGCAATAACGCGCCGAATATTCTCTTCCAAGGCGTCAATCGTCGCGGGCTTATCTGCATAGACAAGCGACTTCACAAAACCCCACAAAAAATAGTCCAGCGGTGTTAAATCGCACGATCTTGGAGGCCACTCCACAGGCCCACGACGCGAGATAATGCACTCACCAAAAGTTTCCTTCAATAAATTGATGTTTTCGTTGGCTGTATGGCATGTAGCGCCATCTTGTTGGAACCAAAGGTCGTCCACATCAACATCCTCCAATTCAGGCACGAAAAATTCATTAATCATGGCACTATAGCGTTCCCCTTAACTGTAACAGTATGTCCGGCTTAATTTTTGAACAAATATGGACCAATGATTCACTCTACCCATAGAGCACACCAAACAGTGAATTTTTGAGGATGTAACGGCGTCTCAACAATGGCTTCTGGATTATCCTCACTCCAACTACGACAATTTTGCTTATTAACGTACCCATCCAAACAAAACTTTCTTGTGAAAATCGGGATCGGTGGCCATCTCGTTTTAGGCCCATTCACCGAACGTGCGACGCGCTTAATGGTCGTTCGGCTTCAATTCTCGCACGAGTTGGATTTTGTAAGCCCGAAAACCAAGATCCTTCCGCAAAATCTTCCATAAAGTGGTTGGGCACAGCTCCAATTGTTGCGCGCTATGGCGGATGGACTCATTCGGGTCTTCTTCGATACTCTGCTCGAAAGCAGCAATAGCGTCTTCTGTATGGCGTCTCTGAGGATGCGAATTATTCACTAGAGTAAACGTGGCGCGAAACAGATCCATAGTTGCTCGAATTACCGACTCTGCTGGGCGATTATGCCGAGCGAATATAAGACGCAGCGTACCGAACCAATATTTTTGTAATAAATTTTCACGATTTGCAAACGTTGTTCAGGGGTAAGTCTCTTCATTACGAAATGGCAAACCAAACTGAGCAGCTGCAAAAATACCAAGTCCAAAAAAACTATTGCCAGATTGGAAACCACACATCTGAAAAAACACCCTTTATACATATACGAGTATATATATATATATATATATATATATATATATATATATATATATATATATATATATATATATATATGTATATATATATATATATATATATATATATATATATATATATATATATATATATATATATATATATATATATATATATATATATATATATATATATTGTTACGAAATTGCCCTCTTGACAATTTACTCTGCTACAAAATTGCCCTCCTGACAATTCCTCTAACTCTCTGTACTCGGACTCGTACCACTGGATTGTATAGTAATCAAACAATCGCTGGTTAAATTAAAATAATTAGCTTTATTTAATTATTGCTATTTACACATTTAATATTAGGCTTAAAGTTTACTTAGTTATTATTTGCACTTTATTTCACAAACCATTAGTCACTTTATTTACTAATGAATTTCATCACTTTACACAATTACAAATACTGCTGCTTTGATTATAATGCTAGATGCACACACTGTTACGGTCTCTGATCTACTGCCTTCGACTTTGAACAGTCTTGTCGCTTTTATAGTTTTCAAATGGTTGGTGTAGAAACTTCCACGCTATTCTCGTATTTTCTAGAAGTTTCTATCCACTTCGACAGAAGTCGAGAATATTCTTTTTGATATTACCGACAGATGGTTCTTGAATAAGCTTTTATTCGAATAGTTCGCATCTTGACCCACAGGGGGCATTCATTCTCAATTTCAGATGGGATCCTGAAAGTATGCAATCCCTTTTCACTGAGCTATCACGTTTCACTGCCCTCCGCTTAAACTTGCCCGTCCCGAACATAGTACTGCAACCTTTATAAGGAGATAGCCTCTCTAAATGAACGACTTTCATTTTGCTCCTGACATTTCTCGTCCACTGGATGCGGTATCTAACATCGTTCATCCGTTTTATCACCTTATAAGGTCCTTCCCGGTGTGTTTGCAGTTTTGGCGATAATCCACTTTTCCTTTGCGGATTATGAAGCATAACTAGTTGCCCTTCCTGAAAACCCTTAGAGTTTACTCGTACATCATATGTCGCTTTCCTTTTATCACTCATCAGTTGCGTACGATTTCTGCTGTTTCCATGAATTTAATTCAACTGTCCTCGTTTTTTAGGTATACAATTGCTGCATGGAAGTACTGTAGATGACTCTTTAGACCATTCTTTCGCTAGATCGTCGGGTACCTTTTTATTAGCTTGTATCTTGCTTTTCGTGACTCGCGGTTGCCTCTCACAGTTTACAATTGCTGAAATTCTCTGGCACCTTACCTTCTTTTTCGCCATGGTTTCAGCGGTATTTGAAATATTCACTACTTTTTCTGGTACGATTCGGCTCTTATGCTTCCCAACATCTCCGCCCATTTTGGCCCGTATAACTTGGGTGCGATTTTTGTCCGTCGCGATACAATGGCTTGTTTAACAACTCCATACTTATCATCACCTATAAATAACGGTATTTCGGTGTTCGCATATTTCAGTACTCGGCTTTTAAAATCTAGTGTGAATCCATTCCGAATCATGAAATCCACACCTAAGATTCATCCACAATATCCGCAACTATCAACTCGTGCTTCAGTGTTGTTGTGCCGATAGTGATTTTCCGTGTAACTTTTCCAAGTACCGGTGCATCATCTCCAGTTGCCGTACGCAAACTTATTTCCTGAAGCGGCTCGATTCCCCGAACGAGTTCCCTTCTGATTATGGAATGTGATGCCCCCGTATCCAATGTTACCACAACTTTTCTTCCGCTTATTACACTGTTGACAGTTAGGCTGTTATTTTTCCGCGCCATCTGAGAAACGAAGATTCTTGGGCCATCAGTTGTGGGAGTCCGTTCATTTCCCGGCTTGACAATCTTTTCCGATTCCCTAATTCGGACTTTGTCTTGCTTTGGCAATCTTACCGGAGCGTGTGTTGCATAACGTTTCCATCTCAACTGACAATCACGAGCCATGTGCCCCACATCACCGCAGGTAAAGCATTTGCCCGTGAAACTTTGTCTGTTCTCGACAATTATCTGACGGGCTGTGCATTCTGACCGACACACCAATGCTGCTGTCTCTGATAACAAAGCGCTAGCTACTGTCTCCATATATGTAGCTTTCGGATTAGTTAACGCAGAACGCTTTATCTCCGCATCGCGAATGCCATATACGAAAGTGTCATCATACACCTCTCAGTGATCTCTCCTGGGTAGGCAAGATGAGCCAACAGTTCCACTTCCGCCGCAAACTGTTGAAGAGACTCACCACTCTTTTGTACACGTGTTCGTAGCTCTACTTGGTACATCTGCTTCCGGTGTTCACTACCATACTTGCGCTGAACGGCATTCATCAAGCTTTCATAGCAGTCTCGCTCACTTTCTGAGATGGTTTGAAGCACATCAGCGGCAGCACCTTTCAATGAAACGGTTAATGCAGCCACTTTTTCGCGAGCACTCCAACCATTTGTGTTAGCGGTAGTCTCAAACTGCATTCTGAAGACGCTAAACGTCGTGGTTCCATCATAGGTAGGAGGCTTCAGTTTTATTGAAGTTAAGGCTGGCATAGGCAATGCATCTTCCTGTAGTAGGTGAATTCTTTGCTCTATTTGTTGCTTAAATTCGCTCTGCTTTTGTACTACCGTTCTTTCGAACGATTCTTGCCGTGTCTCAATTTCACAAACCTTCCTGTCTACCACCTCGGACATTTCTTTCATCTGCTGTGAGTTCTGTTCCGCTAGTAGAGCAAGACGTATTTCACTCTGCTGTAACTGTTCTTTGACTCTTTTCAACGTCCTGTTTGACGGATCCGACACTCTTTTCGACGGATGCAACACTCTTTTCGACGGATGCAACACTCTTTTCGACGGATGCAACACTCTTTTCGACGGATTCAGCATTTTGTTGTAACTGCTGCTGCATTATCTCATCTATCTGCTGCATCCTCTCATCGGCTGCGTGATAATTTTGTTGTGACTGCTGCTGCATATCCTGTTTGAAGGATTGTATTATCCCGATGAGTACACTCATGTCAAAGTTACCCGTGTTAGTTTCTTGCGTTGTTTCTTCGTGTCGAGATGTCGTTGGCTCTTCACATTGGAATTCATGCTCATCGACATCTATACCCTGTTCCTCTAAAGCGCTTCTTAATCGCACCTGTAGCTCCGCTTTAAGCCCTTGTGTTTGCAAATTTAAACGCTCAAGCTCATTCTTGAGCTGCTCCAATCTCAGCTTTTCAAATTTAACCATTGTTTATTACAGATACACAATCCCACTTCTAACACCAATTGTTACGAAATTGCCCTCTTGACAATTTACTCTGCTACAAAATTGCCCTCCTGACAATTCCTCTAACTCTCTGTACTCGGACTCGTACCACTGGATTGTATAGTAATCAAACAATCGCTGGTTAAATTAAAATAATTAGCTTTATTTAATTATTGCTATTTACACATTTAATATTAGGCTTAAAGTTTACTTAGTTATTATTTGCACTTTATTTCACAAACCATTAGTCACTTTATTTACTAATGAATTTCATCACTTTACACAATTACAAATACTGCTGCTTTGATTATAATGCTAGATGCACACACTGTTACGGTCTCTGATCTACTGCCTTCGACTTTGAACAGTCTTGTCGCTTTTATAGTTTTCGAATGGTTGGTGTAGAAACTTCCACGCTATTCTCGTATTTTCTAGAAGTTTCTATCCACTTTGACAGAAGTCGAGAATATTATTTTTAATATTACCGACAGATGGTTCTTGAATAAGCTTTTATTCGAATAGTTCGCATCTTGACTCACAGGGAGCATTCATTCTCCAGATGGGATCCTGAAAGTATGCAATCCCTTTTCACTGAGCTATCACGTTTCAATATATATATATTTATTTATATATACAAGTATATACTCGTATATATATATATATATATATATATATATATATATATATATATATATATATATATATATATATATATATATATATATATATATAAAGGGTTCTTGCTTCGCCAGAATATTTACTTAAATTGGGAGGATACAGAGAAGATTAGCATAGCCCCTACGCAAGTATGGGACGCAAAATCGTGAAGCGTTCCACATTTAAAAAAAAAAATTTTTTAATTCTTTCTACTTCGCTTTTCCTGTCAAACAGTTCGATAATCGGAAAAAATCAAACAAATTAAAGTTTATATTCTTTTAGTTTTTCTAATTTTGTAGTTTCTAATATTTTTTAATCGGAAAATAATAAGTTCAATCTATTAAAAATAGGGAATAGTGCAACGCAATGAATGGGGATCACCCCCCCAATCAAAATAGGTTTATAGACCTAGAAGCGTTTCAGAAGTGTTTCGAGGATTGGAAAAAACGCTGGCATAAGTGTATTATATCTGAGGGGAATTACTTTGAAGGGGACAAGATAGTTGTTGATGAATAAATAAATACTTATATATATATATATATATATATATATATATATATATATATATATATATATATATATATATATATATATATATATATATATATATATATATATATATATATATATATATATATATATATATATATATATATATATATATATATATATATATATATATATATATATATATATATATATATATATATATATATATATATATATATATATATATATATATATATATATATATATATATATATATATATATATATATATATATATATATATATATATATATATATATATATATATATATATATATATATATATATATATATATATATATATATATATATATATATATATATATATATATATATATATATATATATATATATATATATATATATATATATATATATATATATATATATATATATATATATATATATATATATATATATATATATATATATATATATATATATATATATATATATATATATATATATATATATATATATATATATATATATATATATATATATATATATATATATATATATATATATATATATATATATATATATATATATATATATATATATATATATATATATATATATATATATATATATATATATATATATACATATACTCGTACATATATATACATATACAAATACGTATACATATATATACAAATACATATACATTTACATATACGTATACATATTCATTTTTATATACATATTGTTCACTCCTCGAACCCTTTCCTGAAGGTGGCTGCGACCCGGTGCTAGCATCACCATGGCTTCTCTGTGGCATGTTTTTGGAGAGAGTTCCCCCTTTCATGTCTCACCGAGAAACGAGCGTAAAGTACGGCGAATTCGGCCGAACACGCCAGCGTATACCACCAGCACCTTTTATTCTTAGAAGCCGTAGCCGCATCTATACAAAATCAAACCTAAAATTGTAAAACTTTAATTATAGATTAATATTGTAATTCAAAGTGCTGTTTTGTATTATTTCATTATTTTAATATAATGTGGAGACATCGACAAAAGTAGATATCCAAAAATGTAGTGAAAAAGGGGAAAAATATATACACCACAAAGTCTCAACAAATTGTACCTTCGAGCCGGATGCAGGTAGGTGGGTAGGTAGGCAGGTAAGGCAGCCGCCCGAAGGGCGCACTTAGACGAACATTGACCAATTGTGATACCGCATGAGACATCAGGCTCCATCCCTTTCAAAGCTAAAGCCATTTGGAGCTTTTTCTGAAGCAGTTGATGGAGCTAATCTTTTTTTTGAGATATTTCCCAAAGAGTCCAGAAAGTTGTCGCCTAGGAAAGTGCGCCTCCTTCTGGACAGCGCTGGACACGGACCATTGCGAACCAACAGGTGTGCAATGGTCTCTTCCTCTTCCTAGTCCATGCAACTCCTCTAGAACTCGCTAGAAGCAATCCCCAGCCTACACCCGTGTGTTCCTAGATTCCAGTGTCTCGTTAGGATGCTAATCACGGAACCTATGCTCTGTCTATTTAGAGCCACTAGGTCCTTAGAGCGCTTTACATTTATCTCTGGCCAGGTTTGTCCAGCTATTTTACATCCTGAAAATTCAGACCAGCACCTGCCAAATGTGCCTAAGAATATTGTATTTACTTATAGCTTACATGTGGTTCAATCGGTACGGTAGTACCCTCAAAGGCAAGTTCATCCGCCTTGCAGTTCCCTGGTATATCTCTGTGACCGGGAACCCAGCACAGATGCACATGGTTCTGCTTAGCTATCTCATCTAAAGATTTGCGGCAGCTCTTGACGGTTTTTGAGGTGATAATAGCCGAATCCAGGGAGCGCAAAGCTACTTTGCTGTCGGATAGAATGCAAATATCATGTCCAAAAACATTATTATTCCTTAGCCAAGACAGTGCTGCCTCTATAGCCGCGACCTCTGTCTGAAAACCACTCCAGTGGTCTGGAATCCTAAACATCATCCGCATACGCAAAATTCCAGAGTAGGGGTGAAATAACTGCACCTTGAGGTAAGCCTCTGCACACAGACTTCTTGGCCGACGCCGTCCCGCCTACTAAGCATATTTTCAATCCGCTTACTAATTATGGGTTCCACTAGGGAGAACACCTTGTTATGCAGGGATCACTCAACACTAGAGACTAAGGAGTGTAAAGTGGTTTTAACGGATTTACCCTTGAAGTAGGCATGCTGGAAGACTGACAGCTTCTGTCTGTCTATAGTGAGGTTCAGATGATTGAGTAACAACCTTTCCAGGATTTTCAGACAGAAGGAGGACAGACTAATGGGCCTTAAGTCCCCTGGAGTTGTGTGCGAGCTTTTGCCGGCCCTGGGTATAAAAATTAACCCCACATGCTTCCATGAGTCTGGAATATATGCTAAGTCAAAACAACTTTTGTAGATATTTTGCAGCCACTCTATTATAAGATTCTCTGACTGCTGAATTTCAATTAGACCTACACCATCTGGGCCAGATACTTTAAATGGTTTGACCCATTGCAATCTTGGCTTCGTGATTATGTCTGAGTTGACTTCGACTGCATTCGCGCTGAATTTCGTTCTCCGTGGAATGGTGCTCGAGCAACCAGGGAAGTGAGTCTCTAGAAGAAGCTCTAGAGTCTCATTACTACTTGAAGTCCAAGGTCTCACTCCGAAGGTAACCATGTACTTTTGGAGCAGTTGATAGGATCTGCCTTAACCTGGACGTCTCAGAGATATCTTTTACGTCACCGCAAAAGTTTCTCCACTATTTTCTTTGTTGCTTCCTCAGCTTACTTTTGAAGGCTCTGAGTGCTGCCCTTTATAAAGCCAGCCTGCAGTACCTCTAAATTTCTTTGCGGTGTTGAAAAAAACTGAGGGGGCAATAGACCAGTAGAGCCTTATTAAGAGCATCCGTTAGAACCTCCACAGTTCTATCAATTTGAGCACAAGTGCTTGTGCTTGTGATTGTAGGGTTCTGAAATAGCAGTCTAGCTTCAGTTACCTTGTAGAGGCCCCAGTTTGCCTTTCTGACTTTTCCAAAAGCCTTAGGGCTGGGTAGACTATCTAGAAGATCAAACAGAATTAACCTATGATCCGACAAGGAGTGTTCCTCTAAAACTCTCCAATTTGAGATCCGGTCAAAAATTGATTCGGAGGCAAAGGTTATGTCAAGGACTTCTTGCCTATTAGCAGTAATGAAAATGGGTTCTGACCCCTTATTACATATAAGAAGGTTAGTCGTTACAATATATTCATATAATGACTCACCGCATTTGCATCCACAACAAGTTTCTGTAGGTTGGCTTCCGGAACGATTTCATGGTCTTGCCCCATATAGCTCGAGACCAGCCAGTATCGCCCTTGCCAGTTTCCAGGCCGATGGCCGTAATTGGGGAGAATAAATGAGCTCACATTATTCCTAATGAGGATACCAGACCTAGGCCTTCCTTCACTTACGGTATACAAAAAGCTGTAATTATCAGTCCTGAGACCACAGACCAAGTCGCCGTATGTCCAGGGTTATTGGATCAGGACAACGTCTACTCCGCCTTTTGCAAGATGCAGCCGAAAGCTGGCAGACGCAGCCTTCGAGTGATGGAGGTTAAGCTGAACTACTCGTAGCATCTGAACTATTAGTAGCGCTGGTCAATTCCACCACCGTGACATCAGCCTCAAACTCCTCCGAGTCTGAATCCAGAAGGCCTTCCTCCTCACTGAATGTGGTTGTTCCTAGGAGACTCTCCAAACCCCGCACAGTTGACATAGAGTTACTGCGTTTCGGGTGCATGGCGGAGTCCTCAGCAGCAGTAGGCTTAGAAGTTACCCCTAAAGGATTCACTTCCACTTGGTCCATATCAGACGGTTGCCCGTCCTTTTTATGGACTTCGTGGCTTGTGGATGAGAAGCCATAGCCCACGGCCCAATTGCATTCAGACAAAGTCGCCAGAGATTCGGCATTCACCACAAGGGTTACTGACCTGGAATCCCCTCTTGGTTCCTCTACCTTAGACACCTTCCAATTTTTAGTCGGGAGCTGCTAGTTGCTCAACCTAAAGATCGCCAAGGTAGCTTCAGGATCAGACGGTTCGGCTGGGATCCTAGCGCGTGCCCTAGTTCTATTAGGTATCAGCTCCCTAAATACGACTTTGAGCCTTGCGCCTGGCCATTCTTCACCTATCCTGGAGATCGCAATCTTATAGGTTGACTGACCTTGGATCCGCGCAGCTTCACGTGGCCCTGATGCCATCCGCTGTCGCGAAAAGAGGGAAAACCACCTGGGAATTCCTTCATAAGCTGGAGGTAGAGCATTGAAAGACCGACATCTACCTTTTTCCTGCACTCAGGAAAGATACATCCGGGTCAGTGCGATCTATTGCAGCCATCACCTGGTGTCCTTTCAGCACTTCGCTGAAGAACATCGTGGTGACAGTACCGCGCTTTTTCAATTTTTTTGGGTCCGAGTGGGTGGTCTCCTCCAGGGACCGTTGACGTTTAGAAGCCTGCTGTGTTGGAGCTTCAGACTCCTTCACGACTTTCGTCGCCCACTCAAGGGAAGCCTTCTGCTTCACCCTCTTCTCCTTCTCTGGAATTCGCGACAAGGGTTCCACCGTCCGGAGAGTAGCCCTTTTCTCTTTGTAGAACCTCTTGGTTCTCAGAATAGCAACACTACCGTAGCACGTGGCATTGCTCGTGCCAGGCTCGTCGTCCTTAGCTGCAATAGCCGCCGCAGGGTGCGCGGGGGATTTTGAATTTTCATTCAAATTAGCGTTTAAGGACCGCTCGTCATTTTTTTTTGTTTTTTGTTTTGTCCATCTGGTTCATACGGCCACCCGCTCGACAGGATCAAGCTAAGGCATCCAAAAATTGGAACGGATTGGTCAACTGTGGCAGTGCCCCGTATACAGCAAGGCCACCGCTGCTACCTAAGGCGGCGTGGTATCAGGAACGGGAGATCCGTTAAAATATAGCCTACTTTAGCTCTTGGCTGCAATGTAATATCCAATGGGCACGATTCCAAGAACACTCTGGATTAGGACAGTTCTTCGTTGGATTACTCCGCATTAGTCAGTCCGGCTAGGGTAATCCAATATGCGCCGAAACTCCGTCATCCCAACCCATTGCGTCATTGCAATAATTTATGCCTTCGTACCCCGACAAGGTGCCTGCGCTTCACGAAGGTGACTGTTTATCGAACCGGACAGGAACAGGTAGGTTAAGTTAGGTTGGGAAGGCGTGTGCGGATATGAAGTATCCGCTCTTCCACTCGGAGACAACTATGTCCATTGTGACTGCCTTCAAAAATGCCAGGAGGAGGCATACTAGTCCTTACCCTCGATTTCCATAAACTTTAGAAGTTCCATCCCTATTAAACCATTTGGTTTTCCAGATGAAAGTGAGAAGATCCGATAAATCCACCTTCGTTATATCTGTCAAACTTGTGAAGAAGCGCGACCCCAAACATTGAAGTCGTTTCAACTGTAGTCTTGGACATTGCCATAAAAAGTGATGAATCGACTCTGTCTTTTCTTCATCTGTTGAAGCATTGGTGCGATAATACAATGCCCCGTAATGACCCCCGGAAGCTCCCTTACTGCAGGTTTGCTGAGCCTTAAGAAAACCATCGTTCTCTTTATGTCTAACCCAGGCCAGAAGGCCCTTGAAGCCTTAACAGTTCACATATCGGGATTTCTATTGAGGTATCTGCTTCGATAATGTCCACCTCCCTACATCACTACTGAACATTGGACATAGCGATATAGAAGAGAATGAATTAGCGGACTAGATGGCCCCCCTTCTGCTTCGATAATGTCCACCTCAGAGGGAGGTGGATATTATTCATTCTCTTCTATATCGCTATGTCCAATGTTCAGTAGTGATGTACGACATTTCATTACCAGCTTCGATTTAACTGTCTTGGATTTTATTGCCTTAAGCGCCGCCTGACTATCCACAAAGATAGTGATATTCGAATGTCGAATTGTACCACTTTGTATCAGTCCGGCCGATTTCTCAATTGCAGAGACTTCGGCCTGAAAGACGCTGCATGCGTCAAGCAACCTATATGACTGTCTTGCCTGCAAGCCTTCCGAGAAGACACCCACCCCCGTTCCATCCTCCATCTTTGAGCCGTCAGTGTAGATGGTAGTGTCAGAATTACGCGTCACAGGGCCTGACTCCCAGTCTTCCCTGGTTGGATAGAGAGTTGGAATTCTAGCTGTAAAGTCCATAGTAGAAGTCATGTAGTCTGTAGCCGTTTCTAAATCGGCCGTAACTAACCTTTGACCCTTCCGTCTTATTTCCCTCAAAATTGTACAGTGTCCATAGTTGGCAGATTTCTACGTGTTGCACTCCCTTAGTCTGAGAGCACACTTGGCGGCACAGCCCTGAATGAACACTCCTAGCGGTAAGAGGTGAAATAATATGCTTAAGCCTTCTTGAGGCGAGCTGCTTACAGTCCCTGAGACTCCCAGGATAGCAAGTCTTTGTACATTTTCAATACGGGTTTGATTAAATTTCCTTTCCAACGCCTTCCACCAGACGATGAACCTGTAGATTAAAATTGGTCTTATGATTGTTGGTGTACATCCCATATACGATGTACGGTGACAGTCCCCATTTTTTTCCCAAAGATCCCTTTACAGGTATAGTATGCAGCCAAACCCTTCTTTCTACTGTCCTCAATAGTCCTTCTCCAATTTAACTTGGAGTCCAAAATGAAACCCAAGTATCTTGCTTCTGAAGAGAGATTCAACGTTAGCTTACCTAACTTTGGCAAAGAGAACTCAGGGATTTTTGTTTTCCTGGTGAACAAAACTTGCTTCGTCTTTGTAAGGTTAACTCCTAAGCCGTTGCGCTCAGCCCATCCGGAAATCTCGCTCCATGTCACTATGAATTCCTTAACACCGTGATCTCTCAGCGCCTTACAGATCGCCTCTGTATTTACATTGTTGAAGTGCATTCCTTGTAGTTCATTGACCTCTCAATGATACCAACCACTTAATGAAGTGCGCTATCCACTGATTTACCCTTACGGTATGCGTGTTGCGCAGTATCCATTGTGCGAATATTGGAAACCCTTCTAATATATAGATCAATAAGTATCTCAAGTGTTTTAAGAATAAACGATGAGAATAAGTCGGTTTCTAATCCCTGCCACTGGAGTGATTTATTTTTCCCCCTTTTGGAATGAAAACCACCCAGACTTCTCACCTTGTGAAGATGTGAACTAGATGGGGAAGCACGCACTCAGAAGAATGGTGCGGCATAGCTGGCATAACTCTATCAGCATATACGAGGATCTCCATATACGAGGATTTTATTCTCCTTCACGATATGCGACTCGTCGGTCCTTGAAACACGGGAAAGATTTATCGACTGCGTATCGACGATGTACGGGTCCGTGCCACCTGGAAAGTGCGTTTCCATCAAAACCTCCGGGGACTCCTTACACGAGCCAGTCCATGAGCCATCCCGTCTGTTCACACTGCCTAGAACCGTCGTGGTTCTACACAGTATTTTACTGAGTCTCGATCCATCATTCACCGACTCCAGAGTTCCGCAGAACTGCTGCCAGGACTCCCTTTTTGCAGACTTCATTTTGCGTTAATTCTCATTAAAACTGACTATAATTTTCCCAATCCTCTTCCAGCCGACTATTTTTGGTCTTTTTGAAGAGTCCTCTTAACTTTTTCCTAAAGAGTCCTAACTCAGCGTTCCAACCAAACTGGTTTTTTTTTAGCACGCGGCCTAGTCAAAGGACAAGATAGTTTAAAAGATTTTTTCAGTATTCCCATAAGACGACCTACCGCCTTATCAATGTTAGCATTCCCTTCGCCGACTTTGATTTTCACCAAAGTAAGTTTTTGGGTCGCCAGTCTTGAGAATTTGTACCAGTCAGTCTTTTTTGGGTTCCTAAAAAGCCGTGGGGTCATTACCTCGGAGTAGACTGAGAAGCGTATCCGACTATGATCCGAAAAGGAACAGGCATCAGATATTCTCCAGTTGTCGACCCTTATGGTATTAGATCCAGTGTCCAGAGTGATATCAATCACTTCCTCCCTAACCCCGAAGTTACGAAACGTTGACTGATTTCCCTTCTTACATAAAGGTTGGCTAGTGGAGAGATTGTAATAAAAAATGGACTCACTCCTACCATTGGTATCAGTGCTGCCCTAGAGCTCATAGTGCCCGTTTGCGTCACAGCCGGCCACTATGCCCAGTCCGCGTGACTCGCCGTAGGTGATAAGTTGCCGAAAGATCTTTGGTGGCGGCTGTTCCTCGGTGTACGGAAGGTATGCGGACGTTAGCAACAAACTAGGTTTGCGCCTGTGCTCGCATACCACCGTTGTAAAGTCTCCAGTGCTGTAGGGAGTAAGAAGAAAAATAGTAATATTATTTTTGGCCACTATACACGTTCTGATCTTACCTTGTGTTTGTGGAATGTAGAGACGATAACCATCCATCCCGAGTCCGCTTACCTTACCTCTGATGAGCCAAGGGTCCTGAACATGGGCTACGTCTACATCGTCCTCTGCGATGAACTTAATTAAATCGAGCGAGGCTGAGACGGATTGATGCAAATTAATTTGCACCACCTCCAGCTTCCTCTCCATTGTCTTTTGACCGGTCACCCGGCACGCCAACCTTTAAAGAGCCGAACCCGAACCTAATGCAATTGTCGCTCCCTAATTTGGATAGCGACGCGGAGTCCACTGTGAGCACCGTGTCACTTCCCACTCCATTTTTGCAGGGGGTCACGGAGATCACCCGCCACTCTGCCGAATTTAGCAACTGGTTCGATCAGCTTGAGTATGGATTCCTGGTCCGGAACCGGAAGTGGAATCCACACCGAAACAACCGGGCGGATCGGAAGCCGCTAATTGCACGCGTTAAGAAGTCCAGAGACTTCTTGTGGTTGCAACCAACGATCTTAACACCCCTCTTCCAGCCGGCCCCGTCAAACTGCAGGTCCCCGCCGTAAGCCCCGACCATCAAGCGCACTTCTACTAGCAACCAATTCTTCGGCGATATCTTCCCATCAGGGTCGACTCTGTCGATGATAGCTACCTGTAGCTCCATAGGTGATTCGAAGGAGGCGGATAGCTTCGGCTTTTTTGAAGCCCTCTGAGCCTGCTCATCAGACCTAACTCTTTTTGCAGTTTTGCCCGATGCCAAGCTATGTGACTCCTTCGAAGAACTTGGTTTTGGCTTTGGCGGCATCTTTACGCGGTCACCTGTGGCCTTGTCCGGCTTACCATTTTTTCTAGAGGTCGAAGCGTTGTTATTATCAGACTTTGCCCCAACAATTCCCTGCTCCATTTTAATGCATGAACTGGCCGCAGCATTATTTTTCTCAAACCTTGCTAATACCTTTTTATGATTTTTAATGAGATCCTTCTCCCTTATTGTAAAGAAATAAGGATCTTTTGCCTTCATTTTTCGAAGATAGTTAGCCGAGCGCTTATAGCCATTTCTGACCTTTTGCTCTTTCGTGAGGCCTACCACCTTCCTTGTCTCCTTGCGCGGCTCAGGAGCATGTGGATCGGAGGGCTGAGAAGGACTGAGCAAATGCATCTCAACATCCGAGCCTATGTCATAGACATTGCTGACCAGTGACAAGGAGTCGTCATCGGTTGCGTGGTCTATGCGCAAGCCCAGAAGCTGAAATCCTATGCGATCCCCCTCAGCATCCACCTCACAGACCCCTTGCCTACCCAAAGTTGGCTTGGAGATCCTCCCAGTAGCATTAGCAGACATCCCGGTACCACGGTGATGCCTGAGGGGTTGCTTGATATCGACGCCAGGTGGCCTCCTCGCCAATCACCTACCGCCGGTACTTGGGATCCGACCCCCTGCACGGTAAACTTTTCCTTGCTTGTTTCAGATATCTAAGACCAGAAAAAAACACCTCATCCCCTTGGGGTTTCTTTACAGTCTACCACCCCACGCAAAAAATACTGAAGAAACAAACCGACCGCTCCTAACATGGAGAAAACAGGCGTCGTTGTGTGCCGCCCCTAACCTGGGCAACAGATGCACACATGGTAGACCTTTGTTCGTTACTTTTCGGTTTGTCTGTCTAAAAACACTGGCGGCCCTGCCAGGGGGCAGTATATGGCCTTGGGTTAAAACAGTCCGACGAATCTTTGCAACTTAAGCCCCCACACCACTCCAAGGTGCCTACCATAATAAGGGAAGGAACTGGTAGGTCCTAACAAATAAATATATTTACATATTTATATATGTACATACATACATCTATTTTATGATTTATACCAAAACCTCATAATTGTAGTTACATACATATGTAAAAATATTTGTGTGAATATTTACCAGTGAACCGTCCAGCACTGAACAGGTGCACATAACATTAATTATCATTTTTTCTTTCACACCCAATTCGCTTGCTTCAGTACTAGCTGTGTCAGCACAATTTGTGCAACTATACCTGCATTTGTTTGTACGATTTAAATTTCATGAACAACTACATATAGTTACTGTTTATTTATTCACTCTCTTTCGTGCAAATTTGCAGATGTGGGTCAACCGACTGTTCGGTGGGACCATCTGCGACAACCCAGATGTGGGAAACCTTTTGTTTGCTTTGCAGGTTTTTTTATTTTCAAGGGCACACAGTATCAAACCACGTGATTGCGATCAACCCATAATCGAGTATCCAACTCCACTTCTCTGTTGCATGCCGCGGCGCAGTTAGTCTTCGTTTACGAGGGGTCCGATTTTGGTGAGAAACTTGTCACGATCTGGTGACCAGGCAACCTTCAAGGATACCGGAAATCCTCCACGAGGAGACATCACTCTTGGATGACATCAACCGCCTTTCTCCTTGGTGCCATCAACGATAGTTTGTGATCGCGGTGTTACGTGCATCCCACAAGTTAGGCTATCCGATTAGTGACTCTGTGAAACGTTTGCTTTACAATTGAGCTCCGCTCGAACTCTAATAAGTTGTGCGTGATGTTGACTCCATATATAAAGGCGGCGGACGCGTTGTCTGCGGGGAGTCATTATTGCATCTCGCTAGAAATTGATCAGAGTGAATTCGCTCTAGCCTTAGTGCAGCCCTCATCTGCTCAACCGGCGAATGGAATGTCAGCACCCTCGGGACATAGCATTCCTGTACCGCCCTGCGAGATCGATACTTTCGAGGGGAACCACGCTTAATGGCCCACTTTTCGCGATTACCCCTTACCGATTTAGGTTTGGAACAGGCGTGGGGAAATTTGACAGATCGGTCCGAAAATAAACATATTGTCATCCATCAACAACTATCAACCCTTTTTATTGTGGAACCGGTAAAGCGGGAAGAGGGGATCGCAATTAAATTCTGACAACGTGTGATCAAGAAATGTGGGGCGGCGCTGTAGGTGTATGTGAGTGATGTAGCCGGTTGGGGAGATGTTTTCTTCGCATATTTGTATTGTTCTCCTACGTTTCAGGCAGGAAATGTGTCCACACGCTGGGGATTCACGTGAAAATATGGCTTGTGCGTGAACTGTCTGTCGACCTCCCATAAGGTAATGGCTTGTCCCAGTAGTTACTGGTGTTTCCACTACCAGGAGTGGGATCACACCATGCTGCATTCTGATCAGCCAAGAAGTCGACCTAACAGCAGCCAAAAGCGACCACCGGCGCCACGGGGAAACATCATGATGCGGTGAGCCATCCAAACACCTCAAACCCACCTGCTTCCATATACAGAGCCCACACAACGCAACTCACAAGCACGGCAGATGAGTCGGAACCCAGTCCAAACCATCCGAGTGCTCAACTGTCTAAAAGAATACTGCTGGGTACTGCCCTGCTCAACGCCGAACACCGGGGCGTCAGTTATATGGCCCGGGCTCCGGTAGATTAGGGATCTGAGGGGTCTTTTATTTCTGACCGTCTCCAAAGGCGGCTCAAGCTGCCAGTGCGAACGGTGCATGCACAAGCATCAGTGGTAAATAATGTGGTACGCTCGCTTTACGACCCTTCAAAGCGGCTCCATGTGTCAGCTAGGGTGTTGCCAACCCTAACCCGGGAGTTTCAAATTGACTCAAGGCGAACACGAAGAATATGGGGGGGTCCACTTAGCGGATCCACACACCGGCAACTCCGCACAGGTCGATGTCCTCTTAGGTGGGAATTTATACCCATTAGTACTGCTTGATGAACGAATGGGCGAAAAAGAAACATTGTGGGATCTCTGCACGCTCAAGCGACCATATTCGGCTGGATCTTCACGGAGCCAGTTCCGGAACGCAGAATCTCTGCCTTTGCCACGAGAGTGAAGCATGACGAATCTTATCCCCTCGATTTTGGGAAATCGAGGAGACGCCTTCCGAAAGGAAGCCCATTCCGATAGACGTGGCATACCTCAAATTATACTCCCAGACGACCCGTCGGGACGCCTCTGGGCGATATATTGTATATTTGTCCTTTAAATCGGATTTTGATCTTATATTGCACTCAAGCAATTCGAACGTAATGAAGTACGGCTGGGTAAACACACAGAAATCAAACAACTATCTGACGAGGTGATAGTAGAATGCATGAAGCTCAACCACATGTCCGAATCCCTGGTGCCTCACTATTACCTACCACACCACGCGGTGCCAGAGAGCACCTCCACCAACATCCGGGAGGAGTTCAACGCGTCGCAACAGACCACGAATTCCATCAGTTTGAATGATGTGTTGCACACAGGGCCAGTGTTGCAATCAGATCTGACCCGACTCATCACTCAGTCACGTATGTTCACGTCCGTACTCAACGGAGACATACAAAAATGTACCGTCAAATCTTGGTGAACCCTATCCAGACAGTGTACCAACGCATTCTCTTTCGAGAAACCCCGTACGCTCCCATAAGGGATTTCGAGCTAAGCACTGTCACCTTTGGGGTGAATTGCGCTCCTTATCTCGCGATAAGGACACTTTTACAACTGGCAGAGGACAAGGGGCACATCTACCCACTGGCTTCACACACGCTGCGACACTCAATGTACATTGACGATGCCCTAATAGGTATGCACGATATTCCCACTACGTACCAAAAGCAGAATGAATTGATAGATATCCTGGTATCGGCGGGGTTGTCCATGCGCAAATGGACTGCCAATCACGAGGACACCCTATCCGATTTACCGCCGGATCATTTACTTCGAGAGGATTTCCTCAAACACGAGGAGTCTAGCACAACTAGCACTTTATGAATGTGGTGGAATGCCAGGCAGGACTATTTTTACTTCCATGTAGCAGCTTTGGCGACAATCTACATCAAACGAAAGCTGCTCTCGGTCATAGCACAACTTTACGATCCGACGGGATGGCTCGCTCCCGTTGTTATTACCGCCAAAATCTTAATGCAACAGATTTGGTTGTACCAAATTGTATGGGATGACCCATTGCCTCCTTCAATTTTGGCCCGATGGGAATTATTCCTATCTCAACATCCAACGATATCCCTCATTCAAGTGCATCGTTGGGTCAGATCCGCTTCGGATCTGAAGCTGGAGTTCCACGCCTTCTGTGACGCTTCACAGCTGGCTTACGTGGCGACCCTGTACGTACGTTGCCAAGGCAACAACACTACATCGACTCATCTTCTTGTAGCCAAGTCGCGCGTGGCACCTGTAAAAACGGTATCTCTCCCGCGTCTCGAACTATGCGGGGAACTTTGTTGGCTGAGGTGGTGGCTCCACTCAAAACACTCATAAATATCTCAAAGGACAATCTTTACTGCTGGACTGACTCCTCATCGTGTTGGCAAGGCTACGCAAGTCACCGGGCATCTGGAACCTCTTCGTGGCAAATCGAGTGACAACAACTCTCGATAAGGTGGGTACACGCAATTGGAAAAATGCCCGATCAGCAGATAATCCAGCTGACCTCGCAAACCGAGGGGTTCCCCCTCACGCATTGATTGACACCGCGCTTTGGTGGAATGGGCCGAAATGGCTTCAACAAGGTCAATCGGAGTTGCTAATTAATATCTATGAAGCATGCTTGCACACTGAGGAAGAAATACGACCCATCCACACCAATATGGTACGCATATCTCAAAAAGACGATCCCACCTTACGCTTCTCAACCCTCTCTAGAGCGCTACGAGTTTTCGTGCGAAGGTTTATGACATATAGCTTGGCCAGATGTCGAGATACCACGCGAGGCCACAACGATTCATCTCATCATCTCTATTACCCAAAAGAATGCAGTGCTCTCCTCAGAGGAGACCCCATCCCCACCTCGACCCCCCTGCTCATAATGAATCCTTTCGTGCATTCTGCCGGGACATTCCTAGTGATCGTTCGACTGGCGTTAGCCGTGAATTTGCCATTTTCTGAGAGGTATCCCATCATTCTACTTTACTACAGCGACTTTACTCGCCTGGTTGTCAAGTTTACTCACCTCATCTCGCTAAACGGAGGGATCCAATTAATGCTGCACCTGCTTCGATCCCAATACTGGATTCAGAATGCCAAAGCACTTATTAAAAATACAATTCTCCAGTGCAAACCTTGCCTATTAGAAAATAAACGAAAGCAGACCAATATTATGGCTGCTTTACCTCTCGAAAGATACCCTTCGATATTAAAAATTATAGTGGGCGGGGGTGTCTCCTTACGAAAGGATGCGTGTGTATCTTTGTGTGCTTTGCTACCAAAGCGATTTACCTTGAAGCAACCAACGATCTGAGCACCCCCGCTATTCTCGCGGCCCTGGCTCGGTTCAGTGCCCGACGCGGGTGCCCCTTGTAGATTCATTCCGATAATGGACGAAACTTTGTAGGTGCAGAGAATGAACACCGCCGTAATTTTGAAAGGGTGATCCGAGAAACGCAGGATCGAGCCACCGCTTATGCTCAAGGGAAATTGCATTAGCAATTCATGCCACCTCATGCTCCACATATGGGGGGACTGTGGGAGGCTGCGGTGTAGAGTTTTAAACACCACTTTAAGCGTATATGGGGACATCTAAAATACATATTCGAAGAATTTGCTACTCTTTTAGCTCGTATTGAAGCCTGCCTGAACTCACGGCACATCTGTGCGATGTCAGATGACCCAACGGACCTGCAACAGCTAACTCCAGGACACTTGCGACATCCGCAGAAACCGACGATATGAGACCATACACTTCAGCGTTGAACCGATGGCAGAAAATCTAGGCCTTTCGCAGCAATGCATAGCTCGGTGGAAAACGCAGTACCTGCTGGAGTATCAGCGACGCAACAAATGGCAATCCATTCAAACTAAGATCACAACCGGGGATCTTGCCGTTATACGGGAAGACAATTTAGAGCCTCAGGATTGGCATCTCGGGCGAATTGTCTATACGCACCCAGGTCCAGACGGGAAAGTGCGGGTCGTAGAGGTACGGACTGCAAGAGGAATTGTGACCAGGCCTATTAAAAAAAGACCATAACCGCATCTACACCAAATCAAATTGAAGTCAATATCAATCTGAAAATTCGTAATAATTAGTTAATAAAGGCGGAATTATTGAGCCTATATATATGTGTGTGTATATCAAATGTAATAATAAAAACGTTCCAAAACTATAGTAAATAAAGTAAAAATATATCCTCCGCAAAATGTGTATGTATATGTATATGCATATGTATATGTATATGTATATGTACGAGTATATGTATGTTTATATGAATATATAAATGCCATTTATATATATATATATATATATATATATATATATATATATATATATATATATATATATATATATATATATATATATATATATATATAATATACGAGGTGTGATCAAAAAATAACCGTTATTTTCATCTTTTCGTGAGTTACGTATGTTCGATGTTCTGTTGGTACACATGTCTGTTATATATGTTGGCAATACCAACCATTTTGGATTGTCCGTTTGTTTTTGACAGATAAAAAGGTTAGTCGGGTTTTGGTGTGCTCTTCGATTTTGTACTATTCGAAAAATTGGATCTAAGAAACTGTATTCAGTTTTGTGTAAAAAATGAAATTAAATGCGCAAGGACATTTGAAATGTTGACTGTGGCCTTTGGCGAGTCTACTATGAGCAGAAGACAAGCTCAATTGTGGTATAACCGGTTTAAGGAAGGCCAAGAAGATGTCAATGACGATGCTCGTCCTGGTCGCCCGAGCACGTCAACAACCGATGAAAACATTGACGCAGTGAAGAAAATGATTTTGGATAATCGTCGAATCACTATCAGAGAGGTTGCTGATGATGTTGGCATATCGTTCGGCTCATGCCAAGCAATTTTTAAAGATGTTTTAGGCATGAAACGTGCGGCAGCGAAGATTGTTCCAAAATTGCTAAATTTTGAGCAAAAACAACGTCGCATGGTCATCGCTCAGGAGCTGTTTTTGGCCAAAAACAAAACCGTTATCATGCCTCAAGTACCGTATTCACCGGACTTGGCCCCCGCTGACTTTTTCCTCTTTCCAAAACTGAAGACACCGCTGAAAGCAAAGCGTTTTGCTACGGTTGAGGAAATAAAAGAAAAATCGAAACAGGAGCTGTTGGCGATACCAAAAAAAGCGTTTCAGAAGTGTTTCGAGGATTGGAAAAAACGCTGTCATAAGTGTTTTATATCTGAGGGGAATTACGTTGAAAGGGACAAGATAGTTGTTGATGAATAAATAAATATTTTATTTTTTGATCACACAATAACAGTTATTTTTTTATCTCACCTCGTATATATATATATATATATATATATATATATATATATATATATATATATATATATATATATATATATATATATATATATATATATATATATATATATATATATATATATATATATATATATATATATATATATATATATATATATATATATATATATATATATATATATATATATATATATATATATATATATATATATATATATATATATATATATATATATATATATATATATATATATATATATATATATATATATATATATATATATATATATATATATATATATATATATATATATATATATATATATATATATATATATATATATATAAATATATATATATATATACGAGTATATGTATATATATATAAAACGTGAATTTGATTTCTCCCCTACATAATATAGTACTTCTTTATTGTTTTGATGAATTTTTTTTTGATTCATTTCTTTTCATCAATGTGGTCGGCAGAAATCCTCTTAGCTGTACCCTCCACGCGGGTGCCGACGGGGCAATGGGCATCACGGTTTGCAGTGCTGTTGCAGCATTGCAAACAGGTGGTGCCTAGCCAAGATCAATATTTGAACTCCCCCCTTCCCTCTAGGCGGAGAGCTATATGTTGTGCCCCAATAGGTGACGGAGGAGCTAGTATAAAGATCATTGCTAAAAAGGTACCTGACAGCAGGTATAAAACGTTAGGGATAGAGGCTTCCCGTAACAAAAACTCAAAATGGACCTGGCTCATAGACCACAGTAATCCGCTGGGACAAATGACGCAAGAACGGTGGAAAGCGGTGGAGTTGAAGCTGCTTGAAGCCCTATTTGCAAAAATGTACGCTGACCCCAGCGCACCTATGCCAGCATTTGACGGAGCAGGATGTTTTGGCGGCGTCAAAATCATTAAATGCAAATCGATCCTTCTCTAAAGTTGGTAAAGGAAGCCGTAAAAACGCTTCAAGGCCTGTGGAAGGAGGCTTTGATTGAAATTGTCGATCGCAGCTGCATTCCGTCGCCGAAGGCGAAGGTGCTCATACCGCGCCTGGTGAAATCTGAGGATGCTCTGTTACTATTACAACCACAAAATCCGGACGTGCCGAGGAGCGACTGGAAGGTGCTAAGTGTGGCTAAACCAGCGAATACTGGGGGAGGCCAAAACTACATCTTACAGATCAATAAGACGGCAGAATATATACTTTATCCCCGGTTTGGGAAGATGGCGTGGGGAGTTGGTAGCGTGTACCTTCGCCTCAAAAAATGGAACCCGGGTGATGATAACCAAAACACGCTCGAGACTGGGGAGGTGGAAAAAGATCTTGGCCTGGAAGAGGTCTTGAAAGCATCTCTGAACCTACGGGGTGTGGAGAAGGGTGAGTTGGAGGAAACATCCAACCCTGGGAGGGAGCCGGTGCCGCATGCTGAAGGCTCTTCAAATCAATCTCCACAAAAGTAAACTCGCTTCAGCTGAACTTCTCCTCAAGATTGAGGGAGTCAGCAACGATGTGGTGTTGGTCCAGGAACCATGGATAGCCTCGGGTAACGTGGTTTCCGGCTTAAAATCACAAAATTATAATACCTATATCCCAAATGTGACAGATAAGGTACGAACAGCGATACTGGTGAAGAAAAGTATAAATTCTTATATTAATCTCAATCTCTCCACAGATGATCTAACGGTGGTGGTCGTAAAAGGCGGCAAGGATGAGCTACTACTCCTTGCGTCTTGCTACATGCCACAGGAGGACCCGGCGGCACCGAGTGAGCTTCATAGGCGGAAGCAGCCAACAAAAGGAAGCAGGCTCTGGTGGTGGGATCCAACGCAAACGCGCACCACAGTGTATGGGGAAGTGCCGATATAAATGAAAGAAGTGAGTCACTACTCAACTTTATTCTCCAAAGTAGCCTAGAAGTAGCCAATAAGGGGGAGGAACCAACATACATTGGACAAACCTCGAAGAACGTACTAGACGGAACACTTTACACAAATATTTGCATTATGGTAGAAGACTGGAAAGTGCTTAGTGCACCATCACTTTCTGACCACAAATATGTAAGTTTCTCTGTTACATTCTCGACTAAATATAAAACTCTAAACTTCAGGAATCCCAGAAACACGAACTGGGAATTGTACAGGAAGATACTAGAAAATAAACGAATGAGACCAAGAAGGTACAACTCGCACGTTGAACTTGAAAAAGGGGTACATTCACTCACAATTACTCTCATTAAAGCTCATCATAGGTCTTGTCCTCCAACACGTACAAAACGCAAGTCGAAACCTCCCTGGTGGAACAAGGAGCTAGGGTTGCAAAGGCGGAAGGTACTTGAATTCTTTAAGTTGGCCAAAGTAGCTGACTATGAGTTATGTTGGATTGAGTACAGGAAATTATTAAGGGAATACAAAAGGGAAGTGCTCGTAGGAAAGAGTGAATCTTGGAAAGACTTCTGCAGCAATATAGAAAATAAAAAGGAAATGGCTAGGCTGAGGAAACTGATTTCAAAGAATCCGACCATGTCCAATTTAATACGTAAAAGCAATGGCGACTGGACGGAAAGCTGATCCCACGAGGACCTTGTCAGTACACATTTCCCGGGCTGTACTGACATTGTAGATCTCGAACCTATAAGAGATACTATGAACTACATTCCAGCGGATATCATTCCAGAAGATAGAATAGAGTGGGCAACAAATTCCTTTGACCTATTTAAATTCCCAGGTCTGGACGTAAGCTTCCAAGCAATGCTCCAAATGGTTAGCTATCTTTTGGTTAAATGGCTTAAAACGATATATACGGGATATACGGCAGATGATATAGCAATACTAGTTACGGGAAAGTACCTAGATACCATCAGTAATATAATGAACAACACTCTTAAAACAATCCATTAGTGGGCGTCTCGAGCAGGCTTGGAGGTAATCGCGGATAAAACGGACATGATTCTCTTTACCAGAAAGTACAAGGTCCCCGCGTGGAACTTCCCGAATCTAGGTTGCAGTGAACTTGCTCCCAAAGACCACACAAAGTACCTTGGAGTAATTTTGGACAATAAGCTTATGTGGAGGCGCAATGTTGAGGAAAGGGCGAAGAAGGCCAGTAACGCGCTATACGCATGTAAAAGAATGCTAGGCGTTACTTGGGGTTATTCTCCCTCGCTGATGCACTGGTGCTACACCGCAATAGTTAGACCAATCTTACTGTATGGTGCTTTAGTGTGGTGGACTGCAACAAAGAAGGCTACATATATAATGCCAATGCGAAGAGTCCAGCGCCTCGCTTCACTCTGCATAACAGGCGCACTGAGAACCACTCCAACGGCTGCTCTCGAAATAGTACTCAACATGCCGCCTATCGACCTTGTGACGGAGAATCTTGCAGCGAAATCCGCGGGGAGACTGACGGCTACGGGAGAATTCACATACAGAACCTTCGGGCATAGCTCAATAGGCAGTAGGCGTCTGTGCAGCACTGATTATATGACTCCACTTTTAATTGGGAAAGAGGGTATCGTACTACAATCGAAGAGGAGGGGTGGCGTAAGGGCATGAGGCCCAGCCGAAAGACCTTTAGCTTTTACACGGACGGCTCAAAAACGATGGATGGTGTGGGAGCGGGCATCTACTGCTCAGAGTTGGGAATTAGGCAGCCTATAAATCTGCCTGACCAGAGCAGTATCTTTCAAGCGGAAGTCTTCGCTGTCAGGAAAGCCGCAGAGCTAGCATACACCAAGACAGGAAATGACTCAAAAATAAACATATACGTGGACAGCCAGGCAGCGATAAAGGCGATTAACTCATATGGCATTAAATCCAAAAATGTCCTACAGAGCAGGGAAGCCATAGATAGGCTAGTCACAAATAGAAGACTGCATATCTATTGGGTACCTGGTCATAATGGCATAGAAGGGAATGAAATAGCAGATGAGATTGCAAAGAACGCTGTCTATTTACCACTTGGACAAGAAACCGACATACAGAAACCCCTTAAAGGACTATTCAGTGAAAGGGACGGACACATGAGTAGGCAGGTGAAAGCTAGGTGGCACAGTTTAAACACCTGCAAAATTGCAAAAGTTATGTGTAAGGCCAACGATAGGAAACAAACGAGATTTATACTCGCGCTCTCATGAAAAGACTGCAGAACTATCATAGGTCTAATGACAGGCCATAATTTATTGGCGGCACATGCCCACAAGATAGGAATTACGGACAATGACGAATGTAGGAAGTGTAAAGAGGTGGGAGTAAGGGAAACTCTGGAACATCTACTTTGTATATGTCCTGCGTTATCAAAAACACGCTTAAAATGCTTAGGAGTCCCACAATTTGTGAGATTGGAAGACATCTCAGGAATGGAGCTGACAGCACTGCTTAAATTCGCGAAAAGCGTTGATATCCTACGAGATGTCTACTGGAAATCTGCATAAAGGTCAGACCCCATCTGGTATCGCTAGGGACCAATCGGTATATGTGTGGCTTTAGGCCAGCCAGGTTAACCTAACCTAACCTTTAATCAATGTATTTACTAATTAACACTAACAAAAAAAAAGATAAATATTTAACTTACGATACTAAAAACATAACAAAAACAAAGATAGTCTAAAAATTTGCTATCAAGAAAGTGTTTTTACAATTATTTTTGGAACGAATTTGGAACTAATTTAGCTGCGCAATCCATGTGCCGTTATGAGATTGATGCTTCACTATGCTTTGTGCGTAGTTTAGACGCAAATTAATCAAATATAGTTGTTCTTTGCTCATCGAATGCAGCATTTTTAGCAAAATTATTGTGAATGTAAGATGTCCTGGTATAAGAACGTCATTTAATATGACTCAGTTAGTTTACGAGATTTCCACGAGAACCCTTTCAAGTCAACTCAAAGAAGAGTCTGATCTTGCGGTTACCTACGAGACAGTAAGGCAGCTCCTGAAAAAGTACCAGTATATGTCAAAAGTTGCACGAAAAAATCCAATACTTTCAACAAAAACATTGAAAAGTGATTGTCATTCACTAGAATGTACTTTGTCAAACCGACGCTATATTTTGCGATGATACCAAATTCATGATTTACGATAATGGTGGGCCTAATAGATTCTGGTGACAAAGTTATGCGTTAAACGCATTGGAAAACATAAATATTGTATGCTCTTCCAATATTTAAATTCGGCAAAATTTCTGTCATGGGATCTGGGCGCATATCCAGTAAGGGGTAAGAGAACTAGATTCCATAAAGAATAAAATTGATGCAAAACAATATTTGGATATCTTCAAACGTTATTTGGTAACCAGCGTAGATCATTGTGGGTTCAATATTGATAGCAATCCGCAATGCAAATATTACCAAGATAAGGACCCAAAACATAAGGCGCATTTGGTGAGGATCTGGGTTCTTTATAATTACAAAAAAGTGTTAGATACGGCAGCTTAGAGTTCACAAATGAAAATTTGTGGGAACTTTTAAGAAATATGGCGGCCGACAGACCGCTAAAAGGTGGAGCAGAGCTCAAAACTGCAATACTAGAGGAATGAAATAAAATACCAAGCGAATAGATGTGCAGAAGTTGACTTAATCTATGAGGAGAATACTACAAGTCGTTATAGATGCTAAAGGGGGCCATACAAAATATTAAAACCCTTTATGATGCTAATTTTCTTTTCTTTCTTTCATTTTTATAAATTAGTTCTGATTTGTAAAAACACTTTCTTGACAGCAAATTTTCTGACTACTTTTGGTTTTTGTTATGTTTTTTGTTTCTTAATTTTAATATTAGTTTTTTTGTTGTTACTCTTCATTAGTAAATACATTAATTAAATGAAATGAATTAAAAAATGAATCAAAACTATAAAGAAGTACTATATTATGTACGGAGAAAATCTAATTGACGAATTTTTTACCTTGTCAAAACACATACTCCAAAGTAGCCCACCATTTAATAAAGTTGTTAAAGAAAAATGCAAAAGTGAACTTAAACGATAAAGATTACATTGAAGCATTTAAAAAATTAAAAGAAAGAATTTATTACGGTCAAATTTTAGTACATCCCGACATTAAAAATTATTCATACTCATTACCGACGCTAGCAATTTTGCATTGGGAGCGGTCTTGGTGCCAGACAATAAGGTCATATGCTACGCAAGTAGGTCTTTAAATAGGCATGAAAAGAACTATAGCACTATAGAAAAAGAGCTTCTGTCCATTGTATGGTCAACCAAGTATTTTCGGCCTTACCGTTTGGTAGGAAATTTCTTATTAAAACCGATCATCGCCCTCTTATATGGCTGAACAATTTGAAAGAGCCAAATGCAAAACTCCAAAGATGGAAGATAAAATTGCACAAGTTCGACTTCGATATTGAATATATTAAAGTGAAAGAGAACGTCATTGCTGACGCGTTAAGTAGAATCATTGTAGATACTGACATAAATTTAAATGAACTATTTATTGAAGCCGATAATACTGTTCATAATGCGAAACTAGCAGTATGCCTTCTATAAGGAAAACGGAAAATGCGATTAACATTTTTAGAACTCAATTAATTTTCAAGAATGCAGAAAGACAAACTTTTTCAAAAAAATCCTCTATAAAAAGAAAATAAGAAATACCATATCATAAATTTAACACAACAAAGCAATATATTAGAGATATTGAGGTTTAATCTCCCACAGAAAGTATTAGTAGTAATATTTTGTCCCGCCGATACCCTGTGTCTAAAAATCCAAGGCTAATACTCGATATATTTCTCAAACAATAAAAACTTAAAAGTAACGAGATCTCAGTCCTTATTGGAACACATAACAGATAGAGGAGAATTGTTAACCTTGAAAGAGAAAAAACATATCGAAAATAATCATAGCGGGATAAGTGAAGTATTTGAAGAAATAAAAAAAATCGCATTACTATCCAGATTTACAAAAAGAAATACATAAATACATTAACCATTGTGACATCTGCAATAGGGCCAAATTCGATACACACCCAATCAGACATGCCCTCAATATTCCCAAAACACCATTAAAACACAACGCATTTGCGCATTTTTACATTTGGTATCTACAAAGAAATATAATAAATTTAACGAGCATTGATAGACTAACTAAGTACGCAACAGCACATGAATTGAAAGACAGAACTTGGGTATCTCTTATTGAGGCCATTAAAGAAAGGATTCATTATTTAGGTAAAGGTATGTGGTGTTTCCACAGTGGACTCTGGCCATACTAAGTGATTAGAGTTACCACATCAAAAAATGTTGTTTTTTGTGATATTTTACATACGAGGGCGGATTGATATTGAAGCTACCTAGCGCTAGATGGCAGCACAAACACAAAAACTTTTTTTTTTCTTAGAAATTGCGATCTGTCAAACGTCAGCTGTTAAAATTTCACCCAAATTCATCGATTAGTTTATTTGTTGTAGTCGTTTGAAGTAAGCAACTTTTGTGTTTCTTGAAAACTGGAAAAAAGCGAATTTTGTGCAGTGAGTAAACACTATTATTTGAAAGGGAAGACGGCGAAAGAGACAAAAGAAAAGCTCGATAAACATTACGGTGAGTCTGCTCCGTCAGATTACATGGTAAAATATTGGATTGCTGAATTTAAACGCGTCCGAACAAGCACTGCAACAATACCATCAACAGGAATGCCAAAAGAGGTGGTTACTGAAGAAAATATCAAGAAAATCCTCGATATCGTTATGAATGATCGCCAAGTCAAGTTGCGTGAGATTGTTGAAATGGTAAACATATCATATGAACGTGTGTTCAACATTTTGCAAGAACATTTGCATATGAAAAAGCTATCGGCAAGATGGGTGCCGCGTTTGCTCAGTGTCGAACAAAAACGAGTTCGACAGACCACTTCACAGCGGTGTTTGAACATGATAAAGCGTTATCCTGTTGATTTTTGGCGTCGATTAATAACTGTTGATGAAACGTGGGTCCACCACTACACACCTGAAACCAAAAATCAATCGAAACAATGGGTGGCAGCTGGTGGAAGTGCTCCGAAGAAGGCGAAGGCAGTGAAATCGGCTGTCAAGGTTATGGCCACTGTATTTTGGGATGCACACGGAATATTGCTCATCGATTATCTTGAAAAAGGATCCACAATCACGGGAAAGTATTATCGTGCATTTTTGGATCAATTGATTGATGCAATCAAGGAAAAACGACCACATTTAAAGAAGAAAAAAATTTTCTTTCTTCAAGACAACGCACCGGTTCATACAGCATTAGATACGATGCTAAAATTACGTGAAATACACTTCGAATTGGTTAATCATCCACCTTATAGTCCAGATTTAGCTCCTAGTGACTTTTTCCTGTTTCCAGACTTGAAAAAATGGCTCGCAGAACACGAAGAAGTGATTACCGAAACTAACGCGTATTTTGAGGGGTCACCGAAATCGTATTATTCAGATGGTATAAAAAAGTTGGAGTATCGTCTTACTAAGTGTGTCGAAGTAGAAGGAGACTATGTTGAGAAATAAATGGTTTTTGAAAAAAAAAATGTTTTTTCCTACTTAGGTAGCTTCAATATCAATCTTCCCTCGTACATACATAAATAAGATTAAATTATAGCAAAAATAATAATAAATAAAATTTTTAAAAAACTAGTAAACAAAGTATAGTCGGTAATCGCCATGAGTGTGCAGCGCTCTCCCCCGTGGGAGAGAACGAGATCTATGAGAGAGTCACTCCACTCTTAGGGGAGTGCACATGGCAAACCTCCAATAATGTCCTCCAGTATAGCTGTGGATTGTGCGACAACTACAACAAATTCGTTAGCAACAACAACATCTGCCTTCTCTACGTACAAAAACTATATTCTCGACTACAACTGCGACATCAACATGTTCTTCTGCCTGTGTGCAAATTCCACCAAAAGGCGGGCAGGTAAGTCAACGGCAATCGCTACGAAAGAGAGCACGAACCTCACCCACGACAGATAAAGCGAAAAGAACGCCCAACACTAACAAAAAGCAAAAAATAGCAAAAAAAAACCCAAGCCAAAGTAAGTTATCAAACTACTGGTTGCGCGATTTTACTTCAGAAAGAAAAAACAGATTTGCTGCTTTGACCGTTGATAATGACGAACTTGCTGAACCCTCGCACAGTGGACAAGTTTATCAAAATGAGTCCGAAAAAGAAAAAACAACTAGTCCGAAAAAAAAAGTTTAAACAAACCACCCCCTATATACGTACGAGGCGTATAATGCATAAAGACGTTAAAAAATGCGCTAACCGCTGTTGCAGACAGTAAAATATTAACAAACAATGAAGTACGAATGACTACGTTCAATCGAATGACTCGGAAACATACACAAAAATATTCCAAATGCTAAAGCAAAAAGGTACGAAGCTGTACACATTTAAACCCAAAAATGAAAGGGGTTTCAAAGTCATTCTTTGCAATATGCATCCCTCCGTAGACCAAGAAGAAATTAAAAATGAGCTTGGTGAAAACGGTCACAAAGTTTTAGACATAACTAACATACCTCAACGGGCAACAAAAAAACCGCTACCTCTGTTTAGCATAGAACTGGAAACAAATACTAACAATAAAGATATTTTATAGCATTAACAAATTAATGCATTGCATAGTAGTTTTTGAGGCACCTCATCATAAAAGAGCAGTCGCGCAATGCACTAAATGCCAAAAATACGGACATACAAAAAACTACTGTACAAGGGATCCAGTATGTGTGAAATGCGCTGGCACGCATCTAACAAGTGAATGCTAAAAAAAAATAACCAACGCAGCTGAAATTAAATGTGCCCTGTGTGGCGGAAATCATACTGCAAACTACAAAGGCTGTGAAATATACAAAGCCATAAAAATTCAAAGGTTTCCATCTTTACGCAGAAAGGATCCATTATTACTACAGACCAAAAGTACGGATGGATCAGTAGTAAAACCAGGCTTAAGCTATGCCGAAATTGCAGGGTCAACCAATCCAAATAAAACTGAAGAAACTACAACAAAAAAAAACGATAGTGATATTAATGAACTTAAAGACATGGTGAATTCCCTAATCACTCAAATGACTAATATGAGGAATGTTACTAACAAGCTTAAATGCACGAAAGTAACAGTTTAAAAATTGTAGCCTGGAATGTAAATGGCTTAACAAAACATTATCTTGAGTTGAACGCAATTTTTGTCTGACAAGAAAATTGATATAGCTCCAGTTTCAGAAACACATTTTACGAACAAAATCTATAACCATATGCACCACCTCATTTTCAATCCACTACTGTGCAAATTGAGGATACAAGTGGGCCAATACTTATCCCCCAGACACCTAATAACGACGGATCAATATGATGACTACATAGAGACGCTTGGCGTAAGATTCATTGCAGCTGGAGATCTGAATGCAAAACACACTGACTGGGGATCTAGGCTAACCAATAAGAAAGGACTAAATCTGATTAATGCTATAAACAAAAAAATAACTGCAGATTTTTAAGCTCGGGTGCACCCACATACTGGCCAGGTAGGAAAAAGAGACTTCAGCATAACAACAAATATAAAGTGTAACCAATTAAAAATTAAACCTTGTTTTGAACTTTCTTCAGACCACTCTCCGATAATACTTGACTACACAACTGACACCAAACCCATAGAACCAATAGCTAAGATTTTTAACCACAAAACAAACTGGAATGAGTATAGACAGCATATTGAAAATCATCTGAATATGTCTAGCACACTGAAAACACAATTTGTCATTGAACGTGCCATTATTCACTTCAACGATGTGGTCCTAGACGCAGGAATGAAATCAAGCCAACAGCATAAATTTAGAAGAAATAAACCTACAACGGATTTCATAAGAAAGAAGAGAAAGCTGAGAAAGAGGTGGCAGCTAACTAGATCGCCTGAGGAAAAAGACAATTTAAATATTGCCTCCAAAAACTCAAGAAAATATTAACTAAAAGACAAAATATAGAAGTTGAAAATACCTAAAAAACTTGACGCCTACCCAGGATACGAACTACTCATTATGGAAATGCACAAAGAAATTAAAAACTCAGATAAGGTATCAGCCACCACTACGGAAAGATGACAACTCATGGGCTACTGAAGAAGAAGAAGAAAAAGCAATGGGCCAATGAAGAAAAAGCAACTGCATTGGCTAAATACTTTAAAAAAGTCTTATCAAATGACGAAGATAAATATATTGAAACACGCAATGACTTAAATGTAGACATTACAACCATAATAAAGAAAACAAACACAACAGAAATAATTTATTGCATTAAAAAACGAATATACCACAAAAAAACACCAGGATACGATATGTTGACAGGAAAAGCTCTCGCTGAGCTACCTACTATAGGTTATAACTACTTAAGGAATGTTATCAACTCAATGTTCCGACTACAATTTTTTCCCAAACTATGGAAAGTTGCCGAAATTATTGCACTACCAAAGCAGGGAACACATGCTACAACTGCTTCGTCGTATAGACCAATTAGCCTACTTCCCATAATTTCTAAAGTTGCTGAAAACCTATTACATGATAGACTTAGCCAGATCCTTGACAATAAAAACATTATACCAAATCATCAATTCGGCTTCAGAAAACGGCATTCAACAATACAACAGATACACCGTATAACAAACAAAATTGAAACAGACATAGAATATGAGCGGTACTGCGTTGCTGTATTCTTGGACTTTGCAAAAGCATTTCACAAAGTATGGCATAAAGGACTGCTGCAGAAACTGAAGACGATGCTGCCACTTGACTAATATTTGATTGTTGAAAGTTATCTTAGTGATCGTTACTTTTACGTCAAATATAATGAATAGTGTTCGTCTATTCATCTTACAACAGCTGGAGTTCCCCAAGGGAGTGTTTTAGGACCACTGCTGTATATCATATTTACCTCAGATATACCACTTCCAAAAGAACTGAATACCACAATTCAACTGTTCAGTCACACTGAACAGATCAACAATTGCACTATTGACAAAAACAAGCACACGCAAAACCAAATTTCATATTATCAAGGCCAACACTTGCTTGTTGAACTCATTTCCCTTCAAAGTAGCTGCCCAGTGCATTGACTTAGGCGATCATATTTCACTTGGTTGCAATGTGCGCTAAATTATGTATGGGAATGATATAATGGTGTTGGCTCGTGTTTGATTATTGACAACGGCGCAGTTTTGTCCGTCACTTTATTGTTAATTATATTTTAACCAATCTGCATAAAATTGATATAAATAATTGTACAATTCCAATAAAGAATCAGAATCACCTTAACTGCCTAAGTGTTCTCAATTAAAGTTATACGGTTTCAAGTGACCTATAACATTTCAACAAGTTCTTGGTTTATGTACCAAGAAGCTGACTTCAACATTTGGTGACCCCGACGTGATTAAATTGAACAACGTCAATCATCTGACATCATGGCTACCTTCGGCGAGCTAGGGGCACTCCAGAAAGAAACTGGGGAGGAAATTCAAGGAATCATTAAGAATTTCAGAAAGGACCCAGCTGAGAAGAAGACAACCGCTACATATTTCAAGGATCGTTTGTGGCGCCTGAACACTGCATGGGACAACTTTGAAGGAAGAGATAGCAAGCTGAGGACATTAACTGATCAGCCCTTGAATCATGATTACTTCGCATCGGCCTATTACGAAGAAATCAAAAAAATAGTCACTGCCCATGTGCAGCTCTTCACTGACGAAATACAAAAACTCGAAGCACTGGCTACAACACCATACGTAGGTCATGCTAAGACACCAGCGGACTCAGCACAGCAACCTGGGATCAGCAACACTAAACAACACGAAGCACTTGGATCAGGACCAGTCAAATACCAATCAAGAAAGTCTTCAGACGGTTCATCCAAGACAGAAGACACCATTCCAAGCAGTTTGCGTAAACAGCACGCATTAATGATGTCACTACAACGACTTCTTTCTGGAATCTCAACAATCGCTGAGGACCAATCACGCCAATTCTTTGAAGAAAATATTGCATGACTTAAAAGATTGTGGAACGAAATTGAAACCTCAAACTTCAAAGTATGGGAAGAGTCCCCAGCACCGGAAGAGGAGGGCTACGATTTCAATGCCTATCTCGAGATGGAACACCAGGTGCATTGCCGGCTAATAGAGCTTTCCACAAAATCAGGAAAAAGGGAACTTTCAGAAGTAGTTGAGCAACAAGCCTTCCGGTTACCACAAATCACCATACCCAAATTTGGTGGTGACTACTTAAAATGGAACCAATTATACGACATATTTACAGAAATGGTTCATAAATCGCCAATTTCACCAGTTCAAAAAACCAATTTGGCGGGAGAAGCTGAGCGGGTAATCAGGCATCTCACATTGACTCAATACAATTATGAAACAGCATTGAAATTGCTCCAGGAGACGTACAACAACAAGAGAGTGCTAACTTCCACCTTGATTCAGCGACTACTAGGACATCCAAGTCTCTCATCTGACACAGCATCGTCGACAACTTTAAAAAATCTCCACGATGCTGTACGCGAAAGTCTGCTGGCGCTCGAAAACCTAGGCGTATCTACATCATCTTGGGATCCATTGCTGCTACATCTTCTCATCAAAAAACTAGATCGCCAAAGCCATATATTATATGAGTTGGAAAGTCCTAAGCAGCTACAAACTATTGATGACTTCCTGCACTTCCTCGAGAACCGGTTTCAATCTTTAGAAGCTCTCGGGGGGAGGGAAAGACAAAACGCATCAAGAGCTATAGCAGCGGTAGCAACAGCTTCCACTTGCAGCTATTGTTCGGGCAAGGACCACCCCCTGTACTATTGCAAGGGATTCCTGCAATTATCTGCGGTAAATCGATTGAACTCGGCTAAAAAACAAAGGCTCTGTTTCAATTGTCTTAAAAATGATCACACTTTACGAGTCTGAAAATCTCGGAGCTGCACCAATTGTAACAAAAAGCACAATTCATTGTTACACTTGGAATCGAAGGATCCAGAGCCAACAAATAACCAACAAATAGCAAGATCAAATCAACAATCCAGTACAGAAACTAAGTTGACTGCAACCAATTCTTCGGCAACATTAGCTGCAGCTAACACTTTGCCGGCCTGCCAGGGCCATGTTCTCTTAGCAACAGCTAAGGTCAAAATCACAGCAAATAACGGACAATCTGGTGTTTTCAGGGCAATCTTGGATTCCGGGTCTCAGATCAACCTAGTAACTGAGCGACTCATTAAGAAATTTACTATTGCTCCAACCAAGGCTGCGTTAAGCATTGAAGGCATTGGTCAAAGAGTGAAGACTGCAACTCAATGGGTCAACGTGAAACTACAATCAAGAACAGGCCATTTCGAAACCAGACTAGAGGCTTTTGTACTACAAACAATCATTCCAGCTCAACCAGCTCAACAAATCGACGTCTCATCATGGTCGATTCCTGAAAACATACAATTAGCTGACCGGGAATTTAACCAACCAGGAAAAATGGATGTTCTCCTGGGTGCTGAGTTCTACTTCAGCTTAATGGCAACGGGCCAAATCCAACTATCCACTGATCAGCCAGTGCTACAAAATACATCACTGGGCTGGATCATAGGTGGAAAGAGCAAGGGAGAGTCGACAAGCACGGCAACTTGCGCGGTTTACAGTGAGGACGAAGTATCAACCAACGAATTGCTAATGTAATTTTGGAAGCTTGATGACGCCACCTAAGCCAATGATAATCTGACGATCGGAGAAATGCATTGCGAAACTCATTTTATACAAACCGTGCGTAAAAACACAGATGGAAAGGAACCCTCCATTAAAGGCACAATACGCCGAATTCATGAGGCATTATGAAAAGTTAGGACACATGAGCGAAATCAACCCCGAAAACATTTTACACCCGCATTACTTCATTCCTCATCACAGCGTGCTTAAGCCAGAAAGCACTACGACAAAGCTGAGGGTTGTGTTTGATGCATCAGCCAAAACTTCGTCTGGACTAGCCCTAATTGACATAATGTACACTGGCCCAACGGTTCAAAGTGATTTAGTCTCAATACTGTTGCGCTTCCGACTACCAAAATTTGTCTTCACAACAGACATCGAAAAGATGTACCGACAAATCCTAGTCGACCCAGCCGATAGATTGCTACAGTTGATCATGTGGAGAGAAAATGAGAACAAACCCATAAGGTACTTTCAGCTTAATACAATAATTTATGGAACATCGTCAGCACCATATTTGGCCACAAAGTGCCTACAATAGTTAGCAGAGAAGAACATCGGAATGTTCCCACTAGGCGCACAAATATTACGCGACGATTTCTATGTCGATGATGGCGTGAGTGGCTCAGACGTCCACAGATATCCACGGCTATCGAAGTGCAGAAACAATTGACAACACTACTCCACGGTTCAGGATTCAAACTACGGAAATGGTGCGCCAATCATCCTCAGCTGCTAGATAGTATACCTCCAGAGGATCAGGAAGTTAATCTTGACTTTGAAAACTCCTCGACCAAAACATTTGGACTAACCTGGATGCCAAAATCTGATCTATTCTGTATAAAGGCGGAGTTACCTGATAATACAACAATAACAAAACGCACTATAATATCAGACACAGCAAGAATATTTGATCCATTAGGTCTCGTAGGTCCAGTGGTCATCATGGCAAAAGTATGTATCCAACAACTATGGCAACTGCAGATATCATGGGATGAACATCTACCAGCAGAAACTTAAAGGAATTAAACGACACACGTATCTCCAGGCACGTTTTCAACGGTCAGAAACCGATAACGACAGAGATTCATACGTTCGTAGATGCCTCCGAGAAAGCATATGGCGCTGCAGTTTATCTACGATCGAGACTTCAAGATAACAGAATAATTGTTAGACTTTTGTGTGCCAAATCACGTGTCGCACCTCTCAAGCAACAAACGCTGCCTCGCTTAGAATTATGTGCAGCAGTGTTAGGAGTCGAGCTAGAATCAAGAGTAAAACGGGATTTACACTTAGCCAACAACACTTCTCATTTCTGGTCAGACTCGGAAATTGTATTATCTTGGAAAAATTCGCCATCATCATCCTTGCGAACATTTGTAGCTAAAAGAGTAAACACAATCCAGAAACTCTCTAGCGCTCACCAGTGGCGCCATGTATCCTCCAAGGACAATCCTGCAGACGTCATCTCTCGAGGGCTTCAGCCAAATAAACTCATGACTTGCAATATATGGTTCTATGGGCCCATCTTTCTACATGGAATGGAATCACACTGGCCGAAACCATTTTTAAGGGAACACCACATTCCAACGGACTTAGAACAAAAACACAAGGCTCCGATTGTGGCAACCACAACCACCTGCACAGGACTAGAAGATATCGTTTACAACGTGAAGCATGGTAACTCATTTAAAATTCTACAAAGAACCATTGGATATGTTCTAAGATTCATTAAAAATCGAAAACTGTTACGAGATAAACGTTCATCACAGAAATCGTTAACTTCTGAGGAGTTGGACACATCATTAACGATCATAGTAAGAACCATACAAGCCTCTGAGTTCGAGCATGAAATCAAACAAATAAGAAAACACAATGGAGTCGACAGAGCCAGCCCACTCAGCAGCTTATCCCCTTTCATAGACGACAATGGCGTTCTACGAGTTGGTGGGCGATTAGCTGCATCAACTTTATCATATGATGCTAAACACCCAATGCCGCTTCCATACAATGACCCAATTTCAAAAATTATACTTGCCATGATACATGAGAGTAATTTGCATTGTGGTCCACAGACCCTGTTAGCAGCATCCAGGCAGCGATTTTGGGTCATAAAAGGAAAGACAATGGCACGAAATATTGTGCAAAAATGCATTCGCTACACGAGAGCCAGGCCGAAGCTATACAAGCAAGTGATGGGAAACCTGCCTTCAACCAGAGTCACTCAAGCACGACCATTCGTCAACGCCCGTGTCGATTATTGTGGACCCTTCTGGGTACACTACAAGATCCGTGGAAAAAAACCACATAAGGTCTACATCGCCGTCTTCTGCTGCTTCGCCACAAAGGCAGTTCATTTAGAGGTAGCCAACGATTTAACTGCCGAAGGCTTCATTGGATCACTATAACGTTTTACGTCTCGTCGCGGTCGATGTGATACCATATATTCGGACCTAGCAACCAATTTTGTCGGAGCTAAAAATAAACTAGAAGAGCTAAACGACTCCATTTTCCCAACGACTCTCGGGAGAAAATCATTAAAGCTTGCAGTGATCGTAGAATAAATTTCAAATTCATACCCCCTAGAGCTCCACACTTTGGGGGCTTATGGGAGGCTGCGGTCAAATCAGCGAAACATCTATTGCTTCGGAGCGTTTCAACAGCCTCGGTCACGTATGAAGAGTTTGAAACCGTTGTCATCGAAATAGAAGCAATCCTTAACTCTCGACCGTTAACTCCAATATCAACAGATCCAAACGATTTAACAGCATTAACACCGGGACATTTTCTTATTGGAGAACCATTGACTGCACAAATAGACAGAAGCACGCCAAGTTTCAAGATTTCCATGCCAACAAGATGGAAATTGGTGACACAACTCAAGCATGAATTCTGGGATCGTTGATCCCGTGAATACCTCAATCAACTACAGCAAAAACATAAGTGGAAGGACCAATCACAAAATATCCGGAAAGGACAAATGGTTATTATCAAGGAAGATAATGTGCCCACCTTACAATGGCCACTTGGAAGAATACAACGAGTCTACAAGGGAAACGACGGAATGGTGCGAGTGGTAGACGTAAAAACATCAACAGGTGTGTGGAGACGTCTGATTGGCACACTTGCACCACTGTTTAGTGAGAAAGTTTCTGAATGCCCAGACATAAATCGAGATTCATCACAAGATGCGCAGCCTGAGCAACAACAGTTATCATTAACTTCTGAGGATAATTTAAATGACATACCCAGAAAGCGACGGAAACCAACTAACAATACCATTCTGGTAACATTCCTTCTATCCCTACTGATACTTCCTGCAGTACTGGGCAATACTATTCAGGTTCAAAATTTTGGTACAAATCCTGGAATATACTCTGAAGGAATTGGTATAACAAGGATTGTCGCAGTAGAATGGAAATTGGTGGTCTACTACGATTTGAATCCATTCTGGGAAGAAATGAAAATATTCTCGTCTGGGGTAGCGACCCTTTAACGTCTGTGTTCAAGACTACAACAAGATACTGCCTGCGACGTCCTGATTAAGAATTTTGACGACACAACAAAAGAGCTTACTCAGGACAGGGCTCTGCTCTCGACTAGTCGTCAAAGGAGAGCAGCACTCAATATCGTTGGAATGTCGCTCGTACCTTGTTCGGTTTTCTGGACTCTGACTATCCGACGGAGCAGATGTCGTTGTTAAAAACCAAACCTCTATCATTGATTCCACCATAAATGTCATCAAACACAATGCGCTTACAACAAAATCAAATACCGTAGATCTGCAGCAGAAGATGAACTCTATGATGAAACAAATGGAAATTGAAGGAGAACAAATCAAATTCTCCCAACTCTTTGCACCACTTTCAAACCAATTAACACTGATGGCAATCAATTTACAGCGGGTACAGGCAGAAGTAATAAGTGTACTCACTGACACCCACCATGGAAAAATCAGTCCGTTACTAATCACGCCTCAACAACTGAAGAATGAAATCAACATTATTAAGGCCCATCTTCCTCCATCACGACTTCTGCCCATAGAACAAGATAATATGGTGAAGTTCTACAAAATCATGAAAGCGGAGGGAGCAATAAGCAAGAATGAGGTCATCTTCGAAATTAAGCTGCCATTAATCGATCAACAATCCTTTGATCTTTTTAATTTCATCCCAATTCCTATGGTCAAAAACAAAACTATGATGACTATTGCAACCGATGCACAATTCTTAGCAGTAAATGCTCATCGAGATGAGTACATTCCACTGAGTGCAACCGATCTGAGAGCATGTTTTCAATCTAAGGAAGACACCTACATCTGCGATAACAAGAAACCCATATTTGGAAAGAAATCATCCATGCATTCCTGCGAAATTCACATGTTCAACGACAAGAATACTACGCAATGCAGACTGACACAACTTCAAGGAACCCTGGCATGGATACAAATGCAAAACAGAAATCAATGGATATTTTCAACTACGTCGGACTACGAAATATCAGCAGTCTGTGGCACAAATCTGACGCAATTAATACTATCAGGATCCGGCATATTACTAATAAAGCCTAACTGTGTAATTAAAGGAAACCTAGTCACCATTCAAGGCTTCCATACCTCGTCTGACACCATACATACATCATACGCCAGATTCACGGTCATCCAAAACATCAATACATCTGAGGAAATAAAACGGATTTTCAATACAACATACACCAAATTTGACACCAAATTGGAACAACTCACCATACTCCAAAACCAACTGGCAAGTGAAGAATTCACCAATCTACCAAATTTAATACAGTCCAACAGCCAGCATCATCATGCGGTAAGCTACTCCGCACTCATCATTTCCACGTTTCTTCCCATCATACTACTGAAATTAACATGTAAGCGCAGTGCTCCGACTATCCCCACCGTCAGCGACAGCAAACAAATGAATCATCTTCACTGTCCACATATAATCCAAAATTGAGCAAATACTCAACGCCCGGCAGAATGTTCAGTCACACTGAACAGATCAACAATTGCACTTTATGTTTATTTTTTATCAATACAGCGAAAGTGCACCATTGACAAAAACCAGCACACGCAAAACCAAATTTCATATTATCAAGGCCAATACTTGCTTGTTTAACTCTGTTGTGAGTTAGAATCAAGCTACCTACGCGTAGTTGACTCACAGCAACGGCTCCTATTAAATTCATTAAGAGAGCACATATTTTTAGGGTGCAAATATTGTAAATAGTAGTATTTAAGCATTAATTATGATGTAAACTTTTAGGGTGTCACAGTTCCGCAGTCAAGCTGACGAGGGGCATTTAGAATGCATCGACGACTCTTTTACTTGCAGTAGGTCAGTGGGCTTGAGCAACTGACACCAAATAACAATTGCGTAACTGGAACACCAGAAAAGTCAAGACGTAGACTGAAATGTTTATCGGTAAATAGTATATAAGAACTAGTATTTTTAAGAATAAAGCTCTCTTGTGTTTTGAAACCGAAAAGTGGTAGTGTTTGAATTCTATGTTAGGGCTCTTGATTTTTCAGCCACGCGCCCGAAAACGGCGACAGGACGTCTCTCTCGCCGACAAGCAGATACGGACCCCAACATTTTGGCGCAGCCGGTAGGATACAACGTCGAGTGCCAGGAAAAGAGCACTCCTACGCGGGAATCCACCAACAGGAAACCATCAGGATAACCATCCCAAAGGAGTTCAATGGAGGGTAAAAAAATGGCGAGTATGCTTATAGTAGGACATTCTAGTATCTAAGTGAATTTTGTCGACGATTCTTCGGTGACCGTGTAGGCGCTTTTGCGCCGGTCATGCAGAAGAAGCAGCATTGGGGCTGATTAGCCGCTGCGGTTAGGTGACAATAGGTCGATCCAAAAGAAAATTTTTTACTTACGGTCAGGTTGTATAGGGTTGTTCCACTGAGATTAGGCTCATACTTTTTAATACATTTTGTTTCAGCATTCTCGGGGAATGTGGGACGTGTCTGTTTATTCACGGATTTTGCGTTATTGAATTGCGAACTTGTGTATACCGGTTGGTTTGGTTCGGAAAGAACGTGCCACGGTATAGGGTTCGTACGGTTATGATAGGGGATTTGTGTTTGTTTGTCGGTAGGGACATTTATACGATTCAATTTATATTGTTTTGAAATCAAAATAAAGATTGATTTAAATATTTGGCATTTAAAGTTTAGGGTATTAGGTGAAGAGGTGCAGACAACACGTGTTGTTGCATCAAAGTTTTTGAAGTTCGGAAACTACGATTTGCGTAGCAATGTTGAAGAAAACATTTAAATGCTATTATTATGTGGCGCATACGTTACGGGTTTATTTTTAAATATGGATTCAAATTTCCGGGAATGAATCAAGACACTTTTGCCGGTAAATTAAATTTCGGTTTTTACAAACATATGGCCTTTTCTATGGATTTTTGGGAGTTTTAAAGATGGTGAGTGGAAAACAAGGAGTATTTGTGAAGAAGTCAAGGACCAATTTGCTTTGATGGAAGGACTTAATGGACGCCGGTAGACAGCGGAACTTTATGATGGAAAACAATTATAGCAGAATATGTGTATAAAGATAGAATTTACGGTGGAATGTTTTTTTTTAAATAACTCTGTTTTGAATCATTAAGTAAGATCGAATAAAATATTGTAACAAGTTTTAACAAATATTGGATTTTTATTTGTAATTGGGATACGCCATCTGTTCTGGCATTTGGGATATGACGAAGGAAGACTGCTGAAGCAGGAGCAAATTGGCGAAACGATTGAAAAATTGGTCCGTAATTTTAAGAAAGACGGCAGTTTACGTAAGGACAACGTGTATTACCACAAGCGAATAACTCAGTTGCAAAATCTAGGGAGAGAGTTCAACAATAATCACGGACTGTTGTTGCCTCACGCAGTTGAGTACGGCAAGGGAAAATATTTTGCGGAAAATTACGCAGACTACATAAATAGTCTGGTCAACGAATGGGCAGATACATTTAGTTCTGAATTAGAAGGACTAGGGCAACAAACAGTGAGTTTGGTTTCGCCAGATGAGGAAGTAAGGAACAGATTGAAATCAATGCAGTCAGAGATGGAACTGTTTACTGGGAAAATAATTGACCAGTTCGAAGCGAGTACGAGCAGGGAAGAAGCTCAGGAATTGTGGAAGCAGGCGAATGCCGGAGGGGCTGTGTCACCATTAGAAGTAGCGGATCAAGCCTTAACGGCAATTCAAAAAAGAACAGAAGAAAAGTTGTTCAGTTTTCATAAGAAAGCAGAAGATTGGAAAGCACAAAAAAAGTACCTTGAGAATAAGGTAAAGGAACTTTCTCAGAGATTGTCGGAAACAGAGGAAGCAGCAGCGCTGTTGGAGAAGGAGTGTGCAGGATTGAAAAGAGGACGGGCGACCAATAGCAACCCACATAGAAAGGAGAGATCAAAAACAGCATCGGCTGGATTTACACAGACAGTATTGACATTGCCTCCTGAAGTTCGCTAGACGGAGTATTTAACACCAGAAGGGATAAGCCACATGGTAAAGCCAAAATTGATACTTAATGAAGAAAAGCAAGTGGAATTTTTGTTTGGCGTATCTGAAGTCGGTGTCGAGCCTTTTTCTCCGGGAAGCCCGATAAATAACGAAAATCAGGGATATCCGCCAGAGGAGCCGGAAGCAGTAACAGTGCAGCAAAGTCTCGATACTGGGGACAATATTTCGCCAGTACGAACAAACGATCGAAGACTAATTAGTTTGAGTCCGTCACTGGCCAATTACCTCTCAGATCCGGGAGAAGTGAATTTGGAAACTACCAAAGAGATTAATAAAGCTAAGGTTTTACCAGCAATTGAGAAAACACAAAGGAATAAAATGGGCATTCTGGAAGTTTCTCATGCGGTGGAGAAGTTGGTGCCCATGTTGTCAGGAGTCGAGTTGTATGATCTGAGAACTGAGATCCGGCGCTTCAAAGAAGGTTTTGAGCTAGCGCAACAGAGTGTTCCGGAAGCCGACGGGGAACACTTAATAAAGTGTATTAGGCAAAGAACCACAGGTGATGCGTTTGATTTACTGGTGCATAGCTCAGTAAGCACCCTGGCAGAATTATATGTACTTTTGGATCGGACATATTTGAAACAAAAGTCGTACGACTGTCTTGTACGGGAAATACAGGAATCAACTCAGACACCGGGGGAGGAATTGAGAGCCTGGGGACGAAGGCTCCAGTCTCTCGGGAACGCTGCTGAGACGGAAGCCAACAGGCAGTTTCCAGAAAATGTTGCAGCATACAAGGCTCAAGTAGAACGGACTATGATTTCTGTGCTCAAGGCAGGCCTGATAAATAGGGATTTAGCTAATTATACTCTTACTCTCACGCCGAGGAGTATGGCAGAGTTAGTGGAGGCGGTCTCTTTAGCTGAAGCAGCAATACAACAGCGAACGACAACAGGTGGAATCTGCTGGACTGATGCTCCTGCAGAGGTAGGAACAGTACAGCAGCAAAACAGATGTGGAGTCGGTAGATTGATGGGCCAATTTCCGCAACAAAGAGACCAGGAATTCCTGGTTGGGAGGTTCCAGCCAAGGAAACCCATTTGCTCATTCTGTGATAAGCCAGGGCACACAAGGGATGAATGCGTTACACGGAAAAACACGCCCTACTGTATGGAGTGCCAAACTTACGGTCATGAGGCAAGTAGACAGTGCCAAGTAGACACTAAATGGGGTCAAAGTAGAAGGCAGCCAGCTACGAGGCGCCCGGATCCACCCTTGAGGGACAGCAGGGGTAACTTCAGTAGTCCCCGAGTTAATTCAACAGAAGGAATTAACCAAGGAAGAAATCCTTTCAAAACTGGGAGTGGTCAGCAGCGACCAAGTTTGGATTCTAGAAGTGAACCAAGGATAGGCAATAACATACAGGGATTGAGATGCTTCTCATGTGGACGAATGGGACATCGGGCAGCGGAATGCAGGGATAGACAATCCCGACAAAGGAACCAGGGAAACTTCCAGCGGCACAGTCGAGGCCAATAGACTGGAAAGCCAAAAGAAAGGAAGTAATAATAAGGCCGGAAGTACGTGGGACTAGTAATATAGGAACTACAGTCCAGGAGAAGGAGGAGCAAGGGGCTCTCCAGTATCACGAAGAATTAGGGAGTGGATACACGTCCATATTGGGAACAAAAGGAGGTTGCTTCTCTATTAGCAGGATAGGTGATGCCTTCATCGAGATACCCTGCGAGGAGGCAGCGAGTGGAAAGCTAGTGCTATTAGTAGATTCAGGAGCGGACACTAGCCTCGTAAAATCTAGTGTTTTACGAAAGGGGCTAGACATTAATCAAAGGGACTTAAAAACGCTTAACGGAGCGTTTGAAGGGTGCATTAGGACATTGGGGTCGCTCAGAATTGGGCACAGTGATGTTAAGGGTATGAGTTTTAGAATGCACGCAGTGGAAGTCGATAGGAAAGGTATCCCGGCTGATGGGATAATTGGCCGCGATAATCTTTGGGGACGCACCATACTGGATGCGCTCGACAAGCAGTTATCATTCTATGATAACAATAAGCATAGAATCCTTACTTTTCCGTTAATGTCATGGCAGGAAGGAACCGTGAGTAAGGTTAAGAATTGTATGGAGGTAGTGAATGCAAGGTCAACCAGAGTAGTTACTATGCATGTAAACACAAAACTTAGGACTCTTGTTTTGCACAAGCAGCAGCTAGCGGAGGGCGTATATATGGGAGAAACCATAACGCACGTTGACAAGGGTAAGGTGTACGATTGCGTACTCAACGCATCGGAAAAGGACTACCTGATGGAGGAGGATGTTAGGCCCAAATTCACTAGTTATGATAATTTTAAAGAACCGAATTACCGATCGGTTAATCAGATTAAACAAGTTGATATAAGAAAAAGAATGGAGAGAGTGCTAGAATCACTGAAGCTAGACCCAAGCGTAAATTCAGAAGAGAAGGCATCAATAGAAGCCATTTGTGCGTCATTCCATGACATATTTTTGCTGGAAGGAGACCAGTTAACATATACACCAGAGGTAGAGCATGAAATACCTACTAGAATGGATCAAGCACCAATTAACCAGAAACAATACAGATTGCCGCAAGCTCACAAAGATGAGGTAAATAGGCAAGTGGAGGGGATGTTAAAAGATAACATAATTTCACCGAGTATCTCGCCTTGGAATTCACCAATAATTTTGGTACCAAAGAAGGGAGGTGCTCAGGGTCAGAAGAAGTGGAGAATGGTCGTCGATTTTAGGAAATTGAACGACGCCACTATCAAGCAGGTGTTCCCAATACCAAGGATAGAAGAGATACTGGATCAATTGGGACACAGTAGTTATTTTTCTACACTTGATTTAGCGAGTGGCTACCACCAAGTTCTGGTGGATACCCAAGATAAGCAGAAAACCGCGTTCAGCACCGGTTTAGGGCATTATGAGTTTAATAGAATGCCGTTTGGATTAACAGGAGCACCGGCTACCTTTCAACGGCTAATGAACCATGTGCTAACAGGCTTACAAGGGATAGATTGTTTTGTGTATCTCGATGATATTGTGATTTATGGGAAGAACTTGCAGCAGCATTCGCAACGCTTGTGCAATGTGCTCCAGAAATTACGAGAACACAATTTGAAATTGAACACGGAGAAATGTAAATTTTTGCGAAGAGAGGTGGTTTATTTAGGCCATCGTTGCTCAGAAGCAGGAGCACTGCCTGACCCGCAGAAGGTGGAATGCGTTAAAAATTTAGAGATTCCGAGAAACAGAAAGGAAGTGCAAGCATTCCTAGGACTAGTGAACTATTATAGAAAGTTCGTGGAAGGACTAGCCGGAATTGCGTTGCCAATTAATAAGTTGCTACGTAAAGAAGCAAAGTTCGAATGGACAGAGAGATGTCAGCAAGCATTCGAGAGGCTAAAGGAAATAATTAGCTCGCCACCAATTTTGGCGTACCCCGACTTTGAGCAAACTTTTTTGTTGACCACTGATGCTAGCAATGAAGCATTAGGGGCAGTATTGTCACAAGGGGAAGTCGGTGATGACCGACCAATAGCATTCGCAAGCAGAGCGCTTAGCGACACGGAGAAGAGATACTCCACAATAGAGAAGGAATTTCTAGCCATAGTGTGGGCTACGAAGAATTTTAGAGCATATCTGCTAGGACGCCCATTTAAGATATACACTGATCACCAGCCGTTGAGAGGCATAGCCAATTTGAAAGACCAAACGTCTAGGCTAGCCAGGTTCAGACACAAATTGTCTGAGTATGATTTTAAAATCATATACAAACCTGGGAAAAAGAATCTGAATGCGGATGCACTCAGCAGAGTACCGCAGGCACAGAAGGTATCAGTAGTGCAAACGAGGGCCAAAGCACGGACAGATAAGGAGAAGGCCGAGGGAATTCAAAGGGATACAATTGATGCAACAAGAAATGTTAGCAATGTGGGTGACGCTGCTAATGAACAAGGCGCCAGTAGTGTGGAATGGCTGAAGGATATAAAGGATATCCAGGCTGTGTTAAAGGGTTTCCATGATTCACCTCAAGGTGGACACCAAGGATTTTGGAAAACTCATGACAGAATTAGGCGAGTATACGGATGGAAAGGTATTCTCAAGGACATTAAAAAATATATAAAGAGTTTTCCGAAATGTCAGGCCAATAAGAGTTCAAGACTAACAAAGATGCCAATGGTGATAACTGAGACACCAAAGCAACCATTTGATAAAGTTCATATGGATATTGTAGGCATTTTACCTGAGACTGTTTCGGGCAATAAATACATCTTGACGTTCCAAGATGATTTCTCAAAGTATATGGCGTGCGTGGCTATACCTGATGCGGAAGGAGGTACGGTAGCCAAGGCATTCTTTGATGAAATTATAGCACGTTACAACATACCTAAGGTTTTGATAACCGACAATGGTTCCAATTTTGTATCAAAATTATTCTCAGAAACTTGTAAAATACTGGGAATCAAGAAGTTGCACATAACACCATATCATACACAGGCGAATGGCTCATTGGAACGTAGTCATCGACCTCTGGCCGAGTACTTGCGCAGTTTTGCCAAAGAAGACGGCTCGAATTGGGATCAACGGTTGACCACTGCAATGCATGTACACAATAATACGGTACATGTATCAACGAAGCAAACTCCGTTTAGAACACTCTACGGGTTTGACTTCAACATGCCAGCGAATTTGAAGCGCAAATGTGCGCCTGAATACAATGCTGATGACCCGAATAAAGTGCAAAAGTATCAGTTACAACGAGCGCACGAATTGGTCAGATAAAACCAGGATTGTGCTAAACGAGTGGCCAGGGAAGCCTGTAACAAGGTACTAAACCCAGTAGTTTTTCATGTGGGTGATCAAGTACTAATGAAGAATCAGGCTAGGAGAAACAAATTCTCACCTGTGTGGATAGGTCCGTATGTAGTAGCAGAGATCCGAAGCCCAGTTACAACAGTCGTAACGATCAAGGGAAAAAATAAAAAGCTACATAATAATTTATTGAAATTATTCCACATTAGACCACACAACTAAAGGCATGTGTTAGCAGTGTTTTACAAGTGTAAACACAAAAATAACAACGTAAAAATGTACGTGTGTGTATCAAATAACACACACAGCTCCGGTTTTCAAAGTCAAGGCCAGCAGAAATGTGCCAATTAAACTCGAGCAAGTAAAGTTGACGCAATATAAAAATGTGCTTATTATGCACTATGGCCGAACGAAGCACAGTAGGGAAAAATATATATATTTTTTTTGATAAATATTGCACGTAATTAAAAAATAAAATGAAATAATAAGACAGTCGTGGGTAAGTAATATAAAACAAAACTTCGAATATGTACATACATACATACGGCAGTGTATGCACTGAAATTCGATGCATGAGCATTAACGCCAGGCAACGGAACTGCTGGTGAAGTAAGTATGTATACGAGTATGTATATATGTGTATAAGATAAAGAATGAATGTACGAATGTATATTTAAAGAAGTAAGTATTCTAGTTAGGAGGAATGGGTATGTGCGTATGTATATATTTGCAGATACTGCAGCAGGCTATATGTAGATATACTCGTACATAGGTTTTAACTGTTTATTGTTTAGGAAATTAGCGTATGGAAATTCGAAAAAATGTATAGTTAATTGGGGAAAATAACGTTAGTAATTAATTCTAGGTAAATTAAAGCGCCTTGAATGTATGCATGTATTCATATACGAGCTAATTACAGGATGGAAAATAGAATCGTTAATGGATATATACATATCAGGCTAGAAGTAAATTTAAATAAAAAGTAATTGTATGCGATGAAAGATATAGTCATGCAATGGACAAAGTTTTGACACAAACGGGATTATTTTATATAATCTGGTTTTACTCGGAGGACCAATGAATTCGTTCAAAACTGAAATGAGTGATAACTCACGTGTTGAAAAAGAGCACGAAAAATTAATCGAAGCGAAACTAATGCCCTATATGGCTATGAAAACACATAGTCCAGTCCTCTTTTCCTCTAGGATACGGTAGCGAATCCGATAATGTAAGGGGAAAAGACGAGTGGATGCAAATTGAATGATATAGCATTCAATTATAGAATAAGCATGTTGTATAAATATTGTTTGGTTTATGTATATTCAGGAATAACTTATGTTTAAGAAAAGTTAAAATTTAAAAAAAAAAATTATAATCTGTGCAAAGTGCACATTAGAAACAAAAGTAGTCTAGAAAAAATTAGAGTTAAAAATTAATTGTTTAAAATCTAACTTTATAATGAAATAAGTGTTAAAAACAAAAATCATACTAAATTGGGAAATTATACCCAAGAGTATATATAGTACTTATAGTGTATTTATTTAAAATTCATTTATTAAATTGACTTCTGAAAGGTTCGACAAAATTAAACATAGAAGAAATATCAAACTAAAATATATACTAGGAAATTAAGAAAATTATTATAGGTGTTCTCTATATAGCTCTGATGATCTGAAGCGAAGCAGGAAGTTCCGGGAAGAACGGATATTGGAATACGGTGCGGACTAAGGGACCAACATAGTATTCGGAAAGATGCGTTTTTGGAAAACAGAGATTTTTGGCAGTTATCTAAGGTTTGTGACCCCAAAGATGCCAACATATTAGCTTGGGGATGAATGGCGACGGATGTAATTTTAATTTTGCGAAAAGGCATATGGCCGCAGCGTTTGAACACGTTGTAGATGAGTTATTGACAAGCAACGAAAAATAAACAAGTTTCCTTGAGGAGTCATTTTTTGAATTGGACAATTTTATTGTACAATGTCCACCCAGTGTATCACAATCTCAACAGAATCGATTTTGGATAAGTTGAAGATGGGTAAAAGCTTAAGGAGGGTGACTGAAACCACCACCAAATATAATAAGCAGAAGAAATTTGGCTCACGGAAGTTAATTGCTTCATTGAAGTATATGTCCAAGCTAGAGTATGAACATATGAAACGTTATTTACATATGTATGAAATATGATTTAATACAAGAGGACACAGAGACTAGTAACCGATCAGAGTACACAAATTACATCATTAAACGTGTATCTCAGAAAAATACCTATTGTCTCCACATCAAAGCCTAACGATGTCAAATACCATTATGCGGAAGCTCAAGAGAAATACTTCCACCATAAAACGTATTGCTGCAAAGTAAGACGGAGTATTGTAATCTCTCATGTATTCCAAATGTTTTTTACAAGTTGAATACTATAAGCAAAGGCAGTACCACCTACAGCCGTGGGGCACACTATATAAATGGAAAGAAGAAGGCCACTAAAAGCAAAGTTTTAATGGAAAACCAGATCGCCAACCTATCTTTGTACGTACCGATCCAGAAAGAAGGGAGGGGTATGCAGAGTTCATCGAGGGACTTCACTCCGACAACGGCAATCGTCAACTGGACCAGCAGATAGCAGAGGGCGCAGTATAATTTTTTAGTTTTATGTATAGAATAGAATTGTGTTATTGTTTAGATATTCGTATATACGCCAATGAGAAAAGAGTCAATGAAAGACCAAATTATAAAAAGGGGAATATAAAAAAAATAATGATGGATAAAAATAAGAAAAAAAAGAAACAAAGACAAAGTAAAGAAAAAAATAAAAGGAAGAAAACTACAAAAGAAAATAAGAGCTAGAGAAAAAGAAATATATGGAAAAGAAAAGAATAAAAGAAAAAAAAAACCGTTATAGAATATTATAAAAAGGGGAATATAAAAAAAATAATGATGGATAAAAATAAGAAAAAAAAGAAACAAAAACAAAGTAAAGAAAAAAATAAAAGGAAGAAAACTACAAAAGAAAATAAGAGCTAGAGAAAAAGAAATATATGGAAAAGAAAAGAATAAAATAAAAAAAAAACCGTTATAGAACCCAAATAAGGCGATTTCATGGGAAAAATAAAACAAATTATATACATGTACTATAGAGTTCAATCGATGCACATATTTGTTTGCAGTGCAAGAAAAATATTGTAGAGACTTTACGGAAGTTAGTTGCACTAACTTCTTTCAGAAAGAGGAGAGGGATGTTGTGAGTTAGAATCAAGCTACCTACGCGTAGTTGACTCACAGCAACGGCTCCTATTAAATTCATTAAGAGAGCACATATTTTTAGGGTGCAAATATTGTAAATAGTAGTATTTAAGCATTAATTATGATGTAAACTTTTAGGGTGTCACAGTTCCGCAGTCAAGCTGACAAGGGGCATTTAGAATGCACCGACGACACTTTTACTTGCAGTAGGTCAGTGGGCTTGAGCAACTGACACCAAATAACAATTGCGTAACTGGAACTCCAGAAAAGTCAAGACGTAGACGGAAATGTTTATCGGTAAATAGTATATAAGAACTAGTATTTTTAAGAATAAAGCTCTCTTGTGTTTTGAAACCGAAAAGTGGTAGTGTTTGAATTCTATGTTAGGGCTCTTGATTTTTCAGCCACGCGCCCGAAAACGGCGACAGGACGTCTCTCTCGCCGACAAGCAGATACGGACCCCAACAACTCATTTCCCTTCAAAGTAGCTGCCCAGTGCATTGACTTAGGCGATCATATTTCACTTGGTTGCAATGTGCGCTAAATTATGTATGGAAATGATATAATGATTTTGGCTCGTGTTTGATTATTGACAACGGTGCAGTTTTGTCCGTCACTTTATTGTTAATTATATTTTAACCAATCTGCATAAAATTGATATAAATAATTGTACAATTCCAATAAAGAATCAGAATCACCTTAACTGCCTAAGTGTTCTCAATTAAAGTTATACGGTTTCAAGTGACCTATAACATTGCAACAAGTTCTTGGTTTATGTACCAAGGAGCTATCTTCAACATTTGAGCTTAACTGCCTAAGTGTTCTCAATTACAGTTATACGGTTTCAAGTGACCTATAACATTTCAACAAGTTCTTGGTTTATGTACCAAGGAGCTATCTTCAACATTTGAGCTTAACTGCCTAAGTGTTCTCTATTAAAGTTATACGGTTTCAAGTGACCTATAACATTTCAACAAGCTCTTGGTTTATGTACCAAGGAGCTGACTTCAACATTTGGTGACCCCGACGTGATTAAATTGAAGAACGTCAATCATCTGACATCATGGCTACCTTCGGCGAGCTAGGGGCACTCCAGAAAGAAACTGGGGAGGAAATTCAAGGAATCATTAAGAATTTCAGAAAGGACCCAGCTGAGAAGAAGACAACCGCTACATATTTCAAGGATCGTTTGTGGCGCCTGAACACTGCATGGGACAACTTTGAAGGAAGAGATAGCAAGCTGAGGACATTAACTGATCAGCCCTTGAATCATGATTACTTCGCATCGGCCTATTACGAAGAAATCAAAAAAATAGTCACTGCCCATGTGCAGCTCTTCACTGACGAAATACAAAAACTCGAAGCACTGGCTACAACACCATACGTAGGTCATGCTAAGACACCAGCGGACTCAGCACAGCAACCTGGGATCAGCAACACTAAACAACACGAAGCACTTGGATCAGGACCAGTCAAATACCAATCAAGAAAGTCTTCAGACGGTTCATCCAAGACAGAAGACACCATTCCAAGCAGTTTGCGTAAACAGCACGCATTAATGATGTCACTACAACGACTTCTTTCTGGAATCTCAACAATCGCTGAGGACCAATCACGCCAATTCTTTGAAGAAAATATTGCATGACTTAAAAGATTGTGGAACGAAATTGAAACCTCAAACTTCAAAGTATGGGAAGAGTCCCCAGCACCGGAAGAGGAGGGCTACGATTTCAATGCCTATCTCGAGATGGAACACCAGGTGCATTGCCGGCTAATAGAGCTTTCCACAAAATCAGGAAAAAGGGAACTTTCAGAAGTAGTTGAGCAACAAGCCTTCCGGTTACCACAAATCACCATACCCAAATTTGGTGGTGACTACTTAAAATGGAACCAATTATACGACATATTTACAGAAATGGTTCATAAATCGCCAATTTCACCAGTTCAAAAAACCAATTTGGCGGGAGAAGCTGAGCGGGTAATCAGGCATCTCACATTGACTCAATACAATTATGAAACAGCATTGAAATTGCTCCAGGAGACGTACAACAACAAGAGAGTGCTAACTTCCACCTTGATTCAGCGACTACTAGGACATCCAAGTCTCTCATCTGACACAGCATCGTCGACAACTTTAAAAAATCTCCACGATGCTGTACGCGAAAGTCTGCTGGCGCTCGAAAACCTAGGCGTATCTACATCATCTTGGGATCCATTGCTGCTACATCTTCTCATCAAAAAACTAGATCGCCAAAGCCATATATTATATGAGTTGGAAAGTCCTAAGCAGCTACAAACTATTGATGACTTCCTGCACTTCCTCGAGAACCGGTTTCAATCTTTAGAAGCTCTCGGGGGGAGGGAAAGACAAAACGCATCAAGAGCTATAGCAGCGGTAGCAACAGCTTCCACTTGCAGCTATTGTTCGGGCAAGGACCACCCCCTGTACTATTGCAAGGGATTCCTGCAATTATCTGCGGTAAATCGATTGAACTCGGCTAAAAAACAAAGGCTCTGTTTCAATTGTCTTAAAAATGATCACACTTTACGAGTCTGAAAATCTCGGAGCTGCACCAATTGTAACAAAAAGCACAATTCATTGTTACACTTGGAATCGAAGGATCCAGAGCCAACAAATAACCAACAAATAGCAAGATCAAATCAACAATCCAGTACAGAAACTAAGTTGACTGCAACCAATTCTTCGGCAACATTAGCTGCAGCTAACACTTTGCCGGCCTGCCAGGGCCATGTTCTCTTAGCAACAGCTAAGGTCAAAATCACAGCAAATAACGGACAATCTGGTGTTTTCAGGGCAATCTTGGATTCCGGGTCTCAGATCAACCTAGTAACTGAGCGACTCATTAAGAAATTTACTATTGCTCCAACCAAGGCTGCGTTAAGCATTGAAGGCATTGGTCAAAGAGTGAAGACTGCAACTCAATGGGTCAACGTGAAACTACAATCAAGAACAGGCCATTTCGAAACCAGACTAGAGGCTTTTGTACTACAAACAATCATTCCAGCTCAACCAGCTCAACAAATCGACGTCTCATCATGGTCGATTCCTGAAAACATACAATTAGCTGACCGGGAATTTAACCAACCAGGAAAAATGGATGTTCTCCTGGGTGCTGAGTTCTACTTCAGCTTAATGGCAACGGGCCAAATCCAACTATCCACTGATCAGCCAGTGCTACAAAATACATCACTGGGCTGGATCATAGGTGGAAAGAGCAAGGGAGAGTCGACAAGCACGGCAACTTGCGCGGTTTACAGTGAGGACGAAGTATCAACCAACGAATTGCTAATGTAATTTTGGAAGCTTGATGACGCCACCTAAGCCAATGATAATCTGACGATCGGAGAAATGCATTGCGAAACTCATTTTATACAAACCGTGCGTAAAAACACAGAAGGCCGATACATAGTAAGACTACCATTTTCCGAAGATCCAAGCACCTTGGGAGAGTCAAAAAATCTTGCATATAAAAGATTCCTGGCCTTAGAACGACGTATGGAAAGGTACCCTCCATTAAAGGCACAATACGCCGAATTCATGAGGCATTATGAAAAGTTAAGACACATGAGCGAAATCAACCCCGAAAACATTTTACACCCGCATTACTTCATTCCTCATCACAGCGTGCTTAAGCCAGAAAGCACTACGACAAAGCTGAGGGTTGTGTTTGATGCATCAGCCAAAACTTCGTCTGGACTAGCCCTAATTGACATAATGTACACTGGCCCAACGGTTCAAAGTGATTTATTCTCAATACTGTTGCGCTTCCGACTACCAAAATTTGTCTTCACAACAGACATCGAAAAGATGTACCGACAAATCCTAGTCGACCCAGCCGATAGATTGCTTCAGTTGATCATGTGGAGAGAAAATGAGAACAAACCCATAAGGTACTTTCAGCTTAATACAATAACTTATCGAACATCGTCAGCACCATATTTGGCCACAAAGTGCCTACAACAGTTAGCAGAGAAAAACATCGGAAGGCTCCCACTAGGCGCACAAATATTACGCGACGATTTCTATGTCGATGATGGCGTGAGTGGCTCAGACGTCCACAGATATCCACGGCTATCGAAGTGCAGAAACAATTGACAACACTACTCCACGGTTCAGGATTCAAACTACGGAAATGGTGCGCCAATCATCCTCAGCTGCTAGATAGTATACCTCCAGAGGATCAGGAAGTTAATCTTGACTTTGAAAACTCCTCGACCAAAACATTTGGACTAACCTGGATGCCAAAATCTGATCTATTCTGTATAAAGGCGGAGTTACCTGATAATACAACAATAACAAAACGCACTATAATATCAGACACAGCAAGAATATTTGATCCATTAGGTCTCGTAGGTCCAGTGGTCATCATGGCAAAAGTATGTATCCAACAACTATGGCAACTGCAGATATCATGGGATGAACATCTACCAGCAGAAATGCAGACAAAATGGACAACTTTCCGCAGAAACTTAAAGGAATTAAACGACACACGTATCTCCAGGCACGTTTTCAACGGTCAGAAACCGATAGCGACAGAGATTCATACGTTCGTAGATGCCTCCGAGAAAGCATATGGCGCTGCAGTTTATCTACGATCGAGGCTTCAAGATAACAGAATAATTGTTAGACTTTTGTGTGCCAAATCACGTGTCGTACCTCTCAAGGAACAAACGCTGCCTCGCTTAGAATTATGTGCAGCAGTGTTAGGAGTCGAGCTAGACTCAAGAGTAAAACGGGATTTACACTTAACCAACAACACTTCTCATTTCTGGTCAGACTCGGAAATTGTATTATCTTGGAAAAATTCGCCATCATCATCCTTGCGAACATTTGTAGCTAAAAGAGTAAACACAATCCAGAAACTCTCTAGCGCTCACCAGTGGCGCCATGTATCCTCCAAGGACAATCCTGCAGACGTCATCTCTCGAGGGCTTCAGCCAAATAAACTCATGACTTGCAATATATGGTTCTATGGGCCCATCTTTCTACATGGAATGGAATCACACTGGCCGAAACCATTTTTAAGGGAACACCACATTCCAACGGACTTAGAACAAAAACACAAGGCTCCGATTGTGGCAACCACAACCACCTGCACAGGACTAGAAGATATCGTTTACAACGTGAAGCATGGTAACTCATTTAAAATTCTACAAAGAACCATTGGATATGTTCTAAGATTCATTAAAAATCTAAAACTGTCACGAGATAAACGTTCATCACAGAAATCGGTAACTTCTGAGGAGTTGGACACATCATTAACGATCATAGTAAGAACCATACAAGCCTCTGAGTTCGAGCATGAAATCAAACAAACAAGAAAACACAATGGAGTCGACAGAGCCAGCCCATTCAGCAGCTTATCCCCTTTCATAGACGACAATGGCGTTCTACGAGTTGGTGGGCGATTAGCTGCATCAACTTTATCATATGATGCTAAACACCCAATGCTGCTTCCATACAATGACCCAATTTCAAAAATTATACTTGCCATGATACATGAGAGTAATTTGCATTGTGGTCCGCAGACCCTGTTAGCAGCATCCAGGCAGCGATTTTGGGTCATAAAAGGAAAGACAATGGCACGAAATATTGTGCAAAAATGCATTCGCTACACGAGAGCCAGGCCGAAGCTATACAAGCAAGTGATGGGAAACCTGCCTTCAACCAGAGTCACTCAAGCACGACCATTCGTCAACGCCCGTGTCGATTATTGTGGACCCTTCTGGGTACACTACAAGATCCGTGGAAAAAAACCACATAAGGTCTACATCGCCGTCTTCTGCTGCTTCGCCACAAAGGCAGTTCATTTAGAGGTAGCCAACGATTTAACTGCCGAAGGCTTCATTGGATCACTATAACGTTTTACGTCTCGTCGCGGTCGATGTGATACCATATATTCGGACCTAGCAACCAATTTTGTCGGAGCTAAAAATAAACTAGAAGAGCTAAACGACTCCATTTTCCCAACGACTCTCGGGAGAAAATCATTAAAGCTTGCAGTGATCGTAGAATAAATTTCAAATTCATACCCCCTAGAGCTCCACACTTTGGGGGCTTATGGGAGGCTGCGGTCAAATCAGCGAAACATCTATTGCTTCGGAGCGTTTCAACAGCCTCGGTCACGTATGAAGAGTTTGAAACCGTTGTCATCGAAATAGAAGCAATCCTTAACTCTCGACCGTTAACTCCAATATCAACAGATCCAAACGATTTAACAGCATTAACACCGGGACATTTTCTTATTGGAGAACCATTGACTGCACAAATAGACAGAAGCACGCCAAGTTTCAAGATTTCCATGCCAACAAGATGGAAATTGGTGACACAACTCAAGCATGAATTCTGGGATCGTTGATCCCGTGAATACCTCAATCAACTACAGCAAAAACATAAGTGGAAGGACGAATCACAAAATATCCGGAAAGGACAAATGGTTATTATCAAGGAAGATAATGTGCCCACCTTACAATGGCCACTTGGAAGAATACAACGAGTCTACAAGGGAAACGACGGAATGGTGCGAGTGGTAGACGTAAAAACATCAACAGGTGTGTGGAGACGTCTGATTGGCACACTTGCACCACTGTTTAGTGAGAAAGTTTCTGAATGCCCAGACATAAATCGAGATTCATCACAAGATGCGCAGCCTGAGCAACAACAGTTATCATTAACTTCTGAGGATAATTTAAATGACATACCCAGAAAGCGACGGAAACCAACTAACAATACCATTCTGGTAACATTCCTTCTATCCCTACTGATACTTCCTGCAGTACTGGGCAATACTATTCAGGTTCAAAATTTTGGTACAAATCCTGGAATATACTCTGAAGGAATTGGTATAACAAGGATTGTCGCAGTAGAATGGAAATTGGTGGTCTACTACGATTTGAATCCATTCTGGGAAGAAATGAAAATATTCTCGTCTGGGGTAGCGACCCTTTAACGTCTGTGTTCAAGACTACAACAAGATACTGCCTGCGACGTCCTGATTAAGAATTTTGACGACACAACAAAAGAGCTTACTCAGGACAGGGCTCTGCTCTCGACTAGTCGTCAAAGGAGAGCAGCACTCAATATCGTTGGAAATGTCGCTCGTACCTTGTTCGGTTTTCTGGACTCTGACTATCCGACGGAGCAGATGTCGTTGTTAAAAACCAAACCTCTATCATTGATTCCACCATAAATGTCATCAAACACAATGCGCTTACAACAAAATCAAATACCGTAGATCTGCAGCAGAAGATGAACTCTATGATGAAACAAATGGAAATTGAAGGAGAACAAATCAAATTCTCCCAACTCTTTGCACCACTTTCAAACCAATTAACACTGATGGCAATCAATTTACAGCGGGTACAGGCAGAAGTAATAAGTGTACTCACTGACACCCACCATGGAAAAATCAGTCCGTTACTAATCACGCCTCAACAACTGAAGAATGAAATCAACATTATTAAGGCCCATCTTCCTCCATCACGACTTCTGCCCATAGAACAAGATAATATGGTGAAGTTCTACAAAATCATGAAAGCGGAGGGAGCAATAAGCAAGAATGAGGTCATCTTCGAAATTAAGCTGCCATTAATCGATCAACAATCCTTTGATCTTTTTAATTTCATCCCAATTCCTATGGTCAAAAACAAAACTATGATGACTATTGCAACCGATGCACAATTCTTAGCAGTAAATGCTCATCGAGATGAGTACATTCCACTGAGTGCAACCGATCTGAGAGCATGTTTTCAATCTAAGGAAGACACCTACATCTGCGATAACAAGAAACCCATATTTGGAAAGAAATCATCCATGCATTCCTGCGAAATTCACATGTTCAACGACAAGAATACTACGCAATGCAGACTGACACAACTTCAAGGAACCCTGGCATGGATACAAATGCAAAACAGAAATCAATGGATATTTTCAACTACGTCGGACTACGAAATATCAGCAGTCTGTGGCACAAATCTGACGCAATTAATACTATCAGGATCCGGCATATTACTAATAAAGCCTAACTGTGTAATTAAAGGAAACCTAGTCACCATTCAAGGCTTCCATACCTCGTCTAGCACCATACATACATCATACGCCAGATTCACGGTCATCCAAAACATCAATACATCTGAGGAAATAAAACGGATTTTCAATACAACATACACCAAATTTGACACCAAATTGGAACAACTCACCATACTCCAAAACCAACTGGCAAGTGAAGAATTCACCAATCTACCAAATTTAATACAGTCCAACAGCCAGCATCATCATGCGGTAAGCTACTCCGCACTCATCATTTCCACGTTTCTTCCCATCATACTACTGAAATTAACATGTAAGCGCAGTGCTCCGACTATCCCCACCGTCAGCGACAGCAAACAAATGAATCATCTTCACTGTCCACATATAATCCAAAATTGAGCAAATACTCAACGCCCGGCAGAATGTTCAGTCACACTGAACAGATCAACAATTGCACTTTATGTTTATTTTTTATCAATACAGCGAAAATGCACCATTGACAAAAACCAGCACACGCAAAACCAAATTTCATATTATCAAGGCCAATACTTGCTTGTTTAACTCTGTTGTGAGTTAGAATCAAGCTACCTACGCGTAGTTGACTCACAGCAACGGCTCCTATTAAATTCATTAAGAGAGCACATATTTTTAGGGTGCAAATATTGTAAATAGTAGTATTTAAGCATTAATTATGATGTAAACTTTTAGGGTGTCACAGTTCCGCAGTCAAGCTGACGAGGGGCATTTAGAATGCATCGACGACGCTTTTACTTGCAGTAGGTCAGTGGGCTTGAGCAACTGACACCAAATAACAATTGCGTAACTGGAACACCAGAAAAGTCAAGACGTAGACTGAAATGTTTATCGGTAAATAGTATATAAGAACTAGTATTTTTAAGAATAAAGCTCTCTTGTGTTTTGAAACCGAAAAGTGGTAGTGTTTGAATTCTATGTTAGGGCTCTTGATTTTTCAGCCACGCGCCCGAAAACGGCGACAGGACGTCTCTCTCGCCGACAAGCAGATACGGACCCCAACATTTTGGCGCAGCCGGTAGGATACAACGTCGAGTGCCAGGAAAAGATCACTCCTACGCGGGAATCCACCAACAGGAAACCTCAAAATCAATTTCTCTAAAACTAAACTTTTGCGACTGCAAACTGCAAATACATCTCCACTCACTGTACTGACAAATGATAACTCCACCATCAACATTAAGGACGTTGACAGCTTCTGCTACCTTGGTAGCTACATAACAAAATATGGGAGTGCGACATCTGATGTGGCAGCACGCATAAACAAAGCACGGTCTGCATTCCGGAATTTGGATCGAATTTGGCGTTCTCGTGTGATATCGCTGCGCACAAAAATACGAATATTTAACACCAGCATAAAACCTGTTCTGTTGTATGGGTCTGAAACATGGTTGGTCTCAGAACAAATAACTCGACAACTTCAAACTTTTGTCAACAAATGTCTACGAAGAATCTGCCGCATTTTCTGGCC